>OZ014490.1:12527955-13127955 GCA_963965965.1 Trididemnum nubilum
TATACCGCATGCTATACTATGTGTACAATGCCATACTACGTCTACTATGACATACTAAGGTGCAGTGCCTACTGTACCATAACAAGCCAACCAAATGCCATACTATGCCTTCAAAGCTACAGTGCTCACTATGGCATACTATGCTTACTGTGCCATAATCAGCATACTATGTCTATTGTGCCAAAATTAGCCTACAATATGGCATAATATACCTATTGTGCCATAATAAGCCTACTATATACCATTCTATGCCTACAATATTGTACTAGCCTGTAGCGCATACGTGGTATATTATCCTTACTAATACTATGCCCACTGTTCCATAACAAGTCTATTAAATGCCATACTCTGCCAAACTAGGATGTCATGTTATCCCTACTGTGACATACTAACCTCCAGTGCCTACTGGTCTATATTAAGCCAACTATGCCATACGCCTAGTGTTACACTATACTATGCCTACTGTGCCATAAAAGCCTACTTTATGGGTGTCACGCTACGCGTACAGGCGTGTCATGCTAAACCTACTAGAGTGTCATATCATCTAAGTTCAGACAACTTCCTGATGTATCCGAGGACATCGAGAAGGAATGGCTGCTGTTCAGATCAGCAATCATTTCATCAGCTGCTGAAAGTTGTGGGCGAAAACGGCTTAGAATGGCGGGCGATAGTGAGAAAAGAACGCCTTGGTGGAACCAAGAGGTTAAAGAAGCTATTCGAGCAAAGAAAGATGCGTTCAAGGCCTGGCTGCAGGACAGATCGTCATCTGATTTGCAATCCCGGTACACTGAGGCGCGAAAAGCGGCAACTTCGGCAGTAAAGAAATCCAAGGAGAAGTCATGGGAAGAGTTTGGTCGTCGGTTGGATTCCAACTATTTTTCGGCAAACAAAGTATTTTGGCAGACCATCCCCCGTTTACGTGGCAAAAGATCGAGTATCACGTACTCCATCAAGGATTCTGACGGTAACATTCTAACGGATGAGAATGAAATCCTTTCACGATGGAGAGAATACTTTGAAGATCTTTTGAATCCTGTAAAGGCATCGACTCGTGACACACACGAAGTGACACATCTAGGGGAGGACGAAGTTTTCACTGCAGCAGAAGTGGCAACTGCAATTAAAGGGATAAAATCTGGAAAAGCTGCTGGTGAAGATGAAATCAGACCCGAGATGTTGAAAGCGCTGACTGGAGAAGAAATTCTCTGGTTAACGCGAGTGTGTCAAGTTGCGTGGAAGCTTGGCAAAACTCCCAGAGATTGGCAATTAGGTGTGATTATTCCGATATTCAAGAAAGGAGATCGCAAGCAATGTACAAACTACAGAGGGATATCTCTCCTTAGTTTGCCAGGGGAAAGTATATGCCAAATGCCTTGAAAGGAAATGCCGAGAAATAGTGGAATCAAAACTGGAAGATGGTCAGTGCGGTTTTCGTCCGGGTCGCAGCACCACGGACCAAATCTTCACTCTGAAGCAAATCTTCGAGAAATCTTGGGAGTATGGCAAAGATCTCTTTGCATGCTTTGTCGATCTTGAAAAAGCATATGACCGAGTTCCTCGGGATAAACTTTGGAAGGTTTTGCAGGAGTATGGCGTTGATGGTCAATTGTTACGCGCTATTAAGTCATTCTACTGCAGACCGGAGGTTTGTGTTCGGGTAAATGGCAAGCAATCAAAGCCGTTCCATGTGGGCGTTGGACTCCGGCAAGGGTGCGTTTTGTCACCTCTCCTTTTCATTGTTTACATGAATTGGATCGACAAATGCAGCCAAGCTGATGAGTGTGCCACGATTGGAAATTGCAAAATTAGTCGTCTGCTATTCGCAGATGATTTGGTTCTGCTTTCTTCCACAGAATCTGGCCTCCAGCGCGCATTAAATAGCTTTGCAGATGCATGCAACACCGCCGGAATGAAAATAAGCACGGCCAAAACTGAGGTACTTCATCTTTCAAGAAACCCTGATCAGTGCGTATTACAAGTGAATGGAGCGACACTGAAGCAGGTAGAGAAGTTCAAGTATCTTGGGGTTGCGTTTACGAGTGACGGAAGGCAAGACGAAGAACTCGATACCCGACTAGGCAAGGCTAGTGCAGTAATGCAAGCTTTGCACCACTCGGTTGTCATGAAACGAGAATTGTCGAAAAAGGCAAAACTCTCAATTTTCAAAGCAGTTTTTGTCCCCATTCTCACTTATGGTCATGAATCTTGGGTAATGACCGAAAGAATGCGATCACAAGTGCAAGCGTCCGAAATGAGGTTTTTACGAAGAATCGAAGGAGTTACACTGTTTAACAAGGTGCGTAGCTCTGAAATTCGAAAATCTCTTAACATCGAGCCGTTACTTCTCCGAATTGAAAGATCACAGCTCAGATGGTTTGGCCATGTAAGCAGAATGCCTCAGGAAAGACTCCCCAAACAAGCTTTACATGCCAAAGCAAATGGGAGAAGACCAGTCGGACGACCTAGAACTAGATGGACCGATTACATTGAGGATCTTGGATGGAATCGCTTGGGACTTCGCCTAAGCGAAATGATGGAGGTGATGGAAGACCGTGAGGTGTGGCGGCTCAATCTTGAGCTACTGCCCCCGCAACCCTCACGGAAAAGCGGGCAATGAAGAAAGAAGAAGAAGAAGAAGAAACTTAATTGAAGTCAAACGCAGCAGTTTCTACTTACATCCCAGTAAGTAATTTTTGTCCTGTTCGCGGTCGACTAACCAAAACCGTGATAGTTATAGGGGGTGAGAAATGCTGGAGTTCCGTCTGGAAATTTTTCATGTGGTATGGTTGTAGTTGTTATAAGAGCGATTAGTGATATGTTGATTGTTGAGCCCCACCCACATTTACTGCATCCCACCAGAACAACGCGACTGGTATGGCCCTAGTGTCTCATAGGCTTTTCTTTCTGCTGTAGTTTGAAATTCAAATTCAAATAAAGCTACTGTAGTTACAAATTCAACGGAATAATTTAAAACAGTAGCGCAATCAGGGATAGAAGCTTATGAAGCTTCAGCCCCTCTTGCGCAAAGTCATTTAGAAAACTTAACCAAAACAAGTTGGCGTTTAATCAGTTTTTACACTGAACAGTAGCTAAATAAAGGACAACTGAAAAGACTGGACAATATAATTTTTTCAGATAAATTTCCAATCTTATAATTTAGTTTCTTCAAATGGCTCAAAAAAATGTGCGAAATGCAATACAAATGACATTATGATAGCGATTTTTTTCCAAAACTTGCTTCGCCCCCAAACCCAGTCTGATACGCTGTGGTTGCACCAGTTTGCGCAGCACACCGTTCAAAATGCGACCTTTTTCTCACAAAATACTTTTAAGTTTTAATTACCCCCTCCCTCAGCAAAATCTCAGTTGTAGGGCTGAGGCCTGAATTCAACGGCTGTAAAATTACTTCAAGTAATAACAAGCCAGTTGGTCGAGCGGTAACGCTTTCGTTTTTGGAGCGGGAGGTCTAAGGTTCAAATCTTGGGCCGGTTAAATCGGATACAGTGTTGCCAACGGCTCGTCTCCGCTACAGCATTTCTCCAAATGAAGCTGTGTTGCCCGGGCACAACAACGCGAAACTGGGCCTCGTTAACTCGTTACACGCTTCGCGTTAATACAGGAGTATACTGAAAGATTTGATTTCTGTAACAAGCTAGAAACAAGAGGTATAAGTTGATGAGAAATTATTAGTTTAATGATGAAACGTTATTCACTGTACAATCAGGCGAGAAATTAAAGAAATTTTTTAAATTAATGCAATAGTTTGCCTTAGTTCTCTTATTTTTATTGGCTATATTTAGACGGTACATTTCAATCGGTATGCTCTCGAACCAATAGCAATGGACTTGAAATGTACCAATTTACTGACGTACCAAGCACTTGTATACAAAGTAAGTTTTCTTAATTACCTCTATTAACTAACTGGTGGATTTTAATGGGGGGATGAGGAGTTGAGTGAATCTGAATTCTATCTGTTTTTGTTTTGTTTTTTGTTTTTTCATTCTTTTGTAATAGCTTAAAGCACTTCAGATGTTGCTTTAGCGCGGTAATCTGATCTTGCAAGATATTTATTTAGCAAGCCATAGAGAGTTTTCCTATTGCTTCACCTACAGCTTTGCTGACTGAAACGTATCAATGTGTATGTGATGTATCCGTGGATGTTGAATAATGGATATATTATACCCGATCATAAACTTTTGAGTGTAACACAGCTTGACACCAAAAACAAAACGACGGCCATTTAGTGAAAAAAAGTCGCCCTTGTGCCAAAAAGAAAGAAGACTAGTTAAAAACACTTTTGCAAACAAAAGCAAACAAATTAGCTGTGTAAAAGAATTTATGAAACTGTTTAAAGAAATTCAAAGAGAAGTCACGGGAAGAGTTTGGTCGTCGGTTGGATTCCAACTACTTTTCGGAAAACAAAGTATTTTGGTAGACCATCCGCCGTTAACGTGGCAAAAAATCCAGTTTCGCGTACTCCATCAAGGATTCTGTAGGTAACATTCTTACGGATGAGCATGAAATCCCTTCACGATGAAGAGAGTACTTTGAAGATCTCTTGAATCCTGCAAAGGAATCAACTCGTGCACATAGGAAGTGATCATAGGTGGGCACAAGTCCGTTAATCGTCAATTGGTTAACAACGAAGCTAACTTTTTTATTAACTCGTTAATCCGTTAAAAAGTTGTTTAATGTTAACGGACTAAATTCACTTCCGTTAAGTTCTGTTAACGGACTATATTAACTTCCGTCAAGTTCTGTTAACTTCCGTTAAGGTTTTTATCGTTAATATCTTGCACCATTCATTCATGGCACCGGTACAAACCAGTTTGCACTGGTAATGCTTGTTGCGTATTAGCATGAGTTTCATTGAAGAGAGCGACGAAAGGAGCTCTTTTTTGTGGCAAATAATAAGCGGCAGTTCATGGGTCTATTAATTATCGCTGTTCACAATTTCCAAAGATTTTCTGATCGCAGCTTCGTTAGTTCATCTAAACTTATTTTCATCTTGAAATTAGATTGGACTGTAAAATGTAACTTTCAAAACACAAAAAGACCACCACAGCAATAATCTTTTCTTTACAATCAGCTCAACAACGTCAATACGTGTTCCAAAAGCGAGAGAATAAAAAGAAATGAAAATTACACGCAAAATGTTAACGAATTAGCGGACTTTATTAACTTCCGTTAATTAAAGCTGAAAATAACGAATTAACGTTAACGGAGGTTAGAAGTTTGTTAACAGACTAGTGGTTAACGAAGCTAACGTTTTGCATTAACTTGCCACCTATGGAAGTGATACATTTAGAGAAAGAGAAAGTTTTTACTGTAGCAGAAGTGGCAACGGCAACTAAAGGGATAAAATCTGGATAAGCTTCTGGTGAAGATGAAATCAGACCCGAGATGTTGAAAGCACTGACTGGAGAAGGAATTCTCTGGTTAACGCGAGTATGTCTAGTTGCATGGAAGTATGGCAAAACTACCAGAAATTGGCAAACAGACGTGTTTACTTCCGATATTCAAGAAAGGATATAGCCAGGCTTGTCCATGGGACATATTTTTCTATCCCATCCTGGGCCGCCGGGAGCCGAACGTGGGCCCGATTCCAGCTTGAATATGACGGATTTCCGGGTTTGTGAAGTCCTAAACGGACTGAGAAAATGCCGCAGTTTTGTCCGAAATTAGATGTGAGTCTCCAAAAAAAACAAAAGGTCTTCACCGTAATTTGAAGGGTTTTTCCGGCCAAACACAAGTGATCTCAAAAAAAAAAGGTCTTCGGGCTGATGATGCTGATTTCTCAGTGTCATTTCCATTGGCCCTCTTCAAGTACATGGGCCCTCTGCTGGGCTCCTTGAAGCCAACGAACCCCATGGGCCCTGGTGTCATTGTCCACCCTTCCCACCCCTCTCGGCGGCCCTGATCCCATCCCATTGCATAACAGTTCATGCCTGTCCCATCCCATCCCATGGGATTCCCATCAAAATACAATTCAGTAAAAGTTAATAAATTTATAAAAATTTAAGTGTAATGTGTGCTAGATAGTACTACACATACAAAGAGAGATACAAAACGACAAAATTTATTGACTTTGTTAAGTTTAAAGCTCAGAAGAGTTCACAATTCATTATTATCATTCTGGCACTCACATTCCGAGTCACTGTTGTCATTCAGCAAATTTTCAATTTCCTGCTCATCAACTGTTTCTGATAGTGATAATTCAGTTAGTTCGGGTACTTTCTCAAATATTAGTTTCTCACCCACAGTCCTATTGGTCCCATGGGAAATGCAATGCGTGCTATCCCATCCCATGGGACATTTCCTATGAGTTTCCCATGGGAATCCCATTCCCATGGACAAGCCTGTAGATCGCAAGCAATGTACAAACTACAGAGGGATATCGCTCCTTAGTTTGCCAGGTAAAGTATAAGCCCATTGGTGGGCACAAGTCCGTTATTCGTTAATCCGTTAATAACGAAGCTAACTTTTTCATTAACTCGTTAATCCGTTAAAAAGTTTTTTCATGTTAACGGACTAAATTAACTTCCGTTAAGTGCTGTTAACGGACTAAAGTAACTTCCGTTAAGTTCTGTTAACTTCCGTTAAGGTTTTTATCGTTAATATCTTGCACCATTCATTCATGGCACCGGTACAAACCAGTTTGCACTGGTAACACTTGTTGCGTATTAGCATGAGTTTTATACTGTAGAAGAGAGCGTCGAAAGGAGCTCTTTTTTGTGGCAAATAATAAGCGGCAGCCTCATAGGTCTATTACTTATCACTGTTTGCAATTTCCAAAGATTTTCCGATCGCAGCTTTGTAAGTTCATCTAAACTTATTTTCATCTTGAAATTAGATTGGACTGTAAAATGTAACTTTCAAAACACAAAAAGACCACCATAGCAGTGAATACTTCCTTGCAATCAGCTCAACAGCGTCAATACGTGTTCCAAAAGCGAGTGATTAAAAAGCAAATTGAACGCAAAATATTAACGAATTAGCGGACTTTATTAACTTCCGTTAATTAAAGCTGAAAATAACGGATTAACGTTAAAGGAGGTTAGAAGTTTGTTAACAAACTAGTGGTTAACGAAGCTAACGTTTTGCATTAACTTGCCCACCTATGTATAAGCCAATTGGCTTGAAAGGAAATACCGAGAAATGGTAAAATGAAAACTAAAGGGTGGCCACAACGGTTTTTGCCCGGGTTGCAGCACCATGGACCAGATCTTCACTCTGAAGCAAATCTTCGAGAAAGCTTGGGAGCATGGCAAACATCTCTTTGCATGCTTTGTCGATCTTGAAAACGCATATGACCGAGTTTTTTGGGATAAACTTTGATCATCCAACACCATTGATATTCGTCATTTTGGCCTTGCTAGCCTTACTGAAGAGCCCTGGGATAGGGAAATTATTTTGAATTGAACTTTTATTATTATATCTGGTAATATTGTGATTACTTAATACTTTCGAGGGAAAAGAAAACTTGTGTTACGATCTGGTGAGGTTGCAATTTTTTGCCTTTCTACGCTCCTGTTCATACCTGTCTTCCTATAGCTATACTCACGAGGAATAAAAGACGAATGTGGGTTCTGAAACAGTTTGTCTTAGGTTGTTAATCAAAGATTTGATTGAGCTTACACGACGCTGGATACCGTCTACAGCTTAATTCTAAGCTTGTTTAGCAACTGCAAATGGCTGCTAAACTACATCAGTAGGTGTAGATTCTTACATTTTTATAGTACTCTCAACTATAGTTTCTTTACAGCAAACTAAACATTTTGCTTTTTTTGAGCATTAACATGAAAACATAGAATATACTTCAATCAGTGACCCTACCAGGAAAGACTACGAGGGCTGAAGCTTCTTCCTTAGCCAAGACAATAAAACGATTTTGCGAAATATGCAATCTTTCAGCTTTTAAACGTATTTTGAACTTCGGGGGCTAATTGAACTTGGCAAAATAAATTCTTTCAAACTCTTCCAATCTTAGTCATTTAAACTTTTCTAATTGCTCCAAAAGCTTTTGGTGGAAAAGCGAAAAGTTTTTTGGGAACCTCATTACTCAACATGCATTGGTCGTTCAATAGGCCTGCTTCTTAGCAAGCTCCCATCTCGTTTTTCAACGGATAGAGGAAAATTTTTATCAGACCAGCGCCTTAAATGTGTTGCATGCATCAGTGGTTCAGCAAGAAGCCTAGGGTTCACTGTTAAAATTTTTGGGTCAGAACGACCCAAAAAAATGTAGTCAAAGACGACCCAAAAATTTTGGGTATAATCACACCCAACCCAAATATTTTAGGTCAAAAAATTTGGGTCAATACAACCCAAAAAATTTGGGTCGCTACAACCCAAACATTTTGGGTCGCCACGACCCAAAAATTTTGGGTATAAGCGTGCCCAATCCAAAATTTTGGGTCAAAAAATTTGGGTCGCCACGATCCAAACAATTTGGTATACACAACCCAAACAATTTGGTCAACACGACCCAAACAATTTGGGTCACCATGACTCATGCAATTTCATTTGCTTCGGTCCAATCAATTTAAATAGTTAGGATCGCCACAATCCAAACACTTTGGGACACCACGACCCAAATTATTTTTTGGTTGTAGCCCAAAATATTTTTTGGTTGTAGCAATTTGGTAATTTGCATACCAACGCTGTGATGTTTTCTGAGAATCAGTTAAATATGCCAGTATAGCCAAACAGAAAGACTTGAAAATAAAAAATGTTGAAAACAATAAATTTTCAAACCAGACATCTGGTACAGTTTTATTTTAAACGTGGTTTTAACAATTAAGCACTTCAATGTACGTAAAAAAATGTAAACTTTTTCAGTAAACCATGCGCACACAATTGCATTATCTTTTAAAAAAATATATACCAAATCAACAAAAGTTAAATAGTTAAGTTTGTAGTATTGATTTTTTGAGAGTGGGATCGTACGATGGTGCTATGAATACAGAAAACAATATTGCCAAAAAGCAGAAACACAGTATGATCAATGGTATCAACAATACAACAAAACTCTGAAATCACTCAGCCAACGTAACATATTTTTTTGTATTTTAAAGAACACCTAAATTACTTTTAACTTTTTAAGAAAATCAAGGTGCGTCTTTTGTATGGATCAGGTTATATTCTTCTTGATTTAATTTAGTGCATCTTATATGAAAAAAATAGCAAAAGTGGTCATATATTGACACCGCATCTTATGCTCAGGTGCGCCTGATAGTCCAAAAAATATAGTAATTTGAATACTGCTACATTAGACCTGTTCATATTTTACCTTTTTTTGATTTTGATATGGCTTCGCAGTGTTTTTGAAGCAGATTTTCATACTGATCCCGAAACTAAAAAATTTTTTTTGATTGGTTGAACGGTTTCCATGTTACGCGATGATTTCTGACCCCCATTTTTGAAAAAAAATAAGTTTTTTTACACTAGAGGGCGCTGTTTGGTTAATATACTTAAAACAGCATTTCAACTAACTGCCCCTCTGCATGCTACATCTTTAAAAAAAAAACTAAGCGAATTGGAGTTCTGGTTCAGTAGTTATGACCATTTTAGTGATATTATTTGCAAAACTCCCTCGACTGGCCAAAATGTAATTTCTTTATTTTTATAATAATTTTTTTGAAAATTTGTCTCTATTTAGTGAAAGAGACTTCAATTTTGAAGTTGAATTTGCTGCAGTGCCACTAGAGGGCGTAATTTGCTGTTTATTTCAACATTGCGTATTGATTACAGCTATATACGCCTCTTAAGTTAACGCAAACGCAAAATTTGAATAAATTATGACAGGGTGCGATTTTTCATAGTTTTTTTTTAATATTTACCTAGATCATGTGACAAAGCTAACAATTAATGCAAAAATGCAGAAACAACACATACTGTTTGCAGCATTAATTTGACTTAATTTACAATGACCGCTCCAGCAATTTCAATAAAGTTGAAAAGCTCCTTTGATTAACAAAGAATACAATTCAAAGCAATATTTGCAGATTATTATATTAGAACGAAACAGAGTTACCAAACTTTAGCAAATTTAAAAAGTTTCTAAGCTAATTAAAAGCAAAAAAAAATCAGATATTTTTTGAAAAGGTTTGTTGTGTTAGTAAAAGTCCTGCGTGTTTGTTATACAACCTGAAGTATGCTTTGTCGTTGTTGTTAAAATTTCATTATAGTCACTGTCAAAGTGAAGTAAACGCTCTGCTGCATCATTGATAACTTTCAATCCTGAAACAGTTTGGCTGATTTGTTGAAAAGAAGAATGTTCTTTCCAGTATATTACCAAATCCATTCTTGAAATTATTAGTTCAATTCCAATTGGTAATTGATTAAAAAATAGCCACGATTTATTATTGATGAGTTTTTGCAGAGTGCTGTCTTTATATACTTTTGTAGTTTTGGCTGACTTATTCGGAAATCTGCTTTGGGATATTTCACCATGGTAGTAGTGGTGGCTTTTTTGGTTTCATTATCAACTAAATTTGCAAATACTGCTAGTGGTATGTACCTTGGCGGCAGATTCCAAGTATGCAAGTCGACTTTACAATTGCAAGCTGAAATAGAGCTTTATCTCTCACCGACCACTCATCTACAATTTTCCAAAACATTAGTGTCAAATAAGGAGCATGTGCAGCAACCGGTGAGGCAAACCAATGTCATGCATCCAGCACCAAAGCACATACCGCTTGCACTATCTTCAAATTTAATTAGTGATGAAATCAAGAAAGCCATTGCTACCACCTTGATGAAATATCCAAAAACAGATGTAGATAAGCCAGAACTACCAAAAGTATATAAAGACAGTACTGTACATGGGTTTATCAATAATGAATCATAAATATATAATTTTTTGATTTGATTGAAATCGAACCAACCTTAAATAGATACTGCTCGAAATCGGTTTTATAGAAGAATTGAGAACTTCTTGAGCTAATAAATAGGTGCCCAAACTTTTTTCAAAATTTTCTTTATTTACGAAAATACAATTTAATCCATTTAACTTCGCACCATTGGTAACCCTGCATTTTGCAGTTTTGTAACATTACAACAGGCATAATTTTGGAAAAATTAAGAAACGCGATTGCCAACTGGTAGCAGTGAGTAGCCTATAATCAAATCGGAAAACTTGGCTACTATTCCTAAAACATGTGGATCTAGGCTACCAGTACTTCTCTGCAGAATGTCTTTTGAGATGCCACAAAATTGCAAAATTTGGGGTTGCCGATGGTACAGAGTCAAACAGATTAAAGCATTTTTAGGGAATAAGGGAAATCATTAAAAGAGGTTTTGGCACTCCTTTATTACCTCAAGTACTTCTTATTTCTTCAATAAAACCAATTTCGAGCAGTTATCTCTTTAAGTATGGGTTCAGTAGTATACTGGAAAGAACATTCTTCTTTTCAACAAATCAGCCAAACTGTTTCAGGATTGAAAGTTATCAATGATGCAGCAGAGCGTTTACTTCACTTTGACAGTGACTATAATGAAATTTTAACAACAACGACAAAGCATACTTCAGGTTGTATAACAAACACGCAGGACTTTTACTACTAACACAACAAACCTTTTTCAAAAAATATCTGATTTTTTTTTGCTTTTAATTAGCTTAGAAACTTTTTAAATTTGCTAAAGTTTGGTAACTCTGTTTCGTTCTAATATAATAATCTGCAAATATTGCTTTGAATTGTATTCCTTTGTTAATCAAAGAGCTTTTCAACTTTATTGAAATTGCTGAGCGGTCATTGTAAATTAAGTCAAATTAATGCTGCAAAAGTATGTGTTGTTTCTGCATTTTTGCATTAATTGTTAGCTTTGTCACATGATCTAGGTAAATATTAAAAAAAAAACTATAAAAAATCGCACCCTGTCATATTTATTCAAATTTTGCGTTGGCGTTAACTTAAGAGGCGTATATAGCTGTAATCAATACGCAATGTTGAAATAAACAGCAAATTACGCCCTCTAGTGGCACTGCAGCAAATTCAACTTCAAAATTGAAGTCTCTTTCACTAAATAGAGACAAATTTTCAAAAAAATTATTATAAAAATAAAGAAATTACATTTTGGCCAGTCGAGGGAGTTTTGCAAATAATATCACTAAAATGGTCATAACTACTGAACCAGAACTCCAATTCGCTTAGTTTTTTTTTTAAAGATGTAGCATGCAGAGGGGCAGTTAGTTGAAATGCTGTTTTAAGTATATTAACCAAACAGCGCCCTCTAGTGTAAAAAAACTTATTTTTTTTCAAAAATGGGGGTCAGAAATCATCGCGTAACATGGAAACCGTTCAACCAATCAAAAAAAATTTTTTAGTTCGGATCAGTATGAAAATCTGCTTCAAAAACACTGCGAAGCCATATCAAAATCAAAAAAAGGTAAAATATGAACAGGTCTACTCTTACATACTAAAAAACGTAATATGTTGAAAATCTCAAAATTGCATTACTGCAGTAAACTAAAATTAGGTAATGAAGTAATGAATAATTAACAAAAAATACAACAACCAGAAAAACACTAAAAAGTATATAATTAAACCATTCCCTGCGCCCAGTACTTAAATTGTAAAATTTTGCATGGGGGGACGCTTTTGCAGCCTTGACTGAACCTTAGTGAAAATCAGGCGCGTAGCCAGGATTTTGCAAAAGGGGGGTTTTTTGGAAGTTTTCGCCGAAATTTAACGGCTTTTTCTGGCCAAGATTCAAAGGCTTTTTTTAGCCGAAATCAGAAATTTAAGGGCTATTTCCGGCCAAAAACAGGTGATCTCCAAAACAGAAAAAAAAGGTCTTCGCCGAATTTCAAAGGCTTTTTCTGGCCGAAATCAGAAATTTTTCTTCTACATCACTATTCCCGCGGAATTTGGTGCTGCATTCGACCGGACTTAGTAGGTCTTTTTCGTCCCTTCAACCAGCACTCAAATCTTGAAAGGGGGCGCCTAAATCTCGATGGGGGGACGCTCAATCTCGACGGGGGGGCGCGTCTCTCTCCCCGTCCCGCACTGCCTGCGCCTATTAAAATTACTGACACAGAAAATGTTGACAAACAGACAGAATTCCAAGTGATTCAATAGTGCATTTTAAATTAAAACAATTAGGAAGACTACTGACCTAGAAATTTTTACCGAAAACTTAAATCGATAGTCTAAATTTTAAAACTAATTCAAACATGTAACCCACACTCTAAAACTAAAATCTTGACCTTACAATGCGCGAGTGAATAATCGTCATTTGCGTTTTGCTCTAATCAACATAAAATTTCTTGGTGAAGTAATCACTTCCAAGCAATTATTGCTGCTCTAACAACTTCAAAAAATGCAAAACAGCTGGTCTATTAATCAAATACTTTACCGGCTAATCTATAAATCATACCGATACCTTACATCTCTCAGAAGAACGATCAGAGGTGGGCGGCGCAAGTCATCAAAATTGCACCGCAAGCGTTTCCGCAAACCCCCAAAAATAATTACGACGCAAGAGCAACAACACGCGCAAAGTGACATTTTGAAAATTATAATTTCAAAGGTGAATTTGCACAGTATCCGTTTTTGTCCGCTCTTGTTTGTTTTCGAACGTATTTTGCTTCTCCATGAAAAAGTAAATTGTTTTTCGTCAGCAGTTTTTTACAGGGTGTCGAACCGTTTCAAATAACGGTTCGGGTTCAGGTTTAGCTCCGGCTCAAAATATTTTAGCGGTTCAGGTTTGGTTCGGGTTCACTTGAGCACCATTTTCGAAGTTCAGGTTTGGTTCAGGTTCACTCAAGTAAAATATTACTGGTTCATGTTCGGTTCGGGTTCATTGACTTAAAATTTAACTGTCCTTACTCGTTTCGTCCAGAAAAAAAAAGAGAAATTGCTGATCCTGTTGATGATCACCACTGCTCTTATTGTGCGTGTACCAGCGCCAGCGGCATCTAGATATGGAAAAATATATTCTTGCTTTTGTAAGGGGTTCAGGTTCGGTTCGGGTTCACTTGAGCACAATTTCGAGGGTTCAGGTTTGGTTCAGGTTCACTGAAGTAAAATTTTTCTGGTTCAGGTTCGGTTCGGGTTCACCAAAATGAAACGGTTTATTCGGGTTCACGGTTCGGGTTCAGGTTCGGTTCGACACCCTGGTTTTTTATGTCTAGATTCTAACCAGACCATCACATTTTAGGGCCTGTCTACACTGTGCGTAAAATCGTCAGCTTACGAGCGTAACTTTAGTTTGTTTTGAAGGAAAATTCCGTAAGCCCAAGCGTACCACCGTACGGGCGTAGCACCTTCCAAGAGTGAAATTGCCAGCGAAAAAATTTGCTAAAAAAGCAATTTTTTTTCGCCGGTACGCTCGTAAGCTCACAATTTGCGAGAAATTTTAAAAACTGGTTTGCCAGGTCTCGAGGTAGGTTAAAATTAGGTTTATATGTTTTGTTGAAAAAAAGTTGATTTTCAAAAGTGAAAGTATGCGTGTTGGTTTGAAATAGCCTAGTTCAACATGAAAACGGTCAATTTGCGACTCTATAAGATAAAACTTGCAAAAAAGAGGCATAGGTCGATAGGCCTAGAAATGACTTATGGATTGTTTGTTGTAGCGTGACATTTGGTTAGCCTATTCCAAGTAAACAAATTTGAAAATTAAAACTGATGTGTGTTGTGGCAATGCAGATCACAGTCCAGATCAGGGGGACTTGCTTAGGCCAAAATCAGTACCGGTAGGCCTACCAGTATGGTCTGGTAGGTCTACGTCTTGGTGGTACCCGTACCTAGCATGTATTACACCTCATTGTTAAAGTAAACTGGTAATCCTAGCGTGATAGCTGCTGTAGGCTAGTTTACTTCAAATGGTTTAACCTACTGGTGCACTTTGCAGGTGCAGTGATGCTGTATAACAGATACTGGTAGGCAAGCAACTTAATAGCCTAGGCTACTGTCAGAAAATATGTAAAGCTAAAAAATAATTTGCCAATAAAATCTAGGCTCTGATTTTTTATATCAATGAAACTCAAAAGTATTAGAACCTACAGTGTCAGTTAGCCTACAGCAATAAAAGCAAAATTAAAATGTAGTTAGGCGTACTCCGGTGCTAGCCTACTGATATGATGGGCTGTGCAGTAGCAGCTACACAGGCATGTAAAATGAATATATTTTAAGATGTCCAACATATTATTCAGCAACTATCAGGTTTTGATTAGACTTGTACAAATGGTTGAATTACAGACCCTCTCAAGCCAATAGGTTTGGCCTACTGTCAGTGTCAATAAGATAGTGAAGTCAAAAGCTTTTATATTCTGCAATTACTTTTCAGAATTGTGAATTAAGACTCTATTAGCAAGGTTTTAGTGTAGTGAACAAATACAGTAGTAATTGTGAGTGCTTGGAATTTAGCAAACTTATCGATGATATGGTACTTTTGGTCCAGACTCAAACAGACTTGCTGATGAACTTAAGAAGCAATGTTGATCTTTAATGCCCAAACATTTCAAGAATGATGACCAATTTAACAGTGGCATTGTCAGGTTTTCAAGGTTAGTTATGTAGTGTATTCCTAGATTGACAATCTTTATCAGCTCTTTGAGCTTTTAGTTAAAAAAAAAACTTCAGGCAATTTCATAATGAAAATAACAAAACAAATTTGGAAGTTTTATCTAAATTATTTGCTTTTTGTTAAAAGATTACTTAAAATTAGCTGTGGGCCAAAGATAATTTGTCACTTTTATAGTTTTTTTGATGTGATGACGTGACAAGACAGTAGGCCTATTAACATCACTGCAACTTGAATACACAACTTTAAGTTTCTCGTAACATATGAGTAGCATTGCTTGGTTTTCTTAGATGCAACTAAGATTTTAAAGTGTCATATTTTTCAAATTAAAAGGTGCACCAATAATACCTAAGGTTTTTAGGAAATTTAACTTGTGCCTTATACTTTGATGCATTTAATCTGTACTTCTGGTAATGCTTTCTCACGGCCCATTGATCAAGCAGTGATACATTCGTCTCTGGAGTGGAGGTCAGAGATTTAAATTAGCCTGGTCAAATCGAACACAGCGTTGCCAGCAGCTTTGCATCACTGCGACATTTCTTTGAAGGCAGCTATATTGCTCGGGTACAATGATGCTGTAATGGGCCCTGCCAACTCTTCATGCGCTTTGACGTATTACAGCATGTGCATAGGTGGGCATAAGTCCGTTAATCTGTTAATAACGAAGCTGACTTTTTCATTAACTCGTTAATCCGTTAAAAAGTTTTAACTTCAGTTAAGTTCTATTTACTTTTGTTAAGGTTTTTATCGTTAATTTCTTGCACCATTCTTTCATCAAACCGATACAAACCAGCTTGCACTGGTAACACTTGATGCGAATGAGCTCGAGTTTTGTAGAAAAAAGAGAAGAAAGGCTCTTTTTTGTGGCAAATAACAAGTCGCAGCCTCATAGGTCTATTAATTATCGCTGCTCGCAATTTCCAAAGATTTTCCTATCGCAGCTTGGTTAGTGCATTTAAACTTATTTTTATCTTGAACTTACATTAGACAGTAAAATGTAACTTCCAAAACACAAAAAGACCGCCATACCAATAGATATTTCTTTACAAGCAGCTCAACAGTATCAATACGTCTTGTAGAAGCGAGTGAATAAAAAGAAAAGTAACTGACCTGCAAAAATGAACGAATTAACGGACTTCATTAACTTTTGTTAATTAAAGTTGAAAATAACGGATTAATTACCGGAGGTGGGAAGTTTGTTAACGTACTAGTGGTCAACAAAGCTAACGTTTTGCATTAACTTGCCCATCTATGAGCATGTATGATGAAAGATTTGATTTGATTCTCTTCATGATTTCATTCAGAGTTAAACCGTTTAGATTTTTTAAAAGTATTTTACAGTTTAATAAATTTAATGTTATGTAGTGCACCTTATAGTTTGGTGCACTTTGTGCCTACAAACAAATGCTATAGAAGCCATTTGGTGCGCTTTATGCTAGAAAATAATCATTACAGAAGCCATTTATCAATACTACGAAAGTGAGTCTAATAACAGTTACATGTTCCAGTTTACTGCGCCTTGTGGTCTAAAAAATACTGTAGCAATATCTTTGCTAAAATTAATTTTGATAGAATAAATTATTCTTTGTTTAGTGTTAAAAAAAGTTGTTTTTTTGCCATAATTTATGCTTATTTGGTCTGATAGCTTTGTTCTGTATTGTACTACCAGTACTTTTCTTAGATTTTAATGTGACCAGTTTGATGCAAGAAGATTGTACTTTCCTTAGATTTTAATGTAACCAGTTTGATACAAGAACATTTGATGAAGCGACGATATGGTTACAGTTTTACATCAAACATCTTTCGGGTCTGGTTTGGACTAAGATTTAAATTGGCCAAGTTAAACAGTTTGTGTCAACTGGTTGCCTCTAAAAATTTTGGACTCTTCTTTGAGTGCAAGTGTTTTATGCACAATTGGTACGTTATTGATATGTCTACTGCTGATTGCAGTTTTGGACACTTTGCAGAATTTTGAACTTTTTCTGGTAGGAGTAATTATTTGTTTACTGTAGATCCTCCAATGTGTAGAAAATGATTGGAAGATTATTGGAACTGCAAGAGTGAAAACCAGAAGTAAAGCCATCAAGTTCCATTAATGTTTGTTGTGTATTTCTTCAACATGCTTCATGGTCATCACACCCTACTGGAAATTGATCATGATTTGGGTTAAGTGCTGTTGACTAAACATATGGCATTTTCTCTTTTAGAGAAAAGAGTGAAAACCAGAAGGAAAGCCATCAAGTTTTAGTAGTGTTTGTTTTGTATTTCTTCAACATGCCTCATGGTCAACACACTGTAATGAAAATTGCTCATGGTTTGAGTTAAGTGCTGTAGGCTGAACTTGTGACATTTTATTTTTTCCCACCATGAAATTAACCAAGACGTTAGTGATTATTATTAATGCTTCATCGAGTTGCTGCTTGACTTTTCCAGGAGCCAGGCATTACTCATGTCCAAGTTGTATAATCAAAATGTTGGTGATGTATAAAACAATACCTGCTTTCTGAGACTGATTTGATATTGAAATCATTTTTAATTCTTTGGTTATTTTTTTCTTATTTTCATGTCGTTTTCAAGGTTTAATGTACATTTATGAAATTTTAAAGCAAATTTGTCTAGTATCGCTTTTATGCCACACTATGAGTTATAACTTTTAGCAATTAGATTTTGTTATCAATTCAAAATTGCTTTGCTTACTCATAAATTGCTTTGCTCCTACGTATTTGAAAGTTTGAATTAGCTCTAGTTCTGATTTGGCAAGTGCTAGGTATAGCTTGCTTGTCAATGCTGATAATAATTGGGTTTAAAATGTAACTAGCTTTAGCTTTGCTAGTAGATCTATAGTACGACAAACGTGTGTTCGTATGCATCACTCAACGTATGGAATTCGTGGCCACTATCTCGCAAAAAGTATGAAATTGAAAGTTTGTTTCTTTTTAAGAAATGTATGAGAGCATAAACTTATTAATTTTGCCTTGGAGGATGTTGCCACTGTTTGATTCCTTAATTTGAAGCTTATTTTTGTAGTCTTTATACGTCTGTTGTGTGTCACTGTGTATTGAGTTAATTTCCGTAAAGTTGTTTTGTTTCTACTTCAGGGGGAATATGATTATTGTTTATTTTTATTGTAACTTAGTACCTTAGTGTGTTGCAACCTATTTTTGCCGTTTTTGTTAGCAAAACTCTTGTGATGAATTTTTCAACAAGTTTTGATTAAACCTTTGAGACAGCTTTTGCTTTAAACAAAACTCTTGTGATGAACCTTCCTACAAGTTTTGCTTAAGCCTCTGAGGTAGCTTTTGCTTTACACTTATTTATACATCAATGGTAATATGTCCTTGTCTAACCTGCGCTAATATCTACGTGAAGCGACAAGCAGATGAAGGGTCCCTCACTCCCTCCGAAGCATTACAATCGTAAGAGATACCCAATACGTTACTTTCTGAAATTTCAACTACTTTGCGCTTAGAATTTTGTACTTTTACTGGCAACAAATTTAGTTCATTGAGTTTTTGAAAATATTGAATACAGTAAGTTTTTTACAGAAGTTGCTATATCTGTCTTATTGAGAGAATACAAAAGTTTCTCCTCGAAGTACAGTATACTTATTGAATGTTCTTGTCACATAATCAATTTTCTACAATTTTTTAGTGGTAATAATATTACTGCAGTGTAGGGTAATTGAAATTTTTTAGCTACCATAGTTGGCCCTCTTTTCGTATTATGTTTTATGAAAGTGCAATTAGCGGGACATCTGTGACCTTTTTCTCAATCTTCGGCTAAAGCTAGGGTAAGCATTTCTCCGAATAAGTTTAGGTTTAGCGGGTGAGGAATTGAATCCAAAAATTTCATTATCAAATTCTTGTGCGTTACTGTGTTTCAAAACTACTAGAGTGGTAGAAAAAAAAAGCGTTCATTGGAAGCGTTTGTGTGAAAAAAAAAAATGAATACTGCAACAAGCATGTCAACAAAAATTTTAGTCATGAAATCAGGAGTTATAATGCAATTGAATCTGATTGATTACAAAGAGTTAACACAAACCGCTTGGGTGTAGGAGTCAACATACTGTAGTAATGATAAAATGCGTGTTGTTTTCGCAGAAGGGATTAATTGCGGAAAAGATTGCAATTGAATATCATATTGCATCGCTTATTCACCCATTATACGCGCAGTCAAACCGTTTGACAATTTGAGAGGATAACCTATACGTGCATGCTACGCATCATGCACCGTCTATTGTGTTTCCAAGGCTGAACTGGATCAAGTTTATATAAAAGTTGATATGGGAGAGAGGCGAAAAAGGCTGAAAATTTGGCTTAAACGGACACGGGACAGAGGTGGTGGAGTCGAGGGCACAAGCCTCGAGGCCAACGACACAAAAAATATCCGAGGCCAAAGACAGCCCTTCCGAGGACAGACCCATTATAGGGCAAGGACACAGGCACAACTGTTCTCCAAAAAAAGTGATTATAAGGTCTTCAAAATTTTTTTTTCTCGCGATCTCAAAAAAAGGTTTTCAAAAATTTTTTTTACGTGATCTCCAAAAAACAAAGTCAAAAAATCTTCAAAATAACAAGGTCTGCAAAAAAATTTTTCACGCGTTCTACAAAATTTTTAAGGATTCGAAAACTACTGCTGTCTTCGAGCTGATGACAGGGCAATTTTCGAAGAATGGAGGCTTCGTGGACAAGGTCTTCAAAATGTGTCCTCGAATACCCCACCTCTGTCAACGGAATGTAGCAGTAGAACTGAAAAACAGTTGAAAGCTGAAAACAAAATGTACCCTGCAAAACATTGCGATCAGATCTTTCCGATCTTTCCACCGAGTCACCTTCCGCTAAGAGGAATTCAAAAGAGAAAAACCGGACCTTTGAAACCAGCCTATAGTGCCCATCATTGGCCTATAAGTTAAGTTTTGTAATTTTGCTGTATTCACCAAGTTGCTTTGGCCAGGAGACAGCAAAGGAACCTTTCGGTTTTCGAGTTAAGCCGCCACGTCTTGTCTACCCTGTTTACCACACACTGTGGAGTCTTCACGCTGTCCCTTTTTATGGCTGAACGCTAAGCAAGGAATCGAACCCAGATCCAACATTTTAGTAAAAGACGCTCGATCACTGATTGCTGCAAATATTTTTTTCTTCATCCAACAAAACCTTCCCTACCTAATAGCCACTACAACACTCTTGATTGGCCATGCGTTATGTTTTTTTGCGAGGAAGGCAGAAAAAAATTCACGTTTAAATTATCAAAAAGACAATACTACCAGAGGTGGAGTCGAGGACACAAGGCTCGAGGCCAAGGCCAAGGACACAAAAAAAATCTAAGGCCAAGGACAGCCTTTCTGAGGACAGACCCTTTCGAAGCCAAGGACAGGAATGCTCGAGGCCAAGGACCAAGGACACAACCGCAAGTGTTCTCCCAAAAAAAAGGTCTTCAAAAAAGTTTTTCAGGCAATCTCCAGTTTATAGGCGTAGCCAGAATTTTTGATTGGGGAGGCCTAAACCACAAATTACATGCAATGACGTCTTCAAAAATTTGCCTGTTGCCACTTAACCAGGATTTTGCGAAGAGAGAGGGCTTAAACTAATACAGTTGAAAAGTGAAAATACGTAGCTTTGGAGACGTTTTGAGAAAGCCAGTGTAACTCAAACGTATCACAGACGGGGGTCTGGGGGCAAAGCTCCCAGCTGTTGGGCGATTTTTTGGAAAAAAAAGCTATTTTAATGCCATTGAATAACATTTCGCCAACTTTTAGAGTCATTTGAAAGCACTAGATTTTTGACATTTGAAAGCCAATTAAAAAAATTAAATTGTTTATTCCTCCTTCTAGTGCAATTTAAGTCCAAAACACGTTTAACATCTTGCATTTTAGTGTTAAAGTTTAATTGTATGTGATTTGGTCCAGGTAGGGGGAAGTAAGGTGCATTGTCTTGTGCAACATTTTAGCAGTAAATAATAATCCACTCAAAGATTTTCCTTAGAAATTTTCGTTTTGTCATGAAAATAACCAGTTATAGAAGTGCATGTTAGGCCAGGGGGCCCAGGCCCCCTCAATTGAAGTTCAACGATTTGTTCAATGAGCATTTTCCATGGCAGATTTTTTTAAAAGTATTTTGTGCGTAAAAAACTGGCGAGGTGGAGGTGAATTAATGAATTGTTATTGAAAAATAGTAGAATAGATGGTTACGCTTACTAACCATGTTATTGCCGGGCCGCATTTACATCACGCTAGGCCCCAGGCACTTTGAAGATTTTTGCAACATTTTTCTGCCAAATGTAGGTGAAGACCAAAAAAAGTCTTACGATTTGAGCCCGGGGCCCCTAGCTGGTACTGCGTCATATTATGGTAAATCCGACCCTGGTTAATGCATTACGTTCACAAAAAGGCTAGATGTGGGCCTAAGATAGCAACTTTTGGGACAAAAACTCTCCATTTTCTACGGATTATACGTTTAAATTGGCTGGTAAAAATTAAATTGAGGGGGTCCCGGGGTCCGTGGTCTTCAATATTGTTGTTAGTTACTGTTGTCAGCGAAAAATGCTAAAAAAAACTGAAACTGAAGAAACAATTGACTTTTTTGTCACGTTTTTGTCATTGGTGAAATTTTAATTGGGGTGGCCGGGTTCCCTGCCCCCCTCCTCCCCCCTATGCTCCAATAAACGAAAACAAAAAAAGTATTTGCAAATTTTCCGCGAGGTTTCTGGCGTTTTCCAACAAAATTTCAACGGTTCAAAAAATAGTGCTGTCCTCGAGCCGAGGACAGGGCAATTTTCCAGGACCTAAGATTCGAGGCCAAGGACTTCAAAATGTGTCCTTGAGGACGTCCTCGAGGACTCCACCTCTGAATACTACTTCTCGTGATGCATAATCTGATCCAAATTTAACCAAAACAACAAAGAATTGTAATAAATCTGTGATTTCCGTTATCCAATTCAACACAATATTGTGGCCACCCACAGAATAGGCTGTTAAGCCGTTACGCTCGTAAGCACCGTTTTGTATAGTGTAGACACCTTCGACGTATAAGCGTTAAAAATTTTGTACGCACAGTATAGACAGGCCCTTAGACAGAGGTTTTCAGAATAAAGATTTTTGTAAAGGGGTAGGGTTCTATTTTGGAATTCGCTTCCATCGTTCATACACGAAATTTTTGAAGAAAATTTTTATCATGAGGTTATACAGTTTACTTAGCGCAGCACTGCAGATATGGAGTAACGATAACACGGACGAAAAAACTCCATACTTTTTCATGGAGAAGCAAAAATGTACGAAAAAGGACAAAAGCAGACGAAAAAGGAATACACTGTAAATCCACCTTAAAGGGAAACTCCGGCCTAGCGAGGCTATATATCATAAAATACACCACAAAATTCTAAGACGTTTGCAAAAAAAACGAACTCGCTACGTTTTATAGTTTTGATGAAATCCGCAAAAAACTGCGTGAACCGCAAGTCGATTCTGATTGGCTAACACTCTAATGACGTACGTCTGTACTTTGCCTTTCGCTCATAGTCACAGTACGTTTAATATTTTAGCAAAGAATACAATACAAGCGCTTCTATTTCGGAGTTTTTAGTCTTAACTAGTAATTTTATGCCTAAACAATATAACACACGTGTTCTGAACATGGAAGTTTCCGCAGTACATTTGTCTAGCCTAGTAATATCCAGCTACATTGCATAGGTTAAGAATATGATATCATATAATAAAATAACAAGTGGTTGCAGACAGTAACTGTTAACAGAATGTCTGAACAACAATACGATAGAAAAGTAAATGATCAAGACCCTATTCAATAGGACTACAACTAGTCTGGGTATGTTGTACAATTTAGGTACAGTTTGAACCGGTACCGGTTGGTTTTAGCAGTAATGCAATTGTCAGGTACTGTACTGGTATTGCCAGTTACTCAATATCTAATTGTTTTGTTGTTTTTTTGTATTGTGCACTTTGGTAATGGTGAAATTTTTTTCACAAGGTGTAATTTTTCTGTGATGTTGACTAAACAAATTACTGGGTTCTGTACTACAGCTGTTTTAGTCTCAAATGTGAAGGATTCCCAGCTCAAAGAATGAATTGCTTCTTGGGTCGCAGGCACTGAAGTACTGTAGCAATAGCATTGCAAAGCTTTTCTAACATTAAACTTAAAATAGCTTAACAGTAAAATATTAGGCTTGCTGTATTATCATAGAAAATATACCGGTGCGGCAGCACGAGTGAAATACCTTTGTACTGGTAGGGGTACTACCGGAACCACTGTACCAGTACTTCACAGTTCACGTCTAGACGTGCTTGGGTTACGGCAATTTGGCACTGGCACTCCAATTTAAGCCAGAGTCGATATTGGACAATAGTCTATAATATTTTCTACACCGACAATCATTTTGTAAAACGTGTAGGCAGTGTCTAGAGCACTTTTTGTTTTCGCTCTTCGATTTGCTATCTCTCAGGTTGGCATCGCTGCCTAACTCTAATGCAAGCAAAGTTCTGAAGAAAAAAAATTAAAAAACACAACGTTAGTTAAGCTAATCACGAGATTAGCCAGACGCGCTCAGCGCGAATCGAACTTAGCCGCGCAGCTGAGCACACGCGCGCCCTTACCAATACACCACAAACGCAACGCCACAGATTTGTCAAAATGCCGTATTTAACTCGAATTAATGAGCAAAAAAGCAATAGATCAAAATGACCGGTGCTGAGCCTTTTCATATTAGAAACCGGTGCTCTAGATACTACCAAAAGTTCAAGTAAATTTACTCTTGTACAAATGTTGTGTAATAACTGTATGCACAGTTGAGAAAACTGGCAGTATACTGTACACAATAACATAACTGCTAAAACCTACCGGTACCGGTTCAACCTGTGCAAGATACCCAGACTAGTAGAAGGTTCACTAAAAGGGTCTTAGTAACCCTTCGTTTTTATCACGTTGCTGTTCAGACATTCTGTGAACAGCTACTGTCTGTAACCGCTTGTTATTGGAACGACCGACGCTCGCGTCGCGTGTTCCTCTGTTTTTGCTCGGCCATTTTCCAACTAACGAGTGCGAAATTTCAGACTTTTGCTTATAACTCGAGAACGGTTGGGTCTAGCTACAGAAAATTTGGACAGCAATTTGAGATTAATGAGTTGTATGTTTGTACCAAATTTCGAGGCAATTGGTATCGTGACTTCGGTTTTAGAACCCGAAAACCGTCCCGCAAGTTTGGCGTAAAAAGCGGTCTCAGTCAAAAACGGCTTAAGTACGGCAAAAAATATTTCATATGGTTATATGTCTCAAAATACCCTTTCATCCCAACCGATCCACTTTTGGTCGCGATGAGGTTTATTTCTTTTTTTTCCTTTTTTTTCTTCCTAAATTTTGTACGCTCTTCTTCTAAACCACAACACATCGAAATCTACTTTTTGTGTAAAGTTGTTGAGCTGCAAACGCAATTTTTTCTCCCGAAATTTTTTGGGGCAACTCCACCGGGAACCCCCCAAAATGGGGCCCCAAAAAATCAATTTTTTGAACGGCTCAAGCTAGGGTGCCAGTTCTTTTTGATATCAGTAGATATTCAACAGACAAATATTTTGACATAGTTTGGGGATGCCACCCCCCTGGGGACCCCCCAAGAATCAATTTTTTGAATGGCTCAAGCTAGAGTTCTACTGTTTTTTGATATCAGTAGATATTTAACAGACAAATATTTTGACATAGTTTGGGAGTGCCACCCCCCTCCCCCCCCCTCCCCACGAGGAACCCCCAAAAATCAATTTTCTGAACGGCTCAACTTAGGGTGCCAGTCTGTTTTGATATCAGCAGATATTTAACAAACAAATATTTTGACATAGTTTGGGGGTGCCACCCCCTCCAAGGATCCCCCCAAATGGACCCCCAAAAATCAATTTTTGAAAGGCTTGAGCTAGGGTGCCAGTGTTTTATGATATCAGGAGATATTTAACTGACAAATATTTTGACTCCACTTTTCTGTAGGTTCCATAATCAGATATTTTTGAATAATTGCTGATTTTACGGTAGACTAAAAGTAATTTTGAGCGTCACAGCATTAGCTATGCGTCGGTCGTTCACTGGGTTTGCTGGCAAACTCCCATCTAGTTTTATTATATGATATCATATTCTTAACCTATGCAATGTAGCTAGATATTACTAGGCTAGACAAATGTACTGCGGAAACTTCCATGTTCAGAACACGCGCGTTATATTGTTTAGGCATAAAATTACTAGTTAAGACTAAAAACTCCGAAATAGAAGCGCTTCTATTGCATTCTTTGCCAAAATATTAAACGTACTTGCAATCTTTATACCTGAGATTAGTGACTATGAGCGAAAGGCAAAGTACAGACGTACGTCATCAGAGTGTTAGCCAATCAGAATCGACTTGCGGTTCACGCAGTTTTTTGCGGATTTCATCAAAACCATAAAACGTAGGGAGTTCGTTTTTTTTGCAAACGTCTTAGAATTTTGTGGTGTATTTTATGATATATAGCCTCGCTAGGCCGGAGTTTCCCTTCAATTGACTCAGTATGTTCAAACTGCACTCGGTTAAAGTACGATACCAAAACATTATTCCGAACAAATTATGCACGCAAACAATTAGTAAACAACAAAAAATTATTGATTTTCTCTCAAAAATAAAAACGTTTGGGAAAATGCGCATCGCTCAACCCTGCTCGCATTGGGAGAAGAACCTCTTAAACTAATGAAAAAAGACCCCTAACACTTGCAGTTAAAAGATTTGTGGTGTTAAATTCCACTAACAAACCCGTCACGTGATGACAAGAAAACGACTTCGCAGTCGTTGTTTTTTCTAATGGCCGGTCAAAAAAATTGGTGACCAGCTGCTTTGATACATTTGTGCTCCTGGAGCAATTAGCATAACTCTCTGACGAATGGAGCATACTAAAAAACTTATTATGTTTTTTGTTTAAAAAAAAAGCCATCTAAGTATTAAGAGCTACCGATGCTGTCACTCTTGCGAGCAATATCTTTTAAATCTTTCCGGTCTAGCAAAAAGGTTGTAAATACTAGTTTTTTTTCTTTCTTGTTTTAAATTACGGTATAGGATGTAAGCCTGCTTCTGTTGCAAGTAACGCGTTATATTTTGCCCAACGCAATTTTAAGATTTTTTAGGAACAGGTAAATTTCAAGCAGAAAAATTATTTTTTTGACGTTTACAGGCCAGAGTTTTAAAGTATAACCGTTTTGCGTGCTTCAAGCACGGCAAAACGATTGAAAGAAAAAAATATTGTTGTAATTGTCTTTCTAGAACTGTCCGTATTGTCTTTCTAGTAATTGTCTTTCTAGTTCTAGAAAGACACTTACAACAATGTTTTTTTCTTTCAATCGTTTTGCGTGCTTGAAGCATGAATACTTGAAGCACGGTAAACGATTAAACTTTAAAACTCTGGCCTGCAAACGTCAAAACAATACAATAATTTTTCTGCATGGAATTTTATTTCGCTACCATTCTTTGAAATAATTAATTGAAAAATTTGAAAAATCGACAAAATATTTCAGAAAAAAGTTACAGCAAAAGAAGACCATTGTTGTGAATTCAATCGAAGTTTTACAAGCAATAAACGAATGCAATTTTGCATGGCGAGGCTTTCATGAACTTATCTCGTCAATGCTTTTATAAAGTTTAATCTCAGTTGATTTAAAAACAATCATTTTTAATCGTATTTGAATTGCACTCAATATTGTTAAAATACTTGCGTCGCAAGCGTTGAAAAATAAATTGCGGCGCGAGCGCTATCGCAAGTAAAATAGTTGTGGCGCAAATGCCCACCTCTGAGAATGATAAGCTAGCTATCCCTCTAATCTCCTTACAACCCGCTGTAAATGGTGCATCACTTCATTTTCCAATACATTCCAAGAACAAATAAGCTAAAATTTGTGAAAATTTAAGAACTGCCTAAATCAAAAGTTCTTTGGTTCTTATGAAAAAGAAGACAGTGTAATTCACTCACCTTGACATGTTTCAGCCATGGGATTACCAGCATCCACAACTATTATATTAATTTTTGACAAAAACATTTGCGCAATCATATCGCTTATATAATCATATTTGATACCTTCTAGCCGTTCAGGTCATGCTCAAAAGAAACAAAATACTTTTTTTTCGCACGTTTGTTAAAATAGCGCAGATAATATGCTGGCAATTTACTTCAATCAATTTTAGATCAAGCAGTATAGTTTGCAATTAAACCTAATCTGTTACACATTTTTATCTCCCTTAACAAAAACGAAGAGCTATTAACCCTCACCCTAGAAACCGAAAAGGAAACGAAAAAAGATTACAGAAAACACCAACAAGAAAGCAAGCAAGGGAGTATAGATAGAGAAAATAAAAACAAGCCCAAAATAGATTGATTGTAGGCAAAACCTCAGAGCATAAATAGAAAATGTAGAAAAACTGGAACATTTTGTTGCGGGTCAACTGGCCTAGCTCGTCAATATTATATTCATGAAGGTATAGTAGTGCTATTAGCGATAAATAGGTAGTGGAGTCAGTTGTTGGGGTTATAGCACATTAAGTACATAGTCTGAGAGGATAATGGAACACCATAAAATGAGTATCGAAATACTAATACCGAGCATAGTAAAATACAGTATTTACAAACACCAAGCTTCAACAAACACTTGAGTGAAAAAAATAAGTTTTCAGCAAAGTTTGAACTGAGTTAAGGAGTCAGCATTTTTAATATTTAGGTAGATAAATCGTTCCATAACCGAGGGCCACTTACACTAAATCTACGATCACCAAGTTTCGAAGAAGAGCGAGGTACAGCTAAAAGATTTGTTTCACAAGAACTTAAGGCTCGAGTAGGTACATGCATGGTACATGTCTAGATATTAAATCAACTAGATATGAAGATGATTGACCAGTCAAAATTTTAAACATTTGCACCAAAATTTTGAATTTAACTCTATGCTGGACAAGCAACCAGTAAAGAGAGATTTGAATTGATTGCTGTGTAATAAAAATCTATAAGTAATTAGCATACGTACACTATAATAGCGCTCAATAATTTCAGACAAACTACAAACACCGTTCATGAAAAGGTCGCTCAAAAATAGGCAACTTTCAATTTGAATTAAAAGTCAAGAATTTGGGTACACTTCGAAACAAAAATAACATGTTGTTGACTTATAAATGCATTTTTCTGGCCCGTGCTCGTGTTTCTGTATACCGGTACAGTTGCAATATAATAGACATAATCATGGCCTATGCATAAATACTAAAGTGGTGTAGATGATAAATTGAAAACAACCTTCAATTTAACACACCAGGACCAGGTTGTATAGAACTTTCTGTGCGAAATAAATACATACAAGAAACGCTGATTGCGTCATGTTTTAATTCAACTTAATTGGGACTTCCGCGACGCTTTGCGTCAAAAGTCCTTATGTTTTTTTTCCGTGAAAAATTACGAATTCATAAACAAAGTTTGAAAACGCTATAATTTTGAAACGGCTAAAGGTGGAAACTTGGAATTTAGAACTTAGATGGGGCACATCAGGGACACATATAAATCCTTCTTCGGGCAAATTTTAGAGGCAATCGGTCATGTGATACGGGTTTACGAGTCAAAACATGAAATGCCAATTGTAGGTTTAAACAGCTCTAGCTCGAAAACTAATGGCACTAGGGGAATAAAACTTTCGAATTTAGAAGCGCCTGGGCATGCACTTTCAGCTCTCAAAAATAAAACCATGACGATTCATTTATATTTATGGCGATTCATTCTTCATTTATTTATTTATTTATTCAGCAAATCACATTATGGTGACAAATACTCAAAAACCACCAAAGCTAGAAACTTGAAATTTGGACAGATTATAAGTCTATACATGAACTTGCGTCCTTGCAATTTTGGAAGCGCTATGTCACGTGGTTTGGGGCATATGCACCCCAAACTTGTGACAGCGAAGTTTATTAAGTGATTTTAGTCACACCAAAGCTAGAAACTTGAAATTTGTACAGATGATAAGTCTATACATGAACTTGCGTCCCTCCAATTTTGGAGGCGCTACGTCACGTGGTTTGGGGCATATGCACTTTAACCTTGTGACAGCGAAGTTTATTAAGTGAATTTAGTCACGTAATTGCGCGTGATGCCGTGGCCGAATTGTTAAAGGCGCCAGCGCTGAAATCCTAAGATCTGGGTTCAATTATCTAGTTAGCTATTGCTTTTATCAAACTAATATTATATTTAATCTAGCATATTAATTTTTTTCCATTGTGACAAAATCGTTTATAATGTTTTTTGTTTGACACTACATATGATTAGAGGGTATCAGGTTTTATTCTCTGTGAAGACGTCCCAAAAATCAGCTTTTTAAGACCTCAAGCTAGCGCACTAGTTTTTTTTTTGCTACCACTAGAAATTTTAAAGACAAGAATATTTTGACATACTTTGGGGTAGTCACCTACGCGCGCATCCTGCGGTGGCCAAATGGTTTAGGGCGCCAGTGCTTGAAACATAAGACCTGGGTTCAATTATCTAATTGGCCATCGTTTTTATCAAACCAACATTATATCGAATCTAGCATATCAATTTTTTTTCGATTACGACAAAATTGCTTTCAATATTTTCTGTTCGACACTAAGTATGATCAGAGGGTATCAGGTTTCATTCTCAGTGAAGACGCTCCAAAAAACACTTCCTTAACACCATAAGCAAGCGAGCTACTTTTTTTGGGTGTCAGAAGAACTTTTTAGGACAAAACTATTTTGACATAATTTGGGGCCCCATCTCCCAAAACCCCCAAATGGATCCAATCAAATATCAATGTCTTGACGGCTTAAGCTAGGGAGCTACATGTTTGATGTCAAGAGACAATAAAGAGGCAAATACCTTGACACAGTTTCAGGAAACCACCCTGACGGAGACCTCCCCCCAAGTGGCCACCCCAAACATCAATTTTTTGAACGACTTAATTTAAGGTGCCAGTGTTTTTTTGATTTCAGTAGATATTTAAGAGACAAATATTTTAACGTGGTTTGGGGGTGGAAGAGGGGCCCCCCAACCCCCCTCAAGGACCAGAGTGGGCCCCCAAAAATCAATTTTTCCATGACGTAATTTTTAAGGTGCTAGTGTTTTTTGATATCAGTAGATATTTAAGAGACAAATACCATGACTTGATTTGGGGGTACCACCCCCATCAGGGACCCCCAAAAACCAATTTTGAATTGTCTCGGGCTTGGGCACTAGTTTTTTTTGATATCAGCACATTTCTAAGACACGAATATTTTGACATAGTTTGAGGTATTACCCCCGAAGACCCCCCCAAAATGGACCCCCCAAAAATTAATTTTTTGATTGGCTCACACTAAGGTGCCAGTTTTTTTTGATATCAACACATACTTAACAGACAAATCTTTTGACTTAGTTTGGGGGTGCCAACCCCACCTCGGGGACTCCTCAAATAGACCCCCAAAAAAACAATTTTTTGAACGACCTAATTTACGGTGCCAGTGTATTTTCATGTCAGTAGATATTTGGAGGCAAATAGTTTGACGGAGTTTTGGGGTACCAACCCACTGAGGCCCCCTTCCAAATGGACCCCCAAAAATCAAATTTTTGAATGGCTCAAGCTAGGGTGCCAGTGTTTTTTGCTGTCAGTACAGATTTAAGATACAAATATTTTGCCGTGGTTTGGGACTATGGCCCCCTTCGGGGATTCCCCAAAACCAATTCATTGAACGACTTCATTTACGATGCCAGTGTATTTTGCTATCAGCAGTAGATATTTTGGAGTCAAATATTTTGACATAGTTTGGGGGTGCCGCCCCCCGGAGACCCCCCAAAATCAATTTTTTGATTGGCTTAAGCTAGAGAACTAGTTTTTTTTTAATATCACCGCATATCTAAGGCACGAATGTTTTGACATCATTTGGGAATACCCGCCCCTTTGGGACCCCCCCTAAAATGGACCCTCCATATATTAATTTTTTTGTTTGGCTCAAACTCGGGTGCCAGTTTTATTTTTTGATAACAACAGATACAACAGACAAATATTTCGACATAGTTTGAGGGTGCCACCCCCAGGGACCCCCCCAGGTGGACCCCCAAAAATCAAATTTTTGCACGACCAAATTTACGACTCCTGTGTTTTTGATACCACTAGATATTTCAGAGGCAAATATTTTGACAGAGTTTGGGGGTACCAACCCTCCCCCCCCAAACGGACCCCTTAAAGATCAATTTTTTCAACGGCTTCTTTTAGAGTTCTAGTTTTTATTTGATATTATGAAATATTGAAAAGACAAACACTTGGACATACTTTGAAAGTGCTACCCCCCGAAAATCCCCAAATGAACCCCACAAAAATCAATTTTTGAACAATTTAATCTAAGGTTCTTTTTTTTGTTTTTTTTTATATTAGTAGGTATTTAAGCGACAAAAATCTTGCCATAGTTTGGGGGTACCCTCCCCCCAAAAATTCCCAAACGTCATTGTGTTGAACGGCTTAAGCTAAAACTCCAGTTTTCTAGTACATAATATGGGGTACCACACCCCCCGGAAATCCCCACGTAAACCCACAAAAGTCAATTTGTTGAACTTAAGCTAAGGCTCCAGTATTTTTTACATCAAAAGATATTTAAGAGACAAAATGTTTGACATGGTTTTGAGTACTCCTCTCCGGAATCTTCCCAAATGGACCCCCAAAAATCAATTATTTTGAACGGCTTGATCTAGGGCGCTAGTTTTTTTGGATATCAGTAGATATTTAAAAGACAATGTTTTACATGGTTTGGGGGTACCAACCCCCAAATGAACCTTCCCAAAAATCCCTTTTCAAAAGTTAAATTCAGCAATTGATTTTAATCAATTGGGCTCATATGCTGAGCTGGCATAATGATTAAAAGCCCCAGGGTTTGAAATTATGGAGAATGAACTGAGCTGGGTTCAAATACTTAGTTGGACATCGGTTTTACCCAAACCACAAATGATTTAAGATCAACCTTTATTTTTTTCATGAGACAAAATTACTTTGTTTGCATTGCATACGATCGAGTTTTACAGAAATATCGGTAACCTTCAAAGTATGATGAGGGGAATCAGTCGCGTAGCCAGGGTTTCGCAAAGGGGGGGGGCTTTATTTGAAGTTTGATTCAACCGTAAACAAACTTGACCCAAATTTTCATTAGTCTTGAATTGGATTTAGGCAATTGTTCAGTGAAAACTAGGTGCATGATCTCAAAAAAAAAAGAAGGTCTTCACCGAAATTCAGAGCGTTTTTCTGTCCAAAATCAAGTAATCTCAAAAAAAAAAAGAAAAAAAAAGAAGGTCTTCATGTGCACTGACACCCACTTCTACTCTTCATCATCATCTCAAGATCTTCTCCTACTCTCACCCCAATTTCGTTTGGATGGGGGCTATTTTCGTTTTTAGAGCAAAACTCAGCCTCAAAACTGCTAAAAAAAATGCTATTTTGCATACTTTTGAGGTCATTGGGGGGAGGGCTACAGCACCATTTGCGCCCCCCCCCCCCCTTAGCTACGCTACTGTGTATATAGAAACACGAGCATGGGCCAGAAAAATGCATTTATAAGTCAACAACATGTTATTTTTGTCTCGAAGTGTGCCCAAATTCTTGACTTTTAATTCAAATTGAAAGTTGCCTTATTTTTGAACGTACCTTTCATGAACGGTTTTCGTAGTTTGTCTGAAATTATTGAGCGCTATTATAGTGTATGCTAATTTTTCATAGGTTTTCATTACACAGCAATCAAATCAAATCTCTTTTTACATCCGCTGTTCCGCCGAAGCGTGTAAGAGTTTGAGAGCCCATTTCCGCGTCATTGCGCCCGGGCAACATAGCTCCTTTCGAAATAATGTCGCAGCTGTGGCGAGCCGTTGGCGAGACTGTGCTTAAATTGAACGGCCTGAGATTTGAACCTCAGACCTTCCGCTTCAGAGACGAACACGCTACCGTTTTGTTGCTCATGTTATGTTTTTTATGTAGTTATCCACTCGCGCGGGCAAAGACCATTCGCAACAGAAAACAGATGTCCGAAACTTGTACGAAAACGAAGACAAAGCTTTAATAATGAAGCTGCAGGTCCTCCTCGTTGGTGTGGATGGAAAAGAAATTAAAGCTATTGGTTGTTTTTTTGTACATTATTTTTGCTGTTCATCAGTTTTATTACTGTTTACCAAAACGCACAATAAAGAAAATTCCGCGTTAGGGTTCAGCTTAGGTTTGGAGTTAGTTTTAGAGTAAGATTTTGATTTGGGTTAGAATTAATAAAACATTAGATAAAAATTCCCCGTAAAATTCTGTAGCTTTCTATTTGCTATTACACACATCAACAAAAAAATTTTTTGACATGCTCATTAAACTTATTTAGGTTTTTTCGACTAAGTTTTGGACGCTGAATCCAAATATGTTATCCATTTTCTCCCACCACGTGTAGATTTTTTATATTTAACCTTTTTTTTTTGGAAAATATCTACTTATTGAGATAATTGATTGGCCTTTTATAGGTTATTAAACCAACATTTGATATCAAAATGATGCTTTGTGGAGTTGTTAACGTACATAGTGTATACTTATGTGCTTTAACCTGTTGATTACAAGTATTGCATCATCTTTGGGTTGTTTTGAATAAATTTTATTCATTTTCTATCTGCAATAAAATTACAACCAAATCTTTTGCTGTCAACACTTTTTCTTATCTCCGTGCAAAAAAGATACGACTGGTTCTAGACAAGCGTTAGTGAAGGCATAGAAAAATACTTCTGAGATAAAAGAAGCCTGTTTATGAGAACTAAAGCCAGTATTGTAGCAGGATAATCATGTACAAAACAGTTAGTTATTTTACCAATTTGCAGCACCAGCTTGATGTCAGCCTTCAGACCTAATTATGTCTTGATATGTTTCAGCTTACTTTGAAAAGCGCGTATTAGGTATTATGGCTAGTAGATCCTGTGTAAACCATCCGGATAGCTTTTGCTATATCTGTGGCAAGTTTACTCCAAAATCTCAAAGACTATATATCACAAGTAAAGTGACTATAGCTTACAAGCATTATTTTGGATGTCAAGTGGGAGACCAGGACAAATCTTGGGGCCCCCCATTCATGTTTCAAAAATTGCTATGCATCCTTGACTCAGTGGTTAAATGGAAAACGAAAGAGAATGCCTTTTGCAGTACCTATTGTGGCGGGTCAAAAGGAGCGCGCTCCGATTGCGGTTTACCGGCTCGGTTGTACAATCTCGAGTGAGCGATGATCTGTTGAGTTATAAAGCTATCGATTCCAAAAACTTTCGTTAGTGGTTACTTCGTTGCTACCTTCCTCAACGATACTTGCTGAAGCAGGAACTGCGACACACTTCCCCTTTTCCGAATGCAGTGGTAGGATATGGCCTGCTAATATCGGCTCTACTGGTGCCGACCATCCAATCACGTCGAAGTCATCAATTGTGGCGGGTCTAAATGAGCTTACTCCAATACGGTTTACCGGCTCGGTTGTACAACCTGTGAGCAGCACTGATCTGTTGAGTTAAAAAGTTATCGGTTCCAATTATCTTTCGTTTGTGGTTACTTCGTTGCTAGCTTCCACAACGCCACTGGCTGAAGTAGGAACTGCGACACTATGGTGTGGCGTGAACCTACAAACCATTTTTCGGATTGCTATTTTTGTTTAACTAAGGTATCAGGTCATTCCTAGAAAAGTAAAAGCAAAATTGTTTTTCCCGATTGTTCCTCTGCATTGCGGCCAGTAGCTCATACATCTGAAAATATTCCAGTTCCAAGCCCTCCATCACAGCTAGAATTAAGTGCAGACGAAATATGTGAAAGTGCAACTACCTCTGCACACTTTGAGGTACTATCTGAGAGTTCAAGCACTGATACAGCTCAAAACGTTGATGACTTTTTTTTTCTTTAACACCTCACCTACTCGACCAAAGTGACTTAAATGACTTGGTCAGGGTCTTGGTTTCAACCAAAAAAAAGTCTGAACTTTTCGCCTCACGACTAAAACAATGGAATTTATTGCGGAAAGGTGTTAAAGGTATTTTTTATCGTACACGTCATGCTCAACTTGAAAAGTATTTTGCAGCTGAAAATGGTGTTTGTTATTGCTCGCATATTCCCGGACTTTTTGAACAATTTGGTTTCGAGCATAATCTTGCTGAATGGAGATATTGCGTATTGATTCGAGTTAATCTAGTCTAAAGGCAGTTTTATTGCATAATGGCATTGAAAAATCTTCTTTTCCACTGGTATATGCTGATGGTTTACAAGGAACGTACTAGTCAATAGAGACTATCTTGCAATTATTAAAATACTCTGTGCATAAATGGAGCATTTGTGGAGATTTAAAAGTAATTGACTAACATCTTGGAATGCAAATGGGTTATACGAAACATCAATGTTTTCTGTGTCAGTGGGAAAGTAGAAATGACAGTCGTCATTACAACCGAAAAGAATGACCTGCACGAAAGGAATTTGTACTAGGAAGATTTAATGTTCAGCACGTAACCTCGGTTGATCCACAAAAGATATATCTCCCACCACTACACATTAAACTGGGTTTATTAAAAAAACTTGTAAAAGCAATGGATTCGACTGGCAATGGCATTTTGTATTTGAGACAAAAGTTTCCATACAAAAGTGAAACGAAAGCAAAAGCAGGAGTATTTATGGGACCAGAAATTCGAAGATTAATGGGTGATAAGAAGTTCGTTGCAAACCTAAATTCAAAAGAAAAAGCAGGATGGGATCAGTTTTGCTTGATTGTGAAAAATTTCTTGGGTAATTACAAATCTCTCAACTACGTGCAGATGGTTAGCAATTTTCCGCAAGCCTATCAAGAACTTGGAGCAAGAGTGTCGTTAAAAATACACTTTCTTCACTCTCATTTGGATTTTTTCCCCTTAAACATGGGAGATATTAGTGATGAACATGGTGAACGATTTCACCAAGAAATAAAAGAGATGGAAAATCGCTACCAAGGAAAAGTTACTAAGCACATGATGGCAGACTATTGTTGGTTTTTGCAAAATGAAAGCGACACAGAACGTAAGCGCAAATCAAAACGACAAAAATTTGTGTAATGTTGGACACATATTGTAGGTTCTTGTGTCAAAACATGTTTGCATTGTTGTGAATTTCGGTGTAAATAAGAGTTGGTTACGTAAAAAAATATGTATGTTTTATTAGTTGAAAAAAGCAAATTTTTAGTAGACTTCATTTCAGGTGATTAATCAATGAAAAATGAAAAAATAAGCACAGGCCTATAAACTCTTTGTAAAAAAATGACAATTTCTTAATAACTTAAAAACGTGACGTGTTAGGGCAAAAATAAGGTCAGATTTGAAATCAGCGCCTAAAATTCACTGCAGAGCACCTCCTCACCACTTTTTAGCAAAAATTTGGTTTTTCAGTGTTAATGAATTTACGCAATTTTTAGCGCCACTTAGTGGAGAGTATTTGCTTACAACAAAAAGGCATTTTTCACAAATTGAAAATTGTAACGTATTTTGGATCGACCAAAAAATTTTTTTTTCGGTTTATTTCTAGAAAAAGCTCCTTTTACTTCACAAAACAATAAGCTTTAAATTTTAATCATTGGAATGTATCTTTTAGCTCCAGTAATCTTTTGCGTATCGTCAGTTTAGTCGGGTATCATACTCACTCTTGGCCCCCCTCCCTGGTAAAAGATCAGGGGGGCAGTTCCCCCCGTTCCGGCATCATTGATTCCGAGCACTGCCTTTAGTCGGAGTGCATATTTCTGACTCCAAACTTAGCAACTTTACAATATGCATAATTTTGTATATTCTTCTTCGCAAATGTTCATCTAAAAAGATTATTATCGATGCAATCAATATATTGTGCTTATTACGGTTACATTTTATCGGTTTGTCGTTACGTAGGTTCAAGTTGTGCGTGAGCTAATATGTTTGTGTTTTAGTGTGGCTATTTTATACTTTATTCATGTTAAAATGCGGCTATTTTACGTGAAGTTTGTCGCATGTACTAACTAATTTATGTTTTTATTCGGCTATTTGCCTATTTCATACTTTATACAACGTGTAAACGCAACTATCTTACGCATAGTTTCGCAAATTGCCACAAATAAACTGCCAAACTTTTTTTAAATTAGTAATTTGTCGTACTGCTGAAATGATTTGTCGGTTTAATGAGATTTAAAAGATTCTGGAGCAGGTCAGATAGCAAAAAGTTGCAAATAAAGAACGCGTCACGCCTGAAATTAGATCGCGAACACGCGCGCACACACGCGTTGCAGAGTTTCCCCAGAAAAAGCGGACGGCTTATTTTGGATGACGTTAAGAATCAACACTAATTACTGACTAAAATTGTTTTACGATTAATATTAACTCACAAATTTACAATGTAACGGGCATCATTAATTAAACAAAATCCCAATTTCTCTTTCTGACAAAGTTTCGCTAATCTAACATTTTTTTGTTGGCTTCACATTAGTTGCTGTGGAGAAGCTATTCTCGAGTTTTTTTTATCTCTTTTTCTCCTAGGCAAAAGCTTAACTTTTTCGATTTTTATAAAATCTTATTAATAGTTCTAGAATAGCAGCTGCAGTAACTCTATCATGAACAAATGCTTTCCAAACTTGATCAAAATAACTGCTCAGCATTTTTTCGTTCTCTCCTGCCGCAGTTAAAATCTGTTTACTCAGCACGTCAACTAGGGCAGTTTTCTAGGTCTACACGTGGTAAAAAGCAAACTGTCTGCTGCAGCAGGATTATTATTATTATTATTATTGTAAATAGTTGTAATTGTAATTACATTTTATTCACCAAGTTGCCTTGGCCAGAAGACATCGAAGGAACCTTTCGGTCTTTGAGTCAAGCTGCCACCTGTCTACCACACACGGTGAGGCGCTTTATAACAGCGGTAGTTTATCAGCACCATAACAAAATTGATTAAAAAATACAAATAGATACATGAAATGCTGTGGATTTTAAAACTGAGGTTGAAATTTTAAAAAAAAGAAAAGAAGCCAGTACTTCTGAAGCGACAGCAGGCCCCTGGTATCACTACTTAAGCGCTCAAAAAGTAACCTTACAGAAGCACAAAAAAATATTAGCATTTCATATATCCGCACAGATCTACCAGATTAATTTACTATAAAATACGAGACACTTTTACTATAAGAAATAGGTAAACAAAATGAGTTTGTTAGGCACACATCGTTAGAGAAAAGGTACTTTTAAAAACGTTTTTAGGATCAACTATAACTTAACATGTAATCGCAATATATAGCAACCACAAAATTTGGTGCATTTTAGGCTTAGGCCTATCACTTTTATTTATTTACATTATTTATAATTTCCAGAGGTGGAGTCCTCGAGGACGTCCTTGGCCTCGAGGACGTCCTCGAGGACACATTTTGAAGTCCTTGGCCTTGGCCTTGGCCTCGAAGGTCAAGTCCTTGGCCTTGGCCTTGGCCTCGAAGCCTCAAGTCCTCGAAAATTGGCCTGTCCTCGGCTCGAGGACAGCACTATTTTTTGAACAGTTGAAATTTCGTTGGAAAACGCCAGAAACCTCGCAGAAATTTTGCGAACACCTTTTTTGTTTTCCTCACTTGGAACATAAGCGTAGCCAAGGGGAGGGGGGCAGGGGGTCCGCCCCCTTCCCAATTGAAATTTCACCAATGACAAAATGTGACAAAAAAGCCTAATTTTTTTTCAGTTTCAGTTTTTTTTTAGCATTTTTCGCTTACAACAGTATAACTAACAACAATATTGAAGACCAGGAGCTCCGGGTCCCCCTCAATTCAATTTTTCCCAGCCAGTTTAAACGTATAACCCGAAGAAAACGGAGAGTTTTTGTCTTGAAAGTTGCTATCTCAGGCCCGCATCTAGCCTTTTTGTGAACGTAATGCATTAATCAGAGCTGGGTTTACCATAATATGACGGAGTACCAGCAGTAGCGTTGCCATGGGGGAAGCGGGGACTATAGCCCCCCATTGGCCTGTCAACCAAAATGCTGAATAAGGAAAATACCACGTTTTTAGCTCTTTTGAGACTGTTTTTTGCGCTGGAATTGACTAAAAGTGATTTAATGCATCATTTGAAACATGTATTCAACGGGGGCTAATTGTCAAAAATTAAAGTTACAAATCAATGAAAACTCTGAAAAAATGCCCGAAAATAAACAATCAAATTTGATCGCTAATTTAAAAACGCCAAACATGGGTTTTATCAACAAATATATCATCAACTCAGGAATATGGGGGAGGGGGGGCTATTCAGTGTTAGGTAATTACCAGTCACTTCTCTCAAATATCTTTCCATTAACCCTTCCCCCAATTATTTTTATAAAATATAGGCGAAATAGATTACTACGTGTGAGTTTTATTGAATAATAGGATTTTTTGATTTACCAGCAGGTAAACAAGAGAACTGCAATGTTATCATCAGCCACTTCCCATATAGCCCATTAATGCAACTATAGTTGAATCATGTTGGGTTGCCAATTTCTATGCCACGTTCTAAAAGCATTATTTTCTATTAAAATAGCTTTAAAATTAAGTTCATTTTGCAAAAAAATGCAAAATTTTCGAGCGCTGGGGGCTTCGCCCCCTCACCCCCATTGGCCTCTGGTGACTGGGGGCCCCGCCCCCAGACCCCCAAACCGCCCCCACAGTGCGAATTTCTGGCTACGAGCCTGACTATCAGTTAGTGGCCCCGAGCTAAAATCGTAAGACTTTTTTTGGTCTTCACCTATATTTGGCAGAAAGATGTTAAGAAAATCTCCAAAGCGCCAGGGGCCTAGCGCGATGTAAATCCAGCCCGACAATAACATGGCTAGTTGAAGTTAACTATCTATTTTACCATTTTTCAATAACAATTCAGTAATTCACCTCCAACCTCTCCGGTTTTTACGCACAAAATACTTTAAAAAAAATTAGCCAAGGAAAATGCTGATTGAACGAATTATTGAACTTCAATTGAGGGAGCCTGGGCCTTCTGGCCGAACATATACTCCTATAACTGGTTATTGTCATGACAAAACAAAAATCTCTAAGGAAAATCCTCGAGTGGATTATTATTTACTGCTAAAATGTTGCAAGAGACAATGCACATTATAATTAAGACAACGCACCCTAGCTGGACCAGATCACTAACAATTAAATTTAACTCCAAAGTACAAGATGTTAAACATGTTTTAAACTTAAATTGCGAGTAAAAGGAGTATTAAACAATTTGATTTTTTCAATTGGCTTTCAAATGTCAAAAATCTAGTGCTTTTAAATGGCTCTGAACATTTGCGAAATGTGATTCAATGGCATTAAAATAGCTTTTTTTTTTCAAAAAATTACAAAAAATCGTCCAATGGAGACCCCCCGTTTGTGATACCTTTGAGTTACACTAGCTTTCTCAACACGTTTCCAAAGTTAAATATTTGCGTTTTTGAACTATTAGCTTAAGCCTTATCCCTTTGCAAAATCCTGGTTACGTGCTAACGGGCAGCGATATCAGATCTTCCATCCTACGATAAGTTTATCCCACAAAAACTCCCTTTTTGGAAAAATTTTGATGACGTCATTTCATTCGATTTGTGGTTTAGGCTTATCCCAATAAATTCTGGGTACGCCAACGAATTGGAGATCGCCTGAAAAAAATTTTTGAAGACTTTTTTTTTGGAGAACACTTGCGCCTGTGTCCTTGGTCCTTGGCCTTGGCCTCGAGCATTCCTGTCCTTGGCCTCGAGAGGTTCTGTCCTCGGAAGGGCTGTCCTTGGCCTTGGCCTTGGCCTCGGATTTTTTTTGTGTCCTTGGCCTTGGCCTTGGCCTCGAGCCTTGTGTCCTCGACTCCACCTCTGATAATTTCTCTAAACCAACGTTTTCGGCACTACCACTGGCCCTCTTCAGGAATATCTAAATAGCAATAATAACTTTAAGAATCCGAATCAAATAATAAACTAATCTTCAAAAGGTTAAAACATTGCTGTACTTTTTTAGTGTCTACAGTACTAGCCTACGTTAAACTCAGCAAGAACGATTCAAATTTACAATTGAAATGACAAGAGTTAGCAATTATGACGAAACAAGCATTATGATTTCAGAAATATAGCAAACACTAAGTATGTCCAACAACTGTCATTGAATTTTATGGTTAAAAGACTTGCAGCAGAAATGATGATCCGTTTGCGTAAAGTTGACGATTGAGAGCAGGAGAGTGTTTCTTGATCAGGAGAGCTTCGTGAATTTTGGTGTCGTACTCAGAACGGCATTTTCGAATTATTTTGAATGAATCCAAGCCAGTTTTTTTATTAGAGCAAATGTTGCAGGACATTATGTGGTCTTTAATTGAACTTTTCTGGTTACTATTGAAATTTAGATGTTCTTGGACTCTAGTGCTCAGATGTCTGGAGGACATACCAATGTATGTCTTGTTCGTGTCACACGAACATGTAAAATGATAAACAACATTTGAACACAGAGCCACAGGTGTTTTGGATTTTAGTTGAAAATAAGATTTGACCTTAAATGATTTGTAGATCGGGATAATTTTAACATTCAGTTGATTTCTGATTATTTTTGAAAATTTGTTAACAAATCGTCGTGAATCTTTACCAAAATACGGAATAACAATTGGATATTCATGGGTAGAACTGCTAGAAGTTTGATCGGTATCAACGGAAGACTGATTACTGTTGTTTTGGCTTTGAAATTGTTGCAATAATTTGTCAAAAAACTTGCTGGGATAACCGTTGGCCTTAAACATAGCTTTCATATTTTCTGCTTCTTTCTGGAATAGTGTGTTGTTGGAGCATATTCGTTTAGCACGATTTAAAAGGCATAGAATCAAACCAGATTTCCACTTGAGTGGGCAAAATGCATTAAAATTTAGCAATAAATTTGTATGAGTTGGTTTCTTCCAAATCCATGTGTCTATGCCAGAGTGATTTAGTTTAATTTCAACGACCAAAAAAGGGATGGTTTCAGAAGCATGCTCTACTGTGAATTTGATACTTTTATGTTGAGAATTTAGAAGGTCCAAAAATTTTGAGCAAGACGTATCATTATTAAAAACAGCAAAAATGTCATCGACGTAGCGAAGGTATAGTTTTGGCTGAAAGTTTAAGTTTGAATTAAGCAATTTATTCTCCATGTGTGCAAGGAAAAAATTGGCAATGGTTGGACCTAAAGGGGAGCCCATACTAACACCGTCATGCTGTTCATAGAATTTATTCCTGTGCATAAATATTCCTTTGGTTGCTAGCCTTAAGAGTTTTGCAAATATCTCTTTGTTTACAATTGGCTGATTCTGGCTCGATTGGTCGGAGTATATTGTATCAGTTATAATTTGGATCGTTTCTTCTAATGGGATGTTCGTAAATAAGGATGAGACGTCAAAACTTACTAATTTATGAGCAGGATGAAATTGAAAATTGGCTAGATGATCAAGAAATTGATTGGTCGACTGTAACATGTATGTTTGCGGAATGTACGGTTTAATCAACGAATCAAGAAATTTAGCTAATTGATATTCTGGTGTGCCGATCATCGATACAACGGGTCTTAAAGGATTGTCACGCTTGTGTATTTTCACTAATCCGCATATTTTTCCGGGGTTGCTGCCACTCGGAATTAGTCTTCGCATAGTTTCTGGACCAAAATCTTTAAGATATTTGCGCTCATAATTACTAATCGATTTTTCTTTTGCAATTACTGGGTGAATTTTGGAATTCACTTTAAGTTCATGGAATTTGGATTGGTCGTTAACGATATCATCTAATTTTGAGTAATAATCATTAGAGTCCATAATTACTACACCTCTTCCCTTGTCGAAATTACACACTTTAATGTCCGGTTCTTGACTTAGGTTATATAGAGTCCGGTGTAGTGCTGTGTTTTTTCGATCCGAACATAATGTTTTGGCATTATTGGTAAAATTCTTAGTGGCAAATTTTATTTCATCTCGGATTTCGTCATCAACTGCCAGTCCTTCAATCGTTTTGAGTGAGTGCAAGGTTCGTTCTATACTGCACTTAATATCATCAACCTTTGGTTTATTTGGTAAAATATGATTATCGAGACCAAATCTTAGGGTTTCTTTTTCTAGTATTGTTAATTCTCTTTTACTTACATTGATTATGCATTCTGGGCTACATCTCCGTTGCTTCAACCAAAGTTGTGTAAGCTTCTTTTTATGAGTCACAATGGTATTATTTGCTGCTTTTTGAAACTTATCTTGTAATAGAGAAGAAAGACATCCTTTTTCTACTATTCCTAGATGCTGTAAGACACTTTTCTTTCTTACATATTCTATTTTTGTTCTTGCCAAATCTTTTCTCACTTCTTTCAGTTTTTTGCTAACAACAATTTGGTACAGTTCTGACGAGTTTTTGTAAACTTTTAATTTTGGAGCTTTGAACTTGAGGAATTGTGGACACAGGCCTAAATCAGTACACGTTTCAAAATATTTGACATCCAATCTTAGTTTCAAAACTTTGTAGCCAAACTTTTCAACCTGCCTCAGGTCTCGAACTGTTACACCTCTTCTGTTGCTAATGGCAAAATATAGTTTCGGCAAAGAGGTCGATTTTTTATACCAAATAATCGCAATATATAGCAACCACAAAATTTGGTGCATTTTAGGCTTAGGCCTATCACTTTTATTTATTTACATTATTTACAATTTCTCTAAACCAACGTTTTCGGCACTACCACTGGCCCTCTTCAGGAATATCTAAATAGCAATAATAACTTTAAGAATCCGAATCAAATAATAAACTAATCTTCAAAAGGTTAAAACATTGCTGTACTTTTTTAGTGTCTACTAGCCTACGTTAAACTCAGCAAGAACGATTGTTCTTGCTGAGTTTAACGATCGTTCTTGCTGAGTTTAACGTAGGCTAGTAGACACTAAAAAAGTACAGCAATGTTTTAACCTTTTGAAGATTAGTTTATTATTTGATTCGGATTCTTAAAGTTATTATTGCTATTTAGATATTCCTGAAGAGGGCCAGTGGTAGTGCCGAAAACGTTGGTTTAGAGAAATTGTAAATAATGTAAATAAATAAAAGTGATAGGCCTAAGCCTAAAATGCACCAAATTTTGTGGTTGCTATATATTGCGATTATTTGGTATAAAAAATCGACCTCTTTGCCGAAACTATGTTTTGCCATTAGCAACAGAAGAGTTGTAACAGTTCGAGACCTGAGGCAGGTTGAAAAGTTTGCCTACAAATAATTGACTTATTATTACAAATAAATCTTTTATTACTATGCTACTAAGTCCAAACTCGTACCTAATAATAAGACTAAGCTTACAGTACCTGAGTGGGCCCATTGTATTTGCTTGCAGTATTTTATGACCCAATAAAAAACTTTTTCAATTAGGTTTCAAACCATGGGTTGCAACTCGACAGTAGTATGTACCCTTACTTTCGCTTGTTCTTAGACGTTTGTTAACTAGGCTACTGCGCAGTCTACTTTTTTTACCAGTTCGGATCTGTTCTGCGGACACGATCAAATTGATTAGTGCGTAGCAAAACGACTCAATGCAGTTGCGTAATAGTCCGGTAGAAATACGACAAAATACATGCAAACACGGAAAAAATTTATAATAAGCTGAAATTTGGCACGATGACTCAGGACCATGTCCTGAGCCACCAAAAAAAAATCCCCATGTTTTGGACATGAGACTTCCCCCTTTTTCGGCCCTTAAAATCTGCCATCTAGTGTCAAAGAGTCTTTACTGTCCAACAGCCAATCCAAAAGTTATGGAAGAGCCAAATTTTGAATCGTAATCGATTTTTCAGTGCAGGTATAAACAAATTTATTTTAAATTTGATGACGTCATTTTTGGTGACGTCATTGCCAACTTTTAAGTTTTGGAAAAATGAAATATTCTGCATTGATGACTCAAATTGTGAATGAGAGCATAGGCGTAGCCAGGGGGGGGCCCCCCAATCAAAATACCACTAACGACAAAAAGTTATGACAGCATAGCCTGGCGATGTTTAGTTGCAGTTTTTTTTCAGTAATTACGCACATAACAGTCATTAACAACAATATTAATGACAACAAGTGAGTCCCGGGGCCCCCAACTAACAACCAGGGGGCCCTTACTAACAGCTAGGGAGCCCTTACTAACAACTAGGGGGCCCTGGAATCCTTAACCGACAACCAGGGGTCCGGGACCCCTAACTGAAAACCAGGGGGCCCATAACTGACAACCAGGAGCCCCAGGGCCCCTAACTAACAACCAAAGGACCCTAACCAACAACCAGGGGGCCCCTTAACTGACAACCAGGGGGGCCCAGGCCCCTAACCGACAACCAGGGGGCCCCTAACCAACAACCAGGGGGCCAGGAGCCCCCTAACCGACAACGAGGGGCCCCGGGGCCCTCCTAATTGACGACCAGGGGGCCCCAGGGCCCCTGACCAACAACCAAGGGGTCCTGGAGTCCCTAACTGACGACCAGGGGGCCCCGGGGCCCCTAACTCATGACCAGGGAGCCCCAGGGCCCCTAATTAACAACCAGGGGGCCTGGGCTCCTAACCGACAAGCAAGGGGCTATGGGGCTTCTAACTGGCAACCAGGGAGCCCAAGAGCCCCTGACTGACGACCAAGGTTCCCGGCCAGGGGCCCCTTAATGCAAATTTTTAACAATTTATATGCAAAACCTGTGAGAAATCTAAGAGTTTTGACCTAAAAGTTGCCACCCCAGGCCCTCGTTTAACGTTATTATAAACTTAATTATTTACTGCTAAAGTATTGCAGGAGGCAATGTTCGTTACTTCCCCCTATAGACCAAATCACTTACAATTAAAATTTTACACCAAAATGCAAGATTCTAAGCGTGTTTTGGGATTTAATTGCAAAAAGAGGATTGAGCAACTAAATTTTTTCGATTGGCTTTGAAATGTTAAAAATCTAGTTCTTTGAAATGGCTCTGAACTCGTGCGAAATGTGATCCAATGGGATTTAAATAGCTTTTTTTCCCAAAAACTTACAAAAAACCCCCAGCGGCTGGGGGCTTTGCCCCCAGACCCCCATAGCCATCGGCGGCTGGGGGCTCTGCCCCCTGACCCCCGTCTCTGATACGTTTGAGTACACTAGCTTACTCAACACGTCTTCCAAGTTAGACTTTTACACTTTTCAACAATTAGTTTTCGCCCTCTCCCTTTACCAAAATCCTGGCAAAGTGCCATCAGGCTACGGCTTCAGATCTTCCATTCTACGATATCTTTGCCCCACAAAATATTACTTTTTCGAAAATTTCTGATGACGTCATTGCGTGTGATTTGTGGTTTGGGCCCCCCCCAATCAAAAATCCTGGCTACGCCTATGAATGAGAGTGAGCTGTTTGCCTCGTAACCAAAAATTGCTTAAATCAAAGTGATGGCGTCACAAACGTTTTTGATGACGTCATCTGTCAATAGTTTTAATCATAAATTAGAAAAACAGTGTTTGACCTAACGAAACATTGCACCACTTTGAGAATATCAGGATCATTATCATTTTGAGGTTCTAAGGCATCTTCGAGTCCTTGGCCGAGGACTTTCATCGTCCTCCTATACGCAATGGTTCTAAAAATAATAACTAGCAAAATTATATATCAATTAATACGCAGTGCCGCAACTAGAACGTTGTTCTTTGGGGGCAAAAATTTGTTTCTGGGAAGCCCAAAATTTTTGGGTTGTTCTACTTTTCTTCGAGTTCTCTGTTGATCTCAGTATTCTACTTATCTCCTAGTTTTCTGTCGGTTTGCCCCCCCCAAAAGAGCCACCGTCTTGAAACTGCCGCAAGGGAAAGGGGAGTTTGGGTGGGCATGCTGGGCATTTTAGAGGGGGGGAATTTTTGTTTAAGGGGGCGCCGCCCCCTTTTGTCCCCCTTAGTTGCGGCCCTATTAATACGAAGTTTATTGTATTGACATTGGAATTATTGTATTATTGCAATTCATTATTGTATTATTACATTTGAATTATTGTATTATTACATTGCAATTAGTGGAGATTATTGTATTGACATTGGAAGAAACATATGTCATGGATCTGACTCTGTGGAAACAGCGAAGAAAGAAATAGCTTTATGGTTTAAAGAAGGTGAACTTAACAATTGTTGCTGTGCTAACAACTCTTGGGTGTGTGAATAAGAAGGCTACTTCAACCTGACACTCAGCACTCTTTTGGTGTTTTGTGCCTACATAGCAGGATCTGACATTTGTAGTTTTTGTATTTTTGTGTACATAGTAGGATCTGACTTTTTTTTTTCTGTACCTTTCTGTATAAATTTATAATTACCAGTGTATTGAAACATACTTTTCACCTGTTTTCATTTTAAATTCAAAACAACTTTTTCTGCGTTATTTGTGGCTGATTCTAAATTTGCTATTTTGTCTAACTAGTGTAGAATCTTTCATTGGTTTGACTGCTTGATATAGCCAGTTAAATGTCCATGTGAAATATGTTTAAGACCTTGTAAAAGGAACCAGTGTGCTATTCAGTGCGATATGCGTGATGGATGGATTCACCTCAAATGCACAGTCATTAGTCCCCTTAAATTTCACACTCTTTGTTCTTCTACTGAACCATACCTCTGCCAAAATTGTTACAGTGAATTGTTTCCTTTTCAAACCCTAGAGGATAAGCAATTGTTAAATGAAATGAGAAATGATGACAAACTAAACTTTGATATTAATCACACAAATAATTCGTTTTTCCCAGCTAAATGCTATCAGGCAGACAACAAGATAAAAAGCTTACTAAATGATTTAAATTCTGGTTTGGTTGACTCAAAATACTGCTCACAGGCCGAAGCCAATATTATTAACAAAAAGTGTAAATTTTCTTTGCTTTGCGTGAATATAAGAAGCTTAAATGCAAATTTTGATAAATTGAATGAACTTTTAACAAATTATGATATCTTACCTGATATCATTGCTATAAGTGAAACCAAACTTAAATTGTTACAGGTATACAATGCAAAGTTAAGTGGGTACCATTTTTACCACAAAGGCACAACTACAAGATAGGGAGGAGTAGGATTGTTTATTAAGGAGTCTTTATCAATTTCAATTTGCAAGGAGTTTGATTTAAACATTCCTAACTGTGAAGATATGTGGATTCAACTAGATTTAGGGAATAACAAAAAATGTATAGTGGGAGTAATTTACAGACACCCTAAACAGAAATTATCAGAGTTTTGCAAGAGTTTTGAATCAACCATTGAAAAATTGAATAGTAGAAAATTGATGTATTATATTGGAGGAGACTTCAACGCAGATTTGTTGAAAAGTAACTCTGATATCAATATTAAAGATTTCACGAATTTAACATATAGCTTAGGCTGCATTCCCTTAATTACACACCCGACAAGAATAACCACTACAAGCTCAACTCTTTTAGATCATGTTTATACAAACAATGTAGTGGGTGAACACAAAAGTTTTATTCTGGTGGAAGATGTAAGTGATCACCTGCCAGTAATGGTGTGTTCTAATTTAAGCCTGCCCAAGAGTGAAAAATCAACTGTCACCCTAATTCGTGATACAAAAAATTTTGAAGTAGCAAAATTTCTAGAGAAATTAACTGAAGGAATGGAGCTATTAGGTGATATCAAAGAGGATTGCATTGACAACTACACTGAAAAGTTTATTGATATTTTTCATAAGACATTAAACATACATGCACCATTGCGAAAACAAAGCAGAAAGGAAACAAAACTAAACAACAAACCATGGTTATCCAAAGGAATCCTTATATCAATCCAGCAAAAAAATTTATTGTACAGAAGAGCCCTTAAATTTAATGATAGTAATACATGGGCACAATACAAAGTCTATAGAAATAAACTGACTCATATTAAGGAATATGCAAAACGACTTTACATTAAAAATTTAGTGAATGATAATAAGCATGACACCTCGTCGCTTTGGAAAATTATAAATAAAATTATTCACTTGAAAAATGTGAAGAAAAATAACATTCCTAATAAAATGTATGCTTCCAAAAGTGAAAGTGCACAAGGTCCACAGGCCATCAGTAACTTGTTTAATAAATATTTCATAGAGATAGGAGTTAACCTTGCATCTACAATCGAAACACCAGCTATAATTGATGGCAAATTTAATGCCACATCTTTGATTCAGAGTAGTTGCAATTCGTTTTTTCTGGAACCAATAGTTGAAGAAGAAGTAGTAAATTTACATCAGAGCGATGAATCCATCAAAAAGTACAGGAAGACATGGAATTCCTGCAAAGTATGTAAAAATGTCAGGCTCTGTTATAGCTCCTGTTCTAACTAACATTTTTAATGCATGCATATCAACAGGATATTTTCCAAAAGTGTTAAAAACCTCCGAAGTTGTTCCAATTTTCAAAAAAGGCGAAAGAGAGTTATGCAGTAATTATCGCCCTATTTCTGTTTTGAATCCTTTTGCCAAACTATTTGAAAAGTGTCTGCTTGATCAACTTAACAATTATTTTGTGAGCAATAATTTGATTAGTCCAAACCAGTATGGTTTTAAGAAAATTGCTCAACAAATGAAGCCGTTTTAGATATTTACAATAAGCTACTTGACAATATGGATAAAAATCTCATTACATGTTCTATTTTCTTAGATTTAAGAAAAGCATATGATACCATCAATCACACAATACTGATCAAGAAACTAGAAAAGTATGGAATTAGAGGATTACCATTACAGTTACTAGCAAGTTACCTGACTGACCGTCAACAGTATACAATTGTAAATCAATATAAATCCAAGTCAAGAGATGTTATTTGCGGTATTCCTCAGGGCTCAACTCTAGGTCCGTTGTTATTTAATATTTATATCAATGATCTTCCACTTGCCTCAAATTCCACAATTCATCTTTTTGCAGATGATACAAACCTTACTCTCTCCCATTCTAATGTTTCAACACTGCAACAAAATATTAATGATGAATTAGTCAATGTAAGCAATTGGCTCAAGGTGAATAAATTATCAATTAACTTAATAAAACTGAGTTTATGGTAGTGACAACAAAACAAAATAAACCTGAACTCAAAGTATCAATAGATAATAATCCAATCAAGCAATCACATCACATAAAGTATCTAGGTGTTCTCATAGACGACAATCTAAACTGGAAACAACAAATCAAGGAACAATGTTCAAAGGTAGCAAGGGGATCTTGGGCCCTTAATCAATTAAAACACTATGTAGATGAGCAAACCTTAAGATCTGTTTACCACTGCCTCATATACTCTCATCTACAATACTGCATAAGTAGTTGGGGGACTGCTTCAAAATCAACATTAGCACCTCTCTTTATTCTGCAAAAAAGAAGCATCATATTGTCAACTGGAAGTGGATATCGTGAGCATACTAATCCTTTGTTCTATCGAGCTAAATGCTTAAAACTCAAGGATATTTACTCTCTGGAAACTGTAAAGCTAATGTACAAAATTCACAATAATGTATTATCTTTTGCAAATTCAGATAAGTTTAACCTAATAAAAAACTGCTATACACATAAGACAAGATTGAGCCACAAAAACAACTTCTTTCTTCCAAGAACTAGAACAAGATTAGGGCAAAAGTCTCTATCATTCGCAGGAATTAAAATTTGGAATGAAATTCCAAGCAGTATAAAAGAAGTTTCATTCTACAGATTTAAAAAAGCTGTTAAAGCTCATTTTTTATCAACCTATGAAACCGATAAAAGCTAGAATAACAGCTTTTTATCAGCAATGCAGTAGTAATTACAGGAAACATAGTTGCATATTTATGCTTGAGTTCAACAATAACCTATTCTATCTCTTGAATGGCATGAGATGGTGCATTCATCTATCACACATTTATACAATACGTCATCTCTCATTTGGATGTGCCCTTGAATTATAAGTAATTTTGCAGACACTGACTAAGCTTGATATATACTGGTATTGGAAATTGTACCAGTACCTACTAATGACATATTGGCAAACAATACAAAACAAAGCAAGGAGGGTTTTTTTTTCACTCCAATTGCCCACTTTAAATTCTATAAAACATAAATAAGCATTATGAACTTTATTGATTTTTTTTCTATCCAATCTGTAGTTACAGTATTTTTTTTTAGTATGCTTAGAGTTAGAACAATTGTAATGTTTCCTTGCATTTTCTTTACATGTTGACTGTGAGTTTTGTGTATACACTGTACAAAGTGTACATATCTTTGCAACACTTTGTTTTAATTTTGTATAAAATTTTTTATCATAGAAAGTAGCAGACTGAGAAAATCTAGAAGCTGCTTTTTTAACCTTAACTTGGTGAGGTGGCAGTAGACTTAGATGACCTTTCGGTCCTTCGCTGTCTCCTCACCAAGTGACTAAATATCGCTTTGACTCTGCAAGTTTGTGTGTTGGTTTTAAAGGAATTGCATATTTCGATGCTTTGGTGATAGACCTAGAGGAAGTTGCAGTTTTTTCTTGTGATATGACGTCACTTGGTAAATAAATAAATACGATGATATGATGATGATGACGAATATGTCCCGAGCACGATAATATATCTGGTAGGAACAGAAATTTTGCCGTTTTCAAATGTCTGACAATATTATTATCTTACGCAAAATCTTTGTTAGTATATTTCTACAATCTGTGGTACTAAATCTATTATACAGTAGAATAGGCCTGGCATCTGAACTAAACTTATCTAATCAATTAGAACAACATTTGAACAAACTTATCGGATTAATCTAAAACAGGGATTCTTAACCGGGGGTAAATTTTGCCTATCCAGGGAGTAAATTTCCTGAATTATAAACTAAAGCAAACTTCAATTATCAGTATTGAAAAAGTGATAGTGTTGCACTGGATTGCCGTTGCGCCATATTTTCGATGCCCAAAAAGAGATCACCTGTTTTTAACCGGAAAAACCCTTGAAACTTCGGTGAAGACCTTTTTTTTGGAGATCACCTGTTTTTGGACGGAAAAACCCTTGAAATTTCGGTGAAGACCTTTTATTTTGAAGATCACCTGTCTTTGGAAGAAAAAACCCTTGAAATTTCGGTGAAGACCTTTTCCTTATCGGCCCGAAAAACCCACCTAAGAAAATTTGGGCCCACGTTAGAAAATTTGGGTAATTTATAGTGTTTTCATTTGGCAAGGGGTAAACGAGACAAAAAAGGTTAAGAACCCCGATCTAAAATAACACCTGATCAAAAACTTATCTAATCAACCAAGATTCTTGAATTAACAACTGAACAGAATTTAATTAATTAATGTACAATAACCACGCTAATATTTGACAATTTGCAGCCTTAATTACTTTTTTATCTTTGCCAATGCTTGCATTTCAAACTAAAATTGCATATTAACTTTAACTGTGTGAGGGAACTTTTGGATGAATATTTATGGCTTTCTTGCTTTAACTGCAAAATGCATTATTTTATTTTAATCCCACATTAGGAGGTTTAAGTTTTATCTGCTTAACTACTACCACCGGGGCAGCAAGAAATAAAAAAAAGGCAAGGACAAAATTTTTTTGTGATTAAGGCATGAGCAAATCGAAAAGTTTTTATTTAGGCAAGTTGTATCAAACTTATGTACAAAAGTTAAGCGATAACAGGTTGAAGTTCTGCCATCATTCATACCGTAGACGCATAAAAAAATAACTAGACGAAAAAAATAAAAATTAAAGTAGTTTTACGATATTCCTTTATTTAACGATGCAACAGCGGATACAAACGCATTTTTTCACTTAGGCCATACGAGAAAATTGCAGATTGCCGTTGTTATTCAAGCAAGCTTGGATAATAAAATTTCAACTTTCGAGTAATTATAATTACATTTCATTCATTAAGTTGCCTTGGCCAGGAGACAGCGAAGGGACCTTTCGGTCTTCGAGTCAAGCTGCCACTTGTCTACCAACAGTATATTGTAACAAATTAAGAGCAAATGAAATGCACAATTCGCAAAAACATACGAACAACTCCCGCCTACACCCGAAAATGATTGGTTTTTGAAAAAATAAGTGTTCCCTATTATAATTTATGTTAATTGACAGTTGACACCACTCACAACATACTTCTTGCTAGTTTCAACCAACGAAAAAAAATGCGCTGTATTGTGGCTTGCCAATATAAAGTTTCGTTTAATTAATTACTGTACTCACTGTTGTTATTGTCGTTGGTAGGAAATAGGGATCTAAGCATTAAGCAAAAATAACGCGATAGCAACCGACCAATTCCTTGTACGGTTGTCTCCATCAAATAATGCGAATCTTGAACGCGGTGTTCGCGGAAAAACGGTAATAACAAAATACAATGGGTATATTTTTATTTATATGGCACGCCCGCAAACAAAATTTGGTTCGCGCCGAAAACTGCGTATAAAATGCTTCCACAGCAAATTTTTAGACCCGGTCGTAAAATCATGAACGTACGGGCATATTGTTAATTTGTTTAAAACAACTGGCTGCTTGTACGCTGGTTAGGCGACACGCTGAGCTCACCGAATTTCGGTTTAACATAAACTAAAGACGAGCTTTTGCACTCACGATTTCACGCAGAGTAGATCGGGATTAGGCGGACGAGGTCTGCGCGACTTTTTGCTTGCAACCAATCAGAGCGCTCAATTTAGACTTCGACACAATTTGGGCTACGTCGCCGGACTCGCTGCTCTGATAGACAACAAGAACATTATTCATAATCAACACGGTTATGCGTAGTAATATGCAAACATAGAAATTGATTGACACAGATTTCCTAAAATAAATTAACGAACTATTATTTTACTGTACTAAACATTTGACATTGCGCAGATTGAAGTTGTTTGATTAATTCAAACCAGCCGATCGCGTTCCCCAACTTCAACTGAAAACAAAATTAAAGGATCAAGCTGACATTGCAGCTACGCTTTTGGTAATTAATAAAAACTTTTTGAGCAATAATATTTTGATTCCGTCATTTTTACGATAAACGGGTTCATTAGGCTGTTGTTCTGAATGTAGGCCTACATAAAGCGGTTTAGACCAATTACGTCTGATATCTTATTCCATATACAGTAAACGCAAAAAAAAGAAAGAAAAACAGGCAAAATGCATGCAATCCAATGACATACGTATATTTATAGGCATAAATACCCGTGTTCAGTAAAACGGACCTAATACAGTATAAAAATCAATTTCGACGTTCACAATAAACGGAGAATCATTCTCTTAGATTTACTTTCCTTTTGCGATTAGTGTTTTTCCAAATGCTTTGAAATAAAATATTCTCGAAATTTATTAGGGTTGAAATACGATTCGACTATGGTGACATTTAATTCTTGTACTGATACGCGTCAGATCTCGGCCGCCCCGAATTCTCGCCGGTATCTGATTGTACTTGTTCCATTTTGGAAAATAATGAGTTTTGAAACAATTGGATTGCGTTTTTTGGTGCGAAATCGCGCTGCTTTCTGCCTCATTCGCATTCTCCCGCAAATGTAATGCGGTATGCTGACGAGACATTAATATCATTCCGCGACAGCGCGATGCGGGCTACGCAATGAGGATCTTATTTTACCAAAATTGATTTTTTAATAGTAAATCTTCATTTCCATTGCTACGTTAAAAATGATTCACTTTGCCGTTTTTGCTGCAGACGTTTTTTCAATCCAAATATCTCTCAGACAATACAAGCTAGAGAGCAGAGGTGGAGTCCTCGAGGACTTCCTTGGCCTCGAGGACGTCCTCGAGGACACATTTTGAAGTCCTTGGCCTCGAAGGTAAGTCCTTGGCCTTGGCCTCGAGGCCTCAAGTCCTCAAAAATTGGCCTGTCCTCGGCTCGAGGACAGCACTATTTTTTGATTTGTTAAAATTTTGTGGAGCGCTTGAAAAATTTATTGGAAAACGTTTTTTTGTGGGGATTGCCTGAAAGATTTTTGTGCAGACCTTTTTTTTTTTTTATTTGGAGAGCACTTGCGCTTGTGTCCTTGGCTTTGGCCTCGAGCGTTCCTGTCCTTGGCCTCGAGAGTTTCTGTCCTCGGAAAGGCTGTCCTTGGCCTTGGCCTCGGATTTTTTTTTGTGTCCTTGGCCTCGAGCCTTGTGTCTTCGACTCCACCTCTGCTAGAGAGCTGAAATTTGTTGCGAAAGATAGAGAAGCTAATGACCTTAGAAAAAATTTTCAAAAAACTGCAAAAGTTTTGACGTTGTTCATTTGCAACTCTGGGTAGAATTACACTTGAGTAGAGCGTTTTTCAATTACCGTAGTTTTTTCACATTTTGTCTTTTAATTAATTTTTGTGAAATTGTGCACTTTAAAAAAGGGAGGTGACTGGTCCCCCTAATCCCCCTCTGGCTCCGCCGATGTCTATTACACCAGACTTTTACTGACAAAACAGTTTTTGACTTTCAATCGACTGAACTCACAAAATAATTCTCCCAAGTTAAAGCTAATTAAAAAAAAGTTTTGCAATGAGCAATGTTTTGTTTGGTCAAATACTCTTTCAAACTTACGATCAAAACTCGCGACAGATGACGTCATCAAAACGTTTGTGACGTCATCACTTTGATTTCAGCAATTTTTGGTTTGCATCCAAAAACCTAACTCTCATTTCCAATTTGAGCCATCAATACGCAGGGTGTCAAACCGTTTCAAATAACGGTTCGGGTTCAGGTTTAGCTCCGGCTCAAAATATTTTAGCGGTTCAGGTTTGGTTCGGTTCACTTGAGCACCATTTTCGAGGTTCAGGTTTGGTTCAGGTTCACTCAAGAAAAATATTACTGGTTCAGGTTCGGTTCGGGTTCATTGACTTAAAATTGAGCTGTCGTTACTCGTTTCGTCCAGAAAAAAAAAAGGAGAAATTGCTGATCCTGTTGAAGTTCACCACTGCTCTTATTGTGCGTGTACCAGCGCCAGCGGCATCCGGATATGGAAAAAATATATTCTTACTTTTGTTAGGGGTTCAGGTTCGGTTCGGGTTCACTTGAGCACAATTTTGAGGGTTCAGGTTTGGTTCGGGTTCACTGAAGTAAAATTTTGCTGGTTCAGGTTCGGTTCGGGTTCACCAAAATGAAACGGTTCATTCGGGTTTACGGTTCGGGTTCAGGTTCGGTTCGACACCCTGTCAATACGTCATTTTTTCAAAAACTTTGGCGATGACGTCACCAGTAATAACGTCATCAACTTCAAAGAAAAATTTTGTAAACCTGAACTTGAAAACCAACTGTTAGTTAAAACTTGGCAATTTCATAACTTTTGGATTGGCTGTTGGATAATAAAGGCACTTTGACACTAGATGGCAGACTTTAAAGGCCGAAAAAGGGGGAAGTCCCAAGTCCAAAACATGGGGATTTTTTTTGGTGGCCCAAGACATGGTCCTGAGTCATCGTGCCAAATTTCAGCTTATTATAAATTTTTTCCGGGTAAAAGCTATTTCTACTGGACTATAATAGCGTGGTTGATTTAGACTAGAACTGGGATGGCGTCGCTAACGACGCTAAGGCTATCAACTCAGGATTGTCAATAAAAATTATAACATTAGACTCAATTAGAGGCCCTTACGTCGTGTTTGAAGTAGCATTACTTTGAAACGGCTGGGTCAAGAAGAATGGAGTCATTGCCAATCTAGTGTTATGCGATTGGCCTAACTTTATATAGCCCCATTGATTTTGCCTTTAGTCCTCGTTTAACGAGCCCTTAAACCCTGCCATTTGGTAAGGGAAAACTTAACAATTCAATTTCTTTTTCCTTTCGTCATGGACAAGTTTTCAAATTTGTGCAAAAACATTGAAATTTGCGTTCCATTAATTTTTGTCAATTTTTGAAAAAAATATCGCGTTTAATCAACCATTGAAAAATTTTCAGATTTGCGATTAATTGAAATTTGATTTAAGTCAATTTTATGTCAGTTTTGTAATGTAATATGTCGCAATGTGGATTATCGTACGCACCATTGTGGTTAACTTTGATCCGTAGATTCATAAAACTTTAAAAGAAAAAGTTTGAAGAAATGGAAGAGCAAATTGCTATAATTATAGAGTAATTCAAGAATAGCTTCTTTGAACTTGCGAGTATGGTTTATTTTAATCAAATTGATAAGTTCATCGGTGTAGTAAAAAAGTGATAATAATCCGCGCGTCAAAGTTAATCCAAATTGGTGCATGTGTTCTATAAAAAAACTTTTCATATTTTTGTAGCAAATAATTAAAATTAATTCGTTTTTTGTGTTAATATCAAAAAAATTTTGATATTAATTATTATCAAATGTTAGTCGAAAAAAAACAACGAAATATTCAATATAAAAATCTAATTTTTTGCATGGTATTTGTGCACCTGTATCCTATAGTGCAGTGTCGCGAACGTTGATACTTGGCTAGAGTACAACCTTTAATCTCTAGAATTGCCCACGTCGGCTGAAACTAGAGAACGACTGAGATGTTAATTGACGAATCGAAAATGGCAGTTGATAGTTCCTTTAGTTTCTTGAATCTCAGAAAGCAGCACACAATCTTAAATTAAAACTTCTATTTAAGATTAAAACACAATCCAACTAACTAAGCAAAATCGCTCCACTCACACCTCTTACTAAACGGCTATACGAGCCAACCCCAGATACACAAACTCGGCATATCTGTCTATGAAACTAATACCTAAAAATCATCCACTTTCAGAATATTAGAATAATAGAATCAAAAACGACCCGCGTATTTATAATACGGCAAAAGCTATCGAATACCCCAGAACAATCCATGATACGTCACAAAAGAAAAAAATTTACGCGATTACGAAAACACAATGGTAGCATAATTGTGACGTCACAAACTTCAAGTCTAAATATAGCAATTAAGACAACTAAACAACTAATTATTCCGGTGACTAATAGAAGACAGTAGAAAATACTAGAAAGGAATTATCCAGAATACCTCGAATATTCTAAATCAAAAAAAGCAGCAAAAGTGGTAAATCAGTCACGTACGCAGTAAAATACAACAAATAATCATGTATCAGGCATTCAAAATTATTATTCGTGACATACAGTAACTACGTTTCTTTGCAAGTGTTCGTTTTGGAACAGTGTTTTAATTTCGTCTTTTTAAAACAGAGTTATAAGTTATGTCCACCTATATATCACGCTCCGAAAAAGTTAAACAGCGGGTGTTTCAATAAAGTTGACATCATTTTCGATGTGAATATCTCAAAATTTATATGCTCCAGGTCAATCAAACTTGACAAGTATTAAGGAGAACCATATAAGCCTTGTTTAAAATTGTCACTTGCGCCCAATTGTCAGTACAAGAAATGAGTTGCTGGTTTTAAACATTTCATACTAATTTTTAAAGTGCCCTCCATTTTACATGGAGGGGGCAAAATGTCCCCTTATTTTACTCCGAAACCAAAAACCATGAGAACACCAACATGAGCATACGAGTTAATTGGTGTTCACCAAATTTTTTCTGAAAAGCTGGTTTTGAGTATATGTCGCCATAATGGTGACGTCACGGCCATATTTTGAAAAAATGACGTATTTTTAAAAATCATTTTTTAATAACGTTACAGCAGGCTCAAATTACGCTCATAAATATTGTAGAAAAAAACGGAATTGAAAAATGCCCAAGTCAAAGTGGTTACATCGCAAAAACATAAGACGTCATTTAAGTTGGTTATGGGCAGAAAATTGCTTGGATTTTGTGAATATATGCCAACAAACTTGACTCAAATTCGTCTAGTTGGTTTGAGGTAGAAATCTTTTTGCTGAAGAGAATTATCACGAAAAATTTCAGCATTTCAGCTAGACAATTACTGTACCAACAAAATTTTCTAAAACCGTTAACATTTGTTGTGCTTTCGACAGAGTGCAAATGACAATTTTAAACAAAATTAAAATGGTTCACTCTGGTACCAGTCAAGTTTGGTTTACTCGGAGCCTATACAGTATACTTGTAAGATATTTACGTCCAAAATGATGTCAAAATCTTTTGAAATACCCTGTTTTACACTAAGTTGTACTATCTCCGATTTGATCAAAAACAGTGAAAATGTGAGTCAGACTCAAAAGTATGCAGTTGCAGTATACGTAGCAGTTCATGCAGGATTGGCCAAAAGTCATTTAACAGTATATCAAACAAAAAAACAAAAATTTACTCTCAGGTGACTTTTGGTCACCCTCGTACATTACCAGCAGTGAGGAGAATCGAACTTTTGTTTCTCGATTTTGAAAAGCTCAACTTTTTAGAAGTTTCTTTTTTGCGAAATCTTTTTGAAAATTCTTGCATTTTTCGGCTCTGAACAACCTCGATTTTTTGTTTAGATCAAAGCATTGTATACCAACGACTTGACTGCAGATTGATTTCAAAGCATTAAGAGTTGAGATCAAGTGTAAGAGCTAACATGATGAGAATAAACAGATCGCTCATTCGCAGCAAAAATATTTAAATATTAAAAAATTAAAAATAGCAGATATGTTAGGGAAATCAGGTTTATCAAAATAGCCATATCATTGCCAAGTAAAAGAATAAAATAGCCAATAGCGAATACTTAAGTAAAAGAATGCAAGTATCGTTGTACATCAGCATTTTCTGTTATTATGGCATCGTTTTTTGGTACCATGCACTTTTTTTTGTCAGAATAATTTTATAAGAACACGAGGCTTGTGTTTGTCCAAAATCTAAGAACAAACTATGAACAATGCCAGCTTCACAAACAAAAAACAATTTTAAGAACAACCGGAAAAGAATAAATATCAAATCAAAAAAGAAACTAAACTCTACTGATTCAAAACGATGAAATATGAGTGATTTTTTGCCTTTTACAAGCAAAATTGCTACCAAATTGAGACTATAAAATAGACTTATAAGAGTGCTGTTGCGCAGTGCACCGGCAAATAAAAATTTTTTGGCTCTAGTTCAAATGGAGATGCTTGCTTTTTCGTTTTTGCAATTTTACGATGTGCTAAAACATCAAAAAAAAGCGTTTACTCAAGCAGCCAGAGCATTGGGAATAAAACAGCTCAAGCACAGTCGCCATAATTGCCTTCGATGCTCTCACAATTTACGAACAAATGAGGCTAAAAATTGACAAAAAATTAAGAGCAGCCAGCCTCAGCTCAAAATTTACTGGTGCTCATGAAAAAGGTGTTTAGTGACTGATAAGTGAAGGTTTCCGATTTTTTGTTTCCGAAGGTTTCTGATTTTCCGATTAAGGAAAAATTAAGAATCGAAATTGCAAAGTTTGACCTCATTTTGAGTAAATTCAATCTTCAACTCAAATTTAATCGTACGTACTATAGCAGTACATATATTACAAAAAGCGCTTTGATTATGACTAAAATCACGATAGAATTAGCGCAAAATTGCATTTTCCTTTAGCAGTATGGTTTTTAGCAAACAAATTTTTGCAGCCCTTTAAAAGCTAATGCTTTAGGCTTCCATTAGTCATGATTTGTTTAATGGATGTAAAAATTGAAAATGCTTGTCTAGTAATGACAAAAGGTTCAAAGACAATGTCATCACAGTAGAGAGCGTATTGGAGAATTAACAGAAATTAAAGTTTTTACAGGATTGTGAGTTGTATTTTTGGCAAATTAGTCCCCTACCGCTAAAAACTGTTTTAAAAGATACTTTGTACCATTTTTATCCAGTGCGAAATACTGTCTCAGAAGTGCTGAAAACGTGACATTTTTACTAGGTTGCAGTTTGTTCAACAGGTCAATGGTTGGAGGCGCCCCCCTCTGGCTACGCTACTGATCATAGCTTTAATTTTTTTATTTATGCTTTTCAGCTTAAAAAGCGTATAGTTTATTTCATCATCTGATTATTGATTTGCAGTCTTTCAAAAGAGTGACAAAAATCAAACCACTTTTGAAATGGAAGCTTTAGGATTGCATTTTACTGTAATTTTGTTGCTCCTTTTCCGTTTCGTTACCCAAACAAATGCACAAGGTAGGCTGTGCTAGAATTGTAAACGGGCCGACAAGGTAACAAGCACAGGCCCGAACGGTAAAAGTAATTTAAAAAGCATTCAAGCGGAAAAAAATGTTTGCTCGTCTGATTGTAGACTAACTTTACCAAATTTGAAGTTTCTACGATCTTCCGTTCTTGAGATATAGCAAATCAAAATTTTCCTTAAAAAGGCATTTTTTCCTCAGAAATTTTGCCACCGTTGCCAATTAGAAACAGAATTTCAAAAAGTTACAGCTTGTTTTTGATTCTCAATAAATTTTTGCGGCAGAGTTATTGTAGAACAAAGCAAAGGTTCAGAACTGTAAAAATAGATGCTTTTCAATAAATGTAAGCCAGCTTTCTAGAAGCTAATCTTCTCTCATAACAGAGTTGTAAGTCGGGCCGGGCTTTTCGGGTCGGGTTCGGGCCTAAAGTTGACGAAAATTTCGTGCTTAATTCGGGCCTGAGGCGTGCTTTTTGTCTTAGGTGCACAAGAATGTGATCAAAATAACTTGGCAACATTGCTAAATTTTTCAGACCTAACTTAATTTTTGTTTTTTTTCCGGCATGATTTGGGCTTCAAATTAATTTTCGGGTTCGGGCCGGGTTTGGGCTTATATTTTCGGGTTCGGGCCGGGTTCGGGCCCGAACTAGTCGACCCGTTTACAACTCTGTGTCATAGTACCGACAAAATGGCTACACTGAAGTAAGAGGAAAATTGGCAATTTTGATGTGCAATATTGTGAAAACGGCAAGACGTAGAAAGTTCAAATTTGGTGAGAATGCATTTTAGGCTTATTCCGAAAAAATAGGTTAGATCTGAAAAATGTTTACTTTATTGTTCGTATAAGATTAAAATAAAATTAGTCATTGCTGAGAACTTGTTACGTAATAATAACAATTGCTTTTTTCCAAGCTTCTCTGTGATCAAACATTAACAGAAATTGGAATTGTTACAAATAACAATCTAGCACACGCTCTTATTTTATAGACACAGAACATCAACATCCACAAAAAAGAAAAAAATATCTAGCGCTGTGAATTGAACCCAAAAACCCGAAATGCAGGGTTTTAAAATTTAATAGTCTCAAGATAAGACTTGAATCATTGAAAATTTTTGCATTGGGCGGCAAAATATCCGTGCCTACATTTTAGAGTACATTTAAGTGCTGGTTGGTTCTTCGCTTAAAAAACTACTGAAAAGTTCTTTTGCTATAGGAGACAAAATAATTGCCATTAACTGCAATAGACTTAAAACGAAATCCAATTTGGAAAAGTTTGTACAATTTTCGATATAAATTTTTTTGTATATTTGTTTTGTTTGGGTTACTCGTCATTTCTTTTTTCACTTTTGAAATGTGAGAAGTATAAGAGGATGTAAAGATCAACAAAGCTGTAGATACTGCTGTTTTTTGGGAATTTTCCTCGCCAGACAACCTCTAATTTGGAGACACTCCGACCTGTTCTTATTTTAGGAGATCAAAGTATTGCCAATGGAGTTATGATAAAGACAAACGAAACTTGCCAAGCGCGAGTTTCCCGATGTCCAGCTCTGAACATCAGTTCTGAAAATGGAAGCGTGGCATGCACCAATGAAAATTTTCTTGGTAGCAAGTGCAAGTATGAAATCGCTGAATTACTGCTCATAATACCTGAAACATTCCTGCCCATTATATTGTTTTGTAGTCTTGTTCTCCTTTTTTCGGAGCTATGGTTTTACTGTACATACTAGACTTAGAAGATATTAATTGGAAAGAGGATGAGAGAAAATGAAAACAATAATCTGCTAATTTTCTGGCACGTATTTATGAGTAAGGCTTGGCCAACGCTGGACGTCAAATCGCGAGCGTATCCTTTGTTCATTTAACCAAGCAACTGGTAGCTTGTACGCTGGTGAAATTGCCTGGCGATCTCCTAAGTTATGTTTAAAATCAATTAAACCACGCTCATACGCTCACGCTTTTACGCCCAGTGAAGACCGGGCTTTTAAGGGTCAAAGTTGAACCGATCAGCGGTCAAGTGGATGGAGCATTATTAGGCTACTCAAACGGTGGACTCCGGTTGATTCCCATCAGTCGGGTCAAGCCAAAAACCAGAAAAATTAATTATCACGCCTTTGACGTTCAGCAATTAAAGGGATAGTGTGAAGCCTTCACCTTGTTTGGTAGAGAAGTGGGCAGATGAAGGCAGCTTGACTCGAAAACCGAAAAGTCCTTCGCTGTCTCCTGACCGAGGCAACTTGGCAAAAAAGGTTGTAATTAACGTTAAAGTATCTGTTAAATTCCACCTAAAACGCATAGTATGGAGACATTATGCCTTTAGTTACTTACATTGTTGATAAAATTTGTAAAAACAATTAACGTTGAATTAAATCAATGCGAGATGGCAAATTTTATATGAATTAAAAAACAATTTTCAGACTTTGCTTTATTTTTAATGTCTTAATGATTACACGGGTGTTTGATCAACGCATTTTACACGGGGAGAAAAAAAACGCCCTCCTTATCTAACTCCCTACAAAAGATCTTTCTTCAAAATTCCCTACAAAAGATAAAAAAGATCTTTGCTCAATTTTATTATGGTTCCAGCCAACTTGAATGTGATTACGTCCTTATTTTGGGAAAGAGATCAAAAAGGGGTCATGGACTCCATGATGGTGCATGTGGCTTTGCCCACTGGAAAATATGGTTGCAGAATTCAGAAAAAAAGGAGAGGTTAAGCTAAGTTTTATTAAATTTAGTAATTTAAACAAGGTTAGTAGTGGAGTCGGTATAAACTAAATACGCAACTGAACCGATGTGACACTAAACGGAAAAAAATTTAAACCTTATAATGGTAATGATTATTAGGATAAGATTATGACAAAAATTATGATTCAGTATCACATGCAATCGATGGTATGGGCTTGTGGGTGATAGATTTTTCACTTGCACAATCAAAAATCTGAGCCAAACCGAAGATAACAGTACTTGTCAAGTAGAGACCCGCTGGAATACCACAAACAACGTGTTCTTGCCGTATTGCAAAGGTAAGAAGAATAATCAAATCAAAATCAAATTCTTCATCAGACATGCTGAATTAAATTTTTTATTATACACGCGGGGCCCCATCACCGCGTCATTGCGCCCAGGCAACAAAGCTCCAATCGAAGAAATACTGCAGCTGTGGCGAGCCGTTGGCACCACTGTGTCCGATTTGACCGGCCCAATAATAATAGGTAAGTAGAATAGTGATTTAAAAATAGACGGTGCTTTCATTATATTCGCGAAAAAAAAAATTAGAAACCATTTTAATAAAAATGATTTAATGAACACGTCCTATTGCTGTGTTATCGAAGCTTATACTCACTCCAGCCACAGCGAATTCAAGATATCGTGGCAGAATAGGGTAAAGCGCAAAGCACAACTTCCGCAATTACAAAAGTTGCGTCGTGCTTTAATTATCTTATTTTTAGGCATTGCAGAAGTTTTGTTGCGGATTAGAAATTGGTTGCGGATTAATTGCGCAGCGCTTTCGTTTTTTTTCTTTTTTTTCGGGTAATAGCGCCTTTTACTCATTGAACTACCGGTAATTTATTATTTTGTTTCATTTCAATCGTAATATTGTCAAATGTCGACCATCATTTTTAACAAATTACTTACCATACTACTTTTCGGTCCAAAATTGCAAAAATGCGGAATTGGAATTGTGTTTTGTAAATTTATTCGCGGAAGTTAAATTGCGCTTTGAATTGGTGCATGAATCCGTTTCGCAATTGCGTAAGTTGCGTTGGGCTTCAGCAAAATTAAAAAAATCGTTGCAGAAGTTGTGCAGCGCTTCAGAATATAAAAAAATTAAATTGCGCATTTTGCGTAAGGTTTTTGGCGGCTGAAAAAATCACTCGCTTTTGGTAAAAGTTATTCGTGCCCAGCTCTGTCGTATAGCTTATTTGGGCTTTGTGTTTCTTATAAGTTTTAAAAATCATCTTATTTTTTAGCTTTGTTCTGTCCTAAACTCACTGCCATTGAAAATGGAAACTTTACTTGCACGAGAGGTTTTAGACTGGGTTCAGTTTGCAGATTTACTTGCAACGATGGGTACACTGTGAACCCGTTTGATCACCCAGGGTTGTTGTGCTACAAAACTTCGAATTGGATTGGGCCTTCCTTTCCTGTTTGCAGAAAAGTTTGTAAGTTTAGAATATTAAATTGTCCCAACCGAGATGCTCTGATTTCTTTGTGTATTTACTTTTGTATCTATTTGTTTGTTCATTGGTAAGTGAGTAACGTTTATAGTACTCCATAAAATAAAAAATAAAATGCCCAAAATAAAAATGCCACTGTCGCTTCCTCGTGAGTGGAGGATAAATATGGATCAATCAAATCAATCTGTATTGATATGAATTTTAACGTTATCAAGAAACGGAAAAGCTCGCAAAAACATTTTTGCTTTTGTGTTGCACTGACAAAAGAAAAGATGCCAATTTATAGCATCCTGTTTCACCCAAAAGAACCTCATAGGAGGTTATCAAATTATAGTGGTCCCTAACAGAGATGGAAACCGGTCGGGTCGACCGGTACAGGTCGGTTCTACCGGCCGGTCGGGTTACGGGTCGAGATTCTTCGACCGACCGGTCAAGCCGGTTGAAATACCGGTCAAATTCTCCTTTCTTGCAACTAAAAGACATCTAAGCACCAATCGAAATATACATGTACATTGTATTATGAATAAAACTTTTTATAAAATAGCGGTGTAACAAACTAAGCTTTTGAAAACATTTATTGAATGGTTTCAAGCTGTGACTAATAATTATGCTGTGACCATTAAGACATGCACATTCAGGGGCGTATTTAAGGGGGGCATTGTGCCATGCCCCCCCCTTTGGGCAACGGCATAAAGCAAAAAAGTGCAAAATATACGTTAAAATCGCGTAATCAGATTATAATACAGCATACATGTGGAAGAGGCTTATGCTACCTGGCATTTTAGCATTATTTTAATCTGGTTGAGAGTAGAAGTGGAGCAAATTTCAGATTTTTTAGTACATGCTGAAATCTTGTCGCTTTGAAAAGCTTTTTTCAACTTAAATTTACCATACTCTACACTGGACAAGAAAGACATAGCTCTTATCTTTTTTATATCTAAGTAGCCATGGCTTGTTCTGAAGTAGCAGCATTTCTACAAACTGCTGGGGCACATCATTTTTTGAATATTTTCTGGCTAATGTCATAACAGTTTAGTGTTTGCTGCTCGGCAAATTGCAAATAATCAGTCACTTAAAGCTAAAAAATTTTAACTTCTTTTCTTGCCCGGACGCATAATATGATTAAGGTGAATTCACACAGTATCCGTTTTTCGTCCGTTTTTGCCTGTTTTTTTACGTTTTTGCTTCTCCGTGAACAAGAATGTTTTTTTTTCATCCGCATTTTTATACGTCCATATCTGCACTAATCAAATTTTCACATACTGGACAAAAGTTAACCGAAAAAAAATTTTTACAAAGGGGTATAGCTCTATTTTGAAAGATCGCTCTAATCGTTTATACACAAAATTTTTGAACAAAATTTTTATCAATATAATTTAACAGTCAACTTAGTGCGGGCATGGACTTATAAAAATGCGGATGAAAAAGCGCATATTTTTTCGAGAGACAAAAACGTAAAAAAACGGACAAACATGGACGAAAAACGGATACTGTGTAAATTCACCTTTAAAAAGAACGTTTAATAATTTAGCTTGTGCCCTCCAGTTCTTTTTATGCTTATTTTGTCGACGTTTTGCGCTGCTCAAAACAAGGTTCTCAAACCGAAATTTAAAAGGGCATTCAGGACGTTTTTGCTTAAAAAAACTTATTGTGAAAGCATCATGAAACAACTTTGGCAATTTTTTAGAATTTTTTCGCACCAATTTTGATTCTCTTCGGCCAAGAAATCGTAAGATATTCGCAATTATTTTTCCCCTTAGACTAAGGAGAAACGCTTTCCGAACATTACCAAACTGAGCGGACGTGAGTCAAAATCGTTCCAAATGACTGACTACACTAGCAACTGTCGAGGAAGTGGCTCGTACCAGGTGATAACCGCAGTACACCAATACAAAAAATGTAACTAAAATGCTTTGCATTGAAGTTTGCAACTGCTTATTTACATGAAAAACTATCTCGCCTTTTCACCTTTAGGCCTATAGGTTACCAATTGCGCAATGATCGCATAAAACTTACTGGCTCACTAAAACCGGCATCCTAGTCTAAGATCTAGTCAGCTACAATGCTTTAGCCTTCAACACGCAATCATTTCTTCCGACAGGCTATCTATAGTAAGCAATAGTCACAATAGGTTATAGCCTACTACGCCTAAAGCACTATAACCTTGTCTTGATTTCGAATACTTTGCTAGCTCTAGGCGAACAAAGCACACTAAGAAAGCATCTAACCTCTTTGAATTCAAACAGCAGTTAGTTGTTCCACTAAGTTATTTACCTATACCTTCAGCACTCACCTAGTTCCAAAGAAGCCCGGTGCTTCGCAAGACTCGAAATAGAGGTAACAAATTGACTTTTGCGCAATGTACTTGAAACAAGATGGCCGAAATTTAGATTCTAAGAGGAAAACGTGAAATTTTTTCTCATAGACTTTCTTAACCTGATAAGTTGCAAGAATCGCAATGGGGTGATTTTGGTCAACGTATTTTTTAAGATTTTTTCTCAGTTTTTCAAAATTCGAGTTGAATGCCCTTTTAACCTAAAAAGGTCTTAAAATTGAGTTATTTTTGCAAAAAACGCAATTTTTTTTTTGCTTTTTGCTAAAACCCCAGTCCGAAGTCACAAATTTTAACACTTCACCCATGGCACCCACCTTTTACAAATTTTTCATTGGATGCATTGAAGTTGATTGAACAGTGAACAAAAACCTTCTGTAAAAAACCGGTCGACCGGGCGGTCAACCGGCGTAGATTTTGAAATTTACCGGTTGAGTCAGGTCAAGAAAATCCTGACCGGTTCCATCTCTGGTACATAACTATCTTGTATTGGCTTTTGTTGTTTTGTAATGTAGGGCAAAACTGCATAAGATACATTATTTACGTTACTGTATCTTTGACTTGTTCATTAACTTAGTTTTTGTGATAGTATACGCAAAAAGCTATTGAGAGTAATGAAATATAGTGTTGAAGATTGGTTCTGGTTTGCAGAAAAAGCAAATTGGTGGACACCATCGCACGGACAAACAAATCAGCAGAAAGACGTAAGCCTATATGTTAATTTAGAGACCCACCAATTGCCTATCCTTAAAGTTTCATAAAAAAAATCAGCATCATTTTCTTTTTTTTTCAGTGCGATGCTTTACTTGTAATGCAACTACAAATGATGAATGCGTCGAAAATGGCGTCATTAATAACTGCGCTCCAGAAGAGGTCAGTTACTCAGTTACGCCTATATTTACACAGAAGACATAAACCTCGCTGAAGTAGGAAAAACGCTGAGCTTTAGAAAGCTTTCACAAATATTTCTTTTGTCACACACACAACATCGAATTTAAGACGAAACCTTATACTCCGAGCCTCAATATTCAAAAAAAGTGCTGGCTGCTAACTGCTCATAGCCTGTCGCCTTTCTGTAGTAAAGCTACGCAGTACATATGTTTGCACAAACTGCAAATCTGAGCCTCGTGTTGATTTCATTTCTTGCTTCAAAATGAAACTTAAGTGTTGCTAAAAAATAAAAATTTTAATGCAAGCATAGGCGTAGCCAGGGGGGGGGCCCAGGGGGCCCGGGCCCCCCCAATTGAAATGCTACCGATGATAAAAACGTCACAAAAAAGACTATTGTTTCTTCAGTTTCAGTTTCTTTTAGCATCTTTGCGTACAACAGTACAAGTGTACAACCGTAATTAACAATAATATTGATCCAGGGGGCCCGGGCCCCTTCAATTTAATTTTTGCCAACCAACCCAAATGGGCCTTTACAATGATATTTAAATGGGCCCCCTACAATAATATTGATCTAGGGGGCCCAGGCCCCTTCAATTTAATTTTGGCCAACCAACTCAAATGGGCCCCCTACAATAATATTTAAATGGGCCCCTACAATAGTATTGATCTAGGGGGCCCGGGCCCCCTCAATTTAATTTTTGCCAACCAATTGAAATGGGCCCCCTACAATAATATTTAAATGCGCCCCCTACAATAATATTGATCCACGAGGCCCAGGCCCCTAAATTAATTTTTGCCAACCAATGTAAATGGGTCCTATACAAAAATATTGATCCAGGGGCCCCAGGCATCTCAATTTAATTTTTGCCAACCAGTTTAAATGGGCCCCCTACAATAATATTAATCCAGGGGGCCGGGCCCCTCAATTTAATTTTTGCCAACCAATTTAAATAGGTCTCCTACAATAATATTTAAATGGTCCCCAATTTAAATGCCCCCCTAACAATAATATTGATTCAGGGGGCCGAAGACCCCACAATGTAATGTTTGCCAACCAATTTAATCCTATAACCCGAGTGAAGTTAAGGGTTTTTATCCTAAAAGTTGCTAACTGAGGCCCTCATGTAACCTTTTTATGAACGTAATGCAATAACCAGGGACGGATTTAACACGTGGCACTGTGCCAGGGGCCCAGCCCTCACATAAGAATTTTTTTGGTCTTCACTTGTATTTGGCAGGAAAATATTGCAAAATCCCAAAGTACCAGAGGCCCAACACAATGTAAATCCGGCCCGGGCAATAACATGATTTGCAGGCGTAACTATCTATTGTACGTTTTTCAATAACAATTGACCTCCATCTAGCCAGTTTTTATGCAACAAAATAGTCTTGAAAAAAATTAGCTACAGTGAGAGGAATGCTCATTGAATAAATTTTTGAATTGAGAGGGCCTGGGCCCCCTGGCCATATATGCACTCCTATAACTGGTTGTTTTCATGACAAAACAATAATCTCTAAGGAAAATTATCGTCTAGATTGTTATTTAGTGCTAAAATATTGCAGTAGGCAATGTACTTTACTTCCCCCTACGTGGGCCAAATCAGTTACAAAATTTAACTCCAAAATGCAAGATTTTACACGTGTTTTGGACTTAAATAGTAAGCAAAAGAAGGACTGAACAACTTGACTTTTTCACTTGGCTTTCAAATGTTAAAAATCTAGTACCTTCAAATGGCTCTGAATACGTGCGAAATGTGATCCAATGGCGTTAAAACAGCTTTTTTTCCAAAAAACTTCAAAAAATCGCCCAACCGCTGGGGGCTTCGCCCCCAGACCCCCGTCAATGATACGTTTGAATTACAGTACACTTCTTTACTCAACACGTCTGCCAATTTAGACATTTTCACAATTTAACTATTGGTTTAAGTCCTTCCCTTTGAGCGAGTTCCTAGCTACGTGCCAACACCAGGCCACGGCTTTTGATGTTCCATTCTACGATATCTTTGCTCCCACAAAAAATTCCTGTTTCGAAGTTTCTGATGACGTCATTGCATGTGATTTGCGGTTTGGGCCCCCTCCAATCAAAAATCCTGGCTACGCCTATGAATGCAAGAATGCAATATACAAAAAGAATTGGCTGTTAACTGCTCATAGCCTGTCGTCTATCTACTGTTACGATACGCCCTACAGTTGCGCAAACCGCAAGTCTGACTGAGCCTAAGTGTAGCCAAAAAATTAAAACTTTTAAGTAGGAATGTGGGAGCATTTGGATCTATCATTCTCAGGAATTCTTTAGGTAAAGACCAAAAAAAGTCTCACTGGTTCTATTTTCCGGGCGAAGAAAGAAAAAAAAAGTCACCGCTTCTGATTGATAATAAGTTTGGTTCATATTGACCTTAATTTTGAAATCATGCAGGCCCCCAAACTTGGGTGGTACCCCCCAAAATTGTCTAGTCTTTCAGGTATTTCAATACCTTTTACCCTACCTTTACTTTCATGCTCCAAAAAAAAACTGATATTACTTCAGTGTTACCGAAACATGAAGTGCCTCGCGTTTTTGTGCCACAGCGAAGCTAACGTCTTCTGTGTAAATAGGATTTTTAGTTTTTAAACTCAAAAAAGCAGCAAATTTCACTTGGAAGAAGCTAAAACTAGGCTGTAAACGCAACTGAAACTTGGAAGAATTCCAAACGATAGGCAATTTAGTTGGCATTGAGAGGTCCGGTCAGTGATTGAAAGATTGCAATGGACCTGGATTTATTTCCGAACTGGTGATACATGACTGTGTGCTTCGGGAAAGCACTTTTAAAGCATATTCAATGGATGCTTTCTGAAATTATCATAACTGCGAACAATGTCTTGATACTTTGACCAGCTGCCACTTGAAAGGACTTCCGGAAGCGGAGAAGTTTCCTTTTCAGGGTGGATTTTTCTTTCCTCACCATGCTCCGTTGAGCTAAACGTAGCTTTGGGCCGGTTGCGCCACCCATTGAACACCTACGTAACCGTGCCTGGGCTTGCACTGGTCACTGCCCTCTCTCTCATCTTTATCAATTATTCGAACGAATACTCCAGCCGTTAGATTTACTTACATCTTGTGAGTCTACATGTGTATGTTGGTGAGTGTGATTGATTAGGCCTACTATTGTGCAAATAAAAATCGCCTTTTTTGTCTTCGTTATCTTCTGCATGTCTTCCAACGTCCAACGTTATGTCGCCCCCCCCCCCCTATTGGCAAGTCGACCAAAATGCAGAATAGGAAAAACACTACGTTTTCAACACTTTTGATACTGTTTTATGCACTGGAGTGGACTAAATAGCGATTTAAAACATCTTCTGAAACATATATTCAGGGGGCTAATTTGTCGAAAATAAAACTAACAAATAAATGAAAACTTTGAAAAATGGTAAGATATAAGCAATAAAATTTGATCGCAAGTGCAAAAATGCTAAACATAGGTGTCATCAACAAATATACTATAAACTAAGGAATAGGGGGGGGGGCTATTCAGTATCAGTTGATTTCCAATCATTTCTCTCAAATCTCTTTTCATTAGCCCCCCCCCCAATTACTTTTCTCTATAATCTGTATACGAAATAGATTACTCCGTGTGAGTTTTTTTGAACTACTCGATTTTATAATTTACCAGCATCTAATTAAGAGAACTAACATTTTACCATTAGCCACCTCCCAAATAGCCCATTTATGCCACTAGTTTAATTTTGTTTGCACTGCCAATTTCTAAGCCACGTTTTGAAAGCATTATTTTTTAATCAAAAAGCCCTAAAATGAAGATATTTTTGCAAAAAAATGCAAAATTTTCAAGCGCTGAGGGCTCCGCCCCCGGACCCCCAAAACATCCCCCTCCATTGCGAATTTCTGGCTACGCGCCTGACTATGTGAATGAATGTCTTCAAAATCGGATCAAACCTTTCATTATACTCACTGTATTATGGCGAAGCGTGTAAGGAGTTTACGGGGCCCATTTTCGCATTACTGAGCCTGCGGGCAACAAAGCTCCTTTGAAGAAATTTCGCAGCGGTGACTAGCCGTTGGCAACACTGTGTTTAATTTGATCGGCCTTAGATTTGAACCTCAGTCTTTCTGTTCTAGAGACTAATGCGTTACCGCTCGACCATTTAATATTACAATGTGACATGTTGGCCATCCAAACTTCTTGAACTTGAACTTTTTTTTCAGAATGCTTGTCGAACAATCACATTGTTGAAAAACGGTGATCTAATTCAAGTTTCAAAACAATGTTTTAGAAGTGAAATGAATTGTCCTTCTCAGCTTATTTCTAGGGTAAGATTTTATTGATGTTTTTTGGGTTAAATCATAAGCTTGGCCTAGAAAAATTCTATTTTGTCTGTTCAATTTAGTATTGTTTTTTCTGACATTTCAACCGACTCCTGAAATCTTAATTCGTAACGCTTCAGAAAACGTAGTTATCTTGTGGCTCCACCAGAACAAGATTTTATGAAGAAATATTCCTAGCCGTATGGAAAGCCATAGGCAGCCCTGATTTTGTAAAATTTGGGATTTTGTTCAATTCTGTTCATAGTTCTGATTTTGTTTTACTATTCGAGATTTTTGCCCAATTGTTCTTAATTTTTTTTCCATTCGGGATTTTGCGCAGGATCCAATTCACCTAGTTTCCTTGGCTGAGACAACAAACGGACTTTTTGGTCTTCGAGTCAAGCTGCCACCTGTTTACCACATAGGAAGGAAGCTTCACATCGTCTCTTTTAATGCTAAACTTCAAGCAGGAAAGCTGTGATACCAATTTTTGTAGCGTTTGATTTTAATCCGACCTGGAATTACACGCGAGTCTACCGTTTCCGTCGCTGACGCTTTATCCACTTTACCAATGATAATATGTGTGATATGACTGGTTATTAATAGTTGGGCTTCACTTCGGATACAAGCATGGTAATTGCTGAACTATAAAATGCAATGAATTAACTAAAAACTATTGATTTAAGCCCGCTCCTCCTCAAGATTGCACAAATTTGGATGATGGGTATCGAAAATGTGAATGCTGTTGTTCGGATGAAGAATGTGGTAGAAGATCTACTGATTGTTATGGTTAGTTATGTGGTCAAGCGTTCGTCTTATGCCTAGTGCGCTTGCGTTAAAAGCCAAAGTATATTAAATTTGGTCAAAATGGCGAATCGCTAATACTGTCATCATTTTGTAACGATTTGAGGAAAATTTCAATCTGACCATGCAGCAGCACCTCTAATGTGTTGCATGCAGTGGTTCAGCATGAAGTCTATATGGTAGCGGTCTAGCGGAGTACACAATGTAAATTTAGCTCGGTTAAGATGTTTACTATATAATTGCTGTGTTGCTGTAGCATCATTCAATATCTTTTCGAAAAAATCCCACGAAAAACCGTTGCAGTAAAGTATTTAGATACACAAACAGAGAAAGTAATATGCAACAACTTTATACTTTTTTCAACTTTTTTAGACTTTCGTTGCGGCTTCTCATTACAAGTCAGAAGTGATGACGTCCATGTCTTCAGCTCACCACGCTTTCCGATGTCGTACCTAAACAATTTGAATTGTACTTGGACTTTGACGGCTGAAGCAAATGCACAAATTGCTTTAGAGTTTCGCTCATTTGAAATTGAGTCTGGCTATGATTTTGTCACGGTAAGGTAATTTAGATGCAATGTTGCATTCACAAATCTGTGATAGTTCTTACACAGGATTATCTAGAACAGAGATGGAACCGGTCAGGATTTTCTCGACCCGACACGACCGGTAAATTTCAAAATCTACGCCGGTTGACCGGCCGGTCGACCGGTTTCTGACCGGCCCGTTCGACCGGTTATTTCACAGAAGGTTTTTGTTCACTGTTCAATGGATCTAATGAAAAACTTTCAAAAGGGGGGCATGGGCAGGCGCGTAGCCAGGATTTGGAAAAGGGGGGGGGCTTTTTTGAAAGAGTGAGAAAAGTACAAACGACCTTGACCCGAATTTTTATTGTTCTTGAATCAGTTTCACACGGTTTGTCCGAAAATTGAGACGAAATTTCTCGGAAAGCTCAGAAATTCAAAGTTTTTTTCCGCCCAAAATCAGGTGGTCTCCAAAAAAAAAATAAATAAAAAAAAGGTCTTCACCGAAATTGAGACTGATTTTTCGGCCAAATTCGGAAATTCAAACGTTTGAGGGGGGCTGTTTTCCAATGGGGGGGGGGGCTATTTTCAATTTTTCACAAAAAATCGGCCTCAAAAGCACCAAAAACGTGCGATTTTGCATACTTCACAAGCCAATGGGGGGGCTCAAGCCCCCCCCCCCTGGCTACGCTACTGGGCATGGGTGAAGTGTTAAAATTTGTGGCTCCGGACGAGGGTTTCAGAAAAAAAGCAAAAAATTTATGCGTGTTTTTTTAATTTAACTCGATTTTAAGACCTTTTAGGTTAAGTTTCGGTTTGAAAAACCTGTTTTGAGCAGCGAAAAAGGTCCACAAAATAAGCATAAAAAGAACTGGAGGGCACAAGATAAATTATTTGACGTTCTTTCGAATGATATCATGCGTTTGGCGAAGAAAAGAAGTTAAAATTTTTTAGCTATTGGTGACGGATTATTTGCAATTTGCCGAGCAGCAAACACTAAACTGTTATGATATTGACTAGAAAATATTCAAAATATAATGTGCCCCAGCAGCTTGTAGAAATGCTGCTACTTCAGAACAAGCCATGGCTTTGTTAGATATAAAAAAGATAAGAGCTATGTCTTTCTTGTCCAGTGTATAGAGTATGGTAAATTTAAGTTGAAAAAAGCTTTTCAAAGCGACAAGATTTCAGCATGTACTAAAAAATCTGAAATTTGCTCCACTTCTACTCTCAATCAGATTGAAATAATGCTAAAATGCCAGGTAGCGTAAGCCTCTTCCACATGCATGCCGTATTATAACCTGATTACGCGATTTTAACGTATATTTTGCACTTTTTTGCTTTATACCGTTGCCCAAAAAGGGGGAGCATGGCACAATGCCCCCCTTAAATACGCCCCTGAATGTGCATGTCTTAATGGTCACAGCATATTAGTGACAGCTTGAAACCATTCAATAAATTTTAGACAAAAAAACCAGAGCCAGGATAAAATGAATCATTCTATTTCGAGACGTTTCGACTTAAACTAAACTCATTATCAATCTATAAAAATCATGACGTTAGAATTGTTGAAAGACCATCAATATAGACCAAAACAATAAACCGGCGGTAGCAGTTAGTAACCGGTCAAGGGTAAAATCTAAAAGAATCAAAATCTAAAACTAAACCAAAATAGAAATGAAAAGAACATATTAATAATTTGCCGCAGATAACCCAAATTTAATGAATTTAGGCAAAAATAAAAACCCTCTAACCACGATGGTAAAAAAAGGGGAGTGGTTAGAGGGTTTTTATTTTTGCCTAAATTCATTAAATTTGGGTTATCTGCGGCAAATTATTAATATGTTCTTTTCATTTCTATTTTGGTTTAGTTTTAGATTTTGATTCTTTTAGATTTTACCCTTGACCGGTTACTAACTGCTACCGCCGGTTTATCGTTTTGGTCTACATTGATGGTCTTTCAACAGTTCTAACGTCATGATTTTTATAGATTGATAATGAGTTTAGTTTAAGTCGAAACGTCTCGAAATAGAATGATTCATTTTATCCTGGCTCTGATTTTTTTGTCTAAGCTCTTCACATCGTCCCGTTATTCTGCTCTTTCAATAAATGTTTTCAAAGGTGTGGTTTCTTAATACCGGTACTCCTTTTTTACAAAAAAAATTATTTATGATAAAATATGTATGTTTATTTCGGTTGGTGCGTAGCTGTCGTTTAGTTGCAAGAAAGGAGAATTTGACCGGTGTTTTAACCGGCTTGACCGGGCGGTTGAAGAATCTCGACCCGACCGGTAACCCGACCGGCCGGTCGACCCAACCTGTGCCGGTCAACCCGACCGGTTTCCGTCTCTGGTCTAGAACACAAGTGGCTACAACCAATGACATAAAACTAGATAATACGCAACTCTTTTTCCCACACTTTTTCCTCTTTGTTTCTTTATTGTGCGCATTTTTGCTCTGTCTTTGCCCGCGCTGATCTGCTGACAGTGACTGTTTTTTACAGCCTTTGCGTTGCTCAACTAACAATAGGTAGCAATAACAAATATCGTTGTCTCTGGAAGTTGTGGGTTTGCATAATTTACGTAAAGTTTTGTCAACTACTAAATTATCCCTCAAAATCCAATTTTCGAGTAAGTTTTGCGTAAAATACATAAATATCAACGTGTTATCACAACTTAATGTTACGACATCACTGAAATGTAAATATAAAAAGTGTTGTTTTTTTGTTTATCGTTGTGGTTTCTCATTTCTTCTGCTTTTCTGAGTCAAAATATGTTAAATGTTTCACACTGAATTGATTGAACTACTCCATATATGTAAGTTTCAGTTTTATGCTTCATTTTGTGTTGTTACGGTAGCATTGAACTTTGAAGAGTCAAGAGCGTATGTTAATTTTCGTTGCTTCCATGCCAGAAATGGCAAAAATAAACTGAATTGAATAATGTCAAAAAAACTTGCCGTAGTTTTTTACTGCATTTAGTATACTTTTTTTTATGAGAACTAATAAAGTTAAGGCTGGCTGTTCGTAGTTTTTTGCCGAATTTTAGCCTCAATTGTTCTTAAATTTTGAAAACACGGATGTTAATTTTAGCTACCTCATTTGTACAACTGTTTTAGATGTTAATTTTAGCGACCATATTTGTAAAACTGTTTAAGTTGTTTAGTCTTAAAGATTTGTGTGCTTGAGTGAACGTTTTTTACTGCTTTTGCCGCAACGCAAAAATGCTCTTTTTTCGATTTGAACGACTGCCAAAAATTTTCTCAGTTACTCGTATACAGCGCAGCAGCATTCTTTAATCTCGTAATAGTTGCAATTTTGCTCGCAAATACTAGAAAACCACTAAAATACTATCATTTTGAATCAGTACAGGATTTAGTTTCTTTTATTAATTTGGATTTTTTTTCGTTTGTCCTTGATTTATTTTTGCTGCTGAGGCTGGAATTTTTCTTAGTTTGCTCTTAAATTTTGAGCAAAAATGAGCCTAGTGTTCTTATAAAATTGTTCTAGAAAAGAGTGTATATGATTGGTTAGTTTGTGCGTTTTTGATTTCTTTTTTTTAAGATATGTTATCCAGTTGTTAAGTATCTTTATAAAAAACATTAACTTCTACTTTGGAATGCGGAGTCTTTGCCGCTAAAAAATCTTGTATTTTTACAAAAAAAGATTGGTTTTATAATATTTTTGCATGAAATTTCGGCTGCAAATTTTATTTTGGAGGGTTGCCGCTCAAGAAATTTTTGCTTTTTTCATTTAGAAAACCGTCGATTTTGAGACGTTTTAGTGAAAAAAATTTGAATTCCTCAAAATAATTGAGTGAAAAATTACGCGTATGTTTTGAAATTGATCGCAGAGAAACTCCAAAGCACATACGGTTTTGTGTAATATACAGCGCCACCGTTGTTTCGTGACAGCAGGATAAAGCAAAAATAAATCATCAGCTACATCATACGATCAAAACTCTAAATATCGTCTGATGTCTTACTTAAACCCCTCTAACTTTAAAGATTCATTTATTTTACCAACTTCTCGTGAAAAAGCGTCAACGCACCTTTTTTTCAGGATTAGTGACTGCAATGCGTCCTTGTGTCCTTGGGAAAGACACTTAACGCATATTTCCCATTAGGGCCAAGCAGTATACCCGCAGTAGAGGCCCAGCCAGAGGAAAGACTTGCAAGTAGAACCTAAAAAAGTGCTCGGCGTCTTAGGCGTAGCTAGGATTTTTGATTTGTGGAGCCCAAACCGCAAAGCAATGACGTCATCAGAACTTTTCAAAAGGAATTTTTAATGTGGCAAAGATACCGTAAAATGGAGGATCAGAAGCAGAAGCCTGGGTTACCCATGTAACCAGGGTTTTGCTAAAGGGAGTTAGGACTTAAACCAAACCTTGAAAAGTTTTCAAAAAATTGAAAATTGGGAGAGATGGCCAGTAAACTAGTGTAACTTAAATGTATCACAGACTAGGGTTTGGGGGTAAAGCCCTCCGCCGCTGGGCAATTTTTTGTCATGTTTTAGAAAAAATTCAATCCTAAGGCCATTTGGATCACATTTCGCAAGTTTGTAGATCCATTTAAAATCACTAAATTTTTAAGATTTGAAAGCCAACTGAAAAAATTAAATTGTTCAATCTTCCATTTACTTGCAGACCAAGTCCAAAACAGGTTTAAAATCTTGCATTTTTAGGTTAAATTTTGCAAGTGGCTTGGTCCAGGTAAGGTGAAGCTAGATGCAATGCCTTCTGCAATATTTTTAGCAGCTAGTAAATTCACTCAAAGATTTGCCTTGGAGATTTTTGTTTTATCATAAAAATAACCAGTTTTAGGAGTACATAAACGACCAGGACCAAGGCTCGCTTATTTCAAATTCAATAATTTGTTCAATAAGCATTTTCCCAAGCTAATTTTTTTTCGAAAGTATTTTGTCGCGTTAAAACTGCTGAGATGGAGTGGATTATTATTCAAAGTTGATGCAATGGATGGTTACGAGTCATGTTATTGCATTATGTTCACAAAAAGGTTAGATGAGGGACAGACCCGGCGCCACGGGGGGCATTCCGGGGCCGTGCCCCCCCAAATGACTGCTTGTGCTCCCCCAAACGAAAATTGTGCCCCCCCAAGCGAGGACTGTGCCCCGAAGAAATTAACAGGCTCGAGGCTACTGGAGTGCAAATCGAGGCCCAAATTGGTGTTTGCCACCAGTATGTTTGTAATTTTTGTTGACTGACATCTGATTTCATGGCATATTTAGGGTGAAGACCTTTGTTTTTTTTTTGTTTTTTTTTTGGAGCCAGGATAGCGTGACTATGGGGGGCGGGGGGCAGAAATAAATTTTGGGGGGTACGAGAAGTTTATTTATGTGAATTCGAGAGGGGCAAGGGGGCACGAGAAATTTTTTTTGGAGATCACCTGTTTTCGGCCGGAAAAAACGTTTGAATTTCTGATTTCAGCAGACTGAGATAAATTTCTCGTGCCCCCTTGCCCCTCTCGAATTCACATAAATAAACTTCTCGTACCCCCCAAAATTTATTTCTGCCCCCCCCCCCCCCCCCATAGTCACGCTATCCTGGCGCCGGGCCTGATGAGGGACTGAGGTTGCAAATTTTAGGACAAAAAGCCCGAGTTTCTTCCGGATGATACATTTACATCGGTTGGATATTAATATTGTACTGTTGAACAAAAGTGCTAAAATAAACTTAAGCTGAAAAAAGGCTTTGTTGTTATTATTTTTATCATTGGTGGCCATTCAATTTGCCCCCCCCCCCCCCTTGGCTACGCCTGTGCTAGGCGTTGATGTGGTAAGACAGACGCAAAGTGCCTGGTTCATACGAATGATCGATCGAGTGACTACAGCAAAAGTTCATGACCTATGAAAAATGTTGTTGCGGAAAAATTCGACTATTTCGTTCACACTCTTTAAACGATTAAGAATGGACACGATCCTACTCTGAATAGGCTACCAAAGACTTGTAGAATCAGCTCCAATTTTCAAGACAACGCTTCTACTCTAATGACATATACATGAATACAGATTAGTTCCCTTCAAATCACCGTTAATTACTTTGCAAACACCTTATTAGCGCTTCAACCGACCTTTTACAAACTGCGCACCAATCGCCAGTGCCAGAGAAAAGCAGAGAGTGAGGCCTGCAGCCAAGCGTGACCAAGCGGAGAATAAAATGAGCGCATTCGCGCAGTTTCGGATCATATAGTTTTATGCCATTGCTACAACTAAAGAAAGTCTATCTTGTGTCGTGGGCTGTAAAAATGCCCGGGAGGTCCGGAGCGGATCGCAGTTGGGGTGGTACGGATTAAAGGAAGCATAGTTGTACATTTTCATCATTTGCTAATACGATTTCAATTTGACCTAAATTTATGACAAAATATATTAATGATCTTTTTTGTTTTTTGGTTTTATCAGTTGGTCAGATTTATTTTGTAAACGACAAAACTGTTTTTTGTTTCTCTTGTCTAGTTTTATTTGCACTTAAAGTAATAAAGCGTGCTGCAGGTCCCGAATAGCAAACCTTTTTTTGACTGCTTTTAAACCGAACCGGGACGTAATTTCAACCGGAAAAGTCATGCTCTACTTGACTAGATTAAAATTTTTTCTGTTTATTTCTGTTTGGGGGGTCAGCATGACTCGAAGACCTCAAACCTCACGTTCTTTTTCTACCTGCATTCCAAGCTTAATTGTTGTTTTTTTGTTTTTTATTTCTTCTGCATTTTTGTGTCATTTTGACTCATTTGTATTGCTGCAACGTTTACAGCTTAGAAAAACAAAAGTAGTTTCATCTTTGGAAAACTTTGATCTCTGGAATTGCACTGCTAGTCTAAACTTTAAAATAATGATGACTTACAAAATAATTCATGAAATTCACAGCGCAAGTTGAATTCTTTCGAAAACCTCTGAATTTTTTTTTATTTACTTTCATTTTGGCTGATTGTTTGTTTATTAAATGTTACTCAAATTTACAGATTATCGAAAACGGAGAACAACAAAGGAGAAGTAGCGGTAAAATTGAAAACTTTTACTATGTGTCATCAAGAAATCATCTTCAAATAGAATTTACCACCGATTCTTCAGTTACTCGCATGGGATTCGAAGTAATATATTTTTCTGGTAAGAATACTTGGTAAAATGTAAATCAATATAGGCGGTGCCCAGGATTCGTTTATTTACGACTAATGCGAATCTACACCAAGCAGAGACTTACATGGGCCCACAAGTACGAGCACGAAGCCTGACAAATTATAACGTAACAACATAACCATATGCTTGGAGTTGGAGATGTCAGTTTGATTTCGAAAGCTTCATGCTGTTCATTGTGGCTGTAGACTTTTCTAGGTCTTGATTGCATAGGTGAGCAAGTTAATGCGAAACGATAGCTTCGTTAATCACTAGTCCGTTAACAAACTTCACACCTCTGTTAAGGATAATTCGTTATTTTCAGCTTTAATAAAGGAAGTTAATAAAGTCCGTTAATTTGTTAATATTTTGTATGTAATCCACATTTCTTTATTCACTCATTTCTAGAACACGAATTGACACTGTTGAGCTGATTGTGAGGAAATATTTATTGCTATGGTGGTCTTTTTGAGGTTTAAAAGTTACATTTTACACTCTAATATAATTTCAAGATAAAAATAGGTTCAAATGCACAAACGAAGTTGTCATCGGAAAATCTTTGGAAATTGCAAACAGCGATAATTAATAGACCTATCAGGCTGCAGCTTATTATTCGCCACAAAAAAGAGCTCCTTTCTTCGCTTTTTCTTCTATAAAACTGGTGCTAATACGCAACAAGTGTTACCAGTGCAAACTGGTTTGTACCGGCGCAATGAATGAATGCTGCAAGATATTAACGATAAAAATTTTAACAGAGGTTAACAGAACTTAACGGAAGTTGATTTAGTCTGTTAACAAAAAAAAAACTTTTTAAGGGATTATTGACGGATTTGTGCCCACCTATGCGTAACAACAATTTTGCTACAATAGTTGATGTTTAAACAAAGTTGTTATTCGGTATGGCAAAGTTATTTTAATTGACGCTTTTATAGCATCCAAAAGGCGAAAACACAAGTTAAGTTCGTACACATTGCAGAAAGCTCGAAATAAGCTTAGCATTTTGTCAATTTTAAGCCCAAACCCGAACCCGCACCAACGCTTGGCACTCTTTTTGGGATTCCGTTTGCAAATCATTTGTCAGGCTAGACATGGTTATGAATCAAGAGTCTCGGCAGAAAAATTTTCAGAGGGGGGGGCAATACGAATAGAGCCACTATATTAACTACTAAAAATGGAAGAATTTTTGAAATTTGGGCGTTTTTAGAAAGAGTGTGTGAAAATTCAAAAGGATGATGCCCCCTTGCCGATCCTCATGTTTTAAATTTCTATCAGTTATTTTAATGCAAAGTATTAATAAGCAAATCGGATGGCTACTTGACTTGTTGGCCGAGAAAGTGCCTTTGCAGCGTTCTAATCCTCATTCGTGTACATAAATCTGAATGTCAAATTCTTTTGACTTTGTATGCTTTTTTCTTTTTCTTTGGATGAGAGTAGAGTAGAGATGGTGCGGTGCACAAAATTTTTGTCCGCAAACTGCACCGCACCGCTCAATTCTATCCGCATACCGCACTGCACCGCAAAAAGTTTGAACTTAATACACCGCACCGCAAATCCTACCGCAAGCCAAAATATAATGGTTACAGTGTTGCCTAACTCCAATACTGTATCTTACTGCATGCAAAATTACAAACCAAACAGGTAGGCACCCCATGGTCCACCTGATGCTAGTTAAACAATAGATTCAGATAATGGTTTGGTCTAAACTGTTACTTAACTAAACAAGCCAATTAACCCAACCCTTGATGATAGGTCTCAGTTCAATTTTAACTAATAAAAAAATATCCCAATCTTGAATCAAACCATGGACATTACCGGTATGTTTGGAATACTGAATATATCAGCACTTCTACTTTAGAAGTTCCAACTGCCAAAGTTTGATGGCTGCATTCATGCAAACAGTAGCACTGAAAGCACCGTCACATCTGACATTACTACTAAGCTTGCCAGAGTAAGTCATGGTCATGCTTGATATGGTAAGTTACAATGTACTGCTCAAAGTCTCTTTAGCTTAAAATGAAGAATTGTTACGCAAAAGTAGTTTTAACCATTCCATCTTATTTTTTGTAACCGGTATCACATATGCATGTAGCGTAGCCAGGGGGGCTCGAGCCCCCCCCATTGGCTTGTGAAGTATGCAAAATCGCATGTTTTTGATGCTTTTGAGGCTGATTTTTTGTGAAAAATTGAAAATAGCCCCCCCCCCCCCCCTTCGTAGTAAAACAGCCCCTCTCAAACGTTTGAATTTCCGAATTTGGCCGAAAAATCAGTCTCAATTACGGTGAAGACCTTTTTTTTTTTTTTTTGGAGACCACCTGATTTTGGGCGGAAAAAACCTTTGAATTCCCGAGCTTTCCGAGAAATTTCGTCTCAATTTTTGGACAAATCGTGTGAAACTGATTCAAGAACAATGAAAATTCGGGTCAAGGTCGTTTGCACTTTTCTCACTCTTTCAAAATAGCCCCCCCCCCCCCCTTTTCCAAATCCTGGCTACGCGCCTGCACATATGCTATGGGAATACTAATAAGTATAAATGAAAAAGGTGGTTTAACGTTAAGCACTTTGTGCTTCTACACAATCAGTCACCGAGCATCGACATGTTGAATTTGAACCATAATACAAGCAATTATTACTAACTATAATATCTATATCTATTGTTGATTTCGAATGGAGAGAAAAAGATACACTGACATCTCAATATGGCTCCTCTTGAAACAATGAAATCTGAGTCTACTTTACGCTGTACAGCATAGGCGTAGCCAGGATTTTTGATTGGGGGGGGCCCAAACCACAAATCACACGCAATGACGTCATCAGAAATTTTCGAAAAAGTAATTTTTGTGGGGCAAAGATATCGTAGAATGGAAGATCTGAAGCCGTAGCCTGATGGCACTTTGCCAGGATTTTGGTAAAGGGAGAGGGCGAAAACTAATCGTTGAAAAGTGTAAAAGTCTAACTTGGAAGACGTATTGAGTAAGCTAGTGTACTCAAACGTATCAGAGACGGGGGTCTGGGGGCAGAGCCCCCAGCCGCCGGTAGCTATGGGGGCTGGGCGATTGGGCGATTTTTGTAAGTTTTTGGAAAAAAAAGCTATTTAAATCCCATTGGAACACATTTCGCACGAGTTCAGAGCCATTTCAAATAACTAGATTTTTAACATTTCAAAGCCAATCGAAAAAATTTTGTTGTTCAGTCCTCTTTTTGTAATTAAATCCCAAAACACTCTTAGAATCTTGCATTTTGGTGAAAAATTTTAATTGTAAGTGATTTGTTCTACAGGGGGAAGTATCGAACATTGCCTCCTGCAATACTTTAGCAGTAAATAATTCAGTTCATAATAACGTTAAACGAGGGCCTGGGGTGGCAACCTTTAGGTCAAAACTCTTAGATTTCTCACAGGTTTTGCATATAAATTGTTAAAAATTTGCATTAAGGGGCCCCTGGCCCGGGAACCTTGGTCGTCAGTCAGGGGCCCTTGGGCTCCCTAGTTGCCAGTTAGAGGCCCCGTAGCCCCTTGCTTGTCGGTTAGGAGCCCAGGCCCCATGGTTGTTAATTAGGGGACCTGGGGCTCCCTGGTCATGAGTTAGGGGCCCCGGGGCCCCCTGGTCGTCAGTTAGGGACTCCAGGACCCCTTGGTTGTTGGTTAGGTGCCCTGGGGCCCCCTGATCATCAGTTAGGAGGGCCCCGAGGCCTCTCGTTGTCGGTTAGGGGGCTCCTGGTCCCCTGGTTGTTGGTTAGGGGCCCCCTAGTTGTTAGATAGGGGCCCTGGTGCTCCCTGGTTGTGAGTTAGGGGCCCCGTGGCCCCCTGGTTATTAGTTAGGCACTTCGGGGCCCCTGGTTGTTGGTTAGGGGCCCCGGGGCCCCCTGGTTATTAGTTAGGCACTCCGGGGCCCCTGGTTGTTGGTTAGGGGCCCTGGGGCCCCCTGGTTGTCATTTAGGGGCCCCCTGGTTGTCAGTTAGGGGCCTGGGCCCCCCTGGTTGTCAGTTAAGGGGCCCCCTGGTTGTTGGTTAAGGGTCCCTTGGTTGTTAGTTAGGGGCCCCTAGTCGTCAGTTATGGGCCCCCTGGTTTTCAGTTAGGGGTTCCGGACTCCCTGGTTGTCGGTTAAGAATTCCAGGGCCCCCTAGTTGTTAGTAAGGGCCCCCTGGTTGTTAGTTGGGGTCCCCGGGACTCACTTGTTGTCATTAATATTATTGTTAATTACTGTTATGTGCGTAATTACTTAAAAAAAAACTGCAACTAAACATCGCCAGACTATGTTGCCTTAACTTTTTGTCGTTAGTGGTATTTTGATTGGGGGGGGCCCGGGCCCCCTGGGCCCCCCTGGCTACGCCTATGCTGTACAGTACAGGAATAGGTTGGCGAGTGGGGTTGGGTGACTGATAGTGATACTACCCACAATCACACAAAAAAATTTCAAACGATCAATCTGAAATTCCTAACTCACTGCTCACAATACATTACTCTGGTACTGTAGATTCAAGCAGTCAATAAAATTTTGTCATGCTCTCAGTAGCCTACCGCTAAATACTAATGCTTCAATGATAAACTTTAATTTTCAATGTAATGGAACCTTTACTTTTTAGAAATAGCCACTAGCCTGCTAGCCTTGTAACTGTGATAAACTGGCATTTATGCAACAAACTCAACTTTACTAGGCTACACGTCAAAAAGCTAAAATAGACTTACCGTACCAGACTACTAGTACACAGTAGCCTAGTCCCTGAGTCATCAGTAAGCAACTCTGTACTGGTATTTCATTAGGCCAACCAGTATCACATATGATACCACTATCAGGCTACAGTATTGGTACAAGTTGTGTACCGGTACTTACAAGTAGTACCGGTAAGTGGGCCTATCGGTACCTGCTTACAGTTTGGCTATTGTTAATTGTCAAACTCTATGCAGGTACCGATATTTACTACTTGTAAGTATAGACTTGTGCCAAATACTGTAATAGTAATATCACCTTATCTGTTATTGTCTGGTGTTACGCAGTATAGCCTATACCGGTGTGCAATGGCCTAGGGTATTACCATAGGTATCGGTACAGAATTAACGACTAGTACACCAGCCTATCCAGCCCAACTCAGAGCTTACCGGTACAAGTTGCATTACTATTACCGGTAGGGCGTTAGACTGTAGATACGCTCGGTAGGCCTATGATTTGAAGGTTACACCTAGGCTACCGACACACCATGGTACCTAGCAGACTACATTGAGACTGAATTTAACAACTGAGATAGAGTGGTGATTCCTAACCTAATCCTAAGAAGTGGTCTCATCCTCCACGCTGCAGCTGCACTGCACTGCAAAACTACTGGAATTTTTCACGCGGCGCGGCGCTGTTGGTCTATCGCGGCCGCGTACGCTGCGCGGCTACCATCTCTAGAGTAGAGGGAGAAATAAACTTTTTTTATATGCAGTGTTGCCATTCTAAACAAATAGATGGATAGGCTGTGGAAGTTCGTTTTTGGTATATAGGCTCAGGAGACTCTTGGGTAGAATCCGAAAAATGTCTCGATTCCCTTCAATATTATTTTACTAAATCTGGTCTGAATAAAACTCTTAAAAAATAAATGTTTACTAAATTTGGCATTTTGGTTTAGACCTCTTGTTAATCAGTGTCAAGTAAGACGATTCGCGTGATTCAAAAGATGGGAGCCTATCCGAGCCTACCTATCAAAATTACTAGGTACTAGATAGCAGAGGTGGAGTCCTCAAGGACGTCCTTGGCCTCAAGGACGTCCTCGAGGACACATTTTGAAGTCCTTGGCCTTGGCCTCGAAGATCAAGTCCTTGGCTTTGGCCTCGAGGCCTCAAGTCCTCAAAAATTAGCCTGTCCTCGGCTCGAGGACAGCACTATTTTTTGAATTGTTAAAATTTTGTGGAGCGCCTGAAAAATTTTTTGGAAAACGTTTTTTTGTGGAGATCGCCTGAAAAATTTTTGTGAAGACCTTTTTTTTTCTTTTTTGGAGACGGCCTGAAAAAATTTTTGTGAAGACCTTTTTTTTATTTGGAGAGCACTTGCGCTAGTGTCCTTGGCCTCGAGCATTCCTCTCCTTGGCCTCGAGAGTGTCTGTCTTCGGAAAGGCTGTCCTTGGCCTCGAGCCTTGTGTCCTTGGCCTGGAGCCTTGTGTCCTCGAATCCACCTCTGCTAGATAGCCTTATCTGGGCTACCGCTACGGGTAGGTAAACTCCTGACTCCTGGGGAAAATTAATGGGATAAAAATTTAATATTAACCCAAATAGAATAATTAGTAAAAGTGAATATTGACATGTTATGTACCTTTTTAAAACATATGAAGCGCTCTTCTAGTTATGCTAGTTGTTACAAGTAGTAAATATTTTTTAACTCAAAAATTTACACAACAGTGTTTTAAAAGGACTCTCCGACAAGCGTTTGTGACAAAAGATGCCAAAAAAATAAACGTTGGTATCTGCGATCACCATATGGAGTACAAAACATAGCTCTGTTTCAACACTGTAACCGCATATGCACTTGATAAAAACGTTTACTTAACCCAATGACATAAAACTTGATGATACGCACTCTTTTTCCCACTCTTTCTCCTCTTTGTTTCTTTATTATGCGGATTTTTGCTCAGTCTTTGCCTGCGCTAATCTGCTGACAGTGACTGTACTGAAAAGCCTTAGCCTTGCTTAACAACCAGCAGGTAGCAATAATAACAAAAATCGTTGCCTCCAAGAGTAGTAGCTTTGTGTAATTTGCTTAAGAACTTATGTCAACAGCTAAATTACCACCCAAAATTCAATTTTCGAGTAAGTTTTGCTGGAAATGACATAAATAATGTCATAAAAACTCATATTTTTTTGCTGCATACAGTTAATGGTTGGTTGTTTGGTTAGCGGTTAGTTTGCGCGCTTTCATTTTTTTAATATAATGTTTTTTAATATGGACCTAATATTTAATATAATATTTCATTTTTTGAATTTTATTATAATATTTTTTAATATTTTGCCTATTTAAAGTGTTTTTGAATGAGACCGCTTTTTAAGACAAACTTTGGTGCGTTTTTTGGCGCCTAAAATCGAAGTCACGTTACCATGTCACCACATTATCTTTTTTTTTTTGTATTTGAATTGGTTTTATTGATTTAAAATATTGACTTTATAATATTTTTGCGTGAAATTTCGGCTGCTAAGTTTATTTTGGGGGATCGCCACTCAAAATAATTTGGCTTTTTCAACGAAAAATCGAAAAACAGTCGATTTTTAAAAGTTTTAGTGAAAAATTTCAAATTTGAATGTGATTAAAATATGGTGTCACCTCAAAACGGTGAAACTCTGAGTCGACCTTCCTCTTTCTCAGTAACGCCACTGGCTCTTATGTCATTGGTTTGCTTGAATTTTATTCTCGCTTTTGTCGCCAATAGCAATAAAATGAAACTTTTGCCATTGTTTCAGATTTGTCCGGTATTGTGTGATTTAATTTTATTTATGGCTCTTTTATTGACTAGAAACAGCACAGTTCCGTTAAGTGTGGAGTATATTGTAGAAGTTCTAAGCGATGCTGAGCTCCATATCCATTCTGCTCTAGATGAGGCTGGACCGTCTCATACGTTGAGGTAAATCCCTGAATGTCCATAGTTGACCACAACAATAATTCCGTTTTGATTTCACTTGAAAAGCATTATTTTATTCAGCGCCGGATTTACCGTATGGCAAGCTAGTAAATTACAGACACCCCGCGCTTACTCGCGTGACCTTTTTTGCTGCTTCTTTTTTTTTAGATCATATTTTCTGGAATAAGAAAACTGTAAGTCAATGGTCGATTCTTCTCCGTTTGCCTGGGGATCTGCGCTTTGTAAATCCGGCTCCCCTGTTTACGTTCGACGCATACACTCTAATCACGAAAACTAAGTGATAAATAAGCGCTATCGCGCCTGTGTTAACAATACTTATTGAACAGCTCAAGCACTGCTCAAAGCAGTTCAAAACAAAGGGAGGAATGAAGCTACACATGCAGTCGCAACACATACAAACACGAAAAAGCCCAGATAAGGAACAGAGTATAAATGAAATTATTAAAGTATCGGGCAGGCTTAGTTTTGGCTATTGCTTGATTCAATAACGTCTTAGAAAAGTCGTTAACATTCTATTCAAATCTTTCTTAGCAGTAACTTAATTGTTTTTAATAATCTTAATTTTCGTATTGAAGGTGGCTGCTAAAATCACCAGATGTTTTCGACTACGATGCTTTTTACAATATTAAATTGAAATATATCTTGCCTTTCCACAAAATTTAAGCAACATTGAATTAAAGCAGTTTTATTACTGATAGCTTGGAAGAATATTTAAATACAGCACAAACGCAACATAACGATAAGCCAGTAAAATGACACGGCGAAAAAATGATCCACAATATTATAAATATTTTAAAATCTGACAAATTGTGCAGGAGTGCCGTCGCCGTACAACTTTTTTTTTTCTCATAACAAGAGAACTTTTCGATATTATTTCTTCAGCCTAATCTATAGACGTACCATTAACAGGTAGGACTACGTTCATGAAGAAAACACTAAATGCCCTTAGCAATTAGCATTCCTCTTCAGCGTGGCCGAGAGGGTAAAGGCGTCGTTCTAACGACGACTCTGATCGCATGATCATGAGCTCAACCCGCACCCTGGTCAAGCTGTTGCGTCCTTGGATGAGACGCTTAAAGATAATTATCTCAGCTTGGTGGCTTCGAACAAGCAGCAAATTTGCGTGGGAAAAAGTAAAACGTCAACCGGAAAATGGTCAACTACTAAGCGGGTGCGGATTCGATCAAATCATAGCGCACCGTCGCTTTCTCGTGATAGAAGGATAAAGATACACCAATCAAAAAATCAAAATAAGTAGTTAAGGCGCTGTTTTTTACGGATACTCTTTTTTAACGCAGAAAAACTCCAAAGCAGATGCAGTTTAGTCCGATATAAAGCGCCACCGTCGTTTCGTGACAGGAGGATAAAGCAATAAAGCAGAAACAAATTACCGGAACAAAACACGAACAAAACTCAAAATGTCGTTTGACGTTTACCGTAAACACCTCCACCCAGGAAGAATTATATTTTAGCAAGTTCTTGCGAGAAAACGTAAATGCATCATGTCTTTTATAATTCGTCACTGCAGTAAGAGTTCATGAGCTATGAAAAAACGTTGGCGCTGATGCGAAACACTTGGCATTACCAGCAGTTGATTATTTCGTTCACACCCTTTCGACGACTAAGAACTGACATGAAGTAATTACTAAGTTCAGTATGGATAAAATTACACAAATTCCACCTCTATTTGACAAATCTATATCACTATTTGACATATCCACCACTATTTGGCAAATCAGCCGTGGCCTGCGTCTTAGCACTTAAACAGAATTTTGCAAAAGGAAGAGGGCTTAAACCCAAATTTAAAAAAGCAAAACGGTTAAATTGGGAAATGTGTGTGAGTAACCTAGCGTAACTGAAATGTATCACCGACGGGGGCTTGGGGGCGAAGTCCCCAGCCGCTTCACCATTTTTTGTAACTTTTTGAAAAAAAAAGCTGTTTTAATGCCATTGAATCACATTTCACACGTGTTCAGAGCCATTTGAAAGATTAGATTTCTAACATTTGAAATCCTTCTTCTTTTTCTTCTTTCTTCATTGCCCGCTTTTTCATAAGGGTTTCATGAAGCCGCCACACTTCACGGTCTTTCATCACCCCAGATCATTTTGCTAGCGTGAAGTCCCAAATGGCTACATCCAAGATCCTCAATGTAATCGGCCCATCTAGTTCTAGGTCGTGCAACTGGTCTTCTCCCATTTGCTTTGGCATGTAAAGCTTGTTTGGGGAGTCTTTCCTGAGGTATTCTGCTCACATGGCCAAACCATCTAAGATGAGATCTTTCAATTCGGAGAAGTAACGGCTCGATGTTGAGAGATTTTCGGAATCTCAGAGCTACGCACCTTGTTAAACAGTGTAACTACTTCGATTTTTCGTAAAAACCTCATTTCGGACGCTTGCACTTGTGATCGCATTCTTTCGGTCATTACCCAAGATTCATGACCATAAGTGAGAATGGGGACAAAAACTGCTTGAAAATTGAGAGCTTTGCCTTTTTCGACAATTCTCGTTTCATGGCAACCGAATAGTGCAAAGCTCGCATTACTGCACTAGCCTTGCCTATTCGGGTATCGAGTTCTTCGTCTTGCCTTCCGTCACTCGTAAACGCAACCCCAAGATACTTGAACTTCTCTACCTGCTTCAGTGTCACTCCATTCACTTGTAATACGCACTGATCAGGGTTTCTTGAAAGATGAAGTACTTCAGTTTGGGCCGTGCTTATTTTCATTCCGGCGGTGTTGCATGCATCTGCAAAGCTATTTAATGTGCGCTGGAGGCCAGATTCTGTGGAAGAAAGCAGAACCAAATCATCTGCGAATTGCAGACAACTGATTTTGCAATTTCCAATCGTGGCACACTCATCAGTCATCAGCTTGGCTGCATTTGTCGATCCAGTTCATGTAAACAATGAAAAGGAGAGGTGACAAAACGCACCCTTGCCGGGGTCCAACGCCCACATAGAATGGCTCTGATTGCTTGCCATTTACCCGAACACAAACCTCCGGTCGGCAGTAGAATGACTTAATGGCGCGCAACAATGGACCATCAACGCCATACTCCTGCAAAATTTTCCAAAGTTTATCCCGAGGAACTCGGTCATATGCTTTTTCAAGATCGACAAAGCATGCAAAGAGATCTTTACCATACTCCCAAGATTTCTCGAAGATTTGCTTCAGAGTGAAGATTTGGTTCGTTGTGCTGCGATCCGTACGAAAATCGCACTGACCATCTTCCAGTTTTGATTCTACAAATTCTCGGCATTTCCTTTCAAGGCATTTGGCGTATACTTTCCCTGGCAAACTAACGATTGATATCCCTCTGTAGTTTGTACATTGCTTGCAATCTCCTTTCTTGAATATCCGAATAATCAACACCTGTTTGCCAATCTCTGGGAGTTTTGCCAAACTTCCACGCAACTTGACACACTCGCGTTAACCAGAGAATTCCTTCTCCAGTCAGCGCTTTCAACATCTCGGGTCTGATTTCATCTTCACCAGCAGCTTTTCCAGAATTTATCCCTTTAATTGCCATTGCCACTTCTGCCGCAGTGAAAACTTCCTCTTCACCTAGAAGTGTCACTTTGTGTGTGTCACGAGTCGATGCCTTTACAGGATTCAAAAGATCTTCAAAGTATTCTCTCCATCGTGAAAGGATTTCATTCTCATCCGTAAAAATGCTACCTGCAGAATCCTTAATGGAGTCCGTGACACTCGAATCTTTTACCACGTAAACGGCGGATGGTCTGCCAAAATACTTTGTTTGCCGAAAAATAGTTGGAATCCAACCGACGACCATACTCTTCCCATGACTTTTCCTTGGATTTCTTTACTGCCGAAGTTGCCGCTTTTCGCGCCTCAGTGTACCGGGATTGCAAATCAGATGACGATCTGCCCTGTAGCCAGGCCTTGAACGCATCTTTCTTTGCTCGAATAGCTTCTTTAACCTCTTGGTTCCACCAAGGTGTTCTTTTCTCACTATCGCCCGCCACTCTAAGCCGTTTTCGCCCACAACTTTCAGCAGCTGATGAAATGATTGCTGACCTGAACAGCAGCCATTCCTTCTCGATGTCCTCGGATACATCAGGAAGTTGCCTAAACTTAGATGATATACTGGATGCAAACTGTTTTCTTACTTCCTTGTCCTCCAAAGCCTCCCATTTGATCCAGTAGGTCACAGACGACCTGTTGGATCTCCTGTTGGGCCAATGTTTTGAAAGTCGTAAGGAACATACTACCAGATGGTGATCAGTTGACAATTCAGCACCTCGCTTCACTCGAACGTCCAGCACATCAGAAAACAAATCTGACGAAACTATGCAAAAATCTATCAAAGATTTTTGATCCATACCAGGTGGATACCATGTATACTTGTGAACCTCTCTGTGCTGGAAAAAGGTATTCATGATGCGGAGTCCGTTGCTGCAACAGAGCTGCAATAAATACCTTTCGTTCTCATTCAGTCCAGTGACTCCATGTTTTCCGATCACACCCTTCCACGTATCTGTGTCTGTTCCAACATGTGCGTTAAAATCCCCCATAAGGACTGTAGATTCAGTAGCTGATACTCGTAGAAGAGCATCATTTACTTCATCCACAAAAGCCTGATATTCACTCGTGGCATTGGGGGCATATACCTGCAATAGACACAATGACCGATCCAATACCTTGAGCTTCAACATACAGACCCGTGATCCCAAAGGAATCCAATCTGACACACAGTCTGACAAATGGGGGCTTGTGAGAATCCCCACATCTGCTTAAGCAGGCATACTAAGATCAGCACCAGAACAGAAGAGTTTCCATCCGCCATCCAGATCCACAGTTCCAGAGCCACGTCGTTTGGTTGAAGAAACTCCGATAATGATGGTTGACTCACGAGTGTGCGACATTATCTCGAGTACGAATACTCTGCACTGCCTCCATTCGCCTCTCCAAACGTGTAGCGGGCACATTGATGGAGCTGCCACTAGAGCTGGCGGGTGGAGATTGTCGCTTATTTTTCGAACGAGCCCCTCTGCCTAAGACTCGAACGCCATAGGAGTTTCGCTGAATGACGACCTGGGAGTCCCTAGGCGCTGCCCTGCCGGACGAGGTTCCACTTGTAAAGGTGGCCCCATTAAAGTCGTTCACGTAATTTTCATTATTTGTGCTCATCATGATTTGTTTTGCAGTTTAAGCCAACTGCGGAGAGGTTTTATATCAGAGTTGTCCTTCTCCTAGGTTATACGCTTACCACAGCTGATGGGCATAACCAACCCAGGTTTTAAGTTTTCCAACTATTTTGATTTGAACTATATTTCGTTTCGCTTCTACCATCAGACCTATTTGGCATGGGTAACCCTATCAGGAGAATTGAATTTCCAACCAGTAAAGCTCTGTGGGTCATTGAAGCACATAGACTTTTCCACCCCATTACGGTGATAGTTCATGGAAAAGCTATGCTTTGTAGGTCGAATATGCCGAGCTATGTTATACTATGCCTACTGTGCCATAATAAGCCAACTATATGTAATACTTTGTTGTCATATTATGCCTACGAAGCTACGGTGCCCACTGTGGCCTACTATGCCTATTGTGCAATAGTACGCCTACTGTATGCCATACTATGCCTACTAGGTGCCATTTTATGCCTACAATGCCATAACAAGCCTACTCTGACATAGGACTCCTACTGTGCTATACTATGCCTACAGTGCCATAAGCCCACTACAGTATATTGTTGTTGTAGCGCATATTTATCCTCCTGTCACCGGACAGCATCAGACACTAACTAATTGGAAGTTCCGCACACTTTTCATTGCAGAGACTACTTCGTGATTAGAGGAATTCGCTCCTGCTTAGGAGTTTCCGATTATCCAATGTTCCAGTAGATTCCTTCAAATTTTTGCCCGCCAAATTCGGTGCTTGTTCGAAGCCACTAAGCTGAGATAATTATCGTAAAGCGCCTTATCCAAGGACACAACAGCGTGACTAGGGTGTGGGTTGAACCCAGATCATTCGATCAGGGTCGTCGTAAAAACGATGCTTTTACCCATTCCGCCACGTTGCCAACTATGCTCGAATGCTATAGGCCTAGTATGTCTACAATGCCGTACTACACCTACTATGACATACTAAGCTGTAGTGCCTACTGTGGGATACTACGCCTTCTGTGCCATAATAAGCCAACTATATGTCATTCTATGATGTTGTAATATGTCTACTAAGCTACAGCGCCCACTGTGGCATACTACACCTACTGTGTCATAATTAGCATACTATATGTCTATTATGCCATAATAAGCCTACAATATAGCATACTATACCTATTGTACCATAATAAGCCTACCATATCTGCAATGTCATACTAGCCTGTAGCGCCTACTATGGTTACTAACAGAGGTGGAGTCGAGGACACAAGGGTCGAGGCCAAGGACACAAAAAAAATCCGAGGCTAAGGCCAAGGACAGTCTTTCCGAGGACAGACCCTCTCGAGACCATGGACAGGAATTTTTGAGACCAAGGCCAAGGACCAAGGACACAGCCGCAAAATTCTCCAAAAAAAAGGTCTTCAAAATAGTTTTTCAGGCAATCTCCTATTTATAGGCTTAGCGAGAATTTTTGATTGGGGAGGCCTAAACCACAAATCACATGCAATGAAGTCATCAAAAATTTGCTTGTTAGCACTTAACCAGGGATTTTGCAAAGGGAGAGGGCTTAAACTAGTATAGTTGAAAAGTGCAAATACGTTGCTTTGGAGACGTTTTGAGAAAGCCAGTGTAACTCAAACGTATCACAGACGGGGAGTCTGGGGGCGAAGCCCCCAGCCGTTGGGCGATTTTTTGAAATTTTTTGGAAAAAAAAGCTATTTTAATGCCATTGAATCACGTTTTGCACATGCTTAGAGCCATTTGAAAGCACTAGATTTTCGAAATTTGAAAGCCAATCAAAACAATTAAATTCTTTAATTCTCTTTCTAGTAGCAATTTAAGTCCAAAACACGTTTAACATCTTGCAATTTTGGTGTTAAAGTTTAGTTGTAAGTGATTTGGCCCAGGTAGAGGGAAGTAAGATGCATTGTATCGTGCAACATTTTAGCAGTAAATGAAAACCCACTCGAAGATCTTCCTTAGAGATTTTTGTTTTGTCATGAAAATAACCAGTCATAGAAGTGCATGTTAGGCCAGGGGTCCCAGGCCCCTTAATTGAAGTTCAACGATTTGTTCAATCAGCATTTTCCATGGCTAATTTTTTAGAAGTATTTTGTGCGTAAAAACTGGCGAGGTTGGAGATGAATTAATGAATTGTTATTGAAAAATAGTACAATAGATGGTTGCACATTCTAACCATTTTATTGCTGGGCCGGATTTACATCGTGCTGGGCCCCTGGCACTTAGGAGATTCTCGCAACACCTTTCTGCCAAATGTAGGTGAAGACCATAAAAAGCCTTACGATTTGAGCGCAGGGCCCGTAGCTGATACTGTGCCATATTGTGATAAATCCGGCCCTAATTAATGCATTACGTTCATAAAAAGGCTAGATGTGATCCTGAGATAGCAACTTTTAGGACAAAAACTATCCATTTCTTCCAGGTTTACGTTTAAATTGGCTGGCGAAAATTGATTTTAGGGGGTCCCGGGGCCCCTGGTGTTCAATATTGTTGTTCGCTACTGGTGTAAGCGAAAAATGCTAAAAAGAAACTGAAACTGATGAAACAAAAGGCTTTTTTTGTCACATTTTTGTCAACGGTGAAATTTCAATTGGGAGGGGAGGCCCGCTTGGCTAAGCCTATGCTTCAATTGCGGAAAACAAAAAAGGTATTTGCAAATTTTCCGCAAGGTTTCTGGCGTTTTCCAACAAAATATCAATGGTTCAAAAAATAGTGCTGTCCTCGAGCAGAGGACAGGGCAATTTTCGAGGACCTAAGACTTCGAGGCCAAGGCCAAGGACTTCAAAATGTGTCCTCGAGGCCAAGGACGTCCTCGAGTACTTCTGGTTACTAATATCATGTGTACTGTTCCATAACAAGTCCCTATATGCTATACTTTACCTACTAAGATGCCATGCTATCTCTACTATGATATACTAACCTTCAGTGCCTACTGTGCCATATTAAGCCAACTATGCTTACTGTGACATACTATGCCTACTAGGGTGCCATAATAAGCCAACCGCATGTCATACTATGCCTACAATGCCATACTAAGCCTATTATGACATACTACGATTACTGTGCCATAAGGCTATTACTGTATATGCCATACTATACTCGTATGCTATACTATGTCAAGTATGCGAGTGCCATTGTTTAAATATCAAATTGGAGTGTTATCCTAAGGTTAAAATTCATCAATCAATATTCTTAGCCAAACGCTCACATTTTCAATCAAATTTTCCAGCCCAATGCCAACATGCATGAATCAACCTTCCTATACCAATGCTTAAATTCATCAATTAATTTTCCTAGTCTACTTCTAGCATACATCAAACAATTATCGTAGTCTAATGCTAACAATTGTCAATCAATTTTCCTAGCCTAATGCTAGTGTTCATCAATTAATTTTTCCGGTTATGAGCTAACAGTTATCAAACATATGTCCTAGTATAATGCTAATATTTATACATCAATATACTTAGTCTAATGTCAACATCCAATAATCTACCTTCTTATGCCAATGCTTACAATCAATTTTTCTAGTCTACTGCTAACATTTATCAATTAATTTTCCAAGTGTAATGCCAACATCCAATAATTAACCTTCTTATATCAATGCTTACATTCATTAATCAATTTTCCTAGTCTAATACTAATGTTTATCCATCAATTTTCTAACCTAATATCCATTCAATTTTCCTAGCCTAATGCTAACATTTATCAATCAATTTTCCTTGTCTAATACTGTTACAAACGATAAAGTCTTTCTAACCCGGTCTTGCGATATGTGTCAGTTTGCCAATCGTTTCTCGTTAAAGCTTATTTCTTAAATTTGAATATCTGCCAAGACTTGCCAATCCGAACTGTTTTGTGTTTTCTGCACGGCGACGATGCGGAACACTATAGCCAACTTCAATAACGTGTAGGAGAGCTATGCCAAACTCTCCCAATCCCTTTCTCCTTCTCACAACTGAGCACTTGATTTTCTTGATTTTTAATGGAATTTATTATTATATTGAATAAAGAAAAATACAGAAAAAACGAAGTAGTCTCAAATTACGATGTAAAGGCCGATTCAGGGCCCCTCTTCCAATTTACAACTCTGTTCCCTTACAGTCAATAGTCAACTCCATAAACAAGGATGGAGAGGAAGGGAAGGGATCGCAAAACGCAATGTACCCAAGTTAAGCAGCATTTAACACGTATCTCCAAAAACTGACACTGTTCACTTCACTCATTTTTGTCACTACTGAGGTCTCAGGCTCCAAGCAGGTTTGAATAGTTCCAATTCGTAAAAAGCATGTGGTATCGTCTATTGTCTAGCATCAAAGGCCAGAAATTAACAAACAAAGGCTGTCAGCTGTCAGTCTACATCTACCAATCCACACAATAATGCACAAAAGAACATTCTAAACACAACGATTCTAAATACGGCCTAATTAGCCTTTGAAGGTCTTTGAAAATGTGCCTTTGAAGATGGGCTAATTAGCAGCTTATTTTTAACAAAGGACAATAATTACTCATTAATTTGACTTAAACACCGATTAGACAATGACAAATAATCTTTTCGATTTAAGTCACAAGATTGCAAAATCCAAAAGTGAATAAGACACAAATGCACGAACAAAGATTTAAAATTTGGGTTTTCAGTCTTTAGTTGAAAGCAGGGCAGATTATTTTTAATGATTTTAACAAATACTAATAATTATCAATCAATTTCTCTAATCTATTGCTAACATTTATCAATCAATTTTCCTAGTCTAATATTAACAATTACAGTATAAATCAATTATCCTAGTCTAATGCTAACCATTATCAATCAAATTTTTCTAGCCTAATACTAACATTCATCAATCAAATTTCCCCGATTAATGTTAACCTTTAGACATTAATCTTGTTGCCTAGCGCAATACTACAGTAACATTTATCAAACAATTTTCTTAGCCTAATACCAATATTTATCAATCAATTTTCCTGGCCTAGCTTAATGTTAACATTTATCAATCAATTTTCCTAGTCAAGTGCTAACAGTTTTCAATCAATTTTTCTAGTCTAATGCTAACATTTATTAATCAATTTACCAAGTCTAATGCTAACATTTATCAATCAATTCTCCTGTTATCACTCAATCAATCAATACAATTTATTCACACTGTCAAAAAAGTATAAGATGAAAATTAGTTAGAGACATTCTAAATATTAATAATTCTTGACAGGAGAGAGGCAACGAGTTGACCTTTCGGTCTCCGAGTCTGCAGCCCCCAAGTTGAATCGAGAAAAAGTAATTCATTTAAGATTGCTTCTTATTTGAAACAAAAACAAGGCAGTACCGCTGTGTAAATTTTAATTATAATTTTGTAATAGATATTTTTTGTATTTGTTTTTAAATAATCTTGCTGATGAATTTTGAATTTCTGGTGGGATATTATTCCAAATTTTAACTCCTTGATATTTAATGCATCGTTGCAGTCGTATAGTTGAATATCGGGGAATGTATAAGGTATTGCGTGACGATTCGGTTGCTCTCGTTGGACGGGAGGAGATGTTTTTTGTTAGTGTAAAAAGTTTGGATAATTTGTATGGAAGGTTATTCGTAAAGTGAGAATGGTCTATTTTAGCTACTTCCATCTTGAAAAGATCATTGAGTTTTAACATAGAGAATTTATAAAAAAATTTACTGGGACTTTCAAGTGAAGAACCACCTCCGATCGTTTTTACAGCTTTATTTTGGAGGGATTTAAGTTTATTAATGTAAGAAGGAAAAGTAGAGCCCCAGATAGGTAGACCATACATAAGTTGACTGTGTATGAGGGCATAACATATTTTGAGAAGGGCGCTTTGAGGCAAAAAATGGCGAAGTTTTGAAAGGATTTCCATTGTCCTCGATATTTTGTGTTCCAATAATACAATATGATTGTGAAATTTCAAGTCTGTGTCTATTGTAATTCCCAGATAATTCGCTGCTGAAGTTTGAGGAATTAAAGTGTTATTTAAATAAGTTTTAATAGTGACAGGAAGCTGATTTAGTTTGGGAGGAATGATAATAATATTTGATTTGGAGGGATTGACTGTTAATTTATTAGCTTTAAACCATTCGGAGATTTTCTACAGGTCAGCATTGATGATTTCAGTCAATCTTTGCTGGTTTTTTCACTATATACTAAACAAGTATCATCAGCGAAAAGTCTGGGGATGCAATTGACGGATGACGGTAAATCGTTTACATATATCAAAAACAACAAAGGGCCAAGGGTTGAGCCTTGCGCTACGCCGTAGTTATTATTTTCAATACTAGATTTGCATCCATATCTTTAGCAGTCCCACAAATTCCATAGTGATCTAATTTGGAGAGCAAAATATCGTGGGAGACCGTATCAAATGCTTTTGCAAGGTCTAAGAGGATCAATCCAGTAAACAAATTATCTTTAATGTTTTCGAAGGAGGAAGTTATTACATCTAGGAGAGCATGGGTAGTTGATAGTTTCGATTGAAATCCATATTGGGTAGTAGTTAATACTTTGTGTTTGGTCCAGAATTTAGTTAGCCGTGTGTGTATAAGTTTTTCGAAGATTTTAGAAAAACAAGTCAAAATTGAAATGGGCCGATAGTTAGCAGGGCTTTGACGATCACCTTTTTTGAATATAGGAATGATTTTAGCAATGGTACAATTTTTAGGAAAGATACCATTTGTAAAAGAAAATTGAACAAATAGGTGAAGAAAAGGGGTAACGACAGGAGAGGCAATTCGCAAAAAGTACGGGGGAATTTGGTCATGACCATAAGATTTATTAATGTTAAGAGAGGAGATGGCATTATTAATTTCTGTCATACTAGGAATGTCTAGAAATATACTTGACGAAATACGACTAGTCAAATAACTGAAATGATCTCTTTTGGATGAGTTATCAATTCTATCAGCCAATTTAGAACCAATTGTTGAAAAAAAAATCATTCAGATAGTTTGCAATGTCATGTGGCGCAGAGACAGAGCAATCATTTATTTTCAGTAGGCATGGCGAGGTAGCGGTTACATTCTTACGGTTGGTTGGTAGTACTGATCTTATAGTGTTCCATATTTGACGTAAATCACTTTTGCTTTCTTCTACTTTAGTTTCGTAATATCTTTTGTTAGAAATAGTTTTAATTTTAGTTAATACATGAATGTATTTTCTAAAATACGACTTTTCACGTTCAGCTCCTAATATGTAATGTGATTTAAATATTTTGCGTTTATTCTTGATAGCGTTTATAAAGCCTTTAGTTAGCCAAGGTTTACTGTAGAGTTTCTGCTGACGTCTCGAAAGTTTTGTTAATGCTGCATGTTTATCAACTGTAGAAGATACTATGTTAGTGAATTTTTCGAAATTCTTATTAAAGTTACCCTTAGTTAATAGTGGTAGGTTAAAAAAGAAAAAGTCTAGATTATTTTTCAAATCTTCACAAAATATTTGGGAGTAAATTTCGATTTATTTCTAAAATATACATCCGAATGGTTTTTTGAGAAATTTGATTTTCTTTTGTCTATTTTACATAAAATCGGATAATGATCAGTAACATCCACTTCGAAGATGAAAGATTTTATTTGATGATTTGAATCGTTTGTGATTATGTGATCTATTATAGAAGATGATTTAGGGGTTACTCTTGTGGGTTTGATGATTATTGGTATAGCGCCGTTACTAACAATCAAATTAATATAGTTATGAGCAGTATTGGTGCGATTAAACTTTTGAATATTGATATTAAAGTCACCGAGAATGTAGTAAGTTTTTTTTGAGTTCGACAAGTCGTTTAAGCAATCAGAAAATCTATCAAGAAAATTATTTACAGTAGAATGATCGGGATGTCGGTATATTGTTCCAACAGTAAATTTTTCATTTGAATTGGGTGTAGATAATTCGAGCCATAAGCATTCAGAATTGGGCATTATGTATTGATTTGGGCATAATTTAGATGTAAAGTTATCAGACACATATACCGCTACTCTGCCAGCTGAAGTTTGGTAGTCGACATGATAAAACTTGTATTGAGGAATCGTAATGTTTACAAGAGGGTCATTTTTTATTCAGGTTTCAGTTAGGCAAATTACGTCAGGTCTAATTCTGATAGAAACAAGAAATTCGTGGAGCTGATCGAAGTTTTTGTTGAGGGATCTAATGTTGAGATGCAAAATTGTCAAGGAGTTATTGCAATTGGGCATACTTGAATTTGGTGATATATAGGTACATTTCTTAAAGTTATCAAATATTGAATTAATGATGGCATCACACTGTTCCTGTTCATCAAAAAAGCAATTTTTTTTCTGTGGTGAGGCTGCTATACTCGGCTCCAAAAAGTCAGCCAACTCCCTGGCTGCCAAGGGCGCCATAATCACCAAAATCTGCTGATAAAGACTAAAATCAGCAGTTACAGAGCATAGAACGGAAAAGTCAAAAACACTTTTAGCACTGTCATTCCATCGCGTAGCACAATAAAAAAATCAATCATCTTCACAGCAAAGTCTATCAGACATAGACTAGGTAAGCGAAGGTAACTACACCACGTTTAATATTAGTGGGGATATAATATTTGTATAACTGGACGTTATTAGACAAACAAATTATTCATGGCAAATAAACACAATTGATAATAAAGGGAGGGAGTTCATTTCTTTGCATCTATTTCTAAGAATTAAGTAAAGTAAACATCGAGTAATGCATAATAAGGTCGTACAGCATTATTAACAAATTTCACTGAAAGTGTTGATCATATGTGATGTTGGCTTAAAAATATTTTTATCATCATTTAAATAAATGCTAATTCAAGTTCACCTCAATAGTCACTATTAATACTTAACTAAAACTAGACGCTGTTCTGTAGAAGAGGTTTGAATATTAGAGTAATTTCAACAATCAGTGGTTGTATTCATAACTACATACTGTTACTGCACTGTTGTGCATATTAGTACATTCAGCATATAGTAGCATTTGTCGTTATAGTACTATTAGTTTAAATTGACCTTTTCATTATCTATGTAAAGACGGTTTTCACCGTTTTAAATTTGCCATTTAGTTTTTTGCTGGTCAGTTCGTGCTTTATTAAAGGAGGGGAGTAGTTTCTTCCTCTGTTCTTGAAAAGCGCGCGGTAAGTGATCAGTAATGTATTATACATAGGGTGAACTTTGCTTCATTTCGCGCCTCGACCGATTGTAGTTTTTCAAATTTTTTGCTGCTTTATAAATAGCTGTTTTGTCCTTCATGTCAGCCAATTTAACAATTATTGGTCTTGTAATTCGTTTGCCTAGTTTGAAAAGGGGCTGTTGAGGAAGCCGATGGAAATCTACAATTGGTATTTTATCAAAATCCATCTCTAATCCATCTTTCATAAAAGTTTTTAATTTCTGAATGGTTATATCACGATTTTCCCAAACTAATTTCTCATCTTCTTCTATGCCGTGAATGAGAATGTTCTGGCGCTTGCTGTAAGATTCGCTTTGAAGGGCGGTTCGTTCTTGCTGATCTTTAAATCTTATTAAATTGTCTATAGTTACTTTCATATCATCCATTTCGTTTTTTGATTTAGTAAAGTTTTTTTCAAGCTCATCGTAGCAGTTTGAAAATTTAACTTCAACTGCATTTAGCCTTTCATTAAATCCATCCATTTTTAGATCTAAAGCGTCAATCCTAGTTGTTACAATTTGCAAAGATGTTAGAATTTTGTTCAACTGGAGTTCCATTGTAAGCTGTTTAATGAGCTGCAACAGCAAAGTTTGTTTTCTGTCTGAGTAGTGCTGCTAACAACTTCAGAATTGTGCTTTTTACGCGAAATTGCAGCTTTTTCATGCACGTCTATCTTCCATCACTGACTGCAAAGACTGGTGTTAATTGCTGACATTTATCAAGAAAGTTCCTTTGGCTAATACAGGCATTATCAATCAATTTTCCTGGTCTAATGCTAACATTCATCAAGCAGTTTATCTAGTCTAAATGCTAACATTTATCAGTGAAGTCAATTTTCTTAGTCTAATGCTAACATTTTTAATCAATTTTTCTAGTCTAATACCAACAATTATAAATCAATTTTCCTACTCTAATGCTAACTTTTTCAATCAGTTTTCCAAGTCTGTAAATGGTAATATTATCAATCAGTTTTTCTAGACTAATAGTAACATTTATCCGTAAATTTTCCTAGTTAATTGCTAGCCTTTATCAGGAAAGTTTCTTTGCCTAATGCTAACATTCAAAGATCAATTTTCCTAGTCTAATGCTAACATTTATCAATCAATTTTCCTAGCCTAATGCTAACATTTGTCAGTGAAGAGTCCTAGTCTAATGCTAACATGTATCAATCAATTTTCCTAGTCTAATACCAACAATTATCAGTCAATTTTCCTAGTCTAACAATAACATTTATCAATCAAATTTTTCTAGCCTAATACTAACATTCATTTTCCGAGTCTAATGCTAACATTCATCAATCACCACCAAAAAGTTTGACGTCCTTCGTGGTCGACTCCTGGGAAATCATTACGACTTCCACTGGCAGTTAGGTGGCTAGATCAACCACCAACCCTGCAGCTGCAAAGCAGCTCGAGTCATAATATGCACAGAGCTGGACAGCGCTGTTTCGAGCTTTTAGCTCTCATCGGCAGCCCTCAGCTTTTCTAACAAAGTTATTCCCTTCTGGACAAGACTCTTGGCCGCACTGGACCAACCTTAAGGGCTTGCACAGCACAGTTTATTCCCTAGAAACCCTCTGCCGCTGTGCAAGCCCTTAAGGTTGGTCCAGTTCGGCCAAGAGTCTTGTCCAGCTGAGGAATAACTTTGTTAGAGAAGCTGAGGGCTGCCGATGAGAGCTAAAAGCTCGAAACAGCGCTGTCAAGCTCTGTACACAGTTTGCACACGTTTAAAATCTAGCATTTTGGCGTTAAACTTTGTAAGTGATTTGGCCCAGTTGGGGGGAAGTAAGATACACTGCTTCCTGCAATATTTTAGCAGTAAATAATAATCCACTTGAAGATCTTCCTTAAGGGATTTTTGTTTTATCATCAAAATAACCAGTTTAGGAGTACATCGACCAGTGGGCCCAGGGCCCCTCAATTCAAATTTAGTAATTTGTTCAACAAGTATTCAACCGAGCTAATTTTTTTTAAAAAGCGTATTTTCGAGTAAAGATTGGAGAGGTGGAGGTAATTTGTCATTGAAAAATGGTACAATAGATGGTTACGCGTTCAAACCATGTCATTACGCCGGGCCCCTGGCACTGCGCACCTCAATTTTTAATATCGTTCTGCCAAATGTAGGTGAAGACCAAAAAAGTCTCCTCATCTGAGCGCGGGCCCCTCGCTCTGTGCGATATGGTAAATCCGGCCCTGGTTATTACATTCCGTTCATAAAAAGGTTAAACGAGGGCCAGAGGAAGCAACTTTTAGAACAAAACCCCTTAAATTCACCCAGGTTAAACGCTTAAATTGGTTGGCAAAAATTGAGTTGAGGGGTCTCGGGGCCTCCTGGTTGTCACTGTTATTGTAAATTACTCTTGTACGTAAAGATGCTAAAATAAACTAAAGAAACAAAAGTTTTTTGTCACATTTTATCAGTGGTGGCATTTCAATTGGGGGGGGGGCGGGCCCCGTGGGCCCACCTTGGCTACGCTTATGAAGATAGGGTTATGTCTTTCTCAGCAAAGAACACTCATTCGACCACTGCTTCACTTAAAGGAAGTGCAGTATTATATATCAAATATAGAGATTTTTCAGCGAATCATTCTAAAAGTTTGACAATAGACAAACTAATTTGTATTTGAGGCTTTTGATCGAAGAAGCTTTTGAAAATCTTTGTTACACTAACTCGGCAAGTGTTATTGCTTGTTTTGTGCAAAAAAATCAAAACGTTTGTCCGAATGTTCACTTTCGTTCATATCGCTCCACTCATCAGAAGCACCTTGCGCTTCCAATTTCTCTTGTAACAAATTAGTTACCTTGGCTTTGAACGTTTGCTGCATTCCTTTATGCGCAAAAGGTGTTTCATCATTTTCCACTGCGAACGTAATCATTGATGATACGGAACTGCGGATGCAGTGATGTTGCAATTACATATTAATTGTGGGCAAGTTCACTTTGAAACTTTCTTTGGAGTGAACCGTAACGCTATATTTCGGAGTTAAAAATCTATTAGCTTTAATCCAAAGAAAGAAGAGAGAAAGTTTGATTTTCAATCGATAAGTGATAACAAAAAACTGAAAATACCGAATACTTTTTTTAAAAAGTACCGCGGTACCGGTACTTCGGTACCATTTTTGAAATAGTACCGTCGGTACCGGTAACGGTACTGAAAAAGTACTGCAGTACTTTTGTACTCGGTACTGCCCACCTTTGTTTGCTCGTAAATGCCAGAAAACAACTCAAGCTTTATTGTTTTGAGTCAGTACAGAATTTAGTTTCTTTTTTGATTTGAAATTTATTCTTTTTCGGTTGTTTTTAATGTTATTTTTTGTTGCTGAGACTGGTATTGTTTTTAATGTTCTTAAATTTTTAGCAAAAATGAGCCTCGTGTTCTTACAAAATTCTTCTTGTGTAAAAAGTATAACCAATTTTGTCATTGCTAATATTCTGGCATAGCAAAAATAAAAGTTAAAAATCTGAGAAGTCTAGATTTGCTAAGACAATGAATTCACAATAATGACATTTGGACAACATATTTTGGAAATGGAGGTGCTTGTTGCGGAAGTCCTCTGAAACACAGCTGACTGTAGGTGCTCCAGCGAAACCTTGTAGCCTTTATCCTGTCCATCTGGCCAAACCACAATTGAAATTCTCCGACTTAAACTGTATTGTTCAATGTTCAGACAAAATAAATAGTATGGAACAGTACGGCACGGCAAAAAATAACTGAAATTTAACCAGAAAATAATGAACTAAAAGAGTGCCATACGAGCGACCTTCAAAATAATATACGTCCGTTTGCCAATTGCTTGAATGAAAAAGAAAGCCATAACATAGGTAACTCGGCCAAACACAAAGGAGTGCACGAATTACCAAAAAGCGATTGATTTTTTAAACGTTTGCAGCCAATGACTGCAGGAAATTTCAATGCGTGCGCAAGCTAATGGGAAGATGCGACCGAGTTCGAAACTAAAGCGGGAAAACTCAAATAAAGGTCAATCGGTGCTGTAGCAGTGCTAGCAGTGTAGGCTCACTCCCTATGCTTATACTCGTTGGATCCAGCACCTTGTATACTAGTACCATCGACTGGTGTTTGTCGGCTAAAAACGTGTTAGCGTTTACTTTCTTTTCTGAGGCGAGATTGCTACTAGCCTACTGGTATCTCTTGCAGTTAAAATAACTACATTTAAATGGAGAAGCACAACACCTACTTTACCGCATATTGTAATTAAACATTAACTTCATGAAAATGTTGTTTCTAATCCCATCATGCTCTTAATTTCAGTTGCACCATTCTTAGAATTTGAGTAGTTTTACGGCACTTTTTCATTTGAATAACGCCAGCAGTGAGTTTTGACCTGAAGTCACTGACGTATTTTTGCACTGTTCAATGTTCATTCTAATTCATCCACTGCACTATACTTACTGTAATTGCCTAGCGTTTAGGAAATGCATGCGCTTCTTATTTTATTATGGATATTGGTGCTTCGAGCAGCAGTGGTTTAGTAGCACCATAACAAAATTACTTGAAAACACAGATTATGTGAATGCTATATAGATTTTTTAAATGTTGGTTTGATTTAAAGAGCCAATACTTCTGTAGCGACAAAAGGCGCATGGTATCACTGCAAAAGAACTCAAAAAGTAAACTTATATAAAAACAAAAATAAAATTTACCAATTAGCATTTCGTATAATATGATAGTATACAGATCTATTATGAAATGCAAAATACTTATGCACTATTAAGAAATAAACAATATAAATTTGTCAGTCGCACATGCTTGGAAAAAAGGTAATTTCAAAAATGTTTTTAGAATTGACTGCACAAAAATGTTGATAAATTTTATTATTTTATACCACCAAATATTATGTTTAACCCATAAGAAACATAGTCAGAAATGGGTTGCGGTAGAGAAAAACCAACACGAAAGGTAAATGACAGAATTTTATAACAACTTATGAGCATTAATGCCGGCTTTACTTTGCTCCATCCAAGCCAACTCAGAATGATGCAAAGTAAGTAAAATTTTTCGAGTAATTTCAATCGTTTACGTATCACACATTCTGCACGAGCAGCACGCCGCCCTTGCTGCTTTATCTTTCACCTTGCATTTTCAATGCAAGTTTTGACGACATTAGCTGCTTAATAGTATTCAGTGTATTTCATTTACGCTTGCGTTGGCTTCATACATTTTCTTTTCAAAATTCCGAAGCGTGATTGTTTCAAATTCAAAAGCTGACAAGCGGCGGATTTGAAGTGCTTTTGCGGCAGTTGGCTTTTGCTAATTCAAACCAGCAAGCCGCGCTTTGAAACTATCTCGTTCCGTGTAAGTGAACCAATGCAATAGCAACTCTTCCGCCGACTCGATTTGGCGAGAATCACTGGCACGCAGTCTCAACGTGTAAGTGACTTCTGCGAGTTGCAATTGTAAGCGAGAGTCGCGTTAAAATCTCTTCCGCGTGAGTGACTGCTTTAATTTGATTTTGTTGGATGCGTGTCTGGCGACATCGCGCAGGCTAAATCTCACTTCAATCTTGCGCCGTGTAAGTGACCTACGCGATTTGAGAAAGAAAAAAGGCAAACTGTCGCCTCTCGCAGCTAAAAGTCGCCCGTGTAAATGCAGCTTAAAGGTGATATCAAACAGTTACAAAATACTACTTAGCCTACACAAACACATACACAAAATACACTCTTCAAAAAATCAGATTCAGTTCTAATTCAAACCGTTCAGGGGGTAGTGTTCTTTTGTTGGAAGTTGGGGCAAAGTTGATCATTTGAGTCTGAAACACAGTCCTCAGAAAACAGTTTGCATAACTTCGAGATTAGTTGCTTGAATTTGCCATTTTGGGTCGAACTAGGACTTGGCGAACATGACCCAGATCATCGCTGAATGTTTCCATCACTCGACCAATCGGCCATTTCCCTCGAGGCAAATTCGTATCATGCAGAAAAACAATACCTCCTACCGCGAAGTTTGGTTGCACTCCTTGCCACTTTTGTCTGTTGCAACTTTTGTTTTGTCTGCCACGTTTGGTTGCACTCCTGCGAGATGTTGCACTTGACGCCATCGCTTCCGCACGTAATTGTCTCTTTTAGAGCAAACTTTCCGACAATGTGATCTCCCGAACGCAATAACAGTGGGTGATTTGGCATCAACGGTTCGTCTCCACTCGCATCCAACACAACTTGGATCAGGGGTCGTGAATTTACTACGTATTCTGCTTCTGAAAACAAAGCAGAAAGTACGTCATCTGTCAGAGCTTGTCGATCTGTAATAGCAACCAAGACTCGGCGTAAAGAACGAATCACTCGCTCCCAGATACCACTCATGTGGCTCGCATACGAAGGATTGAACTGCCATCGGATTTCTTGCTGCTTCATTCGCTCCTTAATGACATCCTGGTTCAAGCCTCAAATCGATCGCTTTAAGTTCCTGACATCCTCCAAAGAAATTCGAACCGTTGTCAGAATAAAAAGAATGAGACTTACCACGACGGTTAACGAACCGCCTCAGTGCATTAATGAACTCATCCGTATCCAAAGAATAAGCCATCTCCAAATGGTCTGCTCCCACAGTCAAACAAGTGAACATGCATCCGTAACGTTTCACCATGTTCCTTCTTTGTTTGACCAAAATCGGATCAAAATTGCCAACTCCTGTAAAATAAAACAGAGGGTTTCCAAAAGTGATGCGGCAGAGTGGCAAGTCAGCCATGAACTGTTTTGCCAAAGAAGTTATATCTGCGCTTGCAGAACAAACAGTGACTCAACACCTTACGTATTGTTGCAGCTCCTTCTACGATCCAGTACCGCTGCCTCTAAGTCGTCCAGGTGTGAGAAGATCCTCCATGACCAATTCTTCGTTGCTGATCTTCAATCAGCAAGCGAGTGACAATCGAATCGGAAGGCATAATTATCGGATGCTTGACATCAAAGTCGTACGAACTCCTTCGTAACCTGCCACCTACACGTAGAAGTCCTGCAATGGAAATGGGTTTTTTGAGACAGTTGTTAACGCCCTTTTTTTTTGCTTGCAGAGGTCAGATACGCGTAGTCTTCGGGATAAGATTCTCGTTGGATAATTTGAATGATGACCATTTCAGAATGGGCAATTTCATCAACAGTCAGTGGCCCATTGCAAACCGATTTCTTCAAAAGTCTACCTCGTAGCTGCCGCAGCCAAGCTACAGCTTTCTTCAACCTGTAAAAAGATGTAAAACGAGCAAACCTTCGGCTCATGCTGACAGAATTGGTGATTTCTACCACCTTGCTCGCCACCACAGTTTTCTTCAAGACTTTAAATTCTTCCGGCAGATCCGGAAACTCACATAGTGGTGCAGGCCAATTGCTCTGAGACTCCTGCGAAAAAAATGGACCTGACAGCCAAAAGTCTAAAGGTTCTCCAATTCTTGCTGGTCTGCTGCCGACATCGGCTTGATTCGCACCCTCATTAATGAATCGCCATTAGGATGGATCGCTTACTTCTTCGATCTGGGATAAACTGTTGGCAGCAAACACGGAAATCGCTTGCTTGAGTTCCTTATCATAAATAGGACCGCAAGAGAATCAGTCCAAAACACAGAATCAGTTACCGTGTTATCCAATTCCGCTCTCAACACGGAGTCCATCCTTGTGGCCATCGTAGCAGCTGTCATCTCCAGCCTTGGAATCGAAACCTTCTTTAAGGGAGCCAGTCTTGACTTTCCTAAGATAAAGCTGCAAAACACAGAAACATCCGGGCCTACAACTCTTAGATAACTCACAGGGCTGTATCCAACTGATGATGCATGTGCAAAATGATGACGAAGCTCGCGCTTCTTCATCGTAAAATATTGAATATTAGATCAAACAACACAACGCAGGATCGTCACCTGGGAAAGATTTGTAAGGTCACCAAGCCAGCTTTTAATGGCATGTTCTTCCGATATGCCTTCGTCCCATCCAAACTTCAGACGGCAAAGATCTTGCAGGATCAGTAGGGCAGTCAGATTTATGGGAGCCACAAACCCTAAGGGAGTGAACAGTGAACTTAAAGCAGACAAAATACCTCTACGAGTTTTATCCTTCAAAAGAACTTGAAACTGAAAATGGTCTTCCGAAAGATTCCACTGCACGCCCAAAACTTGCTCGTATGATCCCTGGTCATCTTTCAACTCGACCATGGATTTGGCGCGTTTCTCTTCCGGAACGGACTTCAAAATCGACTGACTGTTTGGAACACCTTGTAAGATTGAAACCACGATTACGGAGCAAAGACGACACCTCCCGGATCAACCGTATTCCTTCCTCTGCCGACCGGACTGAAAATAAGCAATTGTTCATATAAATAAAAATTGTTACGGACCAAATTTCTTACTGGTTCTGTGAATTTGTCAGCCTGGTCGTTCGCGGATTGCAGCAAACCAAATTGAGCTCAGCTTGGCGAAGATGTGGCGCCAAAGAGGTGCACATTCATTTGATGAATAGGCCCCGTGTTCAAATCTCCTCCAGCCTACCACAAAAATCAAAGATATTTCCGGTCCTTGGGATCAACAAAGACTTGGTGAAACATTTGTTCCACATCGCCAACGATTGCAAATTTTTCTAAACCAAACCTCGTCAGCACTCCTACCAATTTACTGATAAAGTCAGGACCCTTTAGGAGTTGAGCATTTAACGAACTTCCAGCGTACTTTACTCCACAATTAAGGACGACTTGTGGTTTGTCCGGCTTGTGTGAATGCTGCACGGGATGATGAGGAAGATACCACCCTGAAGTTGCTGCTTGCTTCTCGGAAACCTGTTCAGCATGGCCCTGCGAAATGTAAGAAGAAACAACACCGACATACCTCTCTTTCAACATCAAATTCTTAAGCAGTCGTCCTTTCAAATGAGACAGTCGGACCTTTGCCTGCTCGTAGTTGTCTTCCAAATGAGGAGCTCCAGGTCTCCAAGGCAGTGCCACCTGGTAGTGACCATTGATGATGGTCTTTGACTTTTCCATCATCTGGAAAGCGTACTTGTCCTCCTTAGACATCAAGCTTTGCCGACCGTAACTGGAAGGCAAGATATCGAGTTGCCACTAACGCTCAATTTGTGACTCTAGGTGATCTTCGGTACTCACGAAATTAATAGACACGGAATCTCCAAATCCCGTACTCGCGAAGTCTCCACCGTCTATTGATCTGGGACCCATCAGTGACCAACCAAGGGTAGTTCAAACAGCGTACGGTTCTCCACGATTGCAACGTTGCTCCTCGGACCGTGACTATTAGGCACGAACGTTTAAGCGTAGGACGTTTAGGCGTGGACGTTTAGGCGTTGCCAATTAGGCGCCGCCGATTACGCACCGGGACTTTTAGGCACCGGGACTATTAGGCACCGGGACTTTTAGGCACCTGGACTTTTAGGACGCCGAGACTTTTAGGCGCCAGAGGTAAAAATAAATTTTTTTGTCAAAAAAAATTTTTTTTCAAAAAAAAGTTTTTTTTCAAAAAAAAGTTTTTTTTCAAGAAAACAAGTTTTTTTTCCAAAAAAAGCGTTTTTTCCAAAAAACATTTTTTTCTACAAAAAAACGTTTTTCTTCCCCCAAAATTTTTTTTTCTTTCAAACGACAGTCTTTTTTCAAATAAAGCTTTTTTGACAAAAAAAACTTTTTCCAACAAAAAAGTTTTACTTTGATTAAAATGTTAATATTTTCGAAGCTTTTCATCTGATATTTGTCAAGAAGAATCGTCAGAATAGAGAGCGCAGGAAAAGGAATGGCTATAGGAAAAAGCCGAGCAGTGATTGGCTAGAAAAGGATTGCTGAAAGAGCGTCATTTGTGTACAACCTTTAAGCTGTACAAGAATTCTTTTTGTCAGCAGAGGGCGGGGTTAGAAGTTTTGATAAAACTGACTTCAAAAGTAGATAGATGGAAGCAGAGCGGAAAAAGTTTTACGAAAAATTGATTTTTTATTGCATTTTTTTCAATAACAAAAAATGTTTTCCACTACTTGCTTGCAAAGTTTTTTTACCTAATCCAGACGCATGCGATCTCCAGCCAGCGGTCTCAAATTTTACGGCGCACGAACACGAGTTGCTTGTGCAATATTGGCACACGCAGCAAGCCGTGTGACGTTTCATGGTTATTTTGAGTCTACCTCTACCAAACAATACAGTACAAAATTTTTCAGGAGCTAAGGATTCATCTCTCGACAGATTCCAATTTATGGTCTTTACATTTTGTTGTAAATATAGTTAAAGCAATGTTTAAATCGATATGTTTAAGCTTAATCTTTACACCTTGTTGTAAATACACTTATACTAAAAGCAATGTTAAATTCTTGAAGTTAACTTCTTCAGAATTGCGTCAGGAACTTTTCAAGTTGAACAGGGTTGCTTCTGCTTCAACTTGTTGTTTTACTTTCAAATTATTTCTGCAGTGTGAGTTGAATTTCAAGTAGTTGCAGACTCAACAACCATTTTCAACAATTTTTCATCTAAAATTTTTCATACAAGTGCTGTGTAGTTTAAATTTTTTACGCTCACTGCATTTTGTGCAATTAAAATTTGTCATCGTTTTACTCGTGACAGTTGTTCAGCACACCAGAATCCAATTTGTAACCTGTTAAAAACAACCTTATCCAACACATGCAAGTAAACGAACGATTAAGTTATATGTGAGTTTGGTTTTCCCCTTATAAACTCTGGATACGCGAAAGAAATCAGCCTGAAAGCAAAGTTTGCGTTTGACTAAAACTCATTTCATTTGTGCTTCAAAATTGATTGCTTTTACTACTTTTTCGAGCAGGACAGTTCAGCTCAAATTTTTTCCCAAGATACAGCACGATGACGAATGTAATTTGTTCACACTCACGCAGCGACTTTTCCAAGTTTTAACTTAATATATATATTTTTCTCCCAAGTGTACGGTAAAGACCAAAAACAATCAAAGAAAAAGACGTAGTTATTTTAATTGACTTGGTGTTTCACCAGAGCTACGCTCTTCAACACTTTTACGTACTTGCCTGCCCCTCGAGTTGCTAAAATTTTACCCCCTCGCAATGACCGTTTTTGGCTATGCAGGCAAAATGTAAAAAAACTAATCAAGAAATTGTATTTGCAACAAGGAAAAGGAATTAGCGTCTGCTTCAAAAGAGCAAAACACCAAAAAACTCACAAGAACAAGACGGGAATCAAAAAATCTGTCACTAGGAAAAGCTCAAAAATGACGTCATAGTTCTTTGAGGATAGATTTTAAAACTGCCTACCATTTCATTAAAGCAAAGTGAACTAATTGATGAAACATGGTAATGACAGAAGTGATGGCTCAAATGTGAATATGTACTCTCGCATGGATGCAATTATCAGCATGAAAAAAAGCGGAAAACAACAATAAAAGGTAACAATAAAGTAACGTAGTAACTACGAAAGAGAAGAGCTCGATTAATTGACCATACTTATTTATTTAATGGCACTAACATACAATTTTAATCAAATGAGCTGTAATTACGTCAGAAGAAGCATTGCAGTCGCAGCCAATTCAATAGAAAAACAATATCTTGGCACAAACAAGGGAAGCAGCACAACGAATAACGTTATATCATGCATCAAGTCAAGGTATTATGGCTGGAGTTATCAATACGATGCTTTGCTGCAATACACCTTTAAGAAAACAAAAAACAAAGCACTTCGATTTGCAAAGGTGGGCAAAGCGCAACCTCCGCAATTGCGGAAGTTGCGTTGAGCATGAATTTTTTTATTTTGAAACATTGCGGAAGTTGAGTTGCGGACAAAAGTATTTAAATTTTGTTGCGCTTTAATTGCGCTGCGCTTTCAAATTTTTTTTTTTCGGTTAATAGCGCAATTCTATACATCAAACTTAATTTTGTCTCATTTTGATTGTAATAGTGATAAATGTCAGCTTTCTTTAGCAAATTATTTACTCTTTTACTGTCTAAAATCGAAAAAATGCTGCATTTGCATTGTGTTGTGAAATTTCAATTGCGGAAGTTAGGTTGCGCTTTAACTTGGTACGAAAACGCTGTTCCGCAATTGCGGAATTGCGTTGCGCTTCAATTGCATGAAAATGTTCATTGCGAAACTTGCGCTGCGCTTTTACTGGTTGAAAAGATCGTTGCGCTTTGTTGCACTGCGCTTTTGGTATAATGTTATTGTGCCCACCTCTGTCGATTTGCAATTTTTACGGAGCAAAAATTTGAGCTATGTACAATATGCACAAAACTATTCAAGGTATCTCCAATTTATCTACACTGCACGGTAGGCGTAGCTTAAAATTAACTGCATCAGACAAAAAAACTATAATGAGCTCTATAAGCATTCTCTATTTTTACGTTGTTTTTAATTACTACGAATTTCAAGTTTAGATAAATTTGTAAGTACGTAATACACAGTACAGTATCAACAAGTATACCCGTCAACTTTCTCGATTTCGTCTGAGACTCCGATTTCGAGGACTTCTCCCAATCTCCAAGCCCAGCGCCAGGATAGCATGACCAGGGGGGTGGCAGAAATAAATTTTGGGGGGCCACGAGAAGTTTATTTATGTGAATTCGAAAGGGGCACGGGGGCACGAGAAATTTATTCCAGTGTGGATCATACGAACAAGGTGAAGACCAAAAAAAAAGGTCTTCTGTTCGAAAATTTCCACAAACTCTGGTTGTCGTTTCAAAGTTCTTGCAATTTTTCACGAATTCTTAAGTGAATACCAAAAAAAAAAAGGTCTTCGTCCCAAAAGTTGTATAAAATCCTGTATGGGTCCACAAAAATTACAAAAATACGGGCGGAAAACACCAATTTGGAAGTCTTATGCCTCGATTTGCACTTCAATAGCCCCGAGCCTGTTAATTTCTTCGGGGCAGTCCTCGCTTGGGAGGGCACAAGCAGTCGTTTGGGGGAGCACGGCCACGGAATGCCCCCCCGTGGCGCTGGGCCTGCCGATCTCAACAAAAAATCTCCCAATATTACGATTTAGCTCAAGATTTTTTGAATTTAAGAATTAATCAGTTCTATACCAAATGAACCAATTTTATTGCCGAATCTTTTTTTTTTTTCTGAAAGAGAAAGAATACACTTCGACTCCACCTCTTTCAACCGATTTTATATTTTTCAAGAGTTTTGATTTGATTCGGCTAGCTGCGTGTGCCAATATTGCACAAGCAACTCGTGTCCTTGCGCCGTTAAATTTGAGAGCGCTGGCTGGAGATCGCATGCGTCTGGATTAGGTAAAAAAAACTTTGCAAGCAAGTAGTGGAAAACATTTTTTGTTATTGAAAAAAATGCAATAAAAAATCAATTTTTCGTAAAACTTTTTCCGCTCTGCTTCCATCTATCTACTTTTGAAGTCAGTTTTATCAAAACTTCTAACCCCGCCCTCTGCTGACAAAAAGAATTCTTGTACAGCTTAAAGGTTGTACACAAATGACGCTCTTTCAGCAATCCTTTTCTAGCCAATCACTGCTCGGCTTTTTCCTATAGCCATTCCTTTTCCTGCGCTCTCTATTCTGACGATTCTTCTTGACAAATATCAGATGAAAAGCTTCGAAAATATTAACATTTTAATCAAAGTAAAACTTTTTTGTTGGAAAAAGTTTTTTTTGTCAAAAAAGTTTTATTTGAAAAAAGACTGTCGTTTGAAAGAAAAAAAAATTTTGGGGGAAGAAAAACGTTTTTTTGTAGAAAAAAATGTTTTTTGGAAAAAACACTTTTTTTGAAAAAAAATTTATTTCTTGAAAAAAAACTTTTTTTTGAAAAAAAATTTTTTTTGACAAAAAAATTTATTTTTACCTCTGGCGCCTAAAAGTCTCGGCGTCCTAAAAGTCCAGGTGCCTAAAAGTCCCGGTGCCTAAAAGTCCCGGCGCGTAATCGGCGGCGCGTAATCGGCGGCGCATAAACGTCCGCGCCTAAAAGTCGTAGACCGTCGCTCCTCCGCCACCCAGAATGCCTCTGGCGCATCTACTCCTATCAACAACAGGACCACTCTGGCGATTTCAGAAAGATCTAAGTCCTAAAGATGCCGCCAGGCTTGCAACTCATCTTTCGTCAAGGACTGATTTCGTAAAGCTGGCAATCGTTTAACAGATGAAACGTTCCGCAAATTCAAAGGCTCACACCTCCTGCTAAGGAATTAACAGTCAAATTTACCTTTGAACCCTGGTGGATATCCGTACGCTCATTAACAGTTGAAATGGCGAATTTAGCAGGCTTGCCGGTAATCTGCTGTAAGTCCAATAGACGCTCATCACACGGGGTAGCCGTAGATACCTGATCTAAAAACGCATAACTCAACATGGTTTTCGAGCCTGAAGAAATTTAAGTGGTACAACATTCAAGCACATATTATTAGCAGATTTAGTTACCGTAGCACCACTAAAGTTGGAAGTTGAACCGTGAGACTGCTGCGGAGTCGAATCTGATGATCCTCTGGTAGCAGCATAGCTGGATGCTGGTCTAGAGTCTCCAAACTCAGTGTGGAGAAGAAAATGGTGTCTGCGAGTACAACCTGATACATTACAGGCGGGCTTTGCAAGACAATATCTGGACACGTGACCTCTCTTCGCACAGTTGTCACACAACCGCGCCTGCCTCATGAATTGCAAACGCTCGGAAACAGATTTGCGTTTGAAATTCGAACAATCCCACAGATAATGATTAGCGGAGCACAACCAGCACTTAAGTGAGCTAGGTACTGTTGGTCTAGATTTGGATCTCTCAATTACAGTCGAATGAGCAGAATATTTTGGAACGTGAGCCGGTTTTTTACCTTTATTGATCGCAGGCGCATACGACGATTTCACGACAACCGCTTCCTTGGCCACAAACTTTCGCACGTCCAAGAATCTTGGCTCTCGTCCTTCCTCCTCTATCTTTGCTGCAGAGCGGAGCCATCTTGTCTGCAAAGCTGCCGGTAGCCTACGGATTATTTTTACTAGATTTTCGAAACAGTTTAAATCCGAAAAATAATGCAAGTGCTCCAAAGTCATGGTGCATTCTTCCAATTTCTGTGCCAAGTTGATTAGCGCGGTTGAGTCATCGGGCTTAATTGGCGGACCATCCAAAAGAGCGTTGATGTAAAACCTAGCAATCATATTCTTTTTACCGTAATTTTCATGAAGAATTTGCTTTGCCTTCGCTAACCCTTGAGTGGGTTCCAGCAGCAGACAATAATCAATTAAAGATTTTGCCTTATCGGTACAGTGTTGAATTAATTACAACAGTTTTCGCCGGTCGTCATTTTCTGTCGCCTCCACGGTGCTCTCGAACACGGAAATGAATCTGGAGTACGATGTAGGATTACCGTCAAATTTGAATAGCTCCAAAGTTGGTTACGACATTGCCTCCTTCATCATGCTTGCTACGACAGTTGCAGACTCAGCTATTGAAGTTCGCTGACTTGAATCCTGAAACTCAGAACTCTGGTTCGCCTTAACAGTAGCGATTTTAGTACCCTGGTCAAAAGTTTAGGGAAAAGAGAGTTTTGGCACAGCTCTCTGCTCTTCTTTTAGGTAAGAAATGACAGGATCGCTCTTTCTTATAGGGGGCAAATTGATGATGTCGCACAATACCTTGCTCTTAGGTGTACCTTGCTTAGGCGGTCTAAAGCTTCCTCATTATCGTCTCCGCCGGAACTGAAGCCACCGTTCTCCAACTTCTCCAGCAAAACCAGGCGTTCGACGGTCGCCGCCTGCAGTTCATGTAAAGTTTCCAGCATTTCTGTTTCATGTAACAGGTCGGCTTCCTCACGCTTGCGTTTTCGTCGAAGATCGGCTTCCTCCCATTCTTGCTGATGACAAAAATCTGCTGCCTTCTGTAATAAAAAGCGCTTCTCTTCTAACTGGCGCATACGCAAACGGGCCTTTTGTTCGTTTGCTACGGCTGTAGCAAGACTGTGGGAACTCCCACCTGAAACCTTGCTCCTATACCCAATGTGACCCGACTTAGCCAAAAATCTAACAGAACGCGGAGCAGACACAATACTTGCAGTTGTTTTGGGATCCACATTCCAACGTTCTAGCCACGCAGTAGTCTTCAAATCGAACATCGCCTTGCCCTCGTGAAGCTTCTCCAGTAGATCGTCAGCGCCTCCAAACGATGGACGAGATTTTTTTAAAACGCAAACTCCACCGCTGCATACCTGGTTAATCTGAGACAAAATAGATTTAATGGACTCCAAGGCAGAGTCATTCAACATCAGCTCCTCTGCTTTGCCATAAAGGATTTCAAGATTCAGCTTCAAATCGTTGAAAGATTTCTCGGAAAAGTCGGCCATCTCGCAGCAGTTGCTGATTTCGAAACAGTTGAAAAGTTACTGTGTTACAGAAAACTCGGCCACAGTCTTAACCGTGCGCAAAACTGACCAGTTTAGAGATGACACGTCATGAACCCTCAAGTTCACAATTCGAACAGTTCACTATTGTCTAAGGTGCACAAATCACAATCATTAGAACCGACGTCTTTCGAATGACAGTTGACCCTCAACATATAATGTAAACGTGCATGACTCTTTGACGTTTTGCGTCAAAGCGTCACATCAAAGTTTCCCGTCAAAGATCAAACGGTCACGTACGTTTACATTCAAGTGCCGAGCGCCAACTGTCATTTAAAAGACATCGATTCTAGTGATTGTGATTTGTGCACCTTAATCAATAGTGAACTGTTCGAATTGTGAACTTGGGGGTGCATGACGCGTCATCTCTAAGCTGGTCAGTTTTGCGCAAGTTTAAGACTGTGGCCGAGTTTCCTGTAACAATCACTTCTCAGGTGAAATTGTTAGCTTAGTGGATAGGTAGCCAGGGTGCCAAAGCTTAGGATAGCTTTGTACTGTAGGCCTAGTTCCTAGTCTGTTGTAATGCTGAAAATTAAATTTAAATACATTAAACTCTGAAAAAAGTAGCCTCAATTTTCAGCTTTTTTCTCAAGTTAATTAGTTTTCGATCTGTTTTGTAGCATCGTTTCTCAATTATATTTCTCAATTAAATTCAGCTCATGCATTTAGCTCGTGCTCTCCCTGTGATTTTTTTACGAACATGTCATAAGTTGTTTGACGTCATCATAAAATTTGCATAGGCAAAGCAGATGTGTTTATCGATGCAATTTTTATTTCCAAATTTGGTAATTGCAGTTTTGTATCATTGCATGTTTGCAAATTTAATGATTCTAAATTGCTGCTAATTTTTGTTTCCAAATTTTTTAGTTGCAGTTTTACGGTATATCATTGCATGTTTAAATATGTGTTGTTCTTTTCGCCTGATGAGACCCTTGAGCAAGGTCGAAACGCTTCGCGATAGCTCATTCGCAATGTGTATTACAATAATAAATTGCACAGATGAATAACTTATGCTTCTGAATGCTAGCCGTGAAGATGACCTAAGTTACTGGCCGAAACACGAAAACCTTTAGTTTTAGGTTGACAATCATTGAATAAAAATTTTAATGATTCTAAATTGCTGCTAATTTTTAGTTAAATTTAAATACTTTGTAAAATTGGGCCTGTTCAAAAATTTTGTTTTTATTAGGGATACTGTAGGCCTGTAGAAACACATGGTTTTTATGTAGCAGTAACATTGCCTAGGAGATAGGGTGGTAGGCCAAGGAATTATAGGCCTACCTATACACCATAAATTAGTTCAGTAAGTTTGGTAGTTAGCTGTTTGGCTAGCCTATTACTGGTACGTCAGGTTACTTTACAGTTAAATTAGTTCCTAGCAGTTTGTAGGCCTAGTCAGCTATCTTTCACGTTATCATTTAGCTGAGCTAAGATATTGTAGATTGGCATGTAGACTAGGTTTAGGTTCTGGCAGCCTAGTTATCTATTCTTCATCTTGGGAATAGTGGTGTGATACACTTGTTTGGTAGCCTAATCTGTGGTTGAATGATTTAGGCCAGATGAAGTAACCTACTCTAGGAGTGCAAGATTTATTTGTCGGAGGTGAATGGATGCTGAATCAGTAAAGTTCCCTACATCCTATCTATTTCAGTAAGTCTGCATTTTTGTGGTCTAAAAGCCCTCTAAAATGTAAAACAAAGTGATTTAAAGCAACTCTTGGAAGGGGTGAAGGGCTGCAGGCCTGTAGGGTGAAATTTCAAAGTAGGATAGTGCTAACTCAGTACATGGAAATAAGTTTAAAAAAAGAATAATCCTGGGTCAATTTCTGAGCTAGACTTCTCATGCTAGCTTAGAAATAACTAAAAAACAGATGAAACAGGAATATTGTTTTCATGAGTTGATATGCGTTAGGCTGTGATTTCAGCGCTGGTTAGATTGTATTGACATCCTGACTAGAATAGAATAGAAAATCAGAAAACAGTTTATTCGCCTGAGCAATACCAACACATATAAAAGAAACATACATAAAACAAAAATTACGGTCAGTTTGTGCAGGCCAGGAAGCACCGACGAACCCGAAGGTTTTTTAATCCAAGACTAGGTACGATATAATTTACCGGTAAGTCAAATCATAACACAGTACACGTCACATACAAACATTGAAAATTTAAAACCCCAGAGACTGCTTCACCCATAATCAAGATTAATTCATTGAATATAATAATACTTTTCTGACGATCTCGTTTACCGATGGAACAGTCTGTAGGGTTTTTAATTTTTATATATGACATGTAGGCTATTGTGATAATGTTATGATATACGCTCTGGCCAATGCTTTTGAGCACGTTTTTGAATCAGTTGAATTCAAACTTATCTTATTGTAATTTAAGTCAAAGTTTATATTAGTTAAGGAGGTGATTTCATAGCAAAAGATTATTGTTATAATTTGTCGCCTACTGAGATACTATGATACTACATTAAGTTAGACCCAGTTTAGGTATTACTGGAGGTCAATACATTTGATACTGTGAAACAGTTATTCAGTGCAAAGTCGAGTCAATGAATAGCCTAAGATGTATAACCATTAAGCCAATTTTTATCAGCATTTTGAGTGAGTAGCAGAGGTGGAGTCGAGGACACAAGGCTCAAGGCCAAGGCCAAGGACACAAAAAAAATCCGAGGTCAAGACCAAGGACAAGCCTTTCCGAGAACAGAACCTCTCGAGGCCAACAACAGCAATGCTCGAGGCCAAGGACACAGGCGCAAGCGTTCTCAAAAAAAAAAAAAAAAAGGTCTTCAAAAATTTTTTTCAGGCGATCTCCAATGTATTGGCGTACCCAGAATTTTTGGTTGGAGGAGGCCTAAACCACAGATCAGATGAGATGACGTCATCAAAATTTTTCCAAACAAGAAGTTTTTGTGGGACAGAGATATCGTGGAATGGAAGATCTGAAATCGTTGTTGCTTGTTTGCATGTAACCAGGATTTTTCAAAGGAAGAGGGCTTAAACTAATAATTGAAAAATGCGAATATCTAACTTTGGAAACGTGTTGAAAAAGCTTGTATAACTCAAATGTTTTACAGACGGGGTCTGGGGGCGAAGCCCCCAGCCGTTGGGCGATTTTTTGTAATTTTCTGGAAAAAAAAGCTATTTTAATGCCACTGGATCACATTTCGCAAGTGTTCAGAGCCTTGAAAGCACTAGATTTTTGACATTTGAAAGCCAACTGAAAAAATTAAGTTGTTTAATCCTCCTTTTACTTGCAATTTAAGTCCAAAACACGTTTAACATCTTGCATTTTGGGGTTAAACTTAATTGGAAGTGATTTGGTCCAGGTAGGGGGAAGTATGGTGCATTGTCTCTGGCTACATTTTAGCAGTAAATAACGGAGGTGGAGTCCTCGAGGACGTCCTTGGCTTCGAGGACGTCCTTGAGGACTTATTTTGAAGTCCTTGGCCTTGGCTTCGAAGGTCAAGTCCTTGGCCTTGGCCTCGAGGCCTCAAGTCCTCGAAAATTGGCCTGTCCTCGGCTCGAGGATAGCACTATTTTTTGAATTGTTAAAATTTTGTGAAGCGCTTAAAAAATTTTTTGGAAAACGTTGTTTTGTGGAGATCGCTTGAAAAATTTTTGTGAAGACCTTTTTTTTTTTTTTTTAGAGAGCACTTGCGCTTGTGTCCTTGGTCCTTGGCCTTGGCCTCGAGCATTCCTGTCCTTGGCCTCGAGAGTGTCTTTCCTCGGAAAGGTTGTCCTTGGCCTTGGCCTCGGATTTTTTTTGTGTCCTTGGCCTTGGCCTCGAGCCTTGTGTCCTCGACTCCACCTCTCGTAAATAATAATCCACTCGAAGATTTTCCTTAGAGATTTTTGTTTTGTCATGAAAATAACCAGTTATAGGAGTACACGTTCGCCAGGGGGCCCAAGCCCCTTCCATTGAAGCTCAATAATTCGTTCAATCAGCATTTTTCATGGCTAATTTTTTTTTTTAAGTATTTTGTGCGTAAAAACCGGCGAGGTTGGAGCTGAAATACTGAATTGTTTTTGAAAAATGGTAAAATAGATGGTTAGTCATAGTCATAGTCATGTTTATTTAGCACAAAACAACACACAGCACAAAAAAGCAGGGAATTGAGTTGTGACAGGAAGCTGCGAAGGGACCTCTCGGTCATCAAGTCGAGCAGCCACCTATGAACATAGCAATCGTGCAGTGCGAATGTAATTTATTAATTGAGAAGTAGCAGTAAGTTGCTCAATGAGAAGCGCCAGCAAAACCCGCGATGACCACCCCAGCGAACACGCCTCCACCCTCTCGGCCAACCTCGCTCAACCATTGATGAAAAAATTCATAACAAAAAATTCGTAAGGTAAAATGAAGCGAACCCGAACGAAGAGACGCAACCCACCAGCCAGCCTCCAGCATAATCTGCTGACGAATCCCTATGCGGTATAGTTACTGGTCCGATAATAGTCACAGAAGTAGTAGTCGTATTAAAGTTCCGAATAATACAAAACTGAAAGCATCAAGTATAATTTGACAGCAAATGCTTCTTATATTGTATTTTGAATCGATTGAAGGGTAATTGTTTTATTTCTAAAGGTACTGAGTTCCAAATTTTAACACCTTGGAATTTAATATTTCTCTGTAATGTAAGTGTTTTATATCTGGGCAAGTACAAACTATATTGGGATGACGCCAAACGTGTTGATCGTGTGTGTACCGAGGCGATTGAGGTAAAAAAGGAAGAGAAACTAGGAGGCAAATTTTTTCTCGCGTACTTATACATAAATTTAGCAACCTCATAGGTATATAATTCGTTTAACTTAAGAACTTGCAGTTGCAAATAGCAATTCGTGGTATTGTCTCGCCAATGAGCTCCTACCGATAATTTAACTGCTCGATTTTGCAGTGTAGTAAGCCTTTTTAAGTACGTTTTATAAGTGTTTCCCCAAATGATAATTCCATAAAGGAGATGAGGGTGAATTAAAGAGTAATACAAATTTTGTAAAGCTTTTAACGGTAACACATGCCGTAGTTTGGACAATACTCCAATAGATCTTGAGATTTTACCACAAAGTAAATTAATATGGTCATCAAAATTTAGTCTCGAATCGATCGTGACACCTAAGTACTTTACAGAATCTTTAACTTTTAATGGAGATTCATACATATACACTTTGACGATAGGAATTTGATGGGCTCTTTTAGGTGGTATTATTAACACATGTGATTTTTCGGGATTAACAGTAATTTTATTTGCTTTAGTCCACTCATAAACTTTCTGTAACTCAAGATTCATTTTTTCACTGAGAATAATTGGATTAGTTGCGTGGATTACTAAGCATGTATCGTCAGCAAACAGACGGGGGGTCGAGCTTAATGCATTTGGCAAATCGTTTACATAGATCAAAAATAATAACGGGCCTAGAGTACTTCCTTGTGGGACGCCAAAATGATTTAATGATAGTTTAGAACGAAAGTTTTGATAAGCTACATATTGATATCTATTGGATAAAAATGACTTTATTAGCTTGTACGCTATGCCTCTAATACCGCAATGTTCAAGTTTATGTAAAAGCAATGGATGGTAGACCGTATCAAATGCCTTTTTAAAATCTAATAGAATTAAGCCTGTATATAGATTATTGTTGACGTTGTCATAACCAGCCGTTAATACGTCTAATATTGCATGGCTAGTGGACTTATCACTTTGAAATCCGTATTGTGTTTTTGTCAATACAGAATGCTTTCGAAAAAATGTACTTAAACGTCTAAAAATCAGTTTTTCAAAGATTTTAGCAAAACAAGTTAAGATGGATATTGGCCGATAGTTGGTAAAACTTTGAGTATTACCTGATTTAAAAAGTGGAACAATTTTAGCTGTTTTACAACTTTGTGGGAATATACCTAATCGAAAAGCATTATCAATAAAATAACACAAGGCGGGAGCTAGGATAGTGGAAGCTACTTTAAGAAAATAAGGTGATAAATTATCATGACCCACTGATTTATTCAAATTCAGAGAATTTATCGTATTAAGAACCTCATTTACTCTAGGTGGTTCCATATAAATCGAAGAGCTTACACTCTTACTTAAAAATTGTCTATAAGTTTCATTATCAGTTGAATCAAAGTTTTTAGCCAAATTTTTTCCGACATTTGAAAAGAATTCGTTAAACTCCTCTATAATTACGTGCTGGTCTGTTATTTTATTACCATTTAAGTTTACAGATTCAGGTAGAGTTGCGGATTTGGAGTTGTTACCAGGAAGCAAAGTTCGAAGTAGCTCCCAAGTCTTTCTAGGGTTATTCGCATGTTTTTTTTTAAGTCCAGGTTACGTCTACTAACCGTGTTATTGCCGGGCCGGATTTACATCGCGCTAGGCCCCTGGCACTTTGGAGATTTTCGCAACATCTTTCTGCCAAACATAGGTGAAGACCAAAAAAAATCTTACGATTTCAGTACTGCGTCTTATTATTGTAAATCTGGCCCTAATTAATGCATTACGTTCACAAAAAGGCTAGATGTGGGCCTGAGATAGCAACTTTTAGGACAAAACTCTCCATTTCTTTCGGGTCATGCGTTTAAATTGGCCGGCAAAAATTGAACACCCTTGGTCTCCAATATTGCTAATAAGTTATACTGTTGTCAGCGAAAAATGCCAAAAAGAAACTGAAACTGAGGAAACAATAGGCTTTTTTGCCACATTTTTGTCATCGGTGAAATTTCAATCGGGAGGGGCCCCTGCCCCCCTCCTCTTGCCTACGCCTATGCTCCAAGTGAGGAAAACAAAAAAGGTGTTCGCAAATTTTCCGCGAGGCTTCTGGCGTTTTCCAACAAAATTTCAACCGTTCAAAAAATATTGCTGTCCTCGAGCCGAGGACAAGGCAATTTTCGAGGACTTGAGGCTTCGAGGCCAAGGCCAATGACTCCAAAATGTGTCCTCGAGAACGTCCTCGAGGCCAAGGACGTCCTCGAGGACTCCACCTCTGGTGAGTAGATTTTTTTGCTCTATTCAACCAACCAAAACCAAAAAGGTAGCACTGAATCTAGGCTGCTGAGTAATAACGTAAGAGTCATGATGATTGATTCATTTCATATGATAACAATTACTAAATTGGCTAATGTTAATCTACATTAGAGCTAGTTGAAGTATGAAACAGCTTTTTTAGCAATAATTTTGCTTATCATATTGAAAATAAACTTATAAAAAAGTTTTTTCAGTACCGTAGGATAATAACATGTAATATTATTTTTGTAATAAAGGGAATTAATACTAATTTTAGAGTGTTTTTGAGTTGACTAATAAGTAAAGAATGTGTCAGAACTGAAATTTTCTATTTTTACTCTGCTAATTATGTTGCAGCATGTTAAAACCTAACAAGTACTGAACATGAAAGCATATGTTGTACAAAAAACATGCTTAAATCATGTTACGGTGTATGTAGCAAAGTGTTAGTCGAAGGTCATCGCATTAACCTAAAAATAGTTGATTTTACGTGATATTTCATTTTGCAAGATATACAATGATATTTAATTTTGTTTAAGAAATGGTGATACCCAATCAAATACTGATTCTTCTTATTTAATAACATTTTTGGAATTTTGTGGAGTTGAGTGTGTCATGTCAATGATTTTCAGACAGATTTTGTGTTTATTACAGTTAGTCAAGTTACTAGACTATTTGTATAAGTAGCGTTTGGTTATTTCAGTACTTTGTGAGAAATGCATACATTTGGTATCTTTTTGCAGTACTATAGCTTGCCATAATAATGATTATTATTTTTATTTTTATTTTTTGCAGATTGTATGACAAATCTAAATGTAATGACAACAGTGGCGGCTCGTGACCAAAATGCTTGGTGGTGCTGCAACCGCAGTATCATAACAACATCTGAGGGGCTTCGCCCCCCAGACCCCCCACATGAAAATTACACTAATACCGTGCCACTTATGACTTTAGACAACTTACCTATAAAATCTGGAAGAAGGCTCTATTTCTTAAAAGTTTGCTTTAATTAAAGCTACATACAAAACACGTACGCAGGAATTAGAAAGTTCTTTATTTTTGAAACTTTAAACTTAACAGTTTTACTCTTACTCACTTCAGGAGCATGACTAAACTTGAAACATCACGTAAATAATAGCAGCAAATTGCGATAATCTTTACTCGATAAAATAAAGCTGAAAAAGCGATCGAGAAAAAAATGAAGAATGTTTTCACACCAAGATAAACGCCACTTTCTTCCAGTAACAGTATCCTGGCATAATCACAAACACATGTTATGGCAAAGTGAAAGACAAAAATCTGTCAATAAACGATGCAATTTAAAACACCAGTAATATGAAGTCATACAATAATGCTGGTGTGGTAGGTCTACTGATAATGCGTTGGCAATACTGCAGTGAAATATAGAAAGAACAATATGTAATTCTTCATACTAAATGTACACTTACTGCAAAAGTGAAACCAAAAGTATTAAATGTATATACGTTATACACTTACCGCGCTCACAATAAAAACAAGGTCTGCGATCTTGGGCATGTATCTTATAAGAAAATTAAAAATATGTTTTCCCTTTAACCAATAAAAAGTAAAAATGCAGCTGTTGACCATATCTGTATTGATCTGTATTCTTATGCGAAGATTGAACAATCTGTAATTCGCATCGTTGACGGCTTCATGGAGAAGATTAATGATCAACGCAGAATAACGACACCAAAAATTTAATAACATACATACAAAAACAGAAATACCAGAAAATGAGGAAAAACAAAGCGACCCAATATTGGTTGCAACAAGTCAGCAACACGTCGCAATAGTTACGACGCTTCAAGCTCTTTGAAACAAACAAAACGTACGATTTCGTAACGCTAACAAAGCGTTGCATACTACGGCAATTGGCTAATGAAGATCGCAAAACAAATTTGAAGCAAATGGTTTTTCTTCATAGCCCATACGACTGGAAATGTATCGTCTGGAAAGATACGTTCAGGTGGTATGAGTTGTGAAAAATAGCCATTGCCAGGGCCTGCGAGAGAGGGGTTCAGGGGGTACAATATAACCGGGCCCGGGAGGACCTATAAGTTTACCCGCTCTAAAGTAGTTGCTCCAGCAATCAATTAGTAACATTTCAGCGTGCAGGCCTAAGCTTAGCGAAGAAGCTTTTTTCTTTGTCTTCTCCTTATTTCTGGTCCTGGCCTTGGTAAAGCGACCCGACATCAGTCTTCGTATTTCCGGTAAGATTTCTCTTTGAGACCCAGGCCGTTGCGATCAAGTTTATGTTACGGTCCCTAGACGGATTTGTTAAGTGAAATTACTACAATTTTAAGCCGTCGAAGCTTTCAATTCATAAAAGGAGGGGAAGTGTGCAGAAAAAAAGAAACAACAACACTCTAATTCATGCCATGATACCTGCCATTGTTCAAATGAGAGATAACAATATCGATCACACGAGAAAGGACAAGACAAATCGCAATTGTCAAATACCACTAAGGGCAAGAACTTATTCATTCTTTTTCTAATGAAGCTAAAATCCAATCCGTTGCTTTTAAGCAAATACAATAAAATTCCGTTCAATCATTATTTAATCTGATTGGAAGTTGACAAAGTAAGAAATGCAATTTGTCAGTAGAAAAAAAAATTACATGAAGATAATTCTACGTTAAAGACACTCAAAAGTTGTTGGGATAGCACAGCATCACATCGGCGCAGGGAGTTTAAAAATCCCATAAAATAGTAAATTAAATCAACCACGAATTGAAAAACGTAAAGTTATTAAAAGCAGTGTTTCTATAAACGTCACACATGAAATAGATATACATGTACAAGTGACCTAGAAAAAAATCAAAGAATGTTTTCACAAAAATGTAAAGAGATAAATTTGCTACTTCCTTCATTACATAGAACAAACAGTTTGTTGAACCGTAGATATGAATGGTACATTTACAACATGCAGTACTTCATTGCACACGAGTTTATTGTCTCACTCATCAGACTAGACATAATTCTTCTTCTTCTCGTGTATCATGCACTCATGCAGTTGGTGTGTAATGTAATGCATGCAAGCCCCGCACGTGCTCTATCATTTAAATGAGCCACGCCTTGAGCGGAGCATTGTGTTGGTCTGGCAAGGCTCTCAACAGGCACAGTTGGTAAGGCTTTTTGTGGCATCAAAGCGTCATTGAGCACTCTCAGGACAGACAATACGACTTCCATTGTAGAATCGAAAGGAACAGAAACGCATTAGCACTGCCAAGATAGATTCATTCATCTTGAACAACGAAATTTACCTAAAGAATAACAAACACCAACTAGATGCATATTGTACAATACTGGACAACCATCCCCCAGACACCATTCCGTACTCTGAACTTTGGTAATAATTTAATAGAACAACTCTGAATTTTAGTAAGTTATTTTGCAGTTCCGCCAGATATAACTTACAATTGATGAAATGTTCATCAAGCTAATGCAATAAAAATAAATAACATGGCAAACGCACTGCTGTATCCATCTGAGGTAGGCTTGGCAATTAACTGCTATCTACACATCAACCATGTATGAGTGATGTGATTCTAGAAACATAAAATGACAAATGTAAATTTCTGAAAAAATTTTGAAAATTCTCTATAATTCTAGACGCTTTGTTACAAACAGCAACATAGTTTCTACAGTAGATTGTGGTATTTAACATATCTATGTTGTTTACCTCCATTATTCGTCTTAATTCCAATCCCACATTGCTGCTCGTGGAACATCTTCAATAGGTACTTCACGAAGAAAAGATACCAGTAATGGAGGTTAACATTCAAACACTACAATAACTAAAAACTATGATTCTTACAACCTCTGCAAAAAAGATGATTCAAATTATTCAAAGCCACTTCAGTCTGAATCTTAACAACTTATTAAGCAAACTGTTAAACATGGGCTAAAAGCTGTGAGTGCATCTCTTACATGCCAAATATGTTAAATGACAAGTGATAAGACTGTACTTTTAAACTTAAAAGTTTGGGCAACAAGTCTCTGAGGATCTTCGCCAATTAAAGGATGTAGCTCATTTTGCAGTAAATTGGATAAAGTTTCAGAAGTCAAATCATCTGGATTAAAAAAGCTCCAAAATCTTTCAACTGGTTTGCTTCCACGCAGATATCGATATGTAACTACCACTTGTCATTTTTCAGCAATATCTGTAGTTTCATCAGTCATTATAGCAAGAAACTCTGCAGATTTAATTTCTTTTGTAATTTCCTCCTTACAAACTTGAAGGATTGCACTTAAAATATCATTTTGTGTGGTCTTTGATATTCCCTTGAAAAGAACATTAGATTCCATATGCCATTTTAAAGCCGAGTCAAATTCACAAACCAAATCAACTAACCCACGAAATACACCAGGATTTGCTGAACCAGCTGATTCATCATGTCCTCTCAATGGCAGTTCAAATTTTCCACAAAACTTGATCAAGTCAATGAGTTTTGGCATTGTATTTCTATTTTTGGCTACCTTTACATTATGTTGTGCTATGGCAATCTGGAAACCAGTATTTAATTCAGTGAGTACGTTAGTAGATCCAAGGTAAGCCAGGTCAATTGCATTGTTTGCATGTCTTTCCAAATTTTCATGTGCCTTGATGTTTCTTTGCAAATGATTTGAATCTTTCATGCCAACTTTTGTCCATGTTGACTCACCACCAAATAATAATCATGGAAAACAATATAATGCATTCGTCTCCATCTCCATACAACCAGTCAACCATTGATGCTTTTAATAAATTTTCGAATTGAATTTTCTAGTGTAGTGTTTACCATTGCTTGTGCCAACATTACCAGATTTTACTACCAGATCTGGACAATGTCTTCCCTTTGCTTTAATCTGTAACTTTTCTGCTAATGTCAATTGCAAAAAACCTGATTCCTTTTAAATATGCAACTGTATTGTTTAATCAGAGGTGGAGTCCTCGAGGACGTCCTTGGCCTCGAGGACGTCCTCGAGGACACATTTTGAAGTCCTTGGCCTTGGCCTCGAAGCCTCAAGTCCTTGGCCTTGGCCTTGGCCTCGAAGCCTTAGGTCCTCGAAAATTGCCCTGTCCTCGGCTCGAGGACAGCACTATTTTTGAACCGTTGAAATTTTGTTGAAAACGCCAGAAACCTCGCAGAAAGTTTGTAAATACCTTTTTTATTTTGCGCAATTGGAGCGTAGGCTTAGCCAAGCGGGCCTCCCCCCCAATTGAAATTTCATCAATGACAAAAATGTGACAAAAAAGCCTATTGTTTCTTCAGTTTCAGTTTCTTTTTAGCGTTTTTCGTTTACACCAGTAGCGAAAAACAATACTGAAGACCAAGGGCACCGGGACCCCCTACAATCAATTTTTGCCAGCCAATTTAAACGTAAATCTGGAAGAAATGGATACTGCAGTTTTCATCCTAAAAGTTGCTATCTCAGGATCACATCTAGCCTTTTTATGAACGTAATGCATTAACCAAGGCCGGATTTACCACATTATGGCGCAGTACCAGCTAAGGGCTCTGCGCTCAAATCTTAAGACTTTTTATGGTCTTCATCTACATTTGGCAGAAAGATGTTGAGAAAATCTCCAAAGTGCCAGGGGCCCAGCGCGATGGACATCCGGATCGGCAATAACATGGCCAGTAGCGTAGCCGGGGGCGGGGGGGGGCTATATCCCCCCCATTGGCCTGTCAACCAAAATGCAGAATAAGAAAAACACCACGTTTTTAGCTCTTCTGAGACTGTCTTTTGCGCTGGAATTGACTAAAAAGTGATTTAAGGCATTTTTTGAACCATATATTCAGAGGGGGGGGGGGCTAATTTGTCAAAAATAAAAGTCACCAATCAATGAAAACTTTAAAAAATGCCCAAAAATAAGCAATCAAATTTGATCGCTAGTGTAAAAACGCCAAACATAGGTTTTATCAACAAATATATTATAAACTCAGGAATAAAGGGGGGGGCTACTCAGTGTTAGTTAATTGCCAATCACTTCTCTCAAATATCTTTCCGTTAGCCCCCCCCCCCCGATTATTTTTCTTTATAAAATACAGACGAAATAGATTACTCCGTGTGAGTTTTGTTTAATAATAGGATTTCATGATTTACCAGCATGTAAACAAGAGAACTGCACAATGTTATCATTAGCCACTTCCCACATAGCCCGATAAAGCAACCAGTTGAATCATGTTTCGCTGGTAATTTTTATGCTACGTTTTAAAAGCATTATTTTTTATTAAAATAGCTCTAAAATTAAGTTGTATTTGCAAAAAAATGCAAAATTTTTGAGCGCTGGGGGCTCCGCCCCCAAACCCCCGTGCCTGCGGCGGCTGGGGGCTTTGCTCCCAGACCCCCAAAACAGCCCCCCCCCCCATTGCGAATTTCTGGCTGCGCGCCTGACACATGGTTAGTAAGCGAAACTACCCATCTATTGCACTATTTTTCAATAACAAGTCATAAATTTACCTCCACCTCGTCAGTTTTTACGCACAAAATACTTTTTAAAAAAATTAGCCATGGAAAATGCTGATTGAACAAATCGTTAAACTTCAGTAAAGGGAGCCTGGGCCCCCTGGGCTAACATGCACTTCTATAACTGGCTATTTTCATGACAAAACAAAAATCTCTAAGGAAAATCTTCGAGTGGGTTTTCATTTACTGCTAAAATGTTGCACGAGTCAATGCACCTTACTTCCCCCTACCTGGAGCAAATCACGTACAATTAAACTTTAACACCAAAATGCAAGATGTTAAACGTGTTTTGAACTTAAATTGCAACTAAAAGGAGGATTAAACAATTTAATTTTTCTAATTGGCTTTCAAATGTCAAAAATCTAGTGCTTTCAAATGGTTCTAAACATGTGCAAAGTGTGATTCAATGGCATTAAAATAGCTTTTTTTACCAAAAAATTACAAAAAATCGCCCAACAGCTGGGGGCTTCGCCCCCAGACCCCCGTCTGTGATACGTTTGAGTTACACTGGCTTTCTCAAAACGTCTCCAAAGTTACGTATTTGCACTTTTCAACTATATTAGTTGAGGCTCTCTCCCTTTGCAAAATCCTGGTTAAGTGAAAAGCAGGCAAATTTTTGATGACGTCATTGCATGTGATTTCTGGTTTAGGCCTCCCCAATCAAAAATTCTGGCTACGCCTTTAAATTGGAGATTGCCTGGAAAACTTTTTTGAAGACCTTTTTTTTTTCGAGAACACTTGCGGCTGTGTCCTTGGTCCTTGGCCTTGGCCTCGAGCATTTCTGTCCTTGGCCTCGAGAGGGTCTGTCCTCGGAAAGGCTGTCCTTGGCCTTGGCCTTGGCCTCGGATTTTTTTTGTGTCCTTGGCCTTGGCCTCGAGCCTTGTGTCCTCGACTCCACCTCTGTGTTTAATGCCATTGCTTGCAAGAAAACGGAAGCTTAAATTGATCAAATATAAAAATACTAATATACAGAAGATAAAAAAAAAGTTTCTTATGTCTACTTAGCAACTGGTACTGCAGAGTTATCAAACAATCAACATCTGATATTAAGTTTAAAGTTACTACTGGATAGGCTAAGCCTACTCATGACCTTCTATCTTTGAGGTGTACCAACTACACCACCAATAATTCTTTCGCCAGTTTATGAATTGCTAGAACAAAATATTATTCAGTGCAACAGTAAGTAGAGCATGCTTTATCATTTCATTACTACATCAAACATGAACTAATAACAGATAAAGCATTATAGAAGTATTTCAGACGTGCCAATTCACAGGTCAACTACTGAGTGTAATTAGGAGACAATACAGTACTGGTTTCAACTAGGCCTGCCTCTAAGACTGTAACTGTAGTAGCTTAGGTTACAGCCAACTTAATGAAACTACTTAGCTAATAGACCTATTACGGCAAAAGTCTCTCTTTAGACTCTTTGAGGCCAAAGTTTCCCTCTGTCAGTCCAGAGTAGGCCTACCAGTATGTCTCTCTAGATGACCGCCTAGCAGCCTAGTCTCTTCCTTTCTAGATATCAATGAAATAAAATATGTATGGTAACTTCTCAATCAAATATAGGCTATTCTAAAAGCTACCGTACGTAACTTCTCAATCAAATAGCCTATATTTCTTCATATTTTGATAACATTAGGTGCTGGTACAGTTTTATTTTGTCAAATATCTGATACGCTTTTGCCATGCTGCGTCATGGTTAGGACTGGAGCTGTTTCAATGCAGCACCAATCACCTCCATTTTCCAACATGCAAACGCCAATATTGGACAAGGTTCGATTGTTTTAGTTTCTTTTTTTTTGATTTTGGTTCACAGCACCAAAGCGACCGGGTTGCCAATAAATAATTTCAAAATTTGAAGCAAAAATTGCAATAACATTATGACAAAATAAGAATTTATCAGATTGATTTGGAACTAAGAAGAAAATATCTTACGATACAATGAAAAAATTGTTTAGAGCTGCATTGGGCCAATTTTTAGGTGGTGCTGCAGCTCCACAGCACCTGCAGACGAGCCGCCCCTGAATGACAAGCTTTGCTGCTTATGTGAATTTAATGCCCTTCCATATGGTAATATTATGGAGACTTGGTCGGGATTTCTGCTGATTATTTATTCTCATGCAAGTGTACAACACTAAAGTATAATTGATCGTTGAAACTGATTAGACGCAATTATACTACAAATCTTTATTATGCCTTCAAGTTTAGTTTTACGCAGGAATCGATTTTTATGTGAGACAATTTTATAATGGGAGTAGATTATTATTTTGGACAATTAACTAATCACATTTTATTGGCAATGTACTTATCACAAACAACCATAAATCATAATACATGACAAGAAAACGATGTACTCCGGTAAAAGAATTGAATGGCAAACAGATAGGTTCTATAATATCAACTTCGGAAGATTCAATTATTGCTGTCAAGCAACATCGGAAAATTTGGCTCACATCGGTCAGAGTGTTTACTTCGTAAATTCGAGATTTGGAAGTGCCAGTTTCCCAAAAGTTTCATGTTCTTCCACATGATTTCGATTCATACTGCATTAAAATTTTTCTCACCATTGAAATTGCAAATGCTTCAAAAACTGCGTCAATTGATCGTTTGAAACCTACATATGTTGATCCTGTTATACTGCCAGAAACTTTGACTCGCTCGCGCAAACGCGGTAGACCGTGAAACAAACGTAATTATTAATTTGAACGCTGTTGTTTTTATATCGTGTGCTGTTTTGTAGAGATGGCAACAGCGCAGCGTACGCGGCTGCGCGCTGTTGTTGGTGCACCGCGCCGCGCAGCGTGGCAACTAAAATCTGTATTACGTCACAGCGCAGCGCCGCGTACAATAATTTTTTTACAATTATTGCTGGTGATTTTCTCGTTATGAACAACAATGGTTAGTCTGGATGTAACTATTATATGAATTGAAGACAATGCATGCTACTAAAACTGTAAAAGGTGCCTTCGGTTCAAGTTTAGTTTTTCAGAATTCGGAGCATCCTAGAATCGGCTATTTTGGCCACAAGAAACTTAGTTTTGATTGGCTGAACGTGTTTTTTGACACCAACAAAAAGATTTTGGTTTCGGTAGGATAGACTAGGAAAGGTTTAAAACGTTCGGTGAGAAGATGAAACAAAGGCAGACAAATGTAGAAGAAACAGGTTTGTAGGAAACAATCATCAGAGTAGAGGCACAAAACAAAGCCTAGCGACACACCCACCCTGTACGCAGTAGGCCTATGTTATTGGTACAAATCCAAGGCTAGACAACAGTTTCTACTACTCATGCGCTTGCATTTCAGAGTGACAGAGTTAGTTCAGTGTATCCTATTTGTCAACAGATCATGGCATCAAGAATTAGGCTTTCGGTCCTATGTCTGGAGCCTATCTCAGGTCTGATAGACCTATGTACAGCGTAGTAGAGACTACGAAGACTAAGCTACCCAAAGTTCCAATGACAGAATAGCCTATGTAGTAGCAAAACTTATTCCACAATCAAACACACATGCAAACCGCAAAGATATAATACATAGGGTAGTTTCATACAAGTGTAGTAGCTTGTGACAGCATGCAGAGCACGTGATACCTTATATTTCATTATTTGAGCTACTGGTTCAGGATTAGTACAGTAGTTGCATGGAATCATCAGGTAGACTGGTAGATTGTTTTTGATTGCCAAAACATGGTGCAGAAAAACTGATAGGAAGCACACACAAGGCAAATTAAACCTGAAAACCTATAATTGAAACGACTGATCTTACGTCGCGTGTTTTTTAGTTTTTACTCAGGCATTTTTAAAGTTAACGAGTGCGAAGTTTCAGACTCTTACTTACTACTCAATAATGGTTTGGTCTAGCTACATGAAATTTTGACAGCAGTTTGAGATTCATAACTTATTTGTGTGTGCCAAATTGGCAAATTTCAAGGCAATAAGTCCCGTAACTTCAGGTTTAGGACCCGAAAACTTCTTCAAAAGTTTGGTGTAAAAAGCGGTCTTATTCAAAAACGGCTCAAGTATGGCAAAAAATATTTCACATGGTTATATGTCGTAAGCAGAGGTGGTCAGTAACGAAGTAGTTCTACTTAAGTAGACTACTTAAGTAGTATTTTCGGTAACGAGCGACTTACTTAAGTATTTTTCATTTCTTATACTTCTACTTTTACTTCAAGTAAAATCCTCTCGAAGTAACGCTACTTGAGTAGTAATGACTTTTATGTCAAGTAGAAGTAAACACCTAGCCATTATTCCACCTCACAACGTGTACAATATCGAAGTAAACATTATTCCATCTCACAACGTGTACAATAAGTACGTATCGAGTTTGTTTTACTGTACAGTACTACGAAACTTATTGAATAGTTACGCCGATTCATTCACAGGTCATCTAGGGTTGTGTGTTTTTGCGTTGCATCAAATACCAGGTGTTGACTCAGTCTCACTAAAAAAAAAACATACCGAACCCTGATTAGCATGGTACAGTAAACAAACTAGACATGCGCATTACTCCTGGTTCATACGAAAAAGATTAGCGGTTAACGGCGTTGCGTTTGCTGCGGCCCGTCTGGGGTTCAATTCCCTAGCCGGTTAACGAACAGTGTTGCTAACGACTCGCCAGCGCTGCGACATTTCTTCTCAAGCTGTGTTGTCCAGGCGCGGAGATGAGCCCAGAGTCCCTACTAAATCGTATTCGTAACACGCTTCGGTGTAATTTCAAGAGAATAATAGAACTTTGATTTTTTGATATGCTACCGTAAGTATGGCTTTGCTTGAACACTGATCGTAAGCGTCACAACAGCAAACCTTCGAAGAATAAACAAACACGTGAAATTCGAAATTACTTTCTACTTTCATTACTTAAGTAGAATTAATTTTGACTACTTTCCTACTTTTACTTAAGTGGAAACGCTTCGCCATACTTCTACTTTTACTTGAAAGGCATTTTTGAGTAAGTAACAATACTTCTACTTACGTAGATTTTTCGACTACTTTGTCCACCTCTGGTCGTAAGATACTCTTTCATCCCTACCTACACTTTTAGCCGCATTGAGTTTTTTTTCTTTTTTCCTTTTTGGCTTTCTAAATTTTAAGCACTCTTTTTCTCCTAAACCACACTACATCGATATCTAATTTTTGAGTAAATTTGTTGAGCTGTAAATGCAATTTTGTCTCCCGAAATTTTTTGAGGCTTCTCCCCAGAACCCCCCCAAAATGGGGCCCTAAAAAACTAATTTTTTTATATGCTCAAGCTAGGGTGATAGTTTTTTTGTTTATATTGGTAGATATTTAAGCAACAAACAGTTCGACATAGTATGGAGGTATCACCCCCCCCAGGGGCCCCCAAATGGACTCCCCAGAAATTAGTTTTTTGAACGGCTCAAGCTAGATCATTACTTTTTTTATACTGGCAGATGTGTGAAAAATCAATTTTTTGACATGGTTTGAAAGAGCGACTCTTTTGAAAACTCTCCAAAATAATACTTCTAAAATCAATTTTTTTATTTTTCGTAAGCTAGAGAGCTAATTTTTTTCTGATGTTAGTGGAAATTTAAAGGATATTTAACTTGCGGTGCGGCGCGGTGCAGCATAAACTTAGTTGTGGTTGGATGCGGTGCGGTGCAGCATGCGGACAAGGTTTGCGGATGCAGCGCACCATGCGGATGCATATTTTGTTATCCGCGCCATCTCTACTGTTTTGTGTTGTATGTTTCTTTTCTATTTTTTATGTCAAACCGCTTACTTGTGTTTCTGGGGAGGAGCCTGCGGTAACTCTCTTCTCGCAGTGACGTCACTGATAAGGTTGTCTGAAGTGTGCTTTTAGTGTTATGATTCTCATTCTAAACTAACACGTGGAAGCAAGCATCTGTATGTTTTTTTATCAGCAGAATCAAGTACACTCAGTAGCGTAGCCAGGGGCGGAGGCGGGGGGGGCTATAGCCCCTTCATTGGCATGTCGACCAAAATGCAGAATGAGAAAACACACTTTTAGCACTTTTGAGACCGTTAAATGTATTAGAGTGGACTAAATAGTGATTTAAAACGTCTTTTGAAACATATATTTAGGGGGCTAATTTGTTGAAAACGAAACTAACAAATAAATGAAAACTTTGAAAAATGGTCAAAAATACGCAATCAAATTTGATCGCAAGTGTAAAAATGCTACACAGAGGAGTCATCAACAAATATAATATAAACTAAGGAATGGGGTGGGGCTATTCAGTATTATTAATTACCAATTTCTCTCAAATTTCTTTTCATTAGCCCTCCCCCCCAATTATTTTTCTCTATAAACTGTATACGAAATAGATTACTCCGTGTGAGCTTTATTAAACTATTCAATTTTATACTTTACTAGCATCTAAATAAGATAACTAAAATTTTACCATTAGCCACCTCCCAAATAGCTCATTTATGCAACCAGTTTAGTCATGTTTGCACTGCCAATTTCTAAGCCACGTTTTAAAAACATTATTTTTTATCAAAATAGTCGTAAAATTAAGTTACTTTTGCAAAAAAATGCAAAATTTTCAAGCGCTGGGGGCTTTTGCGGGCAAAGCTCCCAGCCGCCGGAGGCACGGGGGTCTGGGGGCAAAGTTCCGCCCCCAGACCCCCAAAATAGTCCCCCCATTGCGAATTTCTGGCTACGCGCCTGAGTACACTGTAGAGCCGCTATAATATGGCCTGTTGCTTGAACTGTAAAACTCACTCGTGTTGTATATTCGTTTCAATAAACAAATGAAAGCGCTGAAAACTTTCGTAAAGATGCAACGAAAAACTGCTGAAAATACGCTTAGAATTTGTTCCATTTCATGACATTATCTTATTTATACATACTACATTTAAGTTTGTTTCTTTGAAGTATCCTTATTTGCAGCACCCCCAACTTTTTCAGTCACGAGCCGCCACTGGATGGAGTCGACGCTAATCTAGTTTAATGCGATTGGCCAAACTTTAGAATGCTCTATTGATTTTGCCTTTAGTCCTCGTTTAAATTTGGGCCAAAAATGCTCAGATTTCGAAAAGTAACGTTGGAAAAACTCAAAGTTGGGAAATTTTCCGTCACCTCAGCCCCTTTAAAATTTCTGGAGCTATTTGCGAATAAATTTTGCTTAAATTCAAATTATTCAAAATAAAAATCTTTTTTATGAAGGGATTTATCACGAAAAAACAGAGAGGTGTGGTAAAAAAGCCCTCCATTCTCCGTGTGCAGTAGAGTTAAAGAACTTTTGGTGGATATCCCATTAGTAAAGTTACAATAAAATCTCAAGCAGTCTTCAGGTTGTTATTTTAAAGAGTATTGATAATTTTTCAGAGACTCAACAGTCACCACATTTTCAAATAAAAGACTTAGCGGTATCTTAAATAAAATATTTGCTGTTTTTCGTGCAATTGAATCCGTGTTTTCTTAAAATTAATGAGGCTATAATTCCTTTTGATCTTGTATTGCGCAATTGTCGGACTTCTTTTTTTTGTGCTCTTAATTTCCATACTAGCTTATCACTTATATTTTTAGGTAGCCACTGGCTACCTAATATTGGAGGTGCCTACCTCTGGTTCTAGTTTTTTAAAGAAGTGAGCACTCGGTACTTTTAAAGTACCGACGATAACGGTACAAATACCTTTCCAAAAAAGTACCGACGTACGATATTAGGTACTTTTTGAAAAAGGTATCGACGATAACGGTACTCGTTACCAATCTCGGTACCTTTTAAAATTTGGTTCTTAAAATTGTAAAACATAGGTAGTCGTTTTTGTAAATTTCTTTTTCCTGTTTTTTTTTTTCTGAGTCAGTTTTTCGGTTGATGTTATTGCTGCATTTGCAGATGAAACGCAGAATGCGTTTGATGCTATGGCATGTAAGTCGGCTGCATGGCGCTGTGGGTAGGAGCGTCGTTTTAATGACCGACGTGATCGCAAGGCCAGCGGTTCAACTTTCTCCGAAGTGTTGTTACTTGTTGCATCTTCGGATAAGATGCTTTACGACGATTAATTATCTCTGCTTGGTCGATCTTACGAGCAGCAAATTAACGAAGTAAGAATACAACCGGAAACCTCAAGAAGCCGACAAATCCTCAGCGAGTCGGGATTCGTATTCTGAAATACTATAAACAGTATCGCTGTTAGTTGCTTGCGAAATTGGTTAAGTGGTCACGGCTCGTGAACAGCAGTCCAGAGGTTGTGGATTTGATTTTTCATAGACTAGAGTAAGATAGCCACCGATTCATATATCAGTGATGTTGTTGTTGAAAATGGGAAATAGACGTAACAAATACGAAGGTTATGATTTACTTTAAGAAGTGTTATAGGTCTTCCAGTTCTAGCCTAACCGAAAAGCTATACAAAATAGTCACTACCATGTCCTGCCTAATCATGTAACCAATTAACCAGAAACCTCTAAGCAGGTCAACTCGGCGTTGCTTAAAGCCCACACTGGCTTGCGGCTACGATTGGGAATCTCTTGCGATGTCGCAAAGTATTTTTCTATTGCATCCCATATAGTTGCCCTTTCGTCACCGCAAACTGCCGTAGCTGCATGAACCGCATTCCGGAGTGGGTGGACGATAAAGTGGAGCTTGGAGCCGGAGCGTAGTCGGATTTTGCATTTTTATGCCCTGAGTGCCAATTAAAAAAAAAATTAGGAGCCGGAGTCTGACTTTTAAGCCGTAGTGATAGTTGGTAGTAGAATGAGCAACTATTTTTGCTCTGTGGAAGTGAAATATCTGAATATGTGATTAGGCTAGGCTTATCCCAGGCTATTGAGCAATATGACTATTAGTTCGAATTTTTTTGTCGAAGCGTATTTTTGTCTCGGAGTATTTTGAAGCAGAGTCTTGTAAAATTTTGGAGCCGGAGTCAGTTAAAAAATATAGAAGTATAAAAATTAGCCACTTCGCTCCACTCTAGTCGACGATTGTCCTCACTCCTTCTCTACTTGATTTGTACGGAGTTTGAATAAATTAAAGCTCCATTCCGGACAAATCACAAAAAAGTACCGAGTACCGATCATAGAAGTGAGAAAAAAGCACCGACGGTACCAAAAACAATACATTTTTTAAAAAGTACCGACGGTACCGATAACAGTACTAAAAAAGTACTTCAGTACTGCCCACCTCTGCTTTTTTGTTTCAAGTGACTCAGTTTTTTGTTTTAATATTTATGATTTCATTTTTCTCCATCTTAAATCTTAACCTTCTTTCTATTCTAGGTACACATCTATCTCGCCATTGCGTTAGATTTGAAATCCCTTCCGTAACAGGGAGTAGTAGAGTTTCATGCGATCCGCCAATTTTGGAAGGAGTCTTTTTGTACCGCCTTGGTGATTCTTGCAATTTTACGTGCCATCAAAGTGAGAAAATTTTCAGTAAATAATATTTTTCAAAAAGTCTTTTTGATTTTTAACTTCTTTTCAACAAATTTCCCTTAACCAGTTGACACAGTTAAGAGCTTGCCATCTTGAAACAAAATCGGTTAGAAATAAGCTTCATTGGGATATTATAATATTTTACGTTGGACGCTTTGTTGGCCACTTGAAGTATACAAGGTTTTTATTCAATGTAAAAAAAAGTGATAGATCATGAGCTTCCTTCATTTTATAGTACGGTATAGTTTATAGCCAAAGATTTGCTTCAATGTTCTGTTCATATGTTTTTTGTTTTTTTATTTTCCTAGCTTATAAGAGAACTGCTAAGCAGGTTTATAAGTTTTTTTTAAATTAGTGCAACACTTTATCAGACTTTATTAACGTTAACTCCATTTCTTTTAATTCAACACAGCACAGGGTTAAAGATATTTTAATTCAAGCTCATCATCGCACCCCTAACTTGAGTAAGCATTGACAATTTCTAATAACAACATTGACGTTAATTTCTGTATCTGTCATCGTAACGCGTCACTGATTACTGTCTGGAGTCGTATAGCAGCGTTAAACCATACACTCTTTATTATTGGTAAACCAAAATCTTGCAGTATGGTATTCTAAAATCTTGGGGAAAACGACCAAAGTGAAGGCCAAAGTAAAGGGGCAAAGTAGCACTAAAAATGAAAAAGTGGCTTAAGATAAACCGAGCAGTGGTCGAGTGGATAAAGCGTCTGCTACTGCAACGGTAGATCTGGATTCGATTACCAATCGGGTCAAACCAAAGACAATACTAGTTGGCATTCCAATTTCCAATATTTCCTACCTCACGTTCGGTAATAAAACGGGACAGTGTGAACTGTGAAGCCTCCACGGTGTGCGGTAGACATGTAGGCAGGTGGAAGCTTGACTCGAATACCAAAAGATCCCTTCGCTGTCTTCTGACCAAGGCAGCTTGGTGAATAAAATGTAATTACAATACATCAAATTGAGCCAGAGGTTTAAGGTTAAATCAGGGGCGTATTCTCCATGCATGCAAGGCATGCATTGCATGCTTAGTCATTCAGCCAAAAATAATAATAATAATTTAAACAACTACATGTAAAACTTTAAAACAAAATCAAACTAATAGTTACCACCGTTACATGTATTCACTTTCAAGTCAAAGTAGCAATAAATAGTTTCGCTTAATTCATTGATTTTAGTTTTAGCTGGTTTTCACATATCGCTAAATTACAAAAACTAATGGCAACACGCATGCAATTTTTAAATTGCATCGCTGTTTCGATAAGATAACGAACAAAATTAGATAGGTTTGAAAACTTTAATTGGTGCATTGTTAGCTGGAAAAGTTCTTTTATACGTCTAGTTTATTGTTTTCGTAAAATTTGTACAATCGACCGAAGCCTAAATGACGAATTCGTGAGAAAACAAAAAAATCTGCTGAACAAAGAAACGAACTTCAAGTAATTGCAGCGAAACCTTTAAACAAGCAAATAACACAAAACGAGGAAACTGGCACAATATAAGGCATCACCTGAAACACAGCATTTAACAACAAGCATAAGCCTCCGCTTAGGACTGAGAACAAAAAAAAATTGAAAAAAATATATATATCCAATGGGTGGTTGGGAAAGTAAATTTCTGTAACAGTTCTAGCACCGAGATCAGCGAAGAATTGAAGATTTCCGGCTCAAACATCAGCGGCTGCGAGCGAGGGAAAAAATTTTTTTCAGCAACGCATTGTAGAAATAGTTTAAGTAGAAGCAAAAAAGTTTAAGTCATGCAAAAAAGTCACGCAGGCAGCGGCTATCAAGCGTAACCCTCTATTGCCTTTTTCTCATACATTTGGTTTAAATACGACATTTTTTCATTGCATTGTTGCGAGCTGCGCAGTGTAGTGGTTAACGCGTTCGCCTTCCAATCATCGCAATCGGGTTCGCTTCGCACTTGGGTTACAAATGCGTGAAATGGATGTATACGGAATAAGGACACAGTACATAGAAATGGGAAAAAAAATGCATGGAGCAATTTTTTTGCTTCAAAAATCTTGCATTACAGTTAGGGTTGGGGCAGCAATGCCAGCCTGAGGGATAGTGATTACGGAGCAGCAGCTTTTTTGCTTACGAAAGCGACATACAGTTACGCTTGATTGCGGCTGCCTGCGTGACTTCCACATGACTAGCTTCTCGTAATAATTTAGATTGGAGCAGAGAACGGAGTCTGCTACGAAGTAAAAATGAAAAACATGTCCTGGGGTGGAAAGGGAAAAGTGTCCTATTTTGGAGCTTATGATGCACACAGGAGAGCAGCTAGGGACTGATCCCCAACCAAACTTCGCTAGGAAAAAAAAAGTGAGGCATGAAAAAAATTCCAATAGCAAAACCGTTCTCAGCAAAAAAGACTGCTGAGCAAAACATATCACACTCACAAAAAGACAAATCTAGCCACAAAGTTTTCAAACAGAAAGGTAGAGTATCCTTTCAAACAGACAGGGATATTATCATTATCAGCAGAGGTGGACAAAGTAGTCGAAAAATCTACTTAAGTGGAAGTATTGTTACTTACTCAAAAATGCCTTTCAAGTAAAAGTAGAAGTATGGCGAAGCGTTTCCACTTAAGTAAAAGTAGGAAAGTAGTCAAAATCAATTCTACTTAAGTAATGAAAGTAGAAAGTAATTTCGAATTTCACGTGTTTGTTTATTCTTCGAAGGTTTGCTGTTGTGACGCTTACGATCAGTGTTCAAGCAAAGCCATACTTACGGTAGCATATCAAAAAATCAAAGTTCTATTATTCTCTTGAAATTACACCGAAGCATGTTACGAATACGATTTAGTAGGGACTCTGGGCTCATCTCCGCGCCTGGACAACACAGCTTGAGAAGAAATGTCGCAGCGCTGGCGAGTCGTTAGCAACACTGTTCGTTAACCGGCTAGGGAATTGAACCCCAGACGGGCCGCAGCAAACGCAACGCCGTTAACCGCTAATCTTTTTCGTATGAACCAGGAGTAATGTGCATGTCTAGTTTGTTTACTGTACCATGCTAATCAGGGTTCGGTATGTTTTTTTTTTTAGTGAGACTGAGTCAACACCTGGTATTTGATGCAACGCAAAAACACACAACCCTAGATGACCTGTGAATGAATCGGCGTAACTATTCAATAAGTTTCGTAGTACTGTACAGTAAAACAAACTCGATACGTACTTATTGTACACGTTGTGAGATGGAATAATGTTTACTTCGATATTGTACACGTTGTGAGGTGGAATAATGGCTAGGTGTTTACTTCTACTTGACATAAAAGTCATTACTACTCAAGTAGCGTTACTTCGAGAGGATTTTACTTGAAGTAAAAGTAGAAGTATAAGAAATGAAAAATACTTAAGTAAGTCGCTCGTTACCGAAAATACTACTTAAGTAGTCTACTTAAGTAGAACTACTTCGTTACTGACCACCTCTGATTATCAGAAGTATTATAGCTTAAGTTCAGAAGAAAGAATGGAATAGCAAACATTTGTGGAACTCGGCATCCGCACAGGATCACAAAATGCGACAAGGTCTCCAATGGAGTCTGGGGCGCGCGACCTAGAGCTGTGCACCGTGATCAGTCGTGCGCCCATGGAAATCAACGCCGAAAACCCGACGGAGAAATTCTAAAATACCCTATCCCTAATTAAACAGTCTGAGCTAAAATGAAGTTATTTCAGCAGAAACGAGAAAAGCATGGCAATGAACAATAGCTTACGCGCGTGACAAGGCTGTAAATCCCCCCCCCCCAAAAAAAAACAAGCCCTTGCACCCAACATAAAACCTATCAAAAACTAACTAAACCATCAATTTAGCCGAAAAGAGACTGTTTAGCTTTAGAAAGGGATATAATTGTCAAAACGGGAGGGCATACGAACTATCCTACCCAGCCTCTTGCAAAAAATAGGAGCAGGTTGCTCATCAAACGGCGCCGTTGATACCAGGGTGTCGAACCGAACCTGAACCCGAACCGTAAAACCGAATGAACCGTTTCATTTTGGTGAACCTGAACCGAACCTGAACCAGCAAAATTTTACTTCAGTGAACCTGAACCAAACCTGAACCCTCAAAATTGTGCTCAAGTGAACCCAAACCGAACCTGAACCCCTAGCAAAAGTAAGAATATATTTTTCCATATCCGGATGCCGCTGGCGCTGGTACACGCACAACAAGAGCAGTGGTGAACTTCAACAGGATCAGCAATTTCTCCTTTTTTTTTTCTGGACGAAACAAGTAACAACAGTTAAATTTTAAGTCAATGAACCCGAACCGAACCTGAACCAGTAATATTTTACTTGAGTGAACCTGAACCAAACTTGAACCTCGAAAATGGTGCTCGAGTGAACCCGAACCAAACCTGAACCACTAAAATATTTTGAGCCGGAGCTAAACCTGAACCCGAACCGTTATTCGAAACTGTTCGACACCCTGGTTGATACTTCCAGTGAATTAGCGGACTCCAAAGCTACGTTGCCATTGAATGTAGAGTCCAAACAATCGTCATCTGTTACGTTGTCTAACAAATTAGCGGCTTTCAATCTATCAACGCTCACCGTGACAATTCTATCGACAAGATCTAGGGCAAAAAACTTTGTGGGTTTCGACACAGCACGAAATGATCCTTTATGCACTATGTGAAATCTACCACTCGTTTCATCACGTACGAAAACATGATCACACGTCGACAGTGCGTTTTCAACATAAGTGTCGCGTTGGGTGTGATAGTTGGTCGGCGGAGCTTTTGAAGGCGACATCAGGGAGTTAAGCTCTTTCACGAATGTTGTCTGGCAGACGTGGGCCCACATGACAGAAATTTTCTCGTTCGCTTTAATTAACAATTTTTTTTAAGAGGCGCTATCGAACAAAATACTCACTAAACGTAAGAGCTCATTTTTGTACGTGTATGTAAAGCCTTGCGAAATCCGTTACGTCATTCTTCCTCGTTAACTTGCTTCGAGCGGCTGCGGAAAGCAGTTCGAGTAAAAAAACGTCACATTTTCCTCGCCAACTTAAAGAGGATCTTGAAGCACTCTTTAAGCATGCGAAAAATCTTTTTGGTTCAGAAATTTAATGGCGAAACGTTGAAAACTTTTAACTAAAGCGAATTTTGGTTGAAAAATAATGAAAATCGTCGCCATGTTTGCTATTAGACTGCTAAAAAAAAGCGAATTGCATTGACAACCATTTGCTGTTTCGACTGATAAAGAAATGTTGAGTAGTGCCAGTTGACAAAAATAGCAATACAGTCAAACTTCGATACTATGCCACCCTTTGGGACCGAGAGAAAGTGGCATAGTAGCGAGGGTGGCATAGTAACAAGGATTTGTAAAAACAGCCTTGTGATGTAACAATGTAATACCACGTTGTATTGTACGATTATAATTTACATGTATTTCAGTATAATGTACAGTACAGTGCAGTAGTTTCGGGAAGGCCAGTGTGATGCAAGCATGCGATCGGCTAGACGACGAAGTGCATGAAATCCGCAGAAAGAAGATGCACCAGCTGACGATTCCTCAGAGTTTTGGGCTGAGCTACAGTAGATAACTTGAGAGAACATATTACATGCACATACTGTATACTTTTGCCGTTTCACAGCCGTTTAATTGTTTCGTTCGTAGCGTTTATTGTTTCGTTAATACACTGCAATACTGTACCTCATGTGGCATAGTAGCGAGGGTAAGTGGTGGCATAGTAAATATATTTTCTATTGAATTTAGTTGGTGACGATCAAAAGTGGTATAGTAGCGAGGGTGGCATAGTAGCGAGGTGGCATAGTATCGAAGTTTGACTGTACACGCCTTTTATAAGAGCGATTTTCTAAAACACGAGGCTCATTTTTGCTCAAAATTTAAGAACAAATTAAAAACAATGCCATCCTCGGCAACAAAATAAACCAAAAACAAACAAAAAAAATTCAAACTGATCCAAGAAACTACTTAAAATTTGTACTGATTCAAAACGATAAAATTTCAGTGAATTTCTTGTGTTTGCGAGCAAACTTGCAACTATTCAAGATTAATAAAGCGCTGTTGCTCTGCGCAAGCAATTGAAAAAAATTTTGGGCCGTTGTTCAACTTGAAAAAAGCTTGCTTTTTCGCTTTTGTAATCTAACGATGCTGCAAAAGCAAGAAAAAAGCCTTCACTTAAGCAGATAGAGCAATAGGAATTAAACAGTGCTTCAAACATGCCCGCTAAAATTGACATCGATGCTCTGAAAAGTTTTAAAAAATCAAGAACAGATGAGACTGAATATCGGCAAAAAATTAAAAACAGCCAGTCTCAACTCAAGATTTACCGGTTTTAAAACGGAAGAATGTACTTTGACTTGCTCACTTTTGAAAAATTTTGAAACCTAAAGACCTAAAGTTACCAGTGGCGGATCCAAAAAATTTTGGTGGGGGGGGATGATAAAAATTGCACAAAACCTCAAAAATTCGGATGTGTTGTAACCAGGTGCGTAGTCAAAAATTTGCAATGGAGCGGCTGTTTTAGGGGTCTGGGGGTGGAACCCCCAGCGCTCAAAAATTTTGCATTTTTTTGCAAAAATATTTTAATGTTAGAGCTAGTTTGATAAAATAATGCTTTTAAAATGCGGCATAGAAGTTGCCAGTGCAAACATGATTCAACTGGTTGCATAAATTACCTATGTGAGAGGTGGTTAATGGTAAAATGTTAGTTCTCTTATTTGGATGCTGGTAAATCATAAGCAAAAAATCTTAGAGTTCAATAAAACTCACACGGAGCAGTGCCGTCGCCAGAGCAAACGTAGTGAAGGGGCACTAGCTGAAAGTGGGGGGGAGGCACTAAAATAAACTTAACTTTTGCATATAAAAACTGATCTCAAATCTTGTAGGGCTACCAATATGCGCAATTTTAACAAATCTGTATTCATGTCTAAAAAAAGAGAGATCTATAGGGCCGGCAGCGTTTCTTAGCTTGTTTCGTCTGCGCCCCACAACCGCCTGAAAAATCTATCTACAGCAGTGAATGCTACCAGACACGCAACCAGGATTTTGCTAAGAGGGGTGAACAAAAAGTAAATTTTTTGCACAAAAATTGTCTGATTTAGGCTTCGTCCTAAACAAACTGATGCAACTCAAACGTGTCACAAATGGGGACATAGTCATTAAATATAAAGTAACTATGGACGGGGGCCTGGGGGCGCAGCCCCCAGCCGCTGGGCGATTTTTGTGATTTTGCCGCAAACAAGAAGCAATTTTTACGTCATTTTAATCACACTTCGCACGTTTTAAAAGCCATACGAATCACTACATTGCTAAAATTCAGAAGTTATTTCAAAGAAGAATTAAATTTCTTGGCCCCTTTAGCTCCCCCTTACTTCAAATCAAGTCTAAAATACGTTTAAACGCTCATTTTTTGAGGTTAAATTTCTAAGTGACTTGGCTTAGGGAGCTTAAGCCCCTTCACCCTGGTTGCGCCACAGACCGCGACCTCCAAATCTTGAGTGTACTTTAAAAATCAAAACAGCTGGTCTTTGAAAAAAATGTTTTCACGTAGGCTATATTGTTTTATGTCATGATCACTAACGAAGTACCGGTAACGATTCTGCAGGCTTACTTCTCTCTTCCGCGACACATACCTTCACGGATGTGTTGCGGAAGAGAGAAGTAAGCCTGCAGAATCGTTACCGGTACTTCGTTAGTGATCATGACATAAAACAATATAGCCTACGTCAAAACATTTTTTTCAAAGACCAGCTGTGGGGTGAACAAATTGTTCACCCCACAGCTGGTCTTTGAAAAAAACGTTGATGACATCCGTGAAGGTATGTGAATAAGATGAATTATTACGTCAGATTTATGTACAGCAGTTGGTTGCCAGCAATTTTGTAACCAATCAAGAAAACTTCAAAGGAGAATCATGTTTGAACGTAATTACTCCTTTTACCATCATTGTTGTTGTCTTGAAGTTACGTGGTGTTCCAAAAACAGTAATTTAAGTACACCAAAATGGGGGCGCACAAGCAGTCGTTAGGGGGGGGGGCACGACCCCCTTGGCCCCCCGTAGCGACGGCACTGACACGGAGTAATTTGTTTCATCTGTATATTTATAGAAAAAATAATTGGAGAGGGGCTAATGGAAAGAGAATTGAGACAAGTGATTGGTAATTAACCAATACTGAATAGCCTGTCCACGCCATTTCTGAGTTTAGGCCTATAATATATTTGTTGATGAAACCCGTGTTCAAGTTTTTTACACTAGCGATCAAATTTTATTGCTTATTTTTGGTCATTTTTTAAAGTTTTTTTTGATTCGTGTGTTTTTTTTTGACAAATTAGCCCCCCTTAAACATATGTTTCAAAAAATGCTTTAAATCACTTTTTGGTCTATTTCAGTGCGAAAAACAGTCTCAAAAGTACTAAAAACGTGATATTTTTTAATTTTGCATTTTGGTTGACAAGCCAATGGGGGGGCTATAGCCCCACCACCCGCCCCCTGGCTACACCACTGCTTAGGATTAATGTTCTTATGTTCTTGACCTCGCTTAATTCCTCACTTTTTATAAGCCTAATATGTCACTTAAGAGATGATTTGCATTATGCAGGCTTTATCGCTGAAAAGTGCAAGTTGCAAATTTTGCTAATTCGGCGCTTTCAAATCAATCGGACCCGTAAAATACAGTACTAATTTCTGTTTTGTAAAAACTTCGCAGTAAAACTTACATTTTTCGGTCCCTCCCCTCACAGGGCTTTAGAAATTATATCACAGTCACACGGCCTATCGAAAATTCACTGATTGCTTTTTTTTCAAATAAGTTAAATATTCGTATGCACGTTATGTTTACGCTGGTGGGAGATGTATCCCCCATCCGCCCCCATAACTCCGCCATTGGTTGTGCTCCTATGCCTTTATCGCTGAAAAGTGCACGTTGTGAGTTTTGCTGATTTGGCACCTTCAAATCAATTGGACCTGTAAAATACTAATTTCTGTTTGGTAAAAACTTCGCTGCAGAAATAATATTTCCTTGCACCCCCCCTCCCCTTGGCTTTTGAAATTATATCACAGTCACACGGGCTAACGACTATTCACTATTTGCTTTTATAAAATAAGTTAAGTGTTATTTATATGCACGTTATGTTTAGGCTGGTGGGGAGGATGCATCCCCCCATCCCCCCCTAAATCCGCCACTGAAAGTTACTGTTAACATATGGGTTCACCCAGTGCTTAAATTGTAAAATTTTGCATGGGGGGACGCTTTTGCAGCCTTGACCAAACGCATTTGGCATGCGAAAGTACTTTAGTAAAGATTGCATAATTCCGTCGCCAAAATTGAATGAACACCAAAAAAAAAGGTCTTCGCCGGAAATTGAAGTGTGTGCTTTTGGCAAAATTAAGTGAAGACAGGCGCGTAGCCGGAAATTCACAATGGGTGGGGTATGGTGGGGGTCTGGGGGCGGAGCCCCCAGCGCTCGAAAATTTTGCTTTTTTTCGCAAATGTAACTTATTTTAGAGCTATTTTAATAGAAAATAATACTTTTAAAACGTGGCATAGAAATTGGCAGTGCAAACATGATTAAACTGATTGCATTAATGGTCTATGTGGAGGTGGCTAATGATAACATTGTAGTTCTCTTGTTTACATGGTGGTAAATCATAAAATTCTATTATTCAATAAAACTCAAACGGAGCAATCTATTTCGTCATATTTTATAGAGAAAAGTAATTTGGGGGGGGGCGAATGGAAAGATATTTATGAGAAGTCATTAGTAAGTAATTAATACTGAATAACCCCCTCCCCCCCCCCCTTATTTTTGAGTTTAAATATAATATATTTGTTGATGAAACCTATGTTTGGCCTTTTTACACTAGCGATCAAATCAGGGGGGACATGACATAACGTGCTAGCGAGCTCGTAAAGGCCATTCTCGCTCGCTAAAAGCGCTAACGAACAAAAAATCTTCGTAGACAAACTGCCATTTCTGAGCCGTCTCGCCCAATACACGTTAAAACAGTTCGCTCGAATTTCTTTGCGAGATGTTCGTAACTTGTGTTAGTACGTAAAAAATATCTCATTGTGATGTCAGATGCATTTCTACTTCAAAATAAAGCGTTCAAACGTACTGTATGTACTAGAGATGGCGCGGATAACAAAAAATGCATCCGCATGCTGTGCTGCGTCCGCAAACTTTGTCCGCATGCTGCACCGCACCGCATTCAAACACAACCAAGTTCACGCTGCACCACGCCGCACCGCAAGTTTAATATCCTTCAAATTTCCACTAACATCAGAAAAAAATTACCTCACTAGCTTATGACATATAAAAAATTGATACTAGGGGTATTATTTTGGAGAGTTTTCAAAAGAGTTGCTCTCTCAAACCATGTCAAAATATTTAATTTTTAAACATCTGCCGGTATAAAAAAAGTAATGCCCAAGCTTCAGCCATGCAAAAAACTAATTTCTGGAGAGTCCATTTGGGGGCCCCTGGGGGGGGTGGTACCTCCATAGTATGTCAAACTATTTGTTGCTTAAATATCTACCAATATAAACAAAAAACTATCACCCTAGCTTGAGCAATTTAAAAAATTAGTTTTTTAGGGCCCCATTTTGGGGGGGTTCTGGGGAGAAGCCTCAAAAAATTTCGGGAGACAAAATTGCATTTGCAGCCCAACAAATTTACCCAAAAATTAGATATTAATGTTGTGCGGTTTAGGAGAAGAAGAGTGCACAAAGTTTAGAAAGCAAATAATGAAAAAAGAAAAAAAACTCAATGCGGCTGAAAGTGTAGGTAGAGATGAAGAAGTATCTTACGACATATAACCATGTGAAATATTTTTTGCCATACTTAAACCGTTTTTCAATAAGACCGCTTTTTACACCAAACTTTTGAAGTAGTTTTCGGGTCCTAAACCTGAAGTTATCGGACTTATTGCCTTGAAATTTGGCACACACAAATAAGTTATGAATCTCAAACTGCAGTCAAAATTTCATGCAGCTAGACCAAACCATTATTGAGTTATAAGTAAGAGTCTGAAACTTCGCACTCGTTAACTTTGAAAATGGCCGAGTTAAAACTAAAAAACACGCGACGTAAGATCAGTCGTTTCAATTATAGGTTTTCAGGTTTAGTCTGCCATGTGTGTGCTTCCTCTCAGTTTTTCTGCACCATGTTTTAGCAATCAAAAACAATCTACCAGTCTACCTGATGATTCCATGCAACTACTGTACTAATCCTGAACCAGTAGCTCAAATAATGAAATATAAGGTATCACGTGCTCTGCATGCTGTCACAAGCTACTACACTTGTATGAAACTACCCTATGTATTAATACGTTTGCCGTTTACATGTGTGTTGAATTGTGGAATAAATTTTGCTACTACGTACCGGTAGGCTATTTTGTCATTGGAAATTTGTGTAGCCTAGTCTTCGCACTCTACTACATACAGACATAGGTCTACCAGATCTGAGATAGGCTCCAGACATAGGACCGAAAGCCTAATTCTTGATGCAAAGACCCGTTGACGAATAGGCTACACTGAACTAAATCTTTCACTCTGAACTGCAAGCGCATGTGTAGTAGAAACTGTTGTCTAGCCTTGGGCTTGTACCAATACCATAGGCCAACTGCGTACAAAGAGGGTGTGTCGCTAGGCTTTGTTTTGTGCCTCTACTCTGATGATTGTTTCCCACAAATCTGTTTCTTCTACATTTGTCTGCCTTTGTTTCATCTTCTCACCGACAGGGGTGCCGAGGGGGGATGGGAGATATATTCCCCCAATAATTTGACTGTATCCCTCCCCAATAATTTGAGTATAGTCTGCATCTGCATCCCCCCAATAATTTGACTTTGGTGTGCATTTGAACGCAAGTCTCCTCTAGAATTTGGGGAACAAAGTTTTCCTTCTTTTGATAAAGACCTTTTTTTTAGTCTTCACTTAATTTTCTCACCTGAAAAAAAATCGTGGTCGAGGTTCATCCCCCCAAAGTTGAAAATAGGGCAAAATTGGGGTAAAATTGAAGTTATCCCCTCCAATGCTCAACGAAGATCGGCACCCCTGCTCATCCAACGTCCTAAACCTTTCCTAGTCTAGCCTACTAAAACCAAAATCTTTTTGTTGGTGTCAAAAAAAAATACGTTCAGCCGATCAAAACTAAGTTTCTCGTAGCCAAAATAGCCGATTCTAGGATGCTCCGAATTCTGAAAAAATAAACTTGAACTGAAGGCACCTTTTCCTGTTTTAGTAGCATGCATTGTCTTCAATTCATATAATACGTAGTTACATCCAGACTAACCATTGTTGTTCATAAAGAGAAAATCACCAGCAATAATTGTAAAAAAAAAGGTAAAAAAATTTTTGTACGCGGCGCTGCGCTGATGCTGTGACGTAATGCAGATTTTAGTTGCCACGCTGCGCGGCGCGGTGCAGTAACAACAGCGCGCGGCCGCGTACGCTGCGCTGTTGCCATCTCTAGTATGTACTACATTGCTATGGAAAAAGATACCATAACCTATGCGTTATTATTCTGTGCAAGCAAATTCCTCAACTGATAATAATTAGTGAATGAACGACAGAATTTAATTAGATTTTTGGATCAATGTGAAATAAGAACAACTTTTTCCATACTACAATTTTTTAAACGACGTAAAGCGCCCTTGAGGTTGTTAGTGGGTAACTCATATGTTAACAGTAACTCTAGGTCTTTAGGTTTCAAAATTTTTCAAAAGTGAACAAGTCGAATTACACTCTTCCTTTTTAGAACCGGTAAATCTTGAGTCGAGACCGGCTGTTTTTAATTTTCTGCCGATATTCAGTCTCATTTGTTATTGATTTTTTAAAACTTTTGAGAGCATCGATGTCAATTTTAGCGGGCATGTTTGAAACACTGTTTAATTCCTATTGCTCTGTCTGCTTAAGTAAAGGCTTTTTTCTTGCTTTTGTAGCATCGTAAAATTGCAAAAGCGAAAAAGAAAGCTTTTTTCAAGTTGAACAACGGCCAAAAAATTTCTCAATTGCTTGCGCAGAGCAACAGCGCTTTATAATCTTGAATAGTTGCAATTTTGCTTGCAAATACAAGAAATTCACTGAAATTTTACCGTTTTGAATCAGTACAAATTTTAGTTTCTTTGATTAGTTTGATTTTTTTTTGTTTGTTTTTGGTTTATTTTGTTGCCGAGGATGGCATTGTTTTTAATTTGTTCTTAAATTTTGAGCAAAAATGAGCATCGTGTTTTAGAAAATCGCTCTTATAAAAGGCGTGTATCGCTATTTTTGTCAACTGGCACTACTCAACATTTCTTTATCAGTCGAAACAGCAAATGGTTGTCAATGCAATTCGCTTTTTTTTAGCAGTCTAATAGCAAACATGGCGACGATTTTAATTAATTTTCAGCAAAAATTCGCTTTGGTCAAGTTTTCAACGTTTCGCCATTAAATTTCTGAACCAAAAAGATTTCTCGCACGCTTAAAGAGTGCTTCAAGATCCTCTTTAAGTTGGCGAGGAAAATGTGACGTTTTTTACTCAAACTGGTTTCCGCAATCGCTCGAAGCAAGTTAACAAGAAAGAATGACGTAACGGATTTCGCAAGGCTTTACATACACGTGCAAAAATGAGCTCTTACGTTTAGCGAGTATTTCGTTCGATAGCGCCTTTCAAAAAAAACTCTTATGAAGCGAACGAGGAAATTTCTGTCATGTGGGCCCTGATTGCTTAGTTTTGGGCATTTTTTAAAATTTTAATTGATTTGTGACTTTTTTTTTTGGCAAATTAACCGTATATGTTTATATTGTTTAATTATATGTTTAATTAGCCGTATTATACGTCCCCCCTCCCCCTGCATATATGTTTCAAAAAATGCTTTAAATCACTTTTTAGTCCATTCCAGCGCAAAAAAAAACAGTTTCAGAAGAGCTAAAAACGTTGTATTTTTCTTATTCTGCATTTTGGTTTACAGGCCGATGGGGGAGGGGCAATAGCCCGCCCCCCCCCTCCTGGCTACGCTACTGGGTGAAGACCAAAGAAAAGGTCTTCGCCGGAAATTGAAGTGTTTTTTTGTCAAATTTAGGTGAAGAATTAGGTCTTTTTCGTCTGATCATCCAGCACTCAAATCTCCATGAGGGGAAACCTAAATCTCGATGGGGATACGCTAAATCTTGATGGGGGGACGCTAACTCTCGATGGGGGGACGCGTCCCCCGACTCCCCCCTACAATTTAAGTACTGGGTTTACCCATAGGCATAGTCAGGATTTTTGATTGGGGGGGGGGGGGCCAAACCACAAATTACATGCAGTGACGTCATCAGAAATCTTCAAAAAAGGAACTTTTTGTTAGGCAAAGATATCGTAGAATGGAAGATCTGAAGCTGTAGTCCGTTGGCATTTAACCAGGATTTTGGTAAAGAGAAAGGGCGAAAACTAATAGTTCGAAAGAGCAAATGTCTAACTTAGGAGACGTGTTGAGTAAGCTAGTGTACTCAAACGTATAACAGACGGGGGTCTGGGGGCGGAGCCCCAGCCCCCGACGGCGATTTTTGTACGTTTTTGGAAAAAAAACCTATTTTAATCCCATTGGATCACATTTCGCAGGTGTTCACAGCCATTTCAAAGAACTAGATTTTAATATTTGAAAGCCAATCGAAAAACTTTAACTGTTCAATCCTCCTTTTACTTGCAATTAAGGTCCAAAACACGTTTAAAATCTTGCATTATGGTGCAAAATTTTAATTGTAAGTGATTTGGTCTATGTAGGGGTAAGTAAGGCACATTGCCTCCTGCAATTTTTCAGCAGTAAATACTAATCCGCTCGAAAATTTTCCTTCAAGATTTTTATTTTGTCATGAAGTTAACCAGTTATAGGAGCACATGTACGGCCAAAGGGCTCAATTGAAATTTAATAATTTGTTTAATGAGTACCCCTAGCTATTTTTTTTAAGTATTTTGTGCGTAAAAACTGGCGAGGAGGAGGTGAATCATTATTGAAAAATGGTACAATAGATGGTTACGCTTACTAAACATGTTATTCCTGGGCCGGATTTACATTGCGCGGGGTCCCTGGCACTTAGAGGATTTTTACAACATCTTCCTGCCAAATGTAAGTGAAGACCAAAAAAAGTCCTACTATCTGAGCGCTGGGCCCTGGTACTGTGCCATATGGCAAATACGCCGCTGGTTATTGCATTACGTTCATAAAAAGTTTAGATGAGGGTTTGAGGTAACAACTTTTAGGACAAAAACCCTTGATTTCACCGCGTTTAGTCGTTTAAATTGGTTGGAAAAATTGAATTAAGGGGTGCGCCGGGCCCCCTGGTCGTCAATATTATTTATTGCTAATTACGGTTGTAAGCCTGTACTGATGTACGCAAAGATGCTAAAAGAAACTGAAAATGAAAAAACAAGGTGTTTTTGTTAAATCTTTGTCATTGATGGCATTTCAATTGAGGGGGCCCGAGCTTCTTGTGCCACCCCCTGGCTACGCCTATGATTTTGAGATAAGATCGCGCCATTAAATTCTTTCATAAAAAAAAACAAACATTTAAATCAAAATTAAAATACCTTTTTTCGTAAACGTGGAGGATTCGAGTCAATTCACTTGACAGTTCTTTAAAACCTCCAGGAATTGCATGACATTATTATGAGGTGGACAGGTGGTCGTCATTATTATTGCTTACTTTTGTACGCGTAAATCCTAAATTAAAGAAACTGCAATTCCTGGCAAGGACAGCATACTGGCTATGCTCTCATTATATTTAATATTTATCATCAGAAGTATTTCAATTGGGGTTTTCATTAGCGCCTGTGTTATAGCATTAAGCTCATAATAGCGTTAAACGAGGGCCTGGGGTTGCAACTTTAGCACAAAACTCTTAGATTTTTCACAGGTTTTGCATATAAATTGTTAAAATTTTGAATATAAATTGTTTTGCATATAAATTTATTTTTGAAGGTTTTGCATATAAATTGTTAAAATTTTGAATTACGGGGCCCCTCGCCCGGAGCCCTTAGTCATCAGTTAGGGGCCCCAGGGCATCCTGGTTATTAGTTAAGGACTCCGGGGTCCACTAGTTGTCGGTTGGGGGCTCCAGGGCCCCTGGTTGTTGGTTAGGGGGCCCCGGGGCTCCCTGATCGTCAGTTAGGGGCCAAAGCGCCTTTGGTTGTCAGGGCCCCCCTGGTTGTTAGTTAGAGGCCCTGGGGGCCCTTGGTCGTCAATTAGGGACCCCAGGGCCCCCTGTTTGTCAGTTAGAGGCCCCGGATCCCTCGTTTATCAGTTAGGGGCCCCGGGGCCCTCTGGTTGTCGATTATGGGCTCTCAGGTTGTTGCTTAGGGGCCCTGGGCCCTCTGGCTGTTAATTAGGGGCCCCGGAACTCCCTTGTCGTCCGTAACTGCAACTAAACATCGCTAGGCTATGTTGTCATAATTTTTTATCATTGGTGGTTATTTGATTGAGAGGGGCCCGGGCCCCCTGGGCCCCTCTGGTTACGCCTATGGGTTTACCCACCAAAAACCTCAAGGGCGCTTTGCGTCGTTTAAAAAAATTATAGTATGGAAAAAGCTGCTCTTATTTCACATTGATCCAAAAATATAATTAAATTCTGTCGTTCATTTACTAATTATTATCAGTTGAGGAATTCGCTTGCTTAAAGTAATAACGCATAGCTTATAGTATCTTTTTCCATAACAATGCAATACATACAGTACGCTTGAACGCATTATTTTGAAGTAGAAATGCATCTGACGTCACAATGAGATATTTTTTACGTACTAACACAAGTTGCAAACATTGCGCAAAAAAATTCGAGCGTGCAGTTTTAACGTGTGTTGGGTGAGACGGCTCAGAAATGACAGTTTGTCTACGAAGATTTTTTGTTCGTTAGCGCTTTTTAGCGAGCGAGAATGTCCTTTACGAGCTGGCTAGCACGTTCTTTCATGTCGACCCTGTCTAGGCGACTCGAAACACTGACCATCTAGTGCCAATATGGTATCAAATAACAATTCCGACGATGCAAATCCATGATCACTTTTAGGGGCAGATCGAAGGGAGAGTAAAACCCAGGGTAGGTTTAAAAATCACCTGTGCGGCTCTTTTTGGGCTTTAAGGGCCGCCTTCAAAGTTCTGTGCACTCTCTCACAAAATCCGTTAACTTGCAGCTCATACGTACAAGTGTGGTTTAATTTACCTCCTAAAAACCTACAAAATTCATTCTACAAGTGCGAGGTAAACTGAACTTCGCGATCACACGTTAACTCAGAAGGGCAACCGAATCTGGCGACCCAAGTGTGCAAAAATGCGTTAGCACATTCTTTGGCGGTCGTGCCCTTAAAGAGCGCTACTTTTACATGCTTCTTAAAACTGTCAATAAAGGTCATCAAATACGAAAAGCCGTAACACTCAACCAGCGGGCCTACGATGTCGTAATGTATGTGGGCAAATCTATAGCGTCAGGAGTTTTAAACCTTTACAAAGGGGTTTTATTGTGGCGAACAAGCTTAGACTGCTGGCAGTGAATGTAAGTTCTAACAAACTTTGCTACATCTTTTCGTATTCCCTTCCACGCGAGTCGCTGACCAATCAACTCTCTGGTCACTTTCACACCCGGGTGCTCTAAAGAATAAACTTCGTCAAAAATGCGATAGCGTAGCTTTTGTAGAACTAGAATTCAAGGTACACTACAAGATTTGCCAACCCAAATGCGCTCACTAGAGCAAGGTATTGTGAGCTTCTCCAAACACAAGGAATGAGTTTTATCTCTGATCATATCATTTATCTCTAGGTCAGTCTGTTGTTCAGCAGCAATCTCAAGCAAGTCTACGGTCTGGAAGTCACTAAACACAGCGCCTATGTCAGGGGGTCGACTCAAACAGTCCGCAACAACATTTTGCTTTCCCTCAATGTGGCAAATATTTGACGTAAACTCAGAATTGAGTTGCAGCTGTCTCAATCTCCTACCAGAATACTTCCTTTGGTTAGGCCTCAGAGCAAAAACTAAAGCGGAATGGTCTGTTTCAACCACAAAGTTGCGTCCTTCTAGAAAATACCAAAAATGCTTAATCGCTAGAAATATAGCCAACAATTTCCTATCAAAAGTGGGGTAATTTTTTTGTGTAGCGTTCAACAACTTCGAAAAGAAACCAATCGGTGCCAACTCACCACTCACAACTTGGTTAAGGGCGGCCCCAACAGCTCCATTCAAAGCGTCACAAGTCAGAATAGTTTTACCTCCTTTAATCGGCAGGGCTAAACTAGTAACATTCGCCAAAATATGTCTAGCGGATTCAGAAGCATCAATGCTTTCCTCCAACCATGGGATGCTTTTCTTGCTGTGTTTCTGTGGCTAAAGAAGCCGTTCCAGGGGGTGCAATATTGCTCTAGCCTGCAGCATAAAACTTCGGTACAAATTGATCATCCCCAAAAATTGTCGCAGTCGTCGTATGGTTTTAGGCATGGGAAAAGTCTGAATAGCTTCCACGTAATTTGAGTTAGAGGGAGGACTCCTTTGTGACCAATTCTTCTTCTTCTTCTTTCTTCATTGCCCGCTTTTCTGTGAGGGTTGCGTGGGCAGTAGCTCAAAATTGAGCCGCCACACCTCAAAGTCTTCCATCACCTCCATCATTTCACTTGGGCGAAGTCCCAAGCGATTCCATCCAAGATCCTCAATGTAATCGGTCCATCTAGTTCTAGGTCGTCCGACTGGTCTTCTCCCATTTGCTTTGGCATGTAAAGCTTGTTTGGGGAGTCTTTCCTGAGGCATTCTGCTTACATGGCCAAACCATCTAAGCTGAGATCTTTCAATTCGGAAAAGTATCGGCTCGATGTTAAGAGATTTTCAAATTTCAGAGCTACGCACCTTGTTAAACAGTGTAACTACTTCGATTTTTCGTAAAAACCTCATTTCGGACGCTTGCACTTGTGATCGCATTCTTTCGGTCATTACCCAAGATTCATGACCATAAGTGAGAATGGGGACAAAAACTGCTTGAAAATTGAGAGCTTTGCCTTTTTCGACAATTCTCGTTTCATGGCAACCGAATAGTGCAAAGCTCGCATTACTGCACTAGCCTTGCCTATTCGGGTATCCAGTTCTTCGTCTTGCCTTCCGTCACTCGTAAATGCAACCCCAAGATACTTGAACTTCTCTACCTGCTTCAGTGTCGCTCCATTCACTTGTAATACGCACTGATCAGGGTTTCTTGAAAGATAAAGTACCTCAGTTTTGGCCGTGCTCATTTTCATTCCGGCGGTGTTGCATGCATCTGCAAAGCTATTTAATGTGCGCTGGAGGCCAGATTCTGTGGAAGAAAGCAGAACCAAATCATCAGCGAATAGCAGACGACTAATTTTGCAATTTCCAATCGTGGCACACTCATCAGCTTGGCTGTATTTGTCGATCCAATTCATGTAAACAATGAAAAGGAGAGGTGACAAAACGCACCCTTGCCGGAGTCCAACGCCCACATGGAACGGCTTTGATTGCTTGCCATTTACCCGAACACAAACCTCCGGTCGGCAGTAGAATGACTTAATAGCGCGTAACAATTGACCATCAACGCCATACTCCTGCAAAACCTTCCAAAGTTTATCCCGAGGAACTCGGTCATATGCTTTTTCAAGATCGACAAAGCATGCAAAGAGATCTTTGCCATACTCCCAAGATTTCTCGAAGATTTGCTTCAGAGTGAAGATTTGGTCCGTGGTGCTGCGACCCGGACGAAAACCGCACTGACCATCTTCCAGTTTTGATTCCACTATTTCTCGGCATTTCCTTTCAAGGCATTTGGCATATACTTTCCCTGGCAAACTAACGATTGATATCCCTCTGTAGTTTGTACATTGCTTGCGATCTCCTTTCTTGAATATCGGAATAATCACACCTGTTTGCCAATCTCTGGGAGTTTTGCCAAACTTCCACGCAACTTGACACACTCTCGTTAACCAGGGAATTCCTTCTCCAGTCAGCGCTTTCAACATCTCGGGTCTGATTTCATCTTCACCAGCAGCTTTTCCAGATTTTATCCCTTTAATTGCAGTTGCCACTTCTGCTGCAGTGAAAACTTTGTCCTCCCCTAGATGTGTCACTTCGTGTGTGTCACGAGTCGATGCCTTTACAGGATTCAAAAGATCTTCAAAGTATTCTCTCCATCGTAAAAGGATTTCATTCTCATCCGTTAGAATGTTACCGTCAGAATCCTTGATGGAGTACGTGCTACTCGATCTTTTGCCACGTAAACGGCGGATGGTCTGCCAAAATACTTTGCTTGCCGAAAAATAGTTGAAATCCAACCGACGACCAAACTCTTCCCATGACTTCTCCTTGGATTTCTTTACTGCCGAAGTTGCCGTTTTTCGTGCCTCAGAGTACCGGGATTGCAAATCAGATGACGATCTATCCTGTAGCCAGGCCTTGAACGCATCTTTCTTTGCTCGAATAGCTTCTTTAACCTCTTGGTTCCACCAAGGTGTTCTTTTCTCACTATCGCCCGCCACTCTAAGCCGTTTTCGCCCACAACTTTCAGCAGCTGATGAAATGATTGCTGATCTGAACAGCAGCCATTCCCTCTCGATGTCCTCGGATACATCAGGAAGTTGTCTGAACCTAGATGATATACTGGATGCAAACTTTTTTCTTACTTCTTTGTCCTCCAAAGCCTCCCATTTGATCCGGTAAGTCACAGACGACCTGTTGGATCTCTTGTTTAGCCAAGGTTTCGAAAGTCGTAAGGAACATACTACCAGATGGTGATCAGTTGACAATTCAGCACCTCGCTTCACTCGAACGTCCAGCACATCAGAAAACAAATCTGACGAAACTATGCAAAAATCTATCAAAGATTTTTGATCCATACTAGGTCGATACCATGTATACTTGTGAACCTCTCTGTGCTGGAAAAAGGTATTCATGATGCGGAGTCCGTTGCTACAACAGAGCTGCAATAAATACCTTTCGTTCTCATTTAGTCCAGTGACTCCATGTTTTCCGATCACACCCTTCCACGTATCTGTGTCTGTTCCAACATGTGCGTTAAAATCCCCCATAAGGACTGTAGATTCAGTGGCTGATTCTCGTAGAAGAGCATCATTTACTTCATCCACAAAAGTCTGATATTCACTGGTGGCATTGGGGGCATATACCTGCAATAGGCACAATGACCGATCCAATACCTTGAGCTTCAACATACAGACCCGTGATCCCAAAGGAATCCAATCTGACACACAGTCTGACAAACGGGGGCTTGTGAGAATCCCCACACCCGCTTGTGCAGACATACTAGGATCAGCACCAGAATAGAAGAGTTTCCATTCGCCATCCAGATCCACAGTTCCAGAGCCACGTCGTTTGGTTGAAGAAACTCCGACAATATCGAGATGATACCGCTTTGCTTCCTCAACCAATTCTAGCTCTTTTCCTGTGAGGGTGAGGATATTCCAATTGCCCAACAGCAGTTGGTGATGGTTGACCCATGAGTGTGCGACATTATCTCGAGTACGAATACTCTGCGCTGCCTCCATTCGCCTCTCCAAACGTGTAGCGGGCACATTGGTGGAGCTGCCACTAGAGCTGGCTGGTAGAGATTGTCGCTTATTTTTCGAACGAGCCCCTCTGCCTAAGACTCGAACGCCATAGGGGTTTCGCTGAATGACGACCTGGTAGTCCCTAGGCGCTCCCTTGCCGAACGAGGTGCCACTTGTGAAGGTGGCCCCATTAACGTCGTTCACGTAATTTTCATTATTTGTGCTCATCATGATTTGTTTTGCAGTTCAATCTAACTGCGGAGAGGTTTTATATCAGAGTTGTCCTTCTCCTTGGTTATATGCTTACCACAGCTGATGGGCATAACCAACCCAGGTTTTAAGTTTTCCAACTATTTTGATTTGAACTATACTTCGTCTCGCTTCTACCATTAGATCTATCTGGCATGGGTAACCCTTTCAGGAGAACTGAATCTCCAGCCAGTACAGCTCTGCAAGTCATTGAGGCACATAGACTTTTCCACCTCGTTACGGTGATAGTTCATGGAAAAGCTATGCTTTGTAGGTCTAATTGCCGAGCTATGTTATACTATGCCTACTGTGCCATAATAAGCCAATTATATGTCATACTATGCCTACTAAGCTACGGTGCCCACTTTGGCCTACTAGGCCTGTTGTGCCATAATAAGCCTACTGTATGCCATACTATGCCTACCAGGGTGCCATGTTATGTCTACAATGTCATACTAAAGCTGCAGCACCTACTGTGGCACACTATGCTTACTAATACTATGCCTATTTTCCATAACAAGCCTCCTGTATCTCATAATCTGCCTACTAAGGTGTAATACAATCCCTACTATAATATACTACGCTGCAGTGCCTACTGTGGGATACTGTGCAATAATAAGCCAACTATGCCTACTGTGCCATAGTAAGCTACACTGCCTACTGTGACATGCTATGCTTACTAGGGTGCCATAACAAGTCTACTTCATGTTACACTATGCCTACAATGCCATACTAAGCCTCCTATGACATAGTACTCCTACTAACCTATGGTGCCAAAAGCCCACTACAGTATATTGTTGTTGTAGCGCATATTTATCCTCCAGTCACCAGACAGCATCAGACGCTAACTTATTGGACGATCCGCACATTTTTTTATTGCAGTGACTATTTCGTGATTGGAGAAATCCGCACCTGCTTGAGGAGTTTCCGATGATCCAACGTTCCTGTAGATTTCTTCAAATTCTTGCCCCCCGAATTTGCTGCTTGTTCAAAGCCACCAAGCAGAGATAATTATCGTAAAACGTCTTATCCAAGGACGCAACGGCGTGACCAGGGTGCGGGTTGAACCCAGATCATTCAGTCAAGGTCGTCGTAAACAATTCGCTTTTACCCATTTGGCCAAGCTACCAACTATTCTACACTCGAATGCTATAGGCCTATTATGTCTACAATGTCATACTACGCCTACTATAACATACTAAGCTGTAGCGCCTACTGTGGGATACTATGCCTACTGTGCCGTAATAAGCCACTATATGTCATATTCTGATGTTGTACTATGCCTACTAAGCTACAGTGCCCACTTTGGCATACTATGCCTACTGTGCCATAATCAGCATACTATGTCTATTGTGCCATAATTAGCCTACAATATAGCATAACTATACCCATTGTACCATAATAAGCCTACGATACCTACAATGTCATACTAGCCTGTAGCGCCTACTATGGTTTTTAATAGTATGCGTACTGTTCCATAACAAGCCCCCTATATGCCATACTCTGCCTCCTAAGGTGTCCTGCTATACCAACTATGATATACTAACCTCCAGTGCCATATAAAGCCAACTATGCCACAGAGCCTACTGTGACATGCTATGCCTACTAGGGTGCCATAATAAGCCTACTTCATGTCATACTATGCCTAAAATGCCATACTAAGCCTTCTATGACATACTACGCCTACTGTGGTATACTATGCCTAATGTGCCATAAGGCTACTACTGTACATGCCATACTATACCGCATGCTATACTATGTGTACAATGCCATACTACGTCTACTATGACATACTAAGCTGCAGTGCCTACTGTACCATAATAAGCCAACCATATGCCATACTATGCCTACAAAGCTACAGTGCTCACTGTGGCATACTATGCTTACCTTGCCATCATCAGCATACTATGTCTATTGTGCCAAAATTAGCCTACAATATGGCATAATATACCTATTGTGCCATAATAAGCCTACTATATACCATTCTATGCCTACAATATCGTACTAGCCTGTAGCGCATACGTGGCATATTATCCTTACTAATACTATGCCCACTGTTCCATAACAAGTCTAATATATGCCATACTCTGCCAAACTAGGGTGTCATGTTATCCCTACTGTGACATACTAACCTTCAGTGCCTACTGGTCTATATTAAGCCAACTATGCCATACACCTAGTGTTACACTATACTATGCCTACTGTGCCATAACAAGCCTACTATATGGGTGTCACGCTACGCGTACAGGCGTGTCATGCTAAACCTATTAGAGTGTCATGCTATGCTTACAAGAATGTCGTGCCAAACCTATTTGGGTATCACGCTATGCTTACAATGCTGTGCTAAGCTGCGGCACCCACTGTGGCATGCTATATGCCATACTGAGTCTACACTGCCATACTATGCCTATCGTGCCATACTAAGCCTGCTACATGCTATACCATAAACAAAACCATAATTATTCACCTATACAGGATAAAACAAATCCACTCCGGAAACCAGCTTTGCAATTCAGAGACTGGAGTCGCGGGGAAGTCGCATTTTGCACTTTTTAGCAGAGACTAGAGTGCCATTGTCTAAATATCGGATTGGAGTGCTATCCTAACGTTAACATTGATCCATCAATATTCTTAGCCAACCGCTAATATTTGCAATCAATTTTTCCACCCAATGCCAACATGCAATAATCAACCTTCCTATACCAGTGCTTAAATTCATCAATTAATTTTCCAAGACTAATGCCAACATCCAATAAATTAACCTTCTTATACCAATGCTTACATTCATCAATCAATTTTCCTAGTCTAATGCTAACCTTTATCAATCAATTTCCTAGCCTAATATCCATTCAGTTTGCTAGCCTAATATCCATCAATTTTTCTAGCCTAATGCTGACATTTATCAATCATTTTAATTTTGATTTGATTTTAATTTTAGAATCCAATAAATTAACCTTCTTATACCAATGCTTACATTCATCAATCAATTTTCCTGGTCTAATGCTAACCTTTACCAATCAATTTCCTAGCCTAATATCCATTCAGTTTCCTAGCCTAATATCCATCAATTTTTCTTGCCTAATGCTGACATTAATCAATCATTTTCCTAGTCTAATACTAACCATTTTGTTTTAATTCTTTAATTTTTAAATTTTTTAAATTAATTTTTTAATTTTTATTTCCAGTGACCAATTCTGTTTCCTAAAAATTCAATTTCAGAGACCTTGAAAATGCATTTGTCAAGATTTAGGACTAAGCCATATTGGAATAGGCGTTCAAAGACAAATGTAGGTGTCGGATATGCTCCTTCTAGTTCGAACTGAAGATGAGGAGATCTTCAATGAAGCAAAAGACATTAGGAATTCCCTGGAGAACTTCATGCATGAAACGATGAAAGGAATTGACTGCACAATTAGAGATCCCAATTGGGAGGCGTCGAAATGTAAAGTTGTCCAACGGCGTAATGATACTTGTTATGCATTGATCTTCCGGGGCAATTTCCACTTGATGGTAACCTTTGTACAGGTTAAGGATGGAGAAGACAGTTGAACCTTCCATATCACCCACAAAGCCTGATAAAAGGGGATAGAGTAGTGGTCTGATATGGTTTGGCGGTTTAGTAGGCGAAATTCTCCACCCGCCCGCCTTTTTTTTTGAACAAGGTGCACAAAGTTAGCCCATTCGCTCTCGCTTCTGTGAATGATTCCCAATTGGAGTAGCTTATCCAACTTCACGCGTAAGATCTCCAGCTTTTCTGGGCTTAACTTTCAAATTTTAGCAACACATGGTGAACCGGAGGTGCGCATATGATGCTGAGTCTTATACCTAGTAGGCTTTTTGAAATTATTAACAAACAAATCAGAGTAAAAGGTGCAAAGCCTATCTACCGAGTCGAAACTTCGATCCTCTACTAGTCTATTTTCAACAACGTTAGCTAGCGATTCGGGACAGGACTTATGGTCCAAAGCGACGTTTCCCTGCATTGCCTCATTCTTTGATAAGAAACTGTAGTCGACACACTCAACAGCTTCTGCGGTCGAACCGGCAGGTTCCTTTATTGCACTAGAAAAAAAGGTAGAGTTAGCTTAGCATCAACCTTATCATGACAGGGAAACTTCCATAGTGCGACGTTTTTTTCGCCATCGCGTAAAAAGTTCTAAAATAGCACAACTAACACCAGCGCGTAAAAAGTTCCGTTTGAAACTCTTCCGCAAATTGAGGGTTACCGTTAACGGGATAGTCTCTTAGGTCGGAACCAACGTGCCTTTAGCCGCCGTCATTTGACCTGTTAATCTCTTGTCGCCTGCAGAGCGAAAGCAAGGCAAAAGAGACACCGCACTGCTCGTATCTACCATAAAGCTTACCAAAGTGTTAGGGTCTTTTATCATTCACACATTTCAGTTAGCATTAATCAAACCAACTGGCCAAAACAGACTTCTAGCGAGCCACGCCAGTTGCACGGTTGACTACACGAACGAGCGCTAGAGCCGAAACGTGCTTCATACTAACACAAATCCGAGTTGTGCGTGTCACACTCGTTTTTAAATCTTAAAGAAACGCTCTTGCTTGTTTGGTTTCGGTCGTGTGTTTTTGAATACGTTGTCTGACCAGCTCGCATAGGCGTAGCCACGGGAGGGGGGGGCAGGTCCCCCAATCAAAATGCCGCCAATGATACAAATGTGACAAAAAAGCCTTGTTTCTTCAGTTTCTTTTGGCATCTTCGCGTACAACAGTACATGCGTACAACAGTAATTAACAATACTATTGACAACCAGGGGGCCCAGGCCCCCTCAATTCAATTTTTGCCAACCAATTAAATGTACAGTATAACCCAGGTGAAATTAAGAGTTTTTGTCTAAAAATTTGCTATATCAGACTCTCATATAACCTTTTTAATATCGTGATAAAATAATCAGGGCCGGATTTACCACATGGCACAGTGCCTAGTGCCCCGCTCTTAGATGAAAAGGCTTTTTTGTGGTCTACACCTATTGCAGGAAGATGTTGCAATAACTCCAAGTACCGGGGGCCCCGTGTAATGTACTGTAAATTCGGCCCGGGAATAACATGGTTAGTACGCGTAACCATCTATTGTACCATTTTTCACTAACAATTCACTTCCACCTCGCCACTTTTTACGCGAAAAAATACTTTTGAAAAAAATTAGCTTGAGGAAAAGTTCAGTTTACACATTATTCAATTTGAATTGAGGGGCGTGGGCCCCCTGACCGCTGGTTAATTTCACGACAAAACAAAAATCTCAAAGGAAAATCTTCGAGTGGATTATTATTTACTGCTAAAATATTGCAGGAGGCAGCGTACCTTACTTCCGTTAACCTGGGCCAAATCACTTACAAAATTTAACACCAAAATGCAAGATTTTGAACGTGTTTTGGACTTAAATTGCAAGTAAAAAGAGATTAGGCAATTTAATTGTTTCCGATGTTGTGGCTTTCAAATGTTAAAAATCTAGTTTTTTCAAATGGCTCTGAACAAGTGCGAAATGTGATCCAATGGCATTAAAATAGCTTTTTATCTCAAAAAGTTACAAAAATCGCCTAGCCGCTGGGGGCTTAGCCCCCAGACCCCAGTTTGTGACGCGTTTGAGTTAGACAAGTTTGCTCAACGTGTCTCCTGAGTTGAACATTTCCATTTTTTAAATATTGGTTTAGGCCTTCTTCCGTCAGCGAAATCCTGTTTAGGTTCCAAACCAGGCCACTGCTTCTGATCTTCTATTGTACGATATCTTAGCTCCATAAAAATTTCCTTTGTTGAAAAATTTTGATGACGTCACTACATGTAATTTGTGGTTTGGCCTCCCCACCCCAATCAAAAATTCTGGCTACGCCTATGGCAGCTTGGCCCTGAAAATTTGTTTGGGAAGAATGACGAAAGTTTCTTGAGCCACGAAAAAATTTACCGTCTCTTTTTGGAGTCGAAAAATGCTGCGGTGAAAAGATACCGCGTAAGGCAGAATGAGATCGAGAAAGGTTGCTGACCGTAGCATTCAGCCTCTCAACACACACACTCAGATCGTTCTATTTATCTGAGACCAAATCCAGCGATAATGAAGTCGAAGGCGTTTTGGTCACTTGAGAAAAATGGTCTGCTGAGCTGGCTGCAGTACGAGAGACACGATGACTGTCATTTTCGTGAATTCGGTCTGTCATTTTGGCCAAGCTATCTACATCCTCACTGCCATGCATCGATAACATTTTACGAGTTTCGGACGGCATTTGGTCCAAAAAGAATTTGTGTAAAACACGCAGGGGTCGAACTACATTTAGACCCATCCAACTGCGCATTTTGCCAAGCAATTCGCTAGGTTTCTGCTCAAAACTGAGCGGGGTATGATACAGAAGCTGATGCAGCTTCTCCTCCTCCGTGGGCGTATAGTGGCTTAAGAGCGCATGCAGCTTTTAAATCGTCGTAGGGGTGCTCTCCAAAGTCTTCCAACGGGAACTCTTAAGTCATTAAATGCCTGGGGTCTGAAGCGTATAACAGGAGCTCGCACTTACGTTTGTGATCACTCAGGCCACGAAAGTTAAAAATAGCCTCGACTACTTTAAACCATAGTAAACCATCATCATCTTAAAATTTTGGAAGCTTGATTGGCGCACCCAGCAGAATTGTAAACGGTACGACTAGTTCAGGCCCGGACCCGAAAATATAAGCCGGAACCCGGCCCGAACCCAAAAATTAATTCGAAGCCCAAATCATGCCCGAAGAAATCTGAAAGTAAAGTTAGGTCTGAAAAATTTAGCAATGTTGCCAAGATATTTTGACTATATTTTTGTGCACCTAAAACAAAAAGCACGTCTCACGCCCGAAATTTTTGTCAACTTTAGGCCCGAACCCGACCCGAAAAGCCCGGCTCGACTTACAACTCTAGTACCCAGGTCCCTTAATGCGGAAAACTGGGTTGTGTTCGGTAGAGTAGACGTTGTTGGCCTGCCGCCCTTTCTAAGGCCAAAAGGGGTGGAGGCGAAATTTGAAAAACTCAGTGAAAGGATTCCGCTAGACCTGCAGTAAGTACTGCTAGGCTACTAGGCCTACCGTGATACCGATTCCGGTTTCTTTTCTTTGATGTTCGGCTGGTTGACAGATTCCTGATGTACTGTAGATACAAGTCCAAATGATAACCCAGATTCAGGGCATAAGCGTTGCCAGGGGGGGGGGACGGGGGCCCGGGCCCCCCTAATCAAAATACCACTAACAACAAAAAATTATGACAACATAGCCTAGCGATGTTTAGTTGCAGTTATTTTTTTTCAGTAATTACGCACATAACAGTAATTAACAATAATATTAATGACAACAAGGGAGTCCCGGGGCCCCTAACTAGCAACCAGGGGGCCCTTACTAACAACTAGGGGGCCCCGATGGCCTTAACCGACAACCAGGGGCCCCGGGCCCCTAACTGATAACCAGGTGGCCCTTAACTTCAAGTCAAGTCAAGTTTATTTCACCATAAGCTTAAAAGTAAGCAGGCAGGAAACAGCGATAAGACCATGCGGTCATCTAGGTCAACTGCACCTATTAGCAATACTAAACAGTTACAGGCATAAACCTAAGCTTGTCATTGAACATAAAAAAAACTCAAAATATCATTGACAATGTAACAGGTAACAATAACTGTGTTGCCAGCTTTGCACGAAATGTTTAGAAAAAAAAACAAAAAAACACACGCACGCAAAAAAAACAACTGACTTTTGCTTGATTAAAAAATTGAATTATTTAGACATTGAACATTGTTGCACGCTCAACTTGTTTTGTATTAAAGAAGGCAAGTCAGTCATAATTTAGTTTAAAATCATATTTTTATACAGCAAAAACATTAAATAAAAAAGACTAAATCAAATTCTTGCATTTTGGATTGACAGAAATAAAACTAAGTAATAATCTGAAGAAACAATTTTGACAACTCTGTATGTAGTAAAAAAACAAAAATTTTCACACTTATTTACCCAAATAACAATTGGATAATCAAGACAATGACTGCAGTTACACGCAAACAATCCAAAAGCCATAAAAATGCATTTTTCAGTTCGTCTAAATTCAATCGTGTTTAAGAAAACCAATCGATATAACAAAAACAAATCAAAGCACACATTGACTCAGCTTCCAAATCGATTGCATACTAACGCAGTAGATGACTGTTCATGTTACATCAAGCAACTCTGAATGCTATCAACCTTTAAAAAAATTTTTTCAGCCATAACCCAAAATTAGGACTACGAACTTCTCCAGATTTCCGGAATTTCGGTATTTTATGCATTAAATAGACCCTTAGCTTAAGTGGACCAAACACGAACACTGAAGTTATGCTAAAAGAAAAAAAAAAAAAAAAAAGAAAAGAATTTCAGATAATTATAGATAAGGTATGGAATAAAATAAATATCTTGGCCGTACCATAGTCAAATTATGCATTGCTGCCTTTAGAAAGAAGAATATGAGGATCTGTAGCACAAGCACTGTACGATTTTGAATATAAATTTCTGGAATTTCAAACACACTTTACAGTATAAACCCGAATATGCAATATCCACACCACTATTTTTTTTTTGTTTTTTCGAAAATAATTAAAAATGTAGAAAATGCAATCAATATTTTTAAAATACAATGCAATCAATATTTTTAAAATTACTTTGATAGTCTAAACTGACGACCAGGAGGGCCCAGGGCCCCTAGCTAAAAACCAATAAAGGGCCCTTAATCAACAACTAAGGGGCCACCTAACTGACAATTAAGGGGCCCCGGGGCCCCTAATCGACAACCAGGGGGCCCGGGGCCCTAACTAGCAACCAGGGGGCCCCCAGGCCCCTAACCAACAACCAGGGGGCCCTGAGTCTCTAACTGACGGCCAAGGGGCCCGGGGCCCCTAACCCACGGCCAAGAAGCCCAGGGCCCCTAACTAACAACCAGGGGACCCCGGGGCCGCTAACCAACAACCAGAGGGCTCCGGGGCCCCTAACCGACAATGAGGGGGCCCCGGGGCCCCTAAACGACAACCAGGGGGCTAAACGACAACCAGGCCCCTAACTAACAACCAGGGGGCCCCCAGGCCCCTAACCAACAACCAGGGGGCCCTGAGTCTCTAACTGACGGCCAAGGGGCCCGGGGCCCCTAACCCACGGCCAAGAAGCCCAGGGCCCCTAACTAACAACCAGGGGACCCCGGGGCCGCTAACCAACAACCAGAGGGCTCCGGGGCCCCTAACCGACAATGAGGGGGCCCCGGGGCCCCTAAACGACAACCAGGGGGCTAAACGACAACCAGGCCCCTAACTAACAACCAGGGGGCCCTAACCAACAACCAGGGGCCCTGGAGTCCCTAACTGACGACCAGGGGGCCCCGAGGCCCCTAACTCACGACCAGGGAGCCCCAGGGCCCCTAATTAACGACCAGGGGGCCCGGGGCTCTAAACCGACAACCAAGGGGCCCCGGGGTCCTTAACTGGCAACCAGGGAGCTCCAGGGCCCCTGATTGACAATCAAGGTTCCCGGGCCAGGGGCCCCTTAATTCAAATTTTAAACAATTTATATGCAAAACCTGTGAGAATTGTTTTGAGTTTTGACCTAAAAGTTGCCACCCCAGGCCCTCGTTTAAAGTTATTATGAACTTAATGCAATAGAACAGGCGGTAATGCAAACCTCCCAATTGAAATACTACCAATGATAAATATAAAGAGAGCATAGCCAGTATGTTGTCCCTGTCCGGAATTGCAGTTCCTTTAATTTAGGATTTAAGCGTACAAATGTAAGCAATAATAATGAGGACCGCATGCCCACGTCAAAATAATAATGTCATGCAATTCTTGGAAGTTTCAAAAAACTGTCAAGTGGCTTGACTCGAGTCCTCCACGTTTTGGAAAAAAAGTTATATTAATTTTGATTTAAATGTTTTTTCTTTTATGAAAGAACTTATTAGAGGAGCGATCTTGCCTTAAAATCATAGGCTTGGCCAGGGGGTGGACGAGGGAACCCGGGCCTCCTTAATCAAAATGCCACCAATGACAAAAATTTGTCAAAAAACACCTTGTTTCTTCATTTTCAGTTTCTTTTAGCATCTTTGCGTACATCAGTACACGCGTACAACAGTAATTAACAATAAATGATATTGACGACCAGGGGGCCCGGCGCACCCCCTTAATTCAACTTTTTCCCATTAATTTAAACGTATAACCAGGGTGAAATCAAGAGTTTTTGTCCTAAAAGTTGCTACCTCAAGCCCTCATCTAAACTTTTTGTGAACGTAATGCAATAACCAGCGGCGTATTTTCCATATGGCTCAGTGCCAGGGCCCTGCCGTCAGATCAGAGGCGTTGCTAAAAACGGTGGCACCCGGGGTGGGATTTCGTGGTGGCACCCTTTTACGTACCAAAAATAGGTAAAGACCCCACCACCCCCAGAAAAAAGGTCTTCGCCTGAAAATCAGTGGATTTTTAGTCCAAATGAGGATGAGGACGACCAAACAAAGAGAAAAAAGCACACTGTTAAAATTTTTGGGTCCAGCTGACCCAAAAAATCCTGGTCAAAAGCCTTTGACCCAAAATTTTGGGTCAAAATTTTTGGGTCGTCGTTAAGTTTTTGGTCGTAAATTTTGGGTCAAAAAATTTGGGTCAAAGTAAAATTTTGGGTCAACGTTTTTGGGACTTTGCAGAAATTTGGGTCAAAAAATTTGGGTCAAAGTAAAATTTTGGGTCAACGTTTTTGGGTCATTGCAAAAATTTGGGTCAGCGAAAAATTTTGGGCCAAAAAGTTTAGATGTAGATGCAATTAAAAGTAGATGCAATTAAAACCAATCAATTAACATCGGCTATGTTTAGACCTTAAATTTCAATCAGTATGCTCTCGAACCAATAGCAGTGGACCTGGAATGTACCAATTCACAGAAGTACCAAGCACTTGTTTACAAAGTAAGTTTTTTAATTACTGCTATTAACTAACTAGTAAAGTTTAATGGGAGCTGAGGAGTTGAGTGAATTTGACTTCTTTCCGTCTTTTTTTCATTTTTTATTTTGCAATAGCTTGATGTGATATATGGGTGCATAGGCTTAACCACGGGGGGCAGCTCCAGTGGCGGATTTAGGGGGGGATGGGGGGGATGCATCCCCCCCACCAGCTTAAACCTAACGATTTCGGGCGAAAAATTAGTCTCAACTTCGGTGAAGACCTTTTTTTATTTTATTTTATTTTTTTTTGGAGACCACCTGATTTTGGGCGGAAAAAACGTTTGAATTTCCGATTTCGGCCGAAAATTCAGTCTCAATTTCGGTGAAGACATCCAAATTTTTGAGGTTTTGTGCTTAAAATTTTTATTATCCCCCCCCACCAAAATTTTCTGGATCCGCCACTGGGCAGCTCCCCAATTGAAATGCCACCATTGATAAAAATGATGACAACAACGCCTACAGAATTATTTCTTCAGTCTAAGTTTCTCTTAGCATTTTCGAGTACATCAGTAATTAATAATAATAATATTGACAACCAAGGGGTCGACGCCCCTCTCAATTCAAATTTTTGCCAATCAATTTAAATTTATAACCCAGGAGCATTTCACGGTTTTCTCCTAAAAGTTGCAATCTCAGGCTCTCATCTATCTTTTCATGAACGTAATACAATAATGATGAGTAACCATCTATTGTACCAACTTGAAATAACAATCCACGTCCACGAGGTTTTCGCGACAAAATACTTTTGAAAAAAATTAGCTACCGGAGGTGCTTATTGAACAAATTATTGAATTTGAATTGATGAGGACCTAGTTGGTTGGACCTTGAATTGATGACAACCCCTTGGTCGTACGTGTAATCCTAAAGCTGGTTATTTTTATGACAAAACAAAAACACTTCAAAGCAAACTTTCGAGTGAATTATTTTTTACCGCAAAAATATTGCAGGAGGTAATCAGTAGAGTACGCAGGATTTTCGAAAGGGGGAGCAAGGAAATTTGAAAATAATGAAGACCAAAATGAAAATTTTTCCACCCAGTTTTCCTGCTCAAAATCAGATAAAGACCAAAAAAAAAGGTCTTCACTCAAATTTAGTTCGGTTTTTGGCCCAAAATTAGGTGAAGACCAAAAGCAAAAGGTCTTCGCCCAACGTATGTGTGCTCAAACTTTATGCCCAAGTTACAAATGGGGAAGGGGGAAGCCGCAAATTTGCATACTATTCTATGCTAATCATACTATCCTGGCGACCCAAAGGGGGGGCTATGGCACCATGAACCCCCCCTAATTACGCCCCTGGAGGTAATGTACCTTGCTTTACCCACCTCGGCTAAGTCGCTTACAAAATTTAACCCACAGACAAGCGCGTAGCCAGGATTTGCCATGATGGGGCGGTTACGGGTATATGGGGGCGGGGCTACCAGCCTCCAGAGGCAAATGGATGTCTGGTGGGAAAGCCCCCAGCCGCCGGAAGCACGGGAGTCTAAGAGAGGAACCCCCAGCGCTCAAAAATTTTGTTGTTGTTTTTTTGGCAAAAATGACTTAATTAGTTCTGCCTATTTCACTTCAGGAATAATTTAACTTGTTAAATTATCGTTGTTTGTGGTTGAGAGATTGTCCACTGCAGAAACAGCACGGGTGCAATATCATTTAGGATATGTGACGCGATGTCTTGTGAACTATTGAATTAGTTCTGCCTATAAAAAATATTGTATTCGCACTGGGGGAATTGTTGATCTTTGTCCTTTAACTCTCCCCCCCCCCTTATCCACTTGGTCCCCTTGCCCATTTTATGTTCTTAATTTTTCATCCCTGTCTATTAGCCCACTTGGTCCCCTGTCCAGAGTTAATTTTTTTTTTTCGGGTTACCTTGGTCACAATTGCGATTATGTTTCACAATCCTATTTTGATTTTAACTTTATGGGCTAGGTTACTCAGATTTTGAATTTCGGTTTACAGGCAAGCTTAGTTTAGTTTTTGAATTTCGGTTTGCAGACAAGCTTAGTTTAGTTTTTGAATTTCGGTTTGAACGTCAGCTCTGCCGATGAGCGTTGGTATTACGCGAAACTCGAGTCCAGAGCAGTACGTGGGGAAAAAAAATTGGGTCTGCCTTTTTAGCAGCTGAAGTTACGAGATGAAGACGTTAGCCTATACCGATAGCTTGGTTATTCAAATTTACCGGTTGAGTAAGCCTAATTCAGGGATCAAAATTCTTTGCATTGTGTCGACTCCTCTTCACACTGATGATGAAGTCAGTTGACTTCGAAACACGGGAATGCTCCCGCGATAGGGGGCTCCGCCTCACCTGCGTCACTAGGGGTTGAAATGATTACCCATTTCGACGCGGAGACAGCATTAAGGTGTTGTCAAATGAAGTAGGATTGTAAGACGTGATGTCTCTGTGAACTACTAAATTAGTTCTGCCTATTTCACTTCAGGAATAATTTAACGACTTAATTCCTATTTTGATAAAAATTAATGTTTTTAAAACGTGAGATAGAAAGTAGCAGGGCAAAAATATGATTACACTAGTTGCATAAATGGGCTATGTGGGAGATAGCTATTGCTAGAATTTTAGTTCTTTTATTTAAAAGCTGGTAAATCATAAAATCCTATACTGGTGTCTGGTAGTTTAATAAAACTCTTAAGGTCCGGTCTACACTGTGCGTACAAAATTACAAAAATTTTTACGCACGTACGTCGAAGGTGTTTACCACACTAGAGTTGTGAATTTTTCAACTTTTGGAATGAAAAGAAATTCCTGGGTTTGCAATTAATGAACTTTTATATATTAAATATTTCTACACTAGTTTTTCCTTCTGAAACGAAAAAAAGCTGGCGCACCCAATTTGTTGAAATTTTGCAGATTTTTGGCATATTTCAAAATGGCAATCATGCTGTTTCAAGCAATTTTACCGCTTGATTTTTAAAGACTTTTATAATTGCAAGAAGGACCGTAGCCAAAAGGTTTGAGAGTGGGCTAAAGCCGTCTTAGAAAAGCCAAAGCTTTGTGGTTGCGCCTGGGAGATGTACATACAAAATAAGCACGTTCGAAGGACATTTCTTTTGCCCCTAGATTTTATTTTGCTAGCTACAAGTGAACTCTTTTTTTGTTCGATGTTGACCAGCTTTCCAACTGTAATACGTGAGCCTCACCTGGTAATATAGGCTCTGTCTACGCCCTGGTTAATATTTTTAATTAAGAACGACAATTAAGCTCTAAAAAACAGTGCAGACGAATAATATTTACAATGAAGCTGAGGTGAAATTTTTGTGTCAACAAAATTTTGTCTTGCAACTGTGATGAAAAACAAAGAGCAAACAAAATGTTCAACAAATTCAACTTTTAGATAAGCCTGCTTGGCCTATAATTTACGGATAAATAGCCAAAAGTGTATCAGTGATATTGTTCTTTCAACATTATATTTAGTAGAAAGTGATACAACGATAAAGAAAAGTTGTAGTTGCGAACGAGATGCACAAAATACGGCTGAATGTTGGCTGTTGCAATCTTTTCGTTCGATTTTTGGGACGGCTACATTTGTACATCAATTAAGTTAGTAAGGCATAATTTGGGTATCAAATTTGTTCTTTGCATGAGCGGTGTAAAAAATCACGCAATTGCTGTATAAAAAAGCTGAAAGCTGTGGTAGATTGGAGCACCAATTTAGGCATAAACTTTGAACGATGACGGTAAACAGAAAGCTCCTTGATAAGAGTGCATTAAAAATTTGAAAAATTTGTACAGAATGCCTATGAAAAAGCAAGTCTTTGGCAGACATCGGAGTCTTAGGTTTATTTTTCACTCAGACTTTTAAGTCAAATGTCCGATTTTGTGAATTTTTTGTATTTAAAAAATCTTGAGGTCATATTTGCAATGGCAAGAAGGCAATTTTTGGGATTGCATTCAAAAATAAGCAGAGGTTTTTCAAATTTTTTTTTTTGGCCATTGAGTAATTTTTTTCGATAATTTACTAAAAATTTAAGTCAATGACTGTTTATTTAATTGACCGAAAAACAAACGAACTTAATTTGGATTTTTTAACAACATGAAACAACAAGGCCAAAAGAAAACACACAAAAAAATTCTGAAAAATTACTAATGGCACTTGCAATGATCTAACCTGCGACAAAGCTCAAAGCAGTCAAACATGTTGTTGTGCTCATAGCTAAATAGTCGCTAAAAAGAGCTTTTGTGGCTAGTTTATACATTTTGATGGAAGTCCTCTGAAAAAATTTTCTCGCTAGTGTTTTAATTTTTTGAATCTTGTCATTGTCAAAGGTTAAATTGTTGCCAGTATGAGACAGCCTTAGCACCCTAAAAAGTCTTTTTAAGCAAAAGCGAAAATTCAAAATAAGTCAGTACAAAATCAACCCATGTAAACGTAACTGTGTGAGCAGAAGCTTGATTCAGCGAAGAGTATCTCTAAAAGAAGTAAAAATTGATATTCTAACCATTAACCAAGCTCTTCTTTTGCTAGCCCTAACTTTTCATAACATGCCCCAAAACACTGACATTCAGACTCATTGGGTTGATGTTTCATCAACATTTGAAATATTACGATAAAACGAGGTAGCCAAAAGAGAAATCAGTATCATAAAAAAAATTTTATAAAATCGTCAAACATTACAAATATTTAGGGATATATAGCTTTTGAAGTTACCTTAAACGTACTACTTCTCTTCACTAGCAAACTTAATTTGTATGATTGGGAGTGACTGATTCAGTTATACATGCTGTATACGTTGCTATTTTCGTTCTGTTTAAATAGGTAATTTAGATATGATTTTTCAGTGAATCATAAGATTTTTTCAGAGCATAGGTACGCAAGGTTTTTGTAATGTTAACCAAAAAGAAAGTGATTTTTGTCATTAACATGCAGAAGTTTATCACTTCCAACATCAGACAATTGCAGATAAAAAAAATCATAATCCTAGTCTACACTATACAAAACGGCGCTTACGAGCGTAACGGCTTATCAGCGTATTCTGTGGGTGACCATGATATGGTGTTGAACTGGATGATGGAAATCACAGATTTGTTAAATTTGGGTCAGATTATGCATCACGAGAAGTAGTATTGTCTTTTTGATAATTCATACGTGAATTTTTTTACCTTCCTCACAAAAAAACAACGTATGGCCAATCAAGAGTGTTGTGGTGTCTATTAGATAGCGAGGTTTTTGTTGGATAAAGAAAAAAAAAAATTTGCGCCGATCAGTGATCAAGCGTCTGTCACTAAAACGCTAGATCTGGGTTCGATTTCTTGCTTGGCGTTCAGCAATAAAAAGAGACAGTGTGAAGACTCCACAGAGTGTGGTAGACAGGTGGACAAGACGTGGCAGCTTAACTCGAAGACCGAAAGGTTCCTTTGCTTTCTCCTGGCCGAAGCAACTTGGTGAACACAATGGAACTACAAAAATCAAAAGCCACTGATGGGCACTATAGGCTGGTTTCAAAGGTCCGGTTCTTCCTCTTTTGAATTCCTCTAAGCGGAAGGTGACTCGGTGGAAAGATCTGGTTGCAATTTTTTGCAGGGTACATTTTGTTTTCAGCTTTCAACTGTTTTTCAGTTCTTTTTTCAACTGTCACACTCCGTTTAAGCCAAATTTTGAGCCTTTTTCGCCTCTCTTCAATATCAACTTTTATATGAACTTTATCCAGTCCACCCCTAGAAACACAATAGACAGTGCGTGATGCGCAGCATGCAGGTATAGGTTATCCTCTCGAATTGTCAAACGGTTTGACTGCGCATAATGCGTAAATAAGTGTTGTAACATCATATTAAACTACAGTCTTTTCCGCATTTGATCCCTTCTGCAAAAACAACACGCATTTTATTATTATTTTGTTGACTCCTCCCCCAAGCAGTTTGTATTAAATCCTTGTAATCATTCAGATTCAATTGCACTATAACTCATGATTTCATAACTTAAATTTTTCCTGTATGCTTATAGCAAAATTCATCTTTTTTTTCACACATAAGCTTCCACTGAACGCTTTTTTTTTCTACCACTCTGGTAGTTTTGTATCACGATAACGCACAAGAATTTGACAATAAAAGTTTTGGATTCAATCCCTCACCCGCTAAACCTAAACTTATTCGGAAAAATGCTTACCCTAGCATTAGCCGAAGATTGGGAGAAATTTCACGGATGTTCAGCTAATTGCACTTTCATAAAACATAAAACGAAAATAAGGCGAACTATGGTAGCTAAAACATTTCAATTACCCTAAACTGCAGTAACATTATAACCAGAAATTGCAAAAAATCGATTGTGCGACTAGAACATTCAATAAGTTTACAGCACTCCGAGGAGGAACTTTTGTATTCTCTCAAAAAGGCAGATTCTGCAACTTTTGTAATACAACTGTATTTAGCATTTTCAAAACTCAATAAACTAAATTCGGTGCTAGCAAGAGTACAAAATTCTAAGCGCAAAGCAGTTAATATTTCAGAAAGTAACATATCGGGCATCTCTTACGATTGAATTGCTTCGGAGGGAGTGAGGGACCCTTTATTTGCTCGTCGCTTTACGGAGATACCAGCGCACGTTTGACAAGCACATTTTACTATTGATGTATAAATAAGTGTAAAGCAAAAGCTGTCTCATAGGTTTAATCAAAACTTATAGAAAAGTTCATCATAAGAGTTTTTCTAACAATAAAAACGGCAAAAATAGGTTGCAACACACCAAGATATTAAGTTATAATAAAAATAAACAATTCATGTCCCCTTTAAAGTAACACCAACAAATGTCAATAAATCTGACTCGGGTCATAGCAACAAGCGAAACAAAAAAACTTGACAAAAATAAACTCAACACAAAGTGACACACAACACATATATAAAGACTACAATAATAAGCTTCAAATTAAGAAATCAACGGTGACAACTTCAGATTTCTTAACAGTGACAACATCCTCAAAGGATAAATTAAAATAATAAGTTTAAGTTTATGCTGTCATACATTTTTTAAAAAGAAACAAACTTTCAATTTCATATTTCATGCCAGATGGTGCCAATGAATTCCATACATTCATTGATGCATACGAACACACGGTTGCAGTACTAGTAAATCTACTAGCAAATCTAAATCTAGTTATATTTTAAACCCAATTATTATCAGCATCGACAAGCAAGCTATATTTAGCACTAACCAAATTAGAACTAGACCTGATCAAAGTTTTCAAATACGTAGGAGCAAAACAATTTTTGAGTAAGCAAAGCAATTTTGATTTGAATACAAAATTTAATTGCTGAAAAGTTCAAATGTTATGCTAAAAGTTATAACTCATAGTGTGTTATAAAAGTGATGCTAGGCAAATTTGCTTAAGAAATTACTAAATGTGCCTTAAACGTTGAAAGCGACATTAAAATAAGAAAAAAAAAACATTAAAAATGATATCAATGTCAAATCAGTCTCAGAAAGCAGATATTTTTTCTATACATCACCAACATTTCTATTATAAAACTTGGAAATGAGTAATGCCTTGCTCCTGGAAAAGTCAAGCAGCAACTCTCTGAAGCATCAATAGTCACCAACGTCTTGGGTGATTTTATGGTGGGAAAAGAAGAAAATGTCACAAGTTTAGCCAAAAGCACTTAACCCAAACCATGAGCAATTTTCATTACGGTGTGTTGACCATGAAGCATGTTGAAAAAGTACAAACAAACATTAATGGGACTTGATGGCTTTATTCTTTCTGCTTTTCAATCTTACAGTTCCAGTAATCTTCCAATTAGCTTCTACACATTGGAGGACCTACAGTAAAACAAATAATAACTACTCCTACCAAAAAAAGTTCAAAATTCTGCAAACTGTCCAAAACCGCATTTAGCAGTAGACATAGTAGACATATCAAAAAACGTACCAATTATACATAAAAAACTTGCACTAAGAGAAGAGTCCAATATATTTAGAGGCAACCAGTTGACACAAGACGTTTAACTTGGCCAATTTTAATCTTAGTGCAAACTAGACTCCAAAGATGTTTGATGCAAAACCCTAACCATATCGCTGCTGCATCAAATCTTCTTGCACCAAACTAGTCAGATTAAAATCTTAGTCTTCGGTCTCTACTCCTACAAGGTCCATCCGGTATTTTTGACATGCACTCCACTGCACGATGTCCTTCACCTTCACAACGATAGCAATTTAAAAATTCCGTAGGTCTTTCCAGACTCCTTTCCTTCTCATCAATAATTAAATTTTCCCCTCTTATCGCATTTTTGCTACACAACTTTTTGTTGTGGGCCATTAAATACTGGTCTGCCCATGTCGCCAATTCATCTAAAGTTTTTGGGCTCCTCTCCTTCAAATACACTGAAAGTTCTTAAGGACACGCGTTAGTAAATTGCTCTCGTACCATCAATTCCACCACTCCATCAAAAGACTCTTCAACTTTTGCCAACTTTACACACTTGGTGAGGTAATTTTTCAGTCATACTATAAACTGGCCTGGGCTTTCTTGTCCTTCTGGCTTCGCATCACGAAATCTTCTACGGTATCCGAACTCCGTAAAGTCCTACCTCTTCAACAATGCCAATTTCAGACGTTCATAATCCATCGCTTCGTCTTGTGACAATCTTGAATAAACTTCCAACGACTGGCCTGATAACAAAGGGCTCAGCTGGGTAGCTCACGCCTCCTTTTCCCAGCCTGCAACTGTAGCATATCTCTCAAATCGTAAGAGATAATTATGTAGATCATGTCTGCCATCACCAAAGGCAGGTAACTCGGGCGAACGTGCAATTCTAGCACTTCGCCGTACCACTTCTACGGCAATCTCCACGGGTCGAGCTGCTTTTTCCAGCCTCTTGGCTTCTAACTCCAGTTTCAGCCGTTCCAATTCCATGGCGGCTCCTCTGCTACGGCTACGACATTCCATCTCCTCTGCTACAGCTCTCTTTTCATTTGCCTCTCCCTCGGCAAGCAGCCTTCTTTCTTCCGCCTCTCACTCGGCCCTCTTTTCTTCCACCGCAGCCTCTCGCTCGGCCCTCCTTTCTTCCGCCGCAGCTTCACGCTCGGCCTTCTTTTCTACCAGCTCTGCTTCGCGCATTTTGCGCCATTCCTCCATCAGGGATTTACTCTTGGGCTTTTGAAACTAGAGAACGACTGAGATGTTAATTGACGAATCGAAAATGGCAGTTGATAGTTCCTTTAGCTTCTTGAATCTCAAAAAGCAGCACACCAATCTTAACTTAAAACTTCTATTTAAGATTGAAACACAAACCAACTCACTGAGCAAAATCGCTCCACTAAACTTCTTACGATCGACCAGATTCAGATCGTAAAGACTTAACCGTGACCGACCAGGTTCAGGTCGCACCTTACACACTCTCGAGATCGTCCAATTCAGATCGCCACACAATACGGCTACACAAGCCAACCACAGATACACAAACTCGTCAAAACTCCCTACGAAACTAATACCTAAAATCACCCACTCTTATGGGCGGTTCACACTAGACGGAAAAGCGGAAAGCGGAGAACGAAAAACGTAATTTCCGCGTCGGACAGCAGCAATTTTTGCGCGCTGATGTTGACACTAAAAGCGCAACCTGAAAGATTGTCATCCATGGTAGCAATTGCCAAAGCCAAAAAAGCTGTTTTGCAACGAGAGATGAAATGATAAAAACCACTTTGCCAAGTTAATGACTGTGTGTGTACAAATTTGTGATGAAGTGAGAAAACTTCAAGCTGTCAATTAAGCAAAACACAAAACTGTTCAGCAGGTAAATGCCAAATAGGCCTACTCTATACACTACCACATGTTTGATTGTGCAGCAGTAGTGTAGAGAATGGAGGGTTAGACCGTAGCTATTGGATTACAGCCAGTTTCAGTGTAGTTGCTTACTTTGTTTGTTGCCTCGGCCACGAAACAACAAAGTGACCTTGCGGCCAAGAAAAAAACCTGAAAACTTCACCGGTTCCTCTTTTGTCCCTTGGATGTTGCAACTTGCACTTACATTAATGTCAAGTCTTTTTACAGTCTTGCTTCGTAGTAAACTTCATTATGATGTGCTGAATGATCGATTACTATGTGTACTACACAACTGTGGGAAATCGCTTTGTTATTATTGTTGTGTGCGCAAGATTGAACCACCGGTTAAAGATGCTGTGTTGATGTCTCGTGCGAGACGCGTTATGCTTCAGTGGTCACACTGTCTTAAGATTCTCGCGTCTCGCTCTATATTCATTCCAGTAAAATTCGTGTTACGATTAGCTCATTAAATTCGTTACTTAACTTACTTTGTGAGTATTGGCAAAGGCCAAACAACAACCAATACAAGAGGAGCAGGAATAACACATGATTTGATGTCTATGATACAGGGTAGTGCCATTAATTCTACGTAATGTTGAATTCAAACTCCACTTATCGTAATGTCGGGTTTCAGTAGCATGTTTGCCTAGCTAGCCCCGCAAGACATCGAAATTACAAACAAGTCTTCCCAATCGTCACCTGTTAAGTGCTAACGTTGTAAGTATTTCCGCTGTCTGTTAATAAATCACATACAATCATTTAGTCTTTTGATTTGACTTAACAAGGCCCACTTTGAACTGCTTGTTCCCCCTAGGTACACCACTGAATAGGGAGATGCGGTGAAACGTGAAAGGTTTACAAATAACTGACTCTAGCTAAAGCGTCTCGATGACTCCAATACAGACTATCCTTGCTTTACATTGAAACTATCCAATGGCAGCAATTGTCAAAGCGAAGATTGATTTTATTGCAAGTATCGTGAACACAGTTGTTACTGTAGTGGGAAATGAGATATAACAGATAAGCCTACAGGTAGATCGCTTAAAAGTGGTAATATTTTGCTAACCTACTAGCATTGCTACTTTAGGGTCAAGCACTCAGTGGCGTCGCTAGGGGGTAGGCGGGCGGCCCGCCCCGAGTGTCACCATATTATGATGTGAAATCATTACTCCACCGATTTGTGGCGAATACCTTTCTTTTTGTTTGGTCCCCATCTTCATTTAGGCCGAAAACCCACAGATTGTTAGGCGAAGACCTTTTTTTTTTTTTTGGTCCTTACATACTTTTGGACTGAAAACCCACTCATTTTGCAGCGAAGGCCTTTTTCATTTTTTTTTTGGTCTGCACCTACTTTTGGACCGAAAAAGGGTGCCACCACGAAATCCCTCCCAGCGTGCCACCATCCTTAGCGACGCTTCTGCAAGCACTACTTACATTCGTACATTTCCTGGAATATCATGAAGTACAGCGCTCAGAATTAGAGCCCAATAATAATTTGAACTGTGAACAAAATTACCACTAAGATCATCTCCATGCGAACAAGCTTACTGCCATTAAGAATGGCAAAGTTGCTTATCAAAAAAACACCCAAACCAATAAGTAACTATCAAAAAAATTTTGGGCAAACATTTTTTTTTCTGAAGTGCCTTTGAAAGGAAATAGAGACTGATTTTCAATGCTACTTGGACAAAAGATACAGCACAGTAAAATCATTCGCGTTGATTTAAACATTCTAGCAGTTGCCGTTTCCAAGATATTTGCACTTCTGGTTTTGTATCCTTAGGATTTTAAATGCTATTCAGTCGTATAAAATCGTAGAAGAGATGATGAAATAAAACGGTAATCAGCAAAAAAGTTTAAATCAACGCGAGTAGATTTTACTACGCTCTATCTTTTTCCAAAATAGCATTAAAGTTCAGTCTCCACCTCTACTCTAAGTTTGGTCCCAGGCTGTATTTAGATGAAGTACATAGCAAATAACAGCAGGGCAAGCATTAAAAGGCAAATTTTGGGATAGAACGTTTTAAGCATAGAATTAAATATTAGGATGATGGAGTGGAAGCTGGTCTTCCATCACATTTCCTACAACAACAAAACATAACATAAAGTCGCTCGTAGCCGAAGTTTAAATTTTAAAATTTAATTAAAGGTCGTGGAAGAAAATGTCACGATTGAATAACGTCTAACAGTTTGTTCCATCCAACGCCATACTAATAAGATAAAATTCTGTTTTGACATCGTCTGGGCCAATGATCAATATAATAAAAGCTTACATTTGACGTTATTAAAATTGTACTGTACCAACAGCATCAATCAATGAAATTTTGTGTATAAACAGTATAAATACAAGTATACATTTCTTATGAAAAGGTAAAACAAAATTTTAATTTAACGGATAAAAAAGAGTAGTGATCACAGTGGTCAGACTACACGACTACCTGCCGGGCCTTATTAGCAGCAGGTAACGTAGGTCATTGTCACAAACAGTTTATTTACAATATAGTTAACATTATTTTTGTTGTTCTTTGTTCTGGTAACAGCATGAAGAAGTTTGCTCGAATAGCTTTTAGCATTTCTCAACAGCAAGAGAATGTCACTCATCAGTCTTCCTGCCAAGCCGCTAGATAGCTTACGCAACTTTGCGGCTACTACGCTGCAGAAAAATTTGACATCGTCGGAGCTTGATTGTTGGCCTACAATTTCGGGGATATGTTGCAGCAACTCCAGTACTTTTTCCTAAAACATATTATTAGAACACCAAAGTGAAGATATCAGAACTAACACTTTTGAAACCTAATATACGTACTGGTTTAGCATGTACCACTCTCCTGAAAATTATGTTACGTGTAATTTTGCACTGAAATTAAAAATAATTAATTAAAGAATCTCGTAAACTCCGCTCTTAGTTCCCACCAGAAGATGTGACGTCTTTTTTCTCTCAATGTTTGTAAAAGAAATGACTCTTTTCTCAAGTAGACATCGTTTTTTAATAAATATTTATAACGGCCATTTCAAATTTAAGAAAGCTAAAAACTTTAATTGCCTTCACACCAGTTGAAAAGTTTCTAATCATTATTGAGTTCCTCGCATATATAATCAGGTCTTACTGTCGTAAAACTTTGCTTCACTCGCTTAGTTGATTATTCTCGCTTTATCAATCGTTGATTTTAACCAGTTACAAACTTAACCAACCAAGAGAAATGTGACACATCATTCTTCAAAATCTTACTACTTGACTCTTTTTCGAAACTGGTATTGTTGCTTAAAGAACTTTCATTTACACTTGCTGCACTGACTGCACCCTCGCTTTGCACTGAAAATAACAAAAAAAGTAATAGTGAGCACTGGTCTATAAAAGCTATTGCTACATGAAGATTTGAGATTACACAAAAACATAAAATTATGCAAACGTGTGCTCACTGCTCACATTAAAAAGCTGAAGTACTTTTGTTCCACTGTGATATTTTTTTAGGCTACAAAGGTAATAGCTACAGCTGCTGCATCGTACAGTGATGTCAGCATGAAAAGTGGTTTCAAATCACATGATTACAGCTTCCAAAGCCTTCAATTAAAGGTTTTAAGCAGCAGCAAACTTGGATTCAACTTTTTTAGATTAAATAAAAAGTATGGTGCTTAACTATTAGCTAAGAATAGTTAGAAGATCACACGCCCATGCTTACAAATCATTTGGCTACTTTCTACTGATTAGTACGTACAATAAACAAGGTTTTCATCACCACCCTGTTGTGTGAAATCAAGAGCTTGAAGTGTATCTTCATTGAGTTGGTAATTCCTAGCAGTGCTAAAAAAATCATCTTGTATTATAATTAAAACGATCAGTGGTCAAGTGGATAAAGCGTCTGCTACTGAAGCTGTCGACTCGGGTTCGATTCCCAGTTGGGTCAAACCAAAGACTACAAAAATTGGTATTCACATGTTACCTGCTTGATGTTCAGCAATTAAAGGGAAAGTGCGAAGCCACTGCCGTGTTTGGTAGACAGGTGGGCAGGCAACATCTTGACTCCCGAAAAGTGCCTTTGCAGTCTGCTGGCCAAGGCAAGTTGGTGAATAAAATGTAATTACAATATAATACTGTTCTTATTTATATCATAATTTACACTAGTGCCACTCATCTGTTGAAAATCAGTGACTTACTACATGAGTTTATGCTTATATCAATGTGCTATATCACCAATATATTGGAACTGGAACCAAACGAGACTGGATCGCTGGCTTTAGCTCAGTCATAGGTACTGACTGTAGCCTCTGCAGTCAACAACCAGCTACACAGTACATTTGAAAATAACTTTCAATAAAGTCGATTTCATTTCGCTTTGCAATAAGCTTTTCGAATAGAACTCTTCAGTTGCGATCACTGTCTGGTTTGGTATGTGGTAAGCAGGATCTTGCTTGCTCCCACATACCAAACCAGACATAGATTGCAACTGAAGAGTTCTATCCGAAAAGCTTATAGCAAAAGCCAAATGAAATTGACTTTATTAAAAGTCATAATCAAATTCTACACCACCTCCAAATTGTTCATCCACACAGAATAGTTCGGTGCTGCATTGCTATTTGAAATGCATATCGCTTAGCAAAAATCTAGAAGGCATTCAAAAAAATTTTGCTTACACTTTATATACAACATTTAAAAGAGTATGTTTAGTGCGTTAGTCAAAATTACAAACATTTTGAAAATTTAAAAGCATTTGAAAAGCTATGTTTTTTAAACTACTGGTACCCAGTTTAGTTCTGTTAATGGCTTGTTTATGCTGCATCAATAATTTTGTATTGTTGATGTAACAGTATATGCTCGAGATTTAGATACTTTAAGATACTGTACCATATATAACTCATATAACATAGTCCTGGAAGATGATAGTCAATGGATGATATAGTAAGCTATGCTCCACATCATGAAATAATATTGCACTACAAGCCCTGAAGCTCAACATTTTAAAAATATATGTAATGACATGAGAATTAACTAATTTCTCCACCAAAAATACACTGTAATGTTTCAGAAAATTATATACTCTGAATAAAAATACGAAAAATTATCAAGCTCCATCACCACTGATTGATCACAGCACAACATTGTGAATCAAACTTTTGATCAGGTCAGAATGATAAAACAGCAACAGTTGTTACGAGATTCAATTGTTAATTTAACTGTTGAAAACAGTTACATAGCGGCATGATTATGTTTAGAGTTAACATTTAAAGACTTTTAACATTTTCTGCTCAGTTAATCAACATATAACATTCAAATGAAACGTTTAGCTGAAGAATTTTTTAAACAAACTTTCATACCTGATTTGTAACAAATGATCATCTAAAAACTCAAGTAGTAGAGACAATCTTCATTTCTTTTTTTCGGTGCTGCAGAACCACTTGGAAGTTTGCGTGCTTTTTTTCTTTAGCATAGCAATCGTGTAATGTCTTCCATCGTACTGAACATTCCTCAGCTACACATTAAGTACAACAAAATGTAACAAGACTGCTAAACATCTTGTTTGTAACCCATGGTTGCACCAAGCGACAACTGGCTAACATGTAGTCCACTATCACCCACTGCCATTGCCCATTAATTACCTAATCTTTTGACTAACAGAAAATCTTCAATTCTCCAATAAATAATAAAAGAAGTGTAGAAAGCCTTGCAATCGTTTTGGACAAACACCACAGTAAACCATACCACTAAAGGCCACCCAATAGTGCAATTACTAAATCAGTTACAACGCTAATGTGCTTTGATCTACATTTTTTGTGAAGAAATTAATGCACTGTGTTTAAACTTTTCTTAAGAGACTGCTTGGTTCTGATGATGGCCATTGGACAATTGACATGGGTTTATATGAACATAGTTACTTATTGCTGGCATATTACCTAAATGCAAAATTAGAAGTACAGTAGATGGTGTGTGCGTATGGTACACTACAGTTACATTTTCAGTACAAAAGCTAAAAGCGTGGTACCGCCACGTGGTTACGTACACATCAAAGAAGTCCACAGTATATAATACATACAGATAGTGTTCGACTTACGACCGCGTTCGCTTCCGACCATCCGGTCGTAAGTCGGAGTGGTCGTAAGTCGAATCTCATATATACATGTACAGTATGTATATATGAGGGCAAAAATTATCGTATGTTCTGTATGATGTATAATAGTTTAATGTATAATAGTTATTGCCAGGGAAGCGGTCGTAAAGTCGAGCAGTCGTAAGTCGAGCAGGTCGTAAGTCGAACACTACCTGTAATGCTAATGCTGGTATGGCTACATTTTTGAAGTACTGATGCGTAGTGTGCACTATTTCAATTGCAGGCACGTAGCTAGAAATCTGTAATGTGAGGGGTTGTTTCAGGGGTCTGGGGGGAATAAAGCTCCAGTCATTCTAAACTTAGGGATTTTTTTGCAAAAATTGCTAAATTTTTGGCCTATTTTGATGAAAATTAATGCTATTGAAATGTGGCATAGAAATTAGCAGAGCAAAAACAGGATTAAACTGGTTGCATAAACAGGCTCTGTTGGAAGTGGTTAATGGTAAAATTTCAGTTATGCTCTGGTAAGAAAAATCATAAAATCAAATATATAGTTCAATCAAATTCAAAGGGAGTAATCTTTTTCGACTACACATATTTCATATTATAGCAAAAAATAATTGGGAGGGCTGATGGAATGAGATCAGAGAAAAGTGATTGGCAATTAACTAAATACCAAATAGCCACCCCCCACCAGCCCGCCCCCCATTTCTGAGCTGACATTTGTTTTGATGAAACCTACGTTCTGCATTTTTCAACAAGCGATCAAATTTAATTGCTTATTTGGCCATTTTTCAAAGTTTTCCTGATTTGTGAGGTAATGAGTCTTATTTTTGACAATTTTTGACAAATTACCTCCCCCCCTTGAATATTTTTTTTAATACTTTTATTTTTGAGTTCATTCCAGTACAAAAGTATTTTCCTTATTCTGCATTTGTGATTTTTGTCGACAAGCCAATGGAAGGCTTTAGCACCCCCAAGCCAGGGCATGGTATGGAATGGAATGGAAAATGGAATGGAACAGAAATTTTGGTATGGAATATGGAAGATGCCAGAATGGAATGGAATGGAAGATTTCAAGAATGGAATGGAAGACAATCTTCCATACCAATTCCATACTAAATTTTGTGCATTTTTTACAGAAAAATACATACCGATGTCGGATGGTAATAAAAAACATTGTCGCAGAAATATTCAACTTCAATATCTACACGTAATATTTGTTTACAAATTGCAGTACTTGGGTTGTTTATATTGCAAAAACAGTGAACCTATTGCATCATTGCAAGTACAATTTGCAGCATTGATGTTATAGTTGACGACTTTGACTTGTTTTTTTTTTTGAGAATGACTATTTGCCAAGTCCTAAATTTTGTTTTCTTATATTGTCATGAAAACTCGTACCTGCTATTTCATTTCCGTTTCAGCTTAATTTTATTTATACTATATTTTTAGTTTTTCAGCTTACAATGTTTCTTTTTGGTGTTAAAGCTTAGTATTTCTATTACGATAAATGCTCTTTAGCAGTTTTTTTATGACAAATTTCACAGTTGATATGAGAGCAAACTTGTACAGTAATCATTAAACAATAGGCGTAACCAGGGGGCCCAGGCTCTCTGCTTCCCTTCCAATTGAAATGATATCAATGATAAAAATGATGACACAAAGCCTATTTATTTACTTTTTTAGCATTTTTTGGGCGCAACAGTACATGCATACCACAACAATTACCAATAACTTAATATTGACGACCAGAGTCCAAGGCCCTCTCAATTTAAATTTTTGCCAATATATTTAAATGTCCAAGCCTGGCGAAATTCGGTGTTTTTGTTCTAAAAGATGCAATCTCAGGCTCTCATCTAACTGTTTTATGCAATAATATGTTTTAGGCCCCCAGCTAATTTTTATATTGCAATAACATGATTAGTAACCATTTATTGCATCTAATGTACCAACTTGAAATAACTTTAAATTCCACCTTCACCACCTACCAACTTTAAATAACAATCTACCTCCATCTCGTTGGTTTTCACGTGACAAAATGCTTTTGAAAAAAACTTAGCTAGGGAAATGCTTATTGAACAAATTATTGAAGTTGAATCGAAGGTGCCTGGGCTCTTGGTCGTAAATATTCCTAAAACTGGTTATTTTCATGTTAAAACAAAAATCTTCAAAGGCAAATCTTCAATTGAATGATTTAAAGCTAAAAATGTTGCAGAAAGCAAAGTACCATGACTCCCGTGACCAGGCCAAGTCACAAAATTTAACCCCAAACTGCAAGATTTTAAATGTGTCTTGGACTTGACCTGAAGTAAAGGAAGGGATTTGTTCAATTGGCTTTCAAATCTCAAAAATTTTGTTCTTTCAAATCGCTCCGAAAACATGCGAAATGTGATCCGAATGACCTATAAGCCATTTTTTTCCAAAAACTTACAAGAAATCGTCCAGCACCTGGGTGCTGTGCCCCAGACTCCCATAGCCTCCAGTGGCTGGAGGCTCCGCCCCCAGGCCCCATCTGTGACCCGTTTGAGTTGCACTAATTTGCTCACCACGTCTCCCAATTTTGATATGTAAGTAAAACTTTTTAACTTGTGGTTTTTGTCTTTTCCCTTTGGCAAATCCTGGTTACGTGCTAAATCAGACCCCCAGCTTTTGATCTTTCATTCTTTGTCCCATAAAAAGTCTCTCTTTTTGAAAATTTCTGATGACGTCATTGCATGTGATGTACGGTTTAGCCCTCCTCCCCATTTCAAACTCCTGGCTATGCCTATGCATTTAACCATGTGCAATTTGCATACCAGATACCGGTTGTTGCATCTTATTACTGTTGACGCACCTTCACGAGCGATTGCTTACAACATCACAAAGACGCAAAGCAGCAAAATACACGTTGCATTGCTTCCAGTCTAAAATTTTTTTGGTATGGAATAGAATATGGAAGAAAATTTTAGTATGGAATGGAATATGGAATGGAAGATTTTTAGTATGGAATGGAAATGGAAGAAAATTGCCAGAATGGAATATGGAAACATCGTCTTCCATTCCATACCATGCCCTGCCCCAAGCTATGCAGTATGAGTATGCTACTGGTCAAACACCAGATGATATATACGGTAGGCCAAAAGCTTCTAAATTTTAATTCAATGCAAGTAGCAATATCTGATATTAGACATACCGTTGCTTTTTCTTTCATGCTACACAGTACAATAACAACGCAGTGCATGGTGCTACCCTGTGCTGGGCATTAACTCGTTAATAACAAAATTAAGTTTTTCATCAACAAGTTAAAAAGCTTTGGTGAGTTAGCCTAACTTACTAACTATAACTTTTGTCAATGTACTTTAATGTTTGCGTTAATCTGAAGAATTTCTAGGCTACACCATGTGTCCTAATGCCATAATAAAAACAAAAAAAATAAAATTAAAAAAGGCTTCCACTCTGTCTATCTTTATTAGAATAGAAATAGCAAACCATAGTAACAGCAATCAGAATGAGTACCGGTATGTAATTTTTATCTCGTATGGAAATGGAATTATTTTATTGAGCATCAGCTGCAGGTTGATATTGAATTTAAAAAAAAAAGGAAAAGGCTTGGAGCACATTCCGTGTGCGCAGACATTTTGATATAAAGCCTAAAAAACTAACCCTAAGCCCTAACCCTAACCTTAACCCTAATCCTAGCCCTAACCCAGAGCCTAACTTAAACCCTAACCCAAACCTACAAGTGTAATAATCAAAATAAAAATTTCCGAAAACGAATGACGACACTGGAATCTTTGTTTATTTAACCGCGCACGTTCCGTGCGCCAAGTCACTTCAAAAAAAAAATTAACTTTTAACTTTAACTTGCATCACTTTTGTTTTTCAGTTAACTATTTTAACTAACTTACGGTAGGCGACTTAAAAAACTGCTTGAAGATTCTTAGTTTTAAGAAAGCTAACGTTTCTCATTATATAACTTGCCCAGCACTAGTGCTACCATATACCAGTACCACCAGTTTATAACAACTGCATGTGACAACAACCAACTTAGTACCGTAACTCTAAAATACATGCAACTTACGAGTAGGTTGTTTTCCAGTATTTAGATCATACAAACAAGGATATCTGATATGTACCTATGCACTAGGCATCTGAGTTCAATTAAATTTTGATTTAAATCCATAACTGATAAAGCAATCGCGGTTTGAATTCACCATCACGGTTTTTAAGGTCAAGGCTAGCGGCTAGCCTACTGCACTGAGTAGGCTAATAAACCTGAAAGAAATGCAATACAATGCTCGCAATTGTAGGCCTACCCTGTAATTTGGAAAAAGCCTGCTGGTAGAAGCTATTGCATTTTGAACTGCATCGATATCAAACAAATTTTTGTGCTTTACTTAATGCATCATAGACTAACTAAGCTACTGGCAGACTGGTGGAGGCAAAACTAGGAAAGTTGAACCGTTGAAGAGGGTACCGGTACCAATAGCCAATCGATAACGCAACTAAACTGCTCTCCAAACCCACTGCAAAGCAGATGCTATGACCGCAAGGCTAAGCCTATACCAGTAGGCCACATAGCTAAGGCACTGGTGCCACTGTTTGCTGCTGTAGTGTAGGCTATGGTGCATGCATTGACCAAAAATGGATTAGGTCTTTAAGCTATAAGCCTAGCGTATACCATACTGTGCCTACATGCTGACATGCCAGTCTGATTATAGTCTACTCTACAATCAAGAGCCAAAATGTTTTACCATAGGTTTTACTGCGTAATACAAACATTCTGTTTGGTTTTGATCAGTGCTTTGAACACCTGAGTAGGCTTATCGACTTTCCGCCCGCGGAAACGGAAAAAGTTGAAATATTTCAACTTCATTTTTCTTCCGTTGAAAGCGAGAAGTTTTCCGCGCGTGAAAAATAGTAAAAAATCCGCTTTTAATGAGAACATGTCCTACCAACGGAAAAATCGTTCCGGTTACCGGACTAGTGTGAACCGCCTATTAGAATAGGCGAACCAAACGTTACATAACAACAAACAATTCATAATAATTCACTTTTGGGCCTATCGACCCAAGCCTCTTTTTGCAAGTTTTTCCTCATGGAGCCGCAAATTGACCATTTTCATGTCAAATTAGACTATTTTAAACCAACACCCATACTTTCACTTTCGAAAATCAACTTTATTTCAACAAAACTTATGAACCTAATTTTAACCTACCTCGAGACCTGGCACACCAGTTTTTGAAATTTCACGCAAATCGTAAGCACAGTATAAATATCATAAAGTAATCTTACTCAATTGCAGGGTGTCGAACCGTTTCAAATAACGGTTCGGGTTCAGGATTAGTTCCTGTTCAAAATATTTTAGCGGTTCAGGTTTGGTTCGGGTTCACTTGAGCACCATTTTCGAGGTTCAGGTTTGGTTCAGGTTCACTCAAGTAAAATATTACTGGTTCAGGTTCGGTTCAAGTTCATTGACTTAAAATTTAACTGTTGTTACTCGTTTCGTCCAGAAAAAAAAAAGAAATTGTTGATCCTGTTGAAGTTCACCACTGCTCTTATTGTGCGTGTACCAGCGTCAGCGGCATCCGGATATGGAAAAATATATTCTTACTTTTGTTAGGGGTTCAGGTTCGGTTTGGGTTCACTTGAGCACAATTTTGAGGGTTCAGGTTTGGTTCAGGTTCACTGAAGTAAAATTTTGCTGGTTCAGGTTCGGTTCGGGTTCACCAAAATGAAACAGTTCATTCGGTTTTACGGTTCGGGTTCAGGTTCGGTTCGACACCCTGCTCAATTGTGATGTGTGTCCGCATTTTTTGAGAGGTAAAAGTAAAGCTGGTTTTTTTTTGACGTCATAATAGTGACTTGGTGAGCGGACGAGGATAACGCCAAAAAATAGGAATTGTTTTGAAATTTTACGTGTGTTTTCTTGGCTTGACAACGTTACCGTCTTCATCCTTTTTTGCGCCCCCAAACGTTAGAGGGCAGCATTTTCCCCCTCTGCATTAGTCCAGATATATCGCGGTCTAGCTCCTTTTGTAGAGTTCGCACGGGATCAGAATTAGTCTCGATGGAACCGTCAAAGCTCGGGCTTCGACTGGCTATAATTTTGACGTCACTTTCTTGTGACGTCACAAAGTAGTACGTTTAAGAAGAAAAAAAATCGAAAATTTTCTTACATAAACAACCTTTAGTTACTTGGGGTTTTGCTCGCAGCCGGAGCCCAACATCAAAAGTTTGTCCACACTTGGTTCGTATCGTTAACTAACTATCCTGCAAATTTCGTTTCAAAAGCTTAACGTTTAACGAAAATATCCTTGATTGTTTGCTTTGTCGTTGTAAAATTCGTCTTGAATTGCAGTTATATGCAGTGATTGTGTTATTGCTTAGGCTTATCACCAAATAGACTGTGACATCCAGGGTGTCAAACCGTTTCAAATAACGGTTCGGGTTCAGGTTTAGCTCCTGCTCAAAATATTTTAGCGGTTCAGGTTTGGTTCGGGTTCACTTGAGCACCATTTTCGAGGTTCAGGTTTGGTTCAGGTTCACTCAAGTAAAATATTACTGGTTCAGGTTCGGTTCAAGTTCATTGACTTAAAATTTAACTGTCGTTAATCGTTTCATCCAGAAGAAAAAAAGGAGAAATTGCTGATCCTGTTGATGATCACCACTGCTCTTATTGTGCGTGTACCAGCGTCAGTGGCATCCGGATATGGAAAAACATATTCTTACTTTTGTTAGGGGTTCAGGTTCGGTTTGGGTTCACTTGAGCACAATTTTGAGGGTTCAGGTTTGGTTCAGGTTCACTGAAGTAAAATTTTGCTGGTTCAGGTTCGGTTCGGGTTCACCAAAAAGAAACGGTTCATTCGGGTTTACGGTTCGGGTTCAGGTTCGGTTCGACACCCTGGTGACATCATTATGAAAGTTTTTAGTTAGCCGTATGACTAACCCGCTTAAAAAATATTCATGACAACAAGCGATCTAAAAAAAGTTCCATGGACGTAAAGAGTTAATTACTGCATGGTAGCAGTATTGTAAGTCGAGCCGGGCTTTTCAGGTCGGGTTCGGGCCTCAAGTTGACAAAATTTCGGGCTTAATTCGGGTCTAAGACGTTCTTTTTGTCTTAATTAGGTGCACAAAAATATAATCAAATTAACTTGACAACATTGCTAAATTTTTCAGATCAACCTTAACTTTTGGTTTTTTTCGGGCATGAATTGGACTTCAAATTAGTATTCAGGTTGGGGCTTATATTTTCGGGTTTGGGCCAGGTTTGGGCCTGAACTAGTCGGCCCGTTTATAAATTTGCTAGATAGTTAATTATATCTCCCTTAACGTGAGTTTTAATTTTCCCCATTGACTTCCAACGGTTATAATGAGCTAGTCTCTCTGATCATGCGGTATTCACTATTATCTCTGATATCGGTTCAACACTCCATTGTAAATTCTTGACTATGCCTGCACCTGTTGCAAAGTATTTCGTTAAACAGGGTAGGGGCGTATTTAGGAGGGGGAGCATTGTGCCAAAGCCCCCCTTTGGGTCGCCAGTAATGTTTGAATGCCTCATAATAGTACACAAAATTGAGCCATGCCCCCTTCTTTGGAATTTGGGTAGAAAATCTGGGCAGAAAAACGGACTGAATCTGACTATGACCTGAGCGAAGACCTTTTTCTTTTTTTTTGGTCTTTACCTAAATCTGGACAGAAGAACGGGCTGAATTTGAGTGAAAACCTTTGTTTTTTATTTTCATCTTTTTGGTCTTCATGTTTCTCATCTGGTTTTTATCTACCTTTTCAAATTTCTGGCTACGCGCCTGGCCCCTCCTTTCGAAAATCCTGCGTGCGCCACTAGAACAGGGGTCGGCAACTAATATCCCTTGGGCTGTATCCGGCCCGCGATCTTAAACATCCATCCGAGATCCCTTATGTGACTTCGGGAAGTCGTTGGCCACGCAACCAAATCCTGCTCTGAAACTACTCCAACATTTGACGAAACCTTTTTTGTTTTCTTAGGGTCCTCAACTACAAATCGGCCAAAAACTACCTTAAAATTTGGTGAATACCTTTTTTTATTTTTATTTTCTTTCAAATGATTCCAAAACGTGCAAAATTGTATTCAAATGGCGTTAAAATAGCTATTTTTTTGGGAAAAATCACTATATCGCACAAAATGACCCCATGGCCTCGGGCGGGGCTGCCTACCTGCAGACCCTTGTATGTGACATGCTTAGTTGCACCAGTTTACTCAGGGCGTCGCTTAAATGGCATGTTTTTTAACAAATTTTTTTAAAACTTGGGTTCAACACCCCGTTTTCCTCAGCAAGATTCTCGCTGCGCCATGCACTCTATTTTTGCTCAAATGAACGGTTGCCATATTTTTGATGTAGAAACGCAAAACAGAATTATTAGAGAACCGCATTTTCTCCTGAATTTGAGTAAAAAAAAAAATTAGAAAAAACGATGTTTATTCTCTTCAGAAAAATTGCAATTTTGTTCGAATATGAGGTGAAGTTAAATAAAACAAATTAACAAAAGGCAACATCTTCATCATAGGTAAAATGTAAATCACAATTTTTTGCGGATTTGAGATGAAGACCAACTAATATTCAAGCGGGACAAGACTTCAAAAAAGTGACTAATACCAAACTCATTTAAACATGCAATTAATAAATGATTTTGTTCAATACCTCTACAACTAGAAGAAAATAACTAGGATAGGGCAAAATTATTGCAGCTTAAATTAAAGTTTTATCATGAATTACACTGAACGTCTGCATCAATAAACGATAACTCATACAGTCTATGAAAGCTTTTTTTCGATCAAAAGTTCTAGAGGTTTACGATTACTACTTCATAATAATGTCACAGTGTATTTGGTGATAGGCCTAAGCAATAACACAATCACTGCATATAACTGCAATTCAAGACGAATTTTACAACGACAAAGCAAACAATCAAGGATATTTTCGTTAAACGTTAAGCTTTTGAAACGAAATTTGCAGGATAGTTAGTTAACGATACGAACCAAGTGTGGACAAACTTTTGATGTTGGGCTCCGGCTGCGAGCAAAACCCCAAGTAACTAAAGGTTGTTTATGTAAGAAAATTTTCGATTTTTTTTCTTCTTAAACGTACTACTTTGTGACGTCACAAGAAAGTGACGTCAAAATTATAGCCAGTCGAAGCCCGAGCTTTGACGGTTCCATCGAGACTAATTCTGATCCCGTGCGAACTCTACAAAAGGAGCTAGACCGCGATATATCTGGACTAATGCAGAGGGGGAAAATGCTGCCCTCTAACGTTTGGGGGCGCAAAAAAGGATGAAGACGGTAACGTTGTCAAGCCAAGAAAACACACGTAAAATTTCAAAACAATTCCTATTTTTTGGCGTTATCCTCGTCCGCTCACCATGTCACTATTATGACGTCAAAAAAAAACCAGCTTTACTTTTACCTCTCAAAAAATGCGGACACACGTCACAATAGTTTTTGCATGGAGTGAGAGTACTGTATGATATTTTTACTGTGTCGTGAGCTTACGAGCAGAGGTGGAGTCCTCGAGGACACATTTTGAAGTCCTTGGCCTTGACCTTGGCTTCGAAGGTCAATTCCTTGGTCTTGGCCTCGAAGCCCCAAGTTCTCGAAAATTGCCCTGTCCTCGGCTCGAGGACAACACTATTTTTTGAACAGTTGAAATATCGTTGGAAAACGCCAGAAATCTCGCGAAAATTTTGCAAACACCTTTTTTGTTTTCCTCACTTGGAGCATAGGCATAACCAAGAGGGGGGCTGGGGGCCCGCCCCCCCTCCTCCCCAATTGAAATTTCACCAAAAACGCCTATTGTTTCGTTAGTTTCTTTTTAGCATTTTTCGCTTACAACAGTACCTAGCAGCAATATTGAAGACCAGTGGCCCCAAGGCCACCCTCAATTCAACTGTTGCCAGCCAATTTAAACGTATAACCCGAAAGAAATGGAGAGTTTTAGTTCTAAAAGTTGCTATCTCAGGCTCACATCTAGCCTATTTATAAACGTAATGCATTAATCAGCGCCGGATTTACCATAATATAGCACAGTACCAGCGAGGGGCCCCGCCCTGAAATCGTAAGACTTTTTTTGGTCTTCAGCTATATTTGGCAAAAAGATGTTGCGAAAATCTCCAAAGTGACAGGGCCCCAGCACGATGTAAATTCGGCCCGGCAATAACACGGTTAATTGACGTAACCATCTATTGAACCATTTTTCAAACACAATTTAGTATTTCACCTCCAACCTCGCCAGTTTTTACCAACAAAATACTTTTAAAAAAAATTAGCCATGGAAAATGCTGATTGAACAAATCATTGAACATCAGTTGAGAGGGCCTGGGCCCCCTGGCCGAACATGTACTCCTATAACTGGTTATTTTCATGACAAAGCAAAAACCTCTATCTTCGAGTGGATTATTATTTACTTCTAAAATGTTGCAAGAGACAATATGCACCTTCCTTTCCCCTACCTGGACCAAATCACTTACAATTAAAATTTACTCCAAAATGCAAGATGTAAAACGTGTTTTGGACTTAAATTGCAAGGAAAACGAGGATAAAACAATTTAATTTTTTCAATAGGCTTTCAGATGTCCAAAATTTAGTGCTTTCAAATGACTTTGAACCAAGGGTGCCGAAACTCGGTGTGTAATTTGATTGTATCCCCCCCAATAATTTGAGGATGGTCTACATCTACATCCCCTCAATAATTTGACTCTGATGTGCATCTGAGCGCAGGTCTTTACTAGAATTCGGGAAAAAAAGTGCTTCAATTTTTGGTGAAGACCTTTTTTTTGTTTTGGTCTTCACCTGAATTCGGGGAAAAAAGTCTTCCACTTTTGGTAAAGACCGTTTTTTTTTTTGGTCTTCACTCAATTTACTCACCTAAAAAAAATTGTGGTCAAGGTTCATCCCCCCAATGTTGAAAATAGGGCAAAATTGGCCCAGATAGCCACATCATCTGGGCCGGATCTGGTTTTTACCTGGCAGTGTCTGGCATCCACTTAACACGGTTTTGCCCAGTCGAAACCAGATCTGAAATTGAACTGGCTCAAACTCAATTATTTAGATCTACAATGCCAGATCAAAACCAGATCAGATACCGAACTGGCTTTAACTCAATCGTTTTGCCCTATAACGCCAGATCAAAATCAGATCCGATATCGAACTGGCTTAAAATAAATCGTTTTGACCTATTATGCAGAATCAAAACCAGATCAGGAACTGAACTGGCTCAAGCTTGAATTTTTCAACGTACAATGCCAGATCAAAGCCAGATGTGGTATTGACCTGGCTCAAACTAAATCGTTTTGTCCTACAACGCCAGATCAAAATCTGATCTTATACCAAACTGGCTCCAACTCAATCATTGAGATCTACAACGTCAGATCGAAACCAGATCAGATACCGAACTGGCTTAAGCTTAAACTGTTCAACGTACAAAAACCAGATCAAAACCAGATCTGAGATTGAACTGGCTCGAACTAAATCGTTTTCGCCTATCACGTCAGACCAAAATCCCATCTGATGCCAAACTGGCTCACACTCAATCATTTAGATCTGCAATGCCAGATCAAAACCAGATCAGATACCGAACTGACACAAGCTTGAACTTTTTGACGTACAATGCCAGATCAAAACCAGATCTGACATTAAAGTGTCTTAAACTCATTTGTTTTGGCCTATAACGCCAGATCAAAATCAGATCTAATACCAAACTGGCTCAAACTCAATCAATTAGATCTAGAATGCCAGATCAAAATCCGATCTGATATCAAACTGGCTCAAACTCAATCGCTTTGACTTATATTTGACTTTGACTCAATCGATTTCAGATCAAAATCAGATCAGATGCCAAAGTGGCTCAAGCTTAAGCTCTTCAACGTACAATGCCAGATCAGTTACCCAATTGGCTTAAGCTTAAACTTTTCAACGTATAATGCCACATCAAAACCAGATCAGACATCGAACTGGCACAAACTCAATCGTTTTGTCCTGTAACGCCAGATCAAAACCAGATCCGATACTGAGGTGGCTCAAACTAAATTGTTTAGATTTACAATGCTAGATCAAATTCAAATTAGATACCGAAATGGCTCAGGATTAAACTTCTCAACGTGCAATGTCAGATCAGACAATGAACTGGCTCAAATTCAATCGCTTTGGTCTACAACGCCAGATCAAAATTAGATGTGATACTAAACTGGCTCAAGCTCAATCTTTTAGATCTACAATGCCAGATCAAAATTCGATCTGGTACTGAATTGGCTTAAACTCAATCATTTTGACTTATAACGCCAGATTAAAACCAAGTCAATTACCCAACTGGCTCAAGCTTAAACTTTTCAACATATCATGCCAGATAAAAACCAGATCAAACACTGAATTAGCTCAAACTCAATCGGTTTGACCTATAGCACAGATCAAAACCAGATCTGATACCAACCTGGCTCAAGCTCAGCCATTTAGATCTACAATGCCAGATCAAAACCAGATCAGATACCAAACTGGCTCAAGCTTGAACTTTTCAATGAGCAATGCCAGATTAAAACCGGATCTGACATTGAACTGGCTCAAACACATTTGTTTTGGCCTATAACGTCAGATCAAAATCAGATCTGATACCAACGTGGTTCAAACTCAATCATTTAGATTTACAATGCCAGATCAAAATTAGATCAGATACTGAACTATACCGAAATAGCTTCAGCTTAATCGTTTTGAGTCATAATGCCAGATCAAAGCCAGTTCGGATACTGAAGTGGCTCAAGCCCAAACATTTAGCCTATAGCACCAGAGCAAAGTCAGGTCTGAGAATGAACTGGCTCAAGCTAAAGTATTTGATTTATAATACCAGATTAAAACCAGATCAAATAATGACGGGTCTCAAGTTCAATCATTTCAACTGATAGTGGCCGTCCTAGCCAGCAAGCAAAGCCGGCCGACATACAAGCAGAGGCAAAGTTCGAGCACATCGTGCAAGCAAAAAGTTTGGGGCCAGCCTTGCCTTTTGGTCGATCCGGCTGCAGCGGCGCTGAAGGGGACCGCTCTGGACCGTTTAAGAGCAAAATTCCGATTTGGACAAAATCTTAAATAATTTGAAAAAATTCGAAATATGCAACGTTTGGAACTACGGAGTTAATTGTTTGACTTAAATTTTTTTAACTCAAAACACTAAAATGTAAAATAAAACGTTTCCCCGATGTTGCAAATTGTAACAATTTACTTCAAACTTTTCATAAATTTATTTTTTAGTTCTGATATTGATTTTGCTGCGATAGTTCCAAATTTGTATTGTGTTTGAGGAAATTGGACGCGGGCAGACCAACTGCCTGAAAATTAAACTTTTTTGTTTGCTATAATGAATGTTTACATCCGTGTTTAACTTGCTTTGAACCACACTGAAAGCGCAATAATGTTACGAAAACTGCATTTCAGTTATACAAGATTGCGTTGTGGCCATCATATTGTTTCTTTAAATACTGCGGTTGAGTGAAGGAAAATCTTTTCATTGCCAAAAAATGAAAAAAAGCAATCAAAAAGCGGAGAAACCGAAATTCAATATCGGCGCAGAACAATTTTTGTTGGGGAGTTTTTTTGAAATGTGAACATAAAGTACACCACGTTGCTTTATAACCTTATTCTGTTTTAATTTTGCATGAAAATAAATAGATTTTTTGTAATAGCCAACTTGCATGAAAAAGGATTTGTTACATGTATACTAGGGGAGGTTAGTTAATATAAATTTTACATAAAATGCAACATTTCCTAAACGTTTGCTGGTAAAAGCAAAATGTTACGAGCAAATATAAGCTTGTTCATGGCGCTATCGTTGCCGCAAATATGGCTGTTCACGCTAATTCGTTAACAATCTCTGGGCGAAAATTTTGCGTCAAAGATATAACAATGTGTAGTCCTCAGCAGGATAAATACTGTATGCACAACCCCGCCATGGCATAAGAAGCTTAATTTTTTTTTCTTACTGTAATCTCATCTGAATAAAGAACAGAATGTTATTTTTGTTGTTTAAAAAACATATATCAAATAACGTATATGTACCCGTATAATAATTGTAAACAAAGAGCAGCGTTCAATTGTGAAAAGACTTAATTGTCTGATTTTTCAAAGCAAAATATTTTCGTTTTACCTTCAGATAAAGCGAATGGCTTGCAGAACATTAATTTTCTTTGCGCATTCAACGAGTAAATGCTTTATTAACGCACGGCGCTAATATCTTCTTTCCTTATTTCTTCATTGCCCATTGTGAGAGTTTGGGGGGCAGCAGCTTCAGATTAAACCGCTACACTCCACGGGCTTCCATCACATAGACGTTGCTTGTTTAATTAGCGAATTAGGAACTACGCTTCATTATTGTTTATAGGTCCCTGTGTGTCATGTTAAAACAAAACATTGAAGAAGCAATGCTTATTTCCCACAATTTTATTAACTTGAAGCAACAGTTTGTAGAGAATGCATTTTGCGCAAAAATTGCCCAGCGCGTCAGCCTTTGTTTTTATTTGCAACCTTACAGGGATTGCTCTTAATCTATTAATCAAACAATATTAACCAGTTTTTTGTCGTGGTGTAAAGCACTTCTTAATCACATACACTGAAATTTCAATCATTACGCAGAGTTAGAAACCTTCAACCACCTATCACTTGTTTGAAATACAATTGTTTGAAATACATTTGAAAGATTCTTACTCGTTTTAATTTGAAAAATTTAACCAATTTCGTATATAATATAAGCAGTGATGCATATCAGTTGTATTGTGGCTCAACGGCTCCCAAAATTTTTGTTATTAAATGAGTTTTAAAAGTACAAAATTAAAAACTGATTTTGCATTACAGTGTATACATTTTTTTTTTTTTCGTAGAACACTTTACGTACCGGTACCCTACCTTACTTATATTATCCATTTTACGCAAAAGATAAAATTATTTTTACTTTTTTTTTTTATAGCACAGATGTATTCAACGTAATGCATTAATACATCCATTAATCATAGAAACAATGCTGAAGAACTTGCTTTAAAACTCGAACAATATGAACTCATAAAGCGCCACTATTTTCGTCAACTCGAACTCGACAAAGATCGTTCATGAAAAATCAGTCGATTTCATACCCCTGTAGACTGTTATTCTGTTAATGCAGTATTATGTTTTCATGAACACCAGATTTTAGTAGCAAAGTTACTTTCTTCGTTGATCTTAATTTCTTACAGTATTAACAGAATTGCGTCTTAGGTACCTAAAAATATATACAAAAGAAAAGAAAAAAAAATTTTTAATATCATGATTTACAGTACTTTTGTCGCAGAATAAAGCTCAGCACTTTGGTTTTCTATAACGGCTAGGGAAGAACGAATTGACCCCTCCTTTATATATTTTGCGATTTCGTTATGAAGTCGCTATTCTACAATTATGAAATCTCCTGGCTTTTCCTGCAATCTACTATTTCAAATATTTTTTGCACAACTACTACTGTATAACGAAAAGATTATAAGTTATTGAACAATTTTCAAGGTCCGACTCGGTGTTTTTAGCAAGATTTTTAGGATTTAGCTTAATCCTATATTTTCGACTGCTCATTCATACTCAGCAAATTTCAGCGACTTTTTGAACAGTTGTAATTGTAAAAAAGTGATAACGTAAACTCAGTGACAGCTGCATTTTGAGCAGCATTGCTTTACTCGTTTACGCAAAAAGAACGGAAACAAAAGAGTTCAGATAAGATATTATGCCTGGAGCGTAATTTTTACTCAGAAATGATTTCTAAAGCTTTGAGCTAGATTTCGCACAATACTCTTGGAGATGTGAATCAACGTTAGTTGACATGAAGAAAATTATAGTGAAAACATTTTTATCATTTTCTCTATAACATTTTTTGAGTCGTGTTTAGCTCGGCGAAATCACGGACTTGGGAAATGAAAGTTGAGCTATTATAAAATAAATGAGCAAGCAAAAAGCGCGTTTGTTAGACTGTTTTTAGGTATAATCTTTTCTGTAAATTGATGAACAATGAAAAACATTTAAAAAAATGCATACAAATACACAGCTACACTAGATGCCGCAAAATTTTGGTGATTTTGTACTGAAATTGTTTGTTGGTTAACAAAATAGTTAAATGCAACGTCAACGTGGCCAAAAGGGTAAAAGCGTCGACCCCAATCGCATATCTGGGTTCAATCTGCACCTTGGTCACATTGTTGCATCCTTGGATTAGGCGCTTTACGATGATTATCTGTGCTTGGTGACTTCGACAAGCAGCAAATTTACGTGGGAAGTAGTCATACGTGAACCGGAAAATTTGTAAAATGTTCAACTTTTAAGCGGGTGAGAAATCGTCCAAAACAAAAGAGCCTCTGTTGCTTTCTAGCAAGTGGAGGTTAAATATGAATTAATCAATCAATACAAACTTTGAGTCCTTAGCCGAGCGGATGCTCGCTCTACAGGAAATGAAATAAACTGCAAGAGGGCATAAATCTGTAAATAACTCAGTAGCGAATTCCTCTCCAAATAATTTTTGGTCCCGCTATATTGCGACATGTTTTTTTTTCATTTTCGTTCATTTAAACATATGCGAATGAACCTCGCGCTCTGCATTTGTGTAACCACAACAACGCCTAGCACCATCCCTTTTTTTGCGTTTCGTAATGCAAGTTTTTATGTCAAGCAGAACTACCTTGACAAGTAGTTTGCTTAGCCCCACCAACCCTGTTCTTGTTAGCTTTTCTAAGATAGCAAAAAGTCTATTGTATAGGAAAATTGAAACCACCGTGATTACGAGAAAAAAAACCTAACAGCATTTCAAATTGCCTATGCATTAGTTTGATAGCTGCAAAGCAAGTTTCATAAATAAAATTTTATAAAGCAAAAGCTACAGCAATAAATTTTTTTCGGTTTGCATCAAATTTGTTTATGCAAAAAACATAAGAATCTAAATTATAGGTAGAAAAATGGCTGTAGGACAAGTTAAGCTCACAGTAGATTTAAAATTTTTTTTGAATTTTGTCCCCACATAAAACTGGCAAATAAAACAACAAATATTTGAAATAATTATTGTTCATATATTTTTTAAATCTTACATCTTTTTTTGCTTTTTGCATTCCATAACTTTAAAATAAATGCGCTGCAGGGCGTCACTCAGGCGCGTAGCCAGGTATTTGCAGTGTGACGTATTAAAACAAAAATTGAAAAGGGAACACCATTTAATAGGTACATTACGAAAGCAATCGAACAAACATCAAAAATCACAGAAGGCAATGCTAAAAGCAGAGAACAAAAAATTACCTGTTGCATGCCTAAGACAGCTGTTTCGCCTGATTTTAAGGCTCCACAGTTAGGCTAAGCAGGGCGAAAATGACAAATATTACAGTGATAAATCTTCCGACAAAAAAAAAAAATTCAAGAAAATGATTAATTATTTGCTATAAAATTTGTCCCATAATAATTTTTACCCAACACATTATGCCTCTTTAAAAGCACTTAAATGAAATCATCATACAAGTATTTAACAACTGTTTCTTGCAGTTTGTCCTCCGCTACCTCCTTTGGATAACGGAGAAATTTTATCGCAAAATGCTGTCGATGAACCTTCTGCTATCGGAAGTGTTGCAACTTACTCATGCGACTCACAATTCTACTTGGATGGAATCGGGAATCCACCCGAGCAAACGTGTACTCAAGCTGTTCCCAACCCCATCTGGTTTCCTGCAGCGACACCATCTTGTCTTCAAGGTCGGTTTCCTTAAAAATGAACTTATCATGTGTGTGCAACTGTGCATATTAAGCATGTGAAGTTTCTTTTTTTCAAAATATGAAATTTTGATTAAGTTACTGTAACCAACTTTGGGCAATCTTACGAGCTTTCTTTTTCTTTTATTTGACAACTGGAGAGTCATAATGCTGGTAATGTTTTATCTATTGTATTGTATTATTTTATGGGGAGCAACGTATCCTAGCAATTTACAGAAATTAAAGTCCCTAGAAAATCGAGCGATAAGAGCCGTTGTTCAATTAACCCATATTACTCCCAATTGAAAATTCTGCAAATTGATGAATTATTCAAATTTGAAATCGCCAAATTTGTTTGTGGTACTTTAAACACGAAAACGCCGAATACATTTTGCAAATATTTCTGTAAAACTAATGACAGCTCAAGTCGAGTCACAAGGCAGTCGACTGACTGTAACAATTTAAACATCCTTGTTACCGTACTAATAAATTACAGAGGTGTATTAAGTATCAGTGAGTCAAGATTTGGAATTGCATTCGAACAAATATTAGGGCAATCTCTCACAAAAAATTCAAATCTTGCTACAAAAACTTTCTATTATCTTCGTACAAATATTAGCATTAAAGATTTTGCTTACGCAATTGCATATTCTTTTCATGGTATAATTAAGCAGATGTCTGCTTTGGTAGCATGAAAAAGTTACTGCTGATGACGGGTCGTCATTTATTTTTTTGAAATCGTCAAAATGTTGCAACTCACCTACACAAAGAAGTGAAAACCATCCCCCACAAGCAGGTGGTTGCTTGACTCGATGATCGTAAGGTCTTTCGCAACTTCCCTGTCGCTTTTTCAAACGAATCCTGATTAAAATTTTTTCTCCGTGCTATTACTAAGCGATGAAATAAATTTATCTCGTCTTGTCTATCGAGCCACCAAATTGTGTCGTCATCTGATGTAATATTCCCGATGGACAAGTTAGCTGGACGTTTACACATGGACAACTCTTAATGACATATTATGTTGTTGTTTGCTGGTCTTCTCTGTACGAGTGGGAAAATTAATATTGTTTTCATCAATTGCAAACTTTCGATAGCCCTTTTAAAAACATTTGTTAATGCTTAAGCTTGCCGTGTTAAACTAAGTTTCGCAGCGTTAACCTCTATGGTGAAATAACTGCTATCATTTATTTAAGTTAAACTCAAATAACTAGATTTTTACTTTAAAATTAAATTTGAGTAATGCATGCAAAAAAAATATTTCAAAACATACAATTTTTATAATGCGCTATCATATGTGCAGTGCAGTTTTGAATCGTTTTACAAAAAAATTTTTTAAATGTTGTAAACCTGTACATAACTTTATTGGATAGACACGACAAAATATGTGAACCACAAACAAGCAGTTGGTTGCATAGCTTGGTACAAACTTGTTTAGCGCATAATGGTCAAGTTTCAAACATCAGTTCCAAATTCAATTGATATTTTTTCATCGATTGTTATCGAATATGTTAATGTTTTGATGCAATACTACTTTTGTATCTGTTCCAGGTTGCTTGCCTCCATCCTTTCCGCCTCCTGGCCGAGTTCAACCGCCTATTGATGTTGTTCCTCCCGGTCTTCCAGTCTTCCTCTCGTGTGAACCAGGGTATACTCTTATTGGTACCAGCATATACGTTTGCTCTGAAGAGCTCGGTTTCACTTTCCCAACGATAACCAGCGTCTGCGCAATGAGTAAGTGCCGCCACTGATGAAATTGTTGAACAATAAAGCACAGAATGAAATTTTTTCCACTTTGTCCAATTGCAGTATGATTAACATACACGATCTATAATTATACATCTAAAAGGTAAAATTAAAAGTATTTTCTGTATATTTTTTTCGCGATTAATTGTTTTAATACCGATAACTTGTCTTTTGATCAAATTTATTCCGAAATAATAAGCACCCACACTAAAATTTGACGTTAATTAAACAAAAAAAATTCTTGACTTTATATATTGGTACAAATAAAGAAAAACATAGAAAAAGAAAAATAGCTCAAACCAAATTTGCAAATTTTTAGATAATTTTGTAAAAAAAAGGGATTGTCTAGTTCGGTGAGGAAACATGGTGGTTTCAAAATGCAGCATTCTTCAAGAGGGCGTTGCTATTTCTTTACTTGGAAGCTTGTCGAGCCCAGTTTTTCTTACGTTGAAAATTTTCTGTCAAGAGGAAACTAAAATGACGTCGTCACACTAATTTGAACATTTTATAATTTATGTTTATTTATGAAACTAACTTTTGTAAACAACTTAACTTTTTATGACTTCATTAAATACAAAACTTTTAAAAAATCTGTCAAGCCGGCATTACGATAACACCATTGCTATAAATAACCCAGGCGAAGCACGCTTCTTCTCTGGGAAGAAACGGCGCTTTATTTGTTGTTGCGCTAGCCGAACTTTTAGTTTAGTACCTAATAATGGCAAATGAAATTAAATCAAAATTGACCCCTGCGGTAAATAATAATACAAGATTTAGAAGCAGTTTGTAACTTCTAAAATGGACCAAACTGAATTGCGACAAACTCTTGGAAGTAATTCCAATTGTGCAGATTGTGGGACCATTCCAAGTGCACCAGCAAACTCTAACTTAGTTGACGTCACAACTGAGGCTGATTCTGAGGGGACTTACCCAAAGGGTCAGTAGCAACGTACGCTTGTGAAGTTGGGTTTGCTCCAACCGGAGATGCTACCTCCACGTGCTTGGAATTGGGAGAATGGAGACCAGTGGCTTTAGTTTGTGATGCAGGTGTGAAACAGTGGTGTATTGTATCTAAAATTCCAATCTTAAAATGCTTTATGGCAGTTTTTTTTTTTTTTGGAGTACTTTGCGGAGCACAAAATTAGCAAAAAGTGCTCTCGAATCAACTATTTGCACAGCAAAATGAGGGCTGTATACAGACACAGACATACAGGTATACAGATTGCACAACAATATGGGTGCTCTATACAGTGCTATATACAGGTATACAGAAGGTATACAGATACACACCGTAATTACATTTTTTACCAAATTGCCTTTGCTAGAAGAGAACGAAGTGATTTTTGCGATCTTCGAATCCCTTTTAATGATGAACGTCAAGCAGGGAATCTGTGAATACCAATTCTTATGGTGGTTGATTTGACCCGACCGGGAATCGAGTCAGAGCCGATTGTTTTAATAGCAGTTGCTTTATCCATTCAACCACTGATCGATGAAGGGTGGCGCAAGAACTTGATGAAATATCAAGTGAAGACGATGGATAGCCAATAGCAATTGTAATTCAGAATCACTGTTTTTAATATTTTTCTCTTTTTCCTACTAAATTCTTTTTATAACTTTTTTCAACAATGTATAGTATTGTCAAAAAATTGTTAGATTGCATGTTACTAAAAGCTAGATTTCTACCGCCCATTCTTGGATTCTTGGATTTAGAGAGATGGATTTTGGAGAGTTAGATTTAAAGAGTTTGCTGTTTTTAGAGAGCATTTTTTTGGCTAGTGCCTGATCCCAAAAATAGATAACTTACAATGGGGGGGGGGGGGGTATTTTGGAGGCTGGAAACAACATCAAACGATCTTGACCTAGAATTTGATCGGTCTTCGATCGAATTGAGTTGGTTTTTGTCGCCAAATATTGGTGATCTCCAACAAACAAAAAAAAGGTATCCACCAAAATTGGGATGCTTTTTCAGTCCAAATTTACGTGATCTCAAAAAAAAGTCTTCAGCCAGGCTGAAACCCAGTTTTTTTGCTCGAAATCACATCTGATTCTTGACCAATTATCATCGCCAATACCACTGGGGGGGGGCTATTTTCGTTTTTAGTGCAAAAATCGGCCTCAAAAGTGCCAAAAACGGGATGTTTTGCATACTCTTCAGGCCAATGGGGGGCTACAGCCCCTCCTCCCCGCCTCCCCACTGGCTACACTACTGGCGTCACTACAAAAGGGAAGGTTACGAAAGAGCAGTGCCTTTTGTGATGGGCTAGTCAAAAACTCTGCACTCCATGTCTTACTGAGACTAATGATCATTGTTTAATGACAAATGAAGTTCAGTTTTTGATCCAAAATCACATTGAAATTCAAAATTTCACTTATTTTTGTATCAAATAAAGCACATTAAAAACATGATTAAGATAGCATTTTATGCTCTTTTTTAGACATTTTTATTTCTCTCTTCATTTTTTCATGAATAATACACAAGGTAATGACATAGTATGTATAGGCCTTCTTGTTTTGGATGCTGAAGGCCAATCCTAAATGATTTGAGAGCTCGGTTTCTACGGAATTAGCCAAAACCCAGAAGGGAAGGAGGACATTCAAATTCTTTCAGCAACCGCAAAATGTAAAATTACTTTAGAAACTGGAAATTTTTTTCAACGTTTGCACACTCAAAATTAATTTTTGAAGTCATTATAATGCCGGTTTAGTCCCTGATTTTGCTATTATTAAACATATTCTACAAAAATAAGTCAAGATTTTTTCATTAGAAAAGGGAGGAGGACTAGTTGTGGTGCTTTTTGCGTAAATAAACGTCATTGTAAAAGTTAATTAATTAGCTTGTATAAAATATGCAATTTTGTGGAAAAAAAAATAATTGAAATAAAGTTTTTGCACAATATTAGCAAACACAAAATTTTATGAGCAAAACTTGCTCAATTTTAGTGTACCTTTGTTTTGGCTAAGTAACTCGCAATTTTTTGCGTTACTTACACATGTGCACAACACATACAGAGCCTACAAAAGAGCGTTCAGGGGACGCATCGAACTCGGGCCTAGGGGGCCCAAGATCGGGGGCGTGGAAGATTCTAATTTTTCAAGAATTATGTGTTCGGTATAATTTGTAGAGTGGGCCACAAAAGCTTTAAAGTTTTAAATAGCCTTAATTAGTTCCCACAGTTGATGAAACTTTTTTGCAAAATTTTTTCCACGGGTAAAGTACCGCTAGATGTTTTAGCAGGTAAACCCATTTGCAAAATTTCCAGTTTTTTCCCTCGAATCTTTAGTAATTGATAAAATGTTCGATCCAAGCCCCACAGAGCTAAATTACTCCTGCCGCCCCAACATTGAAATTGTCAATAACAGCGCTCCAACATGACTGCTGGAATTCTCCTGATTTCGCGTTTGATATTCTCTCTTAATCTCTCATCTGTTGGAGGATTATTCTCGTAAAACGGTCTTTCAAGTGGTCTGGAGGAGGAGACTGAAATTTGTGGAATACGGAGGCCATGGATTTGTTTGTCCTTCTCAAAATTTACCTGAATGTCTCCTAGAAAGCACTGTTTCATGTACCTGAGAGTGAGCAAGTAGGAACAAAGACCAAGGCACCCCACTGTTAAAAAACAACTGCGTTCTTGTCAACTGCCCTCTTTCTCGTATGGCTCGGATGAACTGTCCCCTCAGCATGTCAATGTACTGCTCCGAATTAACTGTTACTGTAATTATTGTAATTACATTTTATTTACCAAGTTTCCTTGGCCAAGAGACAGCGCAGGAACTTTTCCTTTTTGGAATCAAGCTACCATCTTCCCAATGCCCACCCTTCTACTACGGACGGTGGAGGCTTTACACTGTTCTTTATTATAGCTGAAGGTCAAGCAGTGACGCTGTGAATACCATTTGTATAGTCTTTGGTTTGACCCGACCGGAAATCGAGCCAGAATCTACCATTTCTGCAGAAACGCTCTATCCAGTCGTCCACTGATCGGTTAAACTCGACCACTGATTATTTTTCCGTCATCGCACTAAAAAAAATTGAGACCAAAGATACCCTTGTTGTTTTTTTTTTTGCACACCACACAGGTATCACTTTCACACTTGCGGTGTGCAATAGAAAAGGCAGGAATAACTCAGGGCGACAGGAGTAATTCAGCAGCGTGGGGCTTGAATCGAATATCAATTACTAGGGATACGAGGGAAAAAACTGAACATTTTGCAAATGCCTCTACCTGCTAAAACTTTTAGTGATACATTATCTTTCTAAAAGGTTTACAGGGAAATTTCATCAACTGTGGGAAATATGACCAATTAAAACAATACCGTAAAGTTTTTTGTGCCCTAGCCTGTTATTCAACTAGCTTCAAAATAGCTATAAACCGGTAGTTTTTTTAGATTTAAAAAATATTCTGCCACGGGCCACCAGACCTGCAGGTGGGTAATAGTCAGGTCCTTAACGGTAGATTTTTTCTGGCATTTCTGCTTTTCCTCACTAACAATTAGCACTTGAGGATTTAATTGGACCAAGAGCTATTTGCTTCTGGAGAGGAAGTCTGGGCCCCGAAGCAAAGTACTCGCACCCATTTTTGACTTGGACCTCTCCAGAGATGTTTCTATTAGTCGTAGAAAAGGGTAAATCCATCCCCCTTCCAACCTCGAAAAATATGGATTACCACAACTGCCTCACCCATCCCCTACCCCAAAAAATTGCTTGCACCATTAGCAAAATTTTTGCTACTTTTTTGCTACTTTGAAGTGAAAAAGTGCTCTAGAGTATATTTGGGGCGCTTATTTCAAATCTACCTTTGTTTTTGTGCTAAGACATCAGGTTTTAGTGCTTAAGGAGCCAACAACAAATGATTTTGCTTATGAGCAGAAGAGCCTCAAATTTGCTTTGCTAGAATCAATGAATTGTCTTCACTCGTAAGGTTTGTGCTCAGATCTAAGGCCATGAAACGAGTCATTGATATTACTGCAATGGCATACATTATTATGTACTGCGAAGCAATTCTGAAGCTTGGTATGCCGTGAACAAAACAAATGAACATTTAACGGCATGCTGCAGCATGTTCCCCTGCTTCAGTCGAGAAAGAAGAAGCTAAAAAATTGTATATTTATAATATATATATTTTTTGATTGGTCCCAAATCTCTACCTAAATTGTTTGGGTCATATTGGTTCAATAGGTGTGAAATTAAGAATGCTTGTGATTTGAATGTGGTTCTTCCTCAAGCATAGCCACCATGTTTGTAGAAGAACTTTTTGATGGTCAAAGAGAATCATTTGATTCTCCGAGCTGCAACCACTTTCTCGGTTTAAGAGCTGCTATCGCTTTTTCTATTTACATAGCCAGTTGAAAAAGAGCAGTAACAAAATTTTTTATCAAAGAGAGGAGCCAAACACATGCCAGTATATCACAAACATTTGTAACTATTAACTCCTCATAAATCGATAAGGTATCGAAGCAGAGTTCTTGAGCTTTAATTGATCACGAGAAAAGAAACGACGATTAAAGCAAATGTTTTTGAGCTCATTTGGGCAAAATTCAAAATCAAAAATTGCTGCTATTACATGCTATCAGGATGGAATTGTAATACAAATGATTAAAAAACTTGACGTTACAGAAAAAAAATGGTAACATTTTTGAAATCTGCGCCCCAAAATTAGCCAAGAACAGTTAAAAACCCGTGAGAAGCATGAAAAAAATTTTTTTTGTTGCCTACTGTAGTTGAACACCATATCTTGAGTATACCGGACCCAACTTTCTGTCAGCCAATTTCAGTGCTGTGTTGTTGATTGAATGCTCTATTTTGCTCTTGACAAACATCGAAAGGGCTAATGCTTCCGGGGCTTTGCCCCGGACTCTGCTGGGAAGCTTACAGCGCTACCCAAGACCCCCTAGCCGAATTTAGTTCATAAAAATGTCATTATTTTCACGCTTTCAAATGGAGACCTGCAGCACCTGCATAAAGTTGAGAGCGATTAGACTCGACAACAAACAACCCCAACAAGGTTTATTAGTCTTCGTAACAACTAAAAGATTTTTTTCTGAAGTCCTCTACACATAAGCATTGTAACTGTATTTGTTATGCTGCATTTTTGTAGAATGTTTAGCAGCAGTAGCAACAATAAACAACATTTAAGCATCGTTAAAATTACTAGATTAAGAATGATACCTAATATACAAGTTGGTTAGGTAAATGCCTTTTTTATAATAGGCCACAAATCTTCAACATATCGTAATACAGAATTTGTTGCAAAAACTGATCAACCTATGGATGCTGTATTACTATTAGATGGAGTATGTAGCCTTGTCAAATTGTCATGTCGTAAGCCTATACAAATAATACTAATAATATGAATAACAAAAGAATATTAGATTGACTAGTTCATTTTGCAAATTTTGTGCAGGAATAACATTTTTGCTTTCTAGCAAGGAGGACTACAACCAGTAAATAAATATTCAGCTTGCAATTGATTTACGCGAATAACAAACTAATATTTTTGCACAAAAGAAATAATCTTCTAATTTAGTCCGTAATAATTATCTCTGCGTTATTGAATGAAACTCCATCTACGACGCCGCGTCACGGCAATCAAACGCTTCTTAACAATGCGCAGATAAAAAGAAAACCGATCGCGCCTTATAATCCTCTACGTATGACATTTACGCAAGACCAAGTTTGCAAAGCAATGTACATTTAAAAACATTAACGCTTTGTTCGGAATCTGAGCTTTTCATAGAGCAAAAACTAGTTTTTATCTTTTTAGTTGGGGAATTATTAAAGTTTGAACAATTTGAGTAGAATCATTCCTTAAAATTTCGTCTGTTTCGAATAGAGTTTACATTGGTAATTAATATCTGATAGTATATAATTAACTTGCGGCATTACTGTTTAAAGCATGAAACTGTTTGTATAGATTGCAGGATTTGCTGCGACCTTATGTCGTGGATGGTTATCAGGTAATTTGATGATTTCAAAAAATCTTTTTACCCTTATGCAAATAAAAAACGAAACAGAATAATTAGCATAAAATTTTAAGTTGGGATCACATTTCCGCAAATTCCTCAATTAAAATCGGTCTGCGCTGATTTTTAAGTCGTGTTTCTGGCTGTTTATTTTTTTAGAATAAAAAATTTATTTCACTCAAATGCAGAATTTAAATTATTGTGACCACAACACATGGTTCCAAAAATAAATGCAGTTTTCTCAACTTTACTTTGCTCTTTCGCAGTTGCAATTTAGTTCAAAATAAATTCTATTAGTCGCGCTGAAAAACATTTATTTATAGTTGCAAACAAAATAAAGTTTTAATTTTTAGACAGACTGTTTGCGTTTAATTTCCTCAAAACTTAATGCAGATTTGGAACTACATTGCAATACTGAATAAAGTCAATTCAATTATATCTATAGTCAATTTAGTACCGAAAATCGAAAAATGATTTTGAAAAAGTTAATGCAAATTTTTACGCTTTGCAACATTCGCGAAACAGTTTTTCATAGTAATGCCTTGGTCTGCAGTTAACAATAACGATAATACCAATAATAATATAACAATAATAATACAGTCAAACTTCGATACTATGCCACCCTTTGGGACCGAGAGAAAGTGGCATAGTAGCGAGGGTGGCATAGTAACAAGGATTTGTAAAAACAGCCTTGTGATGTAACAATGTAATACCACGTTGTATTGTACGATTATAATTTACATGTATTTCAGTATAATGTACAGTACAGTGCAGTAGTTTCGGGAAGGCCAGTGTGAAGGCCAGTGTGATGCAAGCATGCGATCGGCTAGACGACGAAGTGCATGAAATCCGCAGAAAGAAGATGCGCCAGCTGACGATTCCTCAGAGTTTTGGGCTGAGCTACAGTAGATAACTTGAGAGAACATATTACATGCACATACTGTATACTTTTGCCGTTTCACAGCCGTTTAATTGTTTCGTTCTTAGCGTTTATTGTTTCGTTAATACACTGCAATACTGTACCTCATGTGGCATAGTAGCGAGGGTAAGTGGTGGCATAGTAAATATATTTTCTATTGAATTTAGTTGGTGACGATCAAAAGTGGTATAGTAGCGAGGGTGGCATAGTAGCGAGGTGGCATATAGTATCGAAGTTTGACTGTATAACAATAATAACTTTGGAAATAAAAGCTTTTCTTCCAAACTTTGCATATTTCAAAATTTTGTGTAAAAATTTTGTTCATTCGAGATTTGGCTCAATTAGGATTCTGGCCATTCGAAATTTTTTGTCTATTTAGGACTTTGTCCGATTCGTGATTTTTTTTGTTTGGCATTTTGTCCAGTTCGGGGTATAGTTCACCAATTCCGGATTTTGTGCATTCGCGATTTTGTTCAATTCAGGGTTTTGTTCATTTTGGATTTGTCCATTTGGGATTTTGTTCGTTTAAGTTCAGGGATTTTGTGCAAGATACCGCTAAAGGTATAAGCCCGAAGAAAAACTCGTGGAGTGGTACGAGCAAAATAAAACATTTGGCAACCTCGGCCCAGCTGAACGCACAAGAAAACAAGACCCTGGTCTGGACAGGATGCAAGCCCAGAGTAGCGCAGCTCGAGCCGACCCGGGTGACGCAGTCAGAGAGCCCGAGCCGAACAACTGCCAATCTCTGAACGCCGGGTGCGGATCACCCGCCGTCTTTTTTTTTTTCTCGAGCGAGCGCAGCTCGACAAGTTGAGAAGCGAGAGCAGGAAAGCATGCATCGAGCAATTTATGCTAAAAATGAGCGCGGACGGTGCCTACCGCAGCCGTCCAGCCAAGGGTAGCGTTCCTAAGAACCACACAAGAAAATTACCTTTTGCATGCATGTATGCTTTTGCTGCAAAAAGTCGAAGTCCAGACGCGAGCTTTGCTAAGAATCAACATTGCATCTCAAGGTTGAGCGAGCTGCGCGCGATTTAGACCGGAAGTCAAGTACAAAGCAGGATGCAGTCGTGATTGACCTCGGACATTTGACGGCCTCAGTTTGCGCTACTAATCCCGAAAGCATTTCAAAAATATCCAGATCCTTTCTCTCTGGATGCGGATGAAGTCCAAGTCCAAAAGCAAACTTTTCAATTGGGATTGAGAATGCGGCTCGAAATCGAGAGCGCTCTGCTAGTGCAGGGGCTCCCTAAGCAGAAATGCGTCCGCGGTGGCTATATCGAACTTCGGGCGGCTGCCGATTGCGCGTGAAACTACAGCATCAAAGTAGTGGCTCGAGGTCAAACGCCACTTTATGCCATAATTTTGGACACCACCATGTCCTCTCAGTGAAGTAGACAATTGCGTTTTACACAAGTATGTACAAAACTGCGATTTTTGACTTGAGCATTGTTTTTTTTTTTGTTTTTGTTTACAAATATACAGTAGATATATTTAGCGCAAAATGAAATAGTGGGATTAAAGTGTTAGCTAAAATCTCGCCAAATAATTTACATGTAAGGTAAACCTATCAGTTCTGACGTACAGTGGAGTTTGGTAGGAGAAGGTTGTTATCCAATGTGTGTGAGGATGCCGCTTGGGTCTGGAAACCACTGTATGCAGTCTTCGGAGGCAAGAAGTCTTGGGCAGAATTGAGATTTTAATCTTTTTTTTCTAATGAATAATTAAACTGAGCCGGCCAGGAAACTAAACCTTCCTTCGAGTGTCAAATGCGATAACTACGTGATGAGTTCAATTTTGGTGTAACACATATTATTTTCCGTTAAATTTGATTGTTTTAATCCTTTTTTACGCGGGCTATTTATTTAACTTACTTTTACCGGGTAGCAAAGGAAAATTTATGCTCGTTGACCAAGCTTCTTAAACTGACTTCGTGATAAAAGCGCTCCTAAACCGAAAATAAATTTCGCAAGTGGTTTGATGTTGACCTACAGTAGTTTTTGAAAAAGTTGGTTTAAAGTTAACCATATTTTACTCTGGAAAAGCGTCATTTTTGCCCCTTCCCGGATTTTTCTTGATAAATCTTTTCAAAAAAAAAAAGATTTTTATTTCAAATCAACTTGACTTTGAGTCAAATTTCATCACAAATAACCCTTGAAAATTTGAAGTTGGTAAGGAAGTTCACCGATTTTTGAGGTTTTCCAAAGTCACTTTCCAAACTCTGAACATTTTTGGGCCAATGTTTTAATTACATAACGTCATAAGACATTTTTGTGACTTGACTACTGTGACTTAAGCATTTTATGATTCAGTATCAAAAATCAAACCTACAGTACGTACAAAATTTGAACCGTCTGTGTCGTTATCGAAAAAAATGACGCCCTTTTTGTAAATGAGACCGTGACGTTACTATCGTGCCGTCATCAACTCATACACTCTTCTAAAAAATTTTAATAAACACCAATCCGCATGCCAAATTTGGTGTTCCCATGACTTTTGGTTTCGGATTTAGATAGGAAGACACTTTTGTCCCCCGTCCCTTTTGTAAAAACCGTTGATCAAATAGCTCGTGCAAAATAGGGTGACTGATCTCATAGTCATCATAACTAATATTTTATAGAACTGAAGTCATTCTTTAAAAGGCGAAAAAGCGATTTATAAATTAGTTTTTAAAAACTGAATCATATAATGTCAAAGTCACAGTGTTTGCACCTCAAGAAGTTTATGACATCAACTAAATCACGGTTATAAAACTTCCATAATTTCGTTAAAGTGCCTCTGACAAACCTTGAAAATGAGAAACTTTCTCTCATAATACCAATTTCAAAATCTTAGAAGTTATTGCCAAGTTTTTTTGAGATGAGAATGCTAAGATTTTTTTATTTGAGATGCGAGACTAGACGCGGTTACGTAGGTGGTCAAATTAGCTTTAAAAATAAACGTTGAAACAACTTGACTTTTTCTGAAGATTGGAGGCTTTTTGCTGTTTTTTTGGGGTTACGGCGAAGAGCTATTAAGTTACTTATAATTTGGACAAGCTTTTTTCAATAAAGTCAATTTTTAGTAGTGAGTTGGAATGATATTGTGATTTTTTTGCAAAAACTCTGGATAGAAAAAGTTAGTTTTATATTTTTAATTTGATTGGTCAGTAAAAAGTCGAGTTTTTACTGTTCGGTCAGTATTCTTTGTATAGGGCAATAAAGTTCATTTTTTGTAATTACAGTATCACTCATTTTTCAGTTTATCACCCATAACTAGCAACAGCCAGGCTCGTAGCCGGAAATCTGCAATTGGAGGTGTCTGGGGACGGATCCTTTCTAGGTTGGAGATTACGCAAGAATTATTTTATTTTAAGCCTATTTTGATAAAATTAATCTTTTTAAAACGTGGCATAGAATTTAGCTTTGCCTGAAAAAACATAGTCAAACTGTCTGTTTATGTATAGGCTATGTGGGCTGAGTTAACTTAGTTGTAAAATTTTAGTCTTTTTATTACAAGCCAGTAATATCATTAAATCCTACAATTCAAAAAAACTCACAAGTATTAACCTATATCGTGCGCATTTTATAAAGGATGATAATTTAGGGCAAGGGCTTATAATGGATCGAGATTTGAGAGAAGTGATTGGTTAATTAACTAAATTAACAAGACTACTGAATACCCTCTCCCCAACCATAATTTGTTTAATAAAGCCTACTTGAAGCATTTTGCATCAAGCGATCAAATTTGATTGCTTATTTTTAGCCATTTTTAAAATTTTACTTGCAGTGTTGCAGTTATCGGAATACTTAAAGACTTATTTCGCAATAGCACATAAATTTGTTTTGCAAATTTCGTTGAGAATTTGTGTGGTTTCATTAATTAAATATTTGCTTTAATACAGTAATCCTAAAAAAGTCTCAAGAAATATCCTTTATTCAATCCAAGTTTTGTTTGGCCAATAATGTCAATTTTTTTTGTTAAATTTTAAGTCAATTTTTAGGTCAATAAAGCCTTGCCATACTTATAATTTACTCTGTAATATTACAACATTCTTAAGCAAAATTTACAGTATTATGCGTAGTTGTTGGAAAAAGCGTAAATATTTACCATTTTAAAGAAAATACAAGCAGCTCAAAAAAGTCTTTGCTTTACGGTAGAATAGCCAAACAATTAACTTCTTTCCGTACTTTAATTGATTTTACTGAGAATCCGGATTACAAGCAAAAGAGCTGTAATTGCAAACGTTCCTCACAATCATAGTAATAGCTGTTTAAAAATGATGTTGGCTTATACGTACTTAACAGTCTGTCGCACATACCAAACACTTAAAACACTGTCTTCATTATGAAGCAAGTCTGTGACATCATTAATGAAAGCAGTTGCAGAAAGCAGAAATGGAAGCAAGTTAAGTTTTCCACATTTTACAGGTTGTTGCACAAGCCGGTTAGTTGTAATACCGGAACATTGCATTAGGAGAAACTGGAAAAGTGCATTGAATTTTTTAGAAGGAGGTTTTGTTGTTAATATACGTTATTGATACACAGTTTTAGCTTACAAGCAGTAGTTCTTGATAAAACAATTATTCGGTACGCAGCACTTCTGAAATCGTTAAATATGAATATTGTATCGTTAACCTTTGAACATGACCAGGATCTGTATAGTCATTAAATGTTTGAATCTAGCTGTTATTTTGAGGGGGTTCTATACAAGGTTGGCTACGACCATGATGAAGAGTATATGATTACTTTTAGTATACAAAAAGTTTGAAAACATTTTTGTTTTTGAGTTGGGCAAAAAAGTTTCTTTTCAGAAAAGCTTGATTTTAGATTTAGTCATTCTGTTTTACAGAAAACACAATTTGTCAGTTCATTGCATTGAAACAGAAGCACACTGAAACGAAGCACTTCAGTAAAAAAATAATTAAAATTGATTAGTCTTTTGTGAAAAACGCTCTAGCGACTGAAACTTTATAGTTCAGGTCAATTGGTTTGCTTGCATGCAATATTTGACTGGATTACGTTTAGAATGTCTCAGTCGTATATGTTGCTAACTTGCAACTACGACTACGATAAATTTGAATTGTTTAACTGAACTTTGAATGAAGTTCAGAACATTGCAACTAAAACAATACGGTATGATTATTACAGGAGAATTATTACGGAAAAGTTAGTTAAGTGCTTTGTTTGTGACTAAACTGCGATGAGTTTTCGTGACACTAAAATACTTAAGAATAATGCTGCGTTTACAAATAGCGATTTTCGCAATCTGAAACGAAATTTCAGCCATGTGTAAACGAGATTTCGCATCGTCAAACCAGGTTTCGCAACTTTCTTTTTCGAGTAGTTTTTGTGCCTGGGTTTCACACCTCTAGTTGCCAAGCTTGTATAAGCGCTCTGATGCGAAAGCCTCGATTCCATGATTTTATTGAGTGTTTTTGGGATTAAGGCCTCGATCACATGATTTTATGGAGTGTTTTTGGGATTAAGATGTTCCTCGCGATAACCACAGAAAATGTAGCTGTAGGGGAATAAATGCTTTTGTTGTGCCTTCGACGTTGCTTTCGTTTATTTATTTGCACTTCTTTTAATGCGTTTTAGGTCTGAAAACTGCTATTTTTTTATCGTTCGCATAGACGCAAGATTTTCGCTCTTCGTCGTCAAAACCACTTTGCGTAAACGACTTTTTTTGTCATGTGTAAGCGCGACAGCTTATAACAATCAAAGGCGAAATCAATTTGTCGAATCTATTTGTCAACGTAGCCTAAAATGCCTGAGTACAGTATTGTCTTTAAGTGTTGGTTTTGATTTCTATGGGTTCTAATAAAACCGATCTTAAATGCTTAATTGTTCTTGTGTAGTATGTCGGACTGTTGGTTAATACTAAACATTTTAGAAGACTAGATTTTCAAAAAATCAGCGAATTGCTTAAATTAAAAATCGTAAAAACTCTTGCGAGAAAAGTTTTATATTCTAAAATTTCCATATCTGGCCAAACAACTGAACATTGCTGTATATGTTCTACAGTACTTGAAGAGCAGTTTGAGCTTCAAACAAACCAAAACTTAATTTAGCTTCAGTTTAGATCGAAGTTTTCAAACGCAGAAACTTAAACTTAGACTACAGTGCCGTACAAATAAAAAATCTAGCTTCCCAAGCAAATTAATGCAAAAGTTATACTCAACAAATTGTAAATGCAATAGTTATTACAACTGGTAACTTGCAATAGCTTACTGTAGTTTTAGAAATAAAGTTTAAAATTTTGATATGCTATCAAGCCTAAAGCTGTCATTTAATGTTTGAGATTATTTTACTTAAGATATTTTTTACTTCAAACCTTACAGTATTTCATTGCCATCAAATTTTTATGGTAATGTGGCATTTGTCAATTTTTTTTATGATTAAACTTAAGTTAATTTAGGCAAAGAGGTTGATTTGCAGAACCATATCAAAGCAATAAGCAGCAACTTTTTTGGATTTAACATTTTTATTCAAAGCAAAACATATCGAACGTTTTCGGCTTAAAACAATTAAGCCCTCTTCAGGATATTATAAACAATAATACATAAACATCTGTAAAAGAAATAGAAGCATTACGGCAACATAAATTACGTATACCTGACTAATAACGTACATTATATGAGGAAATACTTAAAATTATTATCTAACAAATTAAAAATGCCTTTCCGGTTTTGGAGCAAAGCAATCAGATTAAAATTACAGTCAAACAAGCAACAGCATAAAGTTTTTAGCGTGAAATAAACCAATCCAGTTAGAATAACTATTAATGTGATAGTAAAGGTGAATTGAATTAAAGAGAAAACCAAGTCAAATCAAGGTAAGAACTAACTTATGATATTATGACGTAACAGAAAATTTGGGAAATTAGAAAATACTTAGCAAGAAAGAGGCACCTTTAGCATAAAGTTGCTTATTTAATTTAGGATTTAGTTTTTTAATCAAAAGAGCTTCTTGGATTTTAGTTTCATACTCAGTATGGCAACTTTTTAAAATCTGGAAAGAGTTTACGCTATATTTTTCCTCACGGCAAATGGCACATGCGCGTATGTGTTCTTTTATAGCGCTCTTTTGCGGTCCAGCTAAAACCAAATGTTCGCAAGCTCTTGCAGCCAAATGTCGGGTAGTCATGCCTACGTAGGCAAGGTTCGTATCACACGAACATCGAAACTGGTACACGACATTGGAGCAGAGAGCATGCGGTGTTTTTGTTTTCAGCTGGAAGTAGCGATTGATCTTAAATGTATCGTAAACTACTTTTAACTTTAAACCAAATTCCCGATAAACAAGTTCAGACAGACTTTTTGTAAATTGTTTGGATGCAGAACCTATATACGGAACTTTAAAAAAGCAAGTCTCGCATTCATCGCTGTTTTCGTTTTCTTGAGTATGATGGGATGAAAGCGCAAGAAATTTGCGCAATATTTTATCAAAGAATTGTGGGGGGTAATTGTTAGATAAAAATAACGATTTAAGAATTTCAACCTCTTTGAAAAATAACCAATCACTTGAACAAATTAACTTGGCACGGTGGAGCATACAAAATACTAAACCAGATTTCCATTTAATGGGACATATAGCAGCAAAGTTAAGGAATAAACCCGTATTAGTAGGCTTTCTCCAGACCCATGTATTAACAGTATTCTCACTAATTTTAATATCAACATCCAGAAATTGCAAAGTGTTTGTGGACTTTTCAATAGTAAATTTAATATTATCATGTTGGCTGTTTAGAATATTCAAAAAAGACGACCACGCGTTAACATCATCAAAAACAGCAAACACATCATCAATATAGCGAACATAAAATTTAGGGTGACAAGACATTTGATCTTTGAAAATTAACGTTTCCAGGTGTCCCAAAAAGAAATTAGCCATAGTGCAACCAAGTGGGGATCCCATACCAATACCATCTACTTGCTTGTACAGTTCATCCTTGAACAGAAACATACATTCAGTAGCCAGGTGCATCAGCTTCACAAATACCTCTTTAGTGATGGGAGGATGATCATTACGGTCAGAAGAAAAAATGTAATTAGCAATGATACCAATAGTTTGGCTTAAAGGAACGTTAGTAAATAGCGATTTTACATCAAAACTGACCAGAAATTGATTAGATGAGTTGAAATTGAAAGCATTAATTTTGTTTAAAAATTCTTCACTTGACTGAATAATGTACGAATCAGGAATGTAGGGTTTGATGATGGAGTCCAAAAATTTTGCTAATTTATATTCAGGAGTACCGATCATGGAAACCACAGGTCGAGCTGGATTGCCATCTTTGTGAACTTTTATTAGGCCATACAATTTTCCAGGATTGCTTCCTGATGGAATTAAGCTTTTGATAATTTTATCACCATAACCTTTTAAATATTTGCGAACATAGTAACGAATTGAATTTTCTTTTGCGATTATTGGATGAATTTCTTGTTCTGTATTAATTTTGATGAATTTTATCTGCAAGAATGTTGTCTAGTTTAGCGTAATAATCATCGGAGTTTAGTATTGCCACACCACGACCTTTGTCCAATTTGCAAACTTTAATATCGGTATTATTGGAAAGTGACTGTAATGTTCTGTGGAGAAATTGATTGCGTTTCGATGCACATTGGTGTTCAGCATTTAAAGCAAATTTTGAAAAAAATATTTAATTTGGCCTTTTGTGTCTTCATGGAAAAAGTGGAATTTTTAGTTTTCTTTTAATATTTGAAAATAACCGTTCTGCATAGACTTTTAGAGAAGCCAAATTCAATTTCCGAGGTAATATATGATGATCCAAACCAAATCGTAAAACTTCTTCTTCTTGTAAAGTTAACTTCTTGGACCTTAGATTGATAATACATTTTGGACTGCGGATTCTTTGTTCACGCCAAAGATTGTAAAGCTTCTTTTGGTGGCTCTTAAGTGCGTTATTGATTAGATTTTGAAAATGCTTTTCCAGTAAATACACCAAAAACAATGTTGCATTTTTCCAGTAAGTACACAATTTTTTTCCAGTAAATACACGAAAAACTTTTTTCCACTAAAAATTTTCCAGTAAATACACGAAAAACAATGTTTGGTGTATTTACTGGAAAAGCATTTTCAAAATCTAATCAATAACGCACTTAAGAGCCACCAAAAGAAGCTTTACAATCTTTGGCGTGAACAAAGAATCCGCAGTCCAAAATGTATTATCAATCTAAGGTCCAAGAAGTTAACTTTACAAGAAGAGAGAAGTTTTTACGATTTGGTTTGGATCATCATATATTACCTCGGAAATTGAATTGGCTTCTCTAAAAGTCTATGCAGAACGGTTATTTTCAAATATTAAAAGAAAACTAAAAATTCCACTTTTTCCATGAAGACACAAAAGGCCAAATAAATATTTGTTCAAAAATTTGCTTTAAATGCTGAACCACCAATGTGCATCGAAACGCAATCAATTTCTCCACAGGAACATTACAGTCACTTCCAATAATACCGATATTAAAGTTTGCAAATTGAGGACAAAGGGTCGTGGTGTGGCAATACAAACTCCGATGATTATTACGCTAAACTAGACAACATTCTTGCAGATAAATCTAAATTCATCAAAATTAATACAGAACAAGATAATTCATCCCAATAATCGCAAAAGAAAAATTCAATTTCGTTACTATGTTCGCAAATATTAAAAAGGTTATGGTGATAAAATTATCAAAAGCTTAATTCCATCAGGAAGCATTCCTGGAAAATTGTATGGCCCTAATAAAAGTTCACAAAGATGGCAATCCAGCTCGACCTGTGGTTCCATGATCGGTACTCCTGAATATAAATTAGCAAAAATTTGTGGGACTCCATCATCAAACCCTACATTCCTGATTCGTACATTATTCAGTCAGTTGAAGAATTTTAAAACAAAAATTAATGCTTTCAATTTCAACACATCTAATCAATTTCTGGTCAGTTTTGATGTAAAATCGCTATTTACTAACGTTCCTTTAAGCCAAACTATTGGTATCATTGCTAATTACATTTTTTCTTCTGACCGTAATGATCATCCTCCCATCACTAAAGAGGTATTTGTGAAGCTGATGCACCTGGCTACTGAATGTATGTTTCTGTTCAAGGATGAACTGTACAAGCAAGTAGATGGTATTGGTATGGGATCCCCACTTGGTTGCACTATGGCTAATTTCTTTTTGGGACACCTGGAAACGTTAATTTTCAAAGATCAAATGTCTTGTCACCCTAAATTTTATGTTCGCTATATTGATGATGTGTTTGCTGTTTTTGATGATGTTAACGCGTGGTCGTCTTTTTTGAATATTCTAAACAGCCAACATGATAATATTAAATTTACTATTGAAAAGTCCACAAACACTTTGCAATTTCTGGATGTTGATATTAAAATTAGTGAGAATACTGTTAATACATGGGTCTGGAGAAAGCCTACTAATACGGGTTTATTCCTTAACTTTGCTGCTATATGTCCCATTAAATGGAAATCTGGTTTAGTATTTTGTATGCTCCACCGTGCCAAGTTAATTTGTTCAAGTGATTGGTTATTTTTCAAAGAGGTTGAAATTCTTAAATCGTTATTTTTATCTAACAATTACCCCCCACAATTCTTTGATAAAATATTGCGCAAATTTCTTGCGCTTTCATCCCATCATACTCAAGAAAACGAAAACAGCGATGAATGCGAGACTTGCTTTTTTAAAGTTCCGTATATAGGTTCTGCATCCAAACAATTTACAAAAAGTCTGTCTGAACTTGTTTATCGGGAATTTGGTTTAAAGTTAAAAGTAGTTTACGATACATTTAAGATCAATCGCTACTTCCAGCTGAAAACAAAAACACCGCATGCTCTCTGCTCCAATGTCGTGTACCAGTTTCGATGTTCGTGTGATACGAACCTTGCCTACGTAGGCATGACTACCCGACATTTGGCTGCAAGAGCTTGCGAACATTTGGTTTTAGCTGGACCGCAAAAGAGCGCTATAAAAGAACACATACGCGCATGTGCCATTTGCCGTGAGGAAAAATATAGCGTAAACTCTTTCCAGATTTTAAAAAGTTGCCATACTGAGTATGAAACTAAAATCCAAGAAGCTCTTTTGATTAAAAAACTAAATCCTAAATTAAATAAGCAACTTTATGCTAAAGGTGCCTCTTTCTTGCTAAGTATTTTCTAATTTCCCAAATTTTCTGTTACGTCATAATATCATAAGTTAGTTCTTACCTTGATTTGACTTGGTTTTCTCTTTAATTCAATTCACCTTTACTATCACATTAATAGTTATTCTAACTGGATTGGTTTATTTCACGCTAAAAACTTTATGCTGTTGCTTGTTTGACTGTAATTTTAATCTGATTGCTTTGCTCCAAAACCGGAAAGGCATTTTTAATTTGTTAGATAATAATTTTAAGTATTTCCTCATATAATGTACGTTATTAGTCAGGTATACGTAATTTATGTTGCCGTAATGCTTCTATTTCTTTTACAGATGTTTATGTATTATTGTTTATAATATCCTGAAGAGGGCTTAATTGTTTTAAGCCGAAAACGTTCGATATGTTTTGCTTTGAATAAAAATGTTAAATCCAAAAAAGTTGCTGCTTATTGCTTTGATAAACTTAAGTTTATATGATTAGTTTTCATATAGAGTTAAAGTCTGCAAACTAGTAATATTACAATTGCTGTATTTTTACTGGAGATTTAAGATTACATTATACTAACCAATTATACTTAAGATTGAAAACAGGAAAAAATTTTGCCAAAGTTATGACGCGGTCAAGATTTAACTTCCTTCAATGTGATGGCTGCGTTATCAAGAAAACGTTTGTCTGAGACCATCTTGTCAACAAAACAAAAAAACTAAACTTATGACGTTGAAAAAACTTAACTGTGAAAAAACCTGAAGCAATCAAAATCAAGTCAAGGAGTACTTTAGGTAAGACATTAGAGATCAATATCATAAAATTAAAGCATAATTTTTGTTAGTTGAAATACACGGTAATTCATTAGCATGTAAATATTTTGTGCTACGTAACTGTTATTGCAAATCAGAGTTGTAAGTCGGGCCGGGCTTTTCAAGTCGAGTTCGGGCCTAAAGTTGACAAAATTTTGGGCTTAATTAGGGCCTGAGGCGTGCTTTTTGTCTTAGATGCACAAAAATATAACCAAATTAACTTGGCAACATTGCTAAATTTTTCAGATCTAACTTAACTTTCCAATTTTTTCGGGCATGATTCGGGCTTCAAATTAGTTTTCGGGTTCGGGCCTGAACTAGTCGGCCCATTTACAACTCTGATGCAAGTAGCAGTGAACATTAGCTATGCCGCGTTAACACAAAATTTTGCTATTGTAGGAGTTGCAAAAATTCTGGATTCCTTTTAAATGCAGCATAGTTTAAAAAACTCTGTCACTATTTTATTGAACCGGCAGGTTACTTCTACTTATTTAAAGATCTAAACAATTAAATTTATTATTTTTACGAAGATGATTAAATCGGAAAACTCATGATCTTTTGGATCCCCAACAACCGACGAATAAGACGCAGCGCATTATGCTCTAAAGAGAGGCAAAAGTAAGCTCTGTATTAAAACAAAAATTTCTTCAAAATTTTGGAGTTGCTCACTAACTCATCTTCAGTGCAATGGTAAAACTGTATTCATGGAAAGTTAAATTGCAATCTGTGTTTAGTCTAAAGGGCGCCTGTTTATAGCAATAATAATTGACAATGCTGCGTATTCCTATTCTTTGTTTTATTGGCGTGATCCGTTTCGATTTAATACGTGCACTTCATTAGCAAGTAGGAGAGCTGAAAGGGATAAAGTCTTTTCTATGAAGTTTTACGTAAAAAATTAGTGAAATAAATTTTAGTGAAACCGCTTTAAAAAGGTTTTGTTTGTCAAAAATTTACAAAATTCTTCCAGCCGTAAGGCCTCGAGTAGCTGGACGTCAGATATCTTTGATCATGCGCTTTTTGAATGCTTAAACAAGGGATTTCCTCCCAGATAATAACAAGCTTTTTTTACATTGGCTCCCTTGGCCAAAAAACTTCCCGCGTTAATAGTCATTGCTATTTACTGTATTGCATGCATTGTGTGTAGATTTTAGAAAAAGACTGGCGTTGCTTAATAATTACTTTGCGGTACTATTTTTGAGATTAAGGAGCTTTTGACAGTGGCCCCATTCCTCCTTGTTCAAAAATAAAATAAAAATATATAACTTTATATTTGCTTATGATTTATCGTACTTCTTTCTATTTGAATATCTTGCACCTCCGCTGAAAACCTCGCATAAGTGATGTATAAGTAAGTATTGCGCGAAAGAGTCTTCTTGATACATTTTATTTGTGGAGTCTTTATGTTTTCGATATTTTCATAAAAAGATTAAAACTCAACTCTAATGGCTTGTTTCAAGCATAGTTTAATTTTAATCATCTTCGGTGAGAACAAAATTTGTTACCAAAAATCAAAGATTAAAGAGCGTAGAAACAAAATAAATAAACAATGCGAAGAGCTTAAATTTTTATTTATATTTTGCAGACACACTTCGCAAGTCAACTAAGTGCAACCATAAACCCGTATCTGGAATAACGCTAATCAGCTGGTTTGGTAGGGCCGAAGATGAGCTTCGCCAGGACAAGCGAGAAAAAAAGAAAACAAGTTGTATATCCTCTCCTAATTCAAATCTCCTTGAGTTTGACCAAACAGCTGCTGTTTCAGGAAACACTCACCAAACTCAACAGACATTTAGAATAAATTTCACATTTAATTGTAAAATAAAATTTCAAAATTGGGTCAACGTGTGTTTGCTTGATGATTATAAAATACTTTGAATGTTGTACCAGATGTGGCCACCTAACCATTTTAGAACCTAATAGTGTTTGAATTTTAGCTCATGCAGATACGAAAGAAATATCTTTTGCATGCCAAATCAAGCTGCGTCATAACGATATAAATATTATTAATTTCTCTACTTAAAGTTCACTTTTATATATTGCTTTATTGGTTGTAGTGCACAGCACCGACATTGAAATATCTTTTTGGTAGATTTTTTAACGAAATTCATGACCGATTAGATTTCGCTTTTTGAAACAGCTGGACATTGAACCAGGTCTGAAAATGATCGGGTTGCTATGTCTTCATCATTACGTAGAGGCGCTAAATCTAAAAACTGATTACATGACCGGATCCGAAAATACGATTGGTTTCACATTGATTAGGTTTGGTATGCCAGATCTAAAATTGATGGCCTTGCCAGTTTGTCTCATCTAAAAATGATAGGGATGCCCCATCTGCGTTAGACCGTGAGGCTCAATTTGAAACAGATTGCACAGCCAGTTCTGAAAGCGGTAAGGTAGCCTGATCTGAAACTGATAAGAATACCACATCTGGTTTAGCTGGAAATGCCAGATCTAAGACAGATCATCTAGCCAGATCTGAAACTGATTGGGGTTCACCTTGGGTTACGATCGGATTGCCAGATGTGTAACTGATAAGGGTGCTTGATCTGGTTAAGACCATATCGCCAGGTCTAACACCGGCCATGAAGCCTGATCTGAAATCGACGAAGATACCACATCTGACTTAGATCGGAATGCAAGATCTGAAACGGATAGACTTGTCAGATCTGAAACCGACTGGATTGCCAGATCTGAGACTGATCAGGTAGTTACATCTGGTAGAGATTGGGGTGCCTGATCTGAAACAGATAAGGTTGCCAGATGTGGACTGGTCATGAAAACCGGATCTGAATCTGATCCGCATGCCCGATCGGGTAGACTTTGCATGCCACCTCTGGTTTTGATCGGGTTAAGATCTGGCTGAACTTTTGCCAGTTTTAAACCCGGTCTGAAACTGATAATCATACCAGATCTGAAAACGATTGAATTATCAGATCTGAAAACTATTGAATTACTAGATCTGAAAATGATCTGGTTGTTACATCCGATATAGATTGGGGCGCCAGATCTGAAACGGATAAGGTTGCCATATCTGGATCTGATCATGTAAACCGGATCTGAATCTGATCCGCATGCCCAATCGGGTAGACTTTGCATGCTACCTCTGGTTTTGATCGGGTTAAGATCTGGCTGAACTTTTGCCAGCTTTAAACCCGGTCCGAAACTGAGAGTCGTACGAGATCTGAAAGCGACCGGATTGTCAGATCTGAGAATGATCGGGTTGTTACATCTGGTAGAGATGGAGATGCCAGATCTGAAACGGATAAGGTTGCCATATCTGGATCTGGTCATGTAGCCAGATCTGAGTCTGATCCGCACGCCCGATCAGGTCGACTTTGCATGCTACCTCTGGTTTTGATCGGGTTAAGATCTGGCTGAACATTTGCCAGTTTTAAACCCGATCTGAACCCGGCCTTATTGCCCGATCTTACCAGATCTGTTCCTGATCCGAGCCAGATAAAATGGCTATCTGGAGGGGTAAAATTGCAAATTATTCCCCCTAATGCTCAACAAAGATCGGCACCTTTGCTTTGAATACTTGCGAAATGTGATTTAATGGCATTAAAATAGCTTTTTTTACCAAAAAATTACAAAAAATCGCCCAGCGGCTGGGTGCTTTGCCCCCAGACCCCTAAAACCTCCGGCGGCTAGGGGGTTCGCCCTTAGACTCCCGTCTGTGATACCTTTGAGTTACACTAGCTTACTCAACACGTTTCCAAAGATAGATATTTGCATTTTTCAACTATTGGTTTAAGCCCTCTCCCTTTGCAAAATCCTGGATACCTGCCAGCAGCCAACGATTTTAGATCTTCCATCCTACAATAACTTTGTCCCACAAAAACTTCCTTTTTGGAAAAATTTTGATGACGTCATTTCGTGTGATTTGTGGTTTAGGCCTCCCCCAATCAAAAATTCTGGGTACGTCAATGAATCGGAGATCACCTGATAAACTTTTTTGAAGACCTTTTTATTTTTATTTTTGGGGAACATTTGCGGCTGTGTTCTTGGTCCTTGGCCTCGGCCTCGAGTTGTCAGTCCTCGGAAAGGCTGTCCTTGGCCTTGGCCTCGGCTTTTTTTTGTGTCCTTGGCCGTGGCTTCGAGCCTTGTGTCCTCGACTCCACCTCTGCTTACGAGCGTACCGGCACCGGCGAAAAAAATTTGCTCTTTTAGCAAATTTTTTTCGCTGGCAATTTCATTCAAGTAAGGTGCTACGCCCGTATGGTGGTACACCTTGGCTTACGAAATCTTCCTTTAAAACAAACCAAGGTTACGTTCGTAAGCTGACAATTTGACGCACATTGTAGACCGGCCCTAAAGTGCGTAATCGCCTGGATTTGCACTGGTTTGCAGCACGCAGTTAAAAGCATTGCAGTAATAGAGTAGCAGTTTTGCAAAGTGTTTTTACTCAGCTTATAGTATTAAGTTAAGAAATACTGCATGTTGTTAACGTTTACCGTGTTTAGCAAGGTGGTTTAGTGGTTGGTATGTCAAGAAATTACCCAATTATTGCCAGCAACTAACTTGATCAGTACCAGTGTATAAATTATTTGCAGTGTAAGCCATTTCATTTCAGTATGAATCCTTAGCAGCAACTAAAATACAATATGATTGGCAGCGAGCGATAGTTTTAAAAATAATTAGAATCACACTGAACTGATTAGAGTTAGCAGATCCGCCAAAAATTGTGAAACCATGACTGTGTAAAAGTTTTTAATTAATTAGATCACGTTCATTATTGTGTTGTGTGAAATCGCTAGCAACAAGAACGCCTACCATCTTTACCAGCATCAGCATGCACGCATAATATTGAATGTATGAGTTAAGACAAGAATACAGTGGTTAGCAAATGTTGCTGAACTAAGTTTTGTGCAGATATAATACTGCCTTTGTTTTCAGTTTACTCCCTTTGTTTCAGTGGCCACGATGTGTTGCGGAATAGGGAGGTAAATCTATAGAATCGTTACCGTTACTTCGTTGGTGATTATGAGCTGAAACAATACGTAAAAGCGTTTTTTTTTAAAGACCAGATGTTTTGTTTTTTTAGATTGATTTCTTTCTTTTTTCTTTCAGCGCACATTCAAGATTTTTTTTTACGTGGCAGTCAGTTGCGCAACCAGGAGGAAGGGGCTAAGGGGGCTTCAGCTCCCTTTAGCCAAGTCATGTAGGAAATAAAACCCCCAAAAAAACAAGCGTTTGAACGTGTTTTGGAGTTGAACTTAAGTATAAAGGGGGCTGAAGGGGCTAGGCAATTTAATTCTTTCAATGACTTTTAAATTTTAGCAATTTACTGCCGTTAATCATTAGGCTTCAAAAACCTGTGAAATGCAATTGAAATTACGTTAAAATAGTTATTTTTTTCCGCAAAATCACAAAAATCACCCAGCGGTTGGGAGCTCTGCTCCCAGGTCACCATCTGTGATACGCTTGAGTTGCATCGGTTTGTTCAGCACGGGGCCTAAATTAGACAATTTTTGTGCAAGAAACATTTACTTTTGATTTAAGCCCCCTTCCTTTTAGCAAAATCGTGATTGCGCTTTTGGTCACATTCACTGCTGCAGACAGATTTTTCAAGCAATTATATTATTTCATATGAAACGAGCTAAAAAAAACTTTATTTTTTTGCGACAAACTTTATTTTCGAGACAAAGAAACACAAAACAAACATTAACATATAATTAGCAATCTCGACGGGAGACTGCGAAGTGACCTTTAAAGATCTTCGAGCTTTCTTATTTGTTTTTTTTTTACCATTTTATTTGTACTATTGTTTCTTATTTGTATTCGCGTTAAAAACGCTCCCGCGCTTAATACGTCTCTTTTTTCAAGCAAGAATTCTAAAACAGCACATAATTTGTAGCTGTAAAATATCAGTTTCTATGTGCAAAATTTCAGTCTATTTTAGTGCCTCCCCCCACTTTCGGCTAGTGCCCCCTCACTTCGTCTGCTCTTGCGACGGCACTAACTCATCCCCACCCAAAACCTCTGCAATTTGGCATTCACAGCCGCGGCATACATTTCGTAAATTTCTAAAAGAAGCTACGGTAAAAGAAAAAGTATTTGCAGTTTACAAAACGACTTAAAAGTCAAACATTTTAGAAAGGTTTACTTCGATGTTTGGGGTTTCAAACTAGAAGTACTAAAGTGTTTCGACACAGTCTTATGTCATCTTCACGGCGTTTTATTCAAAAACATAAGCAATACACTAAAAAGAATTTAATGCAATGTGCACGTAAAGATGACATAAGACGGTGTCGAAACACGTTAGTATCTCTAGTTTGAGATCCCAAACATCGAAATAAACTATTCTGAAATGTTTAATTTAGTAGTCGTTTTGCCAAATTGCTAAGCTTCCCTACCTACTATCGCCATTTACATTCAACTAGAGCTCTCCCTGTACTTTTCAATGTACTGTCATAAGCATTTTTGTCGTCACGGAATTGTACCTAGACTGAACAGATATATATATCTAATAATTTTCTACCTGAATATTACTCAATCGCACAATGTGTCTATTTTGTTTAAGTGATGTATATATTGTGTTATTGCCGCCTGATGAAACCTTTGAGCAAGGTCGAAACGCGACGTGATAGCTCAGCGCATATTGCATTAAATTGTTTTCAGTGTATTGCTTTTGTTTTTGAATATAACGCCGTGAAGATGACATTAGACTGTGTTGAAACATGTTAGTATCCCTAGTTTGAAATCCCAAACATCGAAGTAAACCTTTCTAAAATATTTACAGTTAAATTCAATGTTATTGTAAACAATTAATTGTCTTTGACTTGATGACTTTTAAATGAAATGATACTTTAGGGTCTTTTACACCAACGTAGATTATTTTTGATCCGTAAATTATTAATTTTCTATCTTCTAAAAAGCAGTTGAATTTATTACTAACAAAATGAACCGAATTCGCGAGCTCAAAGAATTTATCCTTGAATTATAAAATAATTATGGCACTTTTCCCGGCCATATGTCCAAATTTTTCCAATGAAATTTTGTTAATCTGCAAATCAAAGTCAATCTACTTTGGTGCATGCGACCCTAACAGCACTTTATCAGATAAACTGTTTTCAATCCTGTCGTTCCTAAATTTCTATGCGAGTGTGTCCCATTCACCGTTTACTTTTTCAAAAATATTTAGTAATTTATGTTGTATTTGACAATTTACGTTGTAGAGCAGTAGCGTAGGCAGGGGCGGAGGGGGGAGCTGGTGGGGGACTAGAGCTCTCCCCCATTGCCCTGCCGAAATTGCGTTGCGCTTCAACTGAATGAAAAAGTTCATTGCGGAAGTTGCGCTGCGCTTCAGAAATTTAAAAAATTAAAATGCGCATTTTGCGCTGCGCTTTTACTGGTTGAAAGATTGTTGCGCTGCGCTTTTGATATAATTTTATTTGTGCCCAACTCTGCACATTTGGTGATAAGCAATGTAGGCTTTTCCTAACATTTTGGTCAACAGCGAACAACTTGACTTGAATGCACTTTTAAACTTACCTTTAAAACGTTATACTTTTTAGTCGTCAATTCTTGCCCTGATATTTCCCCACCACGTCGAGGAAGTTTTGATTGTTCTGATGGATTCAATCTGCTGAGTGAATGTGAAGTTTCCTGTGCGAGAGGGTTTTTGCTTCAAGGACCTAAGGTTCTTGTCTGTGGTAAGAAATGCTGAATATTGTAACGTTTGAACCGAATACCCAGCTTCACAATAAATAAAAATCAATCATTATACACGCTACAGTATATTATGCTGGGTTTGAAATCAGCGCTTGCCCACTTGCCCGCGAGGCAAGCTAAAATCGCCTCGTGCACGTTATATTTCGGCTTAATTTGCTCGACGGGCAAGCTAGCAAAATACAGCGTATTAAACAACACCAAACAAGATTATTTAGAGATGCAACTTAGGTCCGGTTTTGTTGGAATAAAATAAAATGTACGTAGAGAGAGCTGTAGCTTGGTTTATTTTAGCACTTGGCAATCATCACAATGAACACTTTGTTTAATCGTACGCACATCATTATTTGCAATTAACCCTTCTTAATCGCACTCAAATTTTTCGATACTCAGACGCGCTTTGCAACTTTTTGGCACAAAATGCTACGTTTTCTGAAAACAAATTTTCCATGCTTGCAGCGTTAACCGCTGTTTCAAATTTCACACGTACAAACCCTGCGCTGCATGAAGGCAAGGTGAAGAATTTTCTAATTTTTTCGTTTTGATTGTTTTGAAGTTAGCTCTTATAACTTTTGCAAAAAATTTCGGTTTTGCAGCTGGTGTAGTTTCCAAAATATTCGCGAGTAAAAAATGCATTATAATCAAAAAATCATTTTTTGCGTAATGCATTTGAAAAAAGTTATCACTTTACCATAACAGTCGTGCGCCAAAACTTAATTCTCGAAATAGGATTCGTGTATTATGCAAATTCAGTCTTTTTGCCAAGAATACATATTACAAACTTTTTCCAAGGTAAACCGCCTCAAACTTATTGTGACAATTTTATTTCGGGCAAGTTGAAATTTCCTCGGGCTAGTAAACATTTGATATCACTTGCCCAACGGGCAAGCTGTCAAAAAAGTTAATTTCGATCCCTGTTGCAGCGATGCCTGTAACGAGTTGGTGCTCATCTCTGGGTAATTGTGAAAGGGCAACTCAGCTCTTTTCGGAGAAATGTCGCAGAAGCGGAGAGCTGCTGACAATACTGTGTCTGGTTTGATTGACCCGATGTTGTTCTGTACTGAGGTAAGATATAATTATAGAAATAACTAAAAAGTGAAGGACTGATGGTATTTCAAATTTAACCGCAACATCGCATTAGTTTTTTGCAAAGTTGTCGGAGTAACTAATTTTCGCTGTCATAATTCCTGTTGCTTTCTTTTGTCTTCCATAATGTAATAAATGTAATTTGGCAATTTCTGAGCTTTCATTTTTGTGCTTGTGCTTTGATGTGGAAGTGCTACATTTAGAACTAATTAGTAGGCTGTTTGCTGCCAATCAATTTCCATTACTGTGGCTCTAAAATATTGTATGTAAACATAATAGAATTGGTTGCAAAAGTCAGCACCAAATTAGAAGAAACCATCAAAAACACTGTTTCTTTCTTTAACTAACCTAACCCTTCTTGCTATGTATTTTGAAAGATGCTTTTGGAAACTGGTCTGACACTATACCTTCTTGCCTATCACTTGCCAATAACAATCTAATCATATGCGCACCGGAACTGGAGTCACCGGAGTTTGGCTCCATGCAATGCGGAAGAAGAAGTCCGAGACTGGGAAGCAAATGCAGGTATGCGGGAGACTCAGTGTTGCCGTCGAGGAAAGCCTCCACCTACCATAGGCGTAGCCAGGATTTTTGATTGGGGGGGGCCCAAATCCTCAAAAATTCGGCTGTCTTCACCGAAATTGAGAGTGATTTTTTAGCCGAAATCGGAAATTCGAACGATTTTTCCGCCCAAAATCAGGTGATCTCAAAAAAAAAAAAAAAAAATGTCTTCACCGAAATTAAGAGAGGTTTTTCGGCCGAAACCGTTTGTTTTACTGTTACTTTACTGTTTAATTACTGTTATGTGCGCAATTACTGAAAAAAAAACTGCAACTAAACATCGTCAGGCTAGGTTGTCATAACTTTTTGTCGTTAGTGGAGTTTTGATTGGGGGGGGGGCCCGGGCCCCCCCCCCTGGCTACGCCTATGCCACCTACCTGCTGTACTTATTTTGATAGGGTAGGCTCAGATAGGCTCTCGCATGCTTGGCCACGCGATTGCCCTTACTTGTCTCTGGTTACCGTTGCTTCCACAGCAAAACGTGGCAGAAAGTAGGACCAGATCTTGGTGAAAATCTTGTTTTGGTCTTCACCTATATATCTCGACCGAAAATTTGGACATATTCCGGAGCCTATCTCAAACTTTCCGGAGCCTATCTACAAGAAAACTTTCGTTGCTTAACCATCTATTTGTTTAGGATGGTAATACTGGCGAGACTGTACTTTCGAATTCCGATATTCTTTACTTCTTTTTCGTAATGTCCTGTATTTAGATTTTTGACTTGATTTTTGACTTGCTGTGAACAGCAAGTCAAAAATCAAAAAATATAGATTTTATAAATCAGCAAGTCATAAAGAACAGCAAGTCAAAAATCAAGTCAAAAAATATAGATTTTTGACTTGCTGTGAACAGCTGCGAGCTTGAAGAGACATTGCTTGAGGTCGGTTTTGTTGAAGAAACGAAAACTACTTGAGGTAACAGAAAGATGCACCAAACCTTTTCCAGTATTTTCTTTATCCGCAAAAATATAGATTTAATCCGTTGGACTCAGAATCCATCAGGAAAAAATGACCTTGCAAAACTCCTTGCAGAATAAGCAACGTGATGTTCGTTAATCTGCAAGAAATTTTGGAAAGTCATCCTTTACTGATTGTCCCGAAAGTTTGAAACGCATAGTAGCTAATGGTACGCCGTTCAACGATGTAAATCTATTTTCACGGATAACGGAATTAGTGAAACAAGGTTTGGGGCACCTCTCTATTACCTGAAGTAGTTCTCATTTCTTCCATAACACCGATCTCGAGCAGTGTCTCTTTGAAAGCAGGGTGTCGAACCGAACCTGAACCCGAACCGTAAACCCGAATGAACCGTTTCATTTTGGTGAACCCGAACCGAACCTGAACCAGCAAAATTTTACTTCAGTGAACCTGAACCGAACCTGAACCCTCAAAATTGTGCTCAAGTGAACCCAAACCGAATCTGAACCCCTAACAAAAGTAAAAATATGTTTTTCCATATCCGGATGCCGCTGGCGCTGGTACACGCACAATAAGAGCTGTGGTGATCATCAACAGGATCAGCAATTTCTCCTTTTTTTTTTCTGGACGAAACGAATAACGACAGTTAAATTTTAAGTCAATGAACCCAAACCGAACCTGAACCAGTAATATTTTACTTGAGTGAACCTGAACCAAACCTGAACCTCGAAAATCGTGCTCAAGTGAACCCGAACCAAACCTGAACCGCTAAAATATTTTGAGCAGGAGCTAAACCTGAACCCGAACCGTTTTAAAACGGTTCGACACCCTGTTTGAAAGTGCGTTTACTCAGAACGCAACGCGAAGCAACCAACATGTGACGTCATTGACAACTTGCGAAAGATTGCAACCGGTCGCCATCTTCGCGAGCGGTTACTTGAATTGATGGTTATATTTTGAACAAGTGACGTGACGGGCGACCACTCGCGAAGGTTGCCAACCACTCGCGTCCTGTGTAAACGCAGCTTAAACAGGGGCTGAACGATGTTTGAATTTCGTTAAAAATTAAATAAATCAAAACTCTGGAGTTTTCTAAGGTTCGTCCAAAAAAAATTATTTCTCTCCGTTTTATCGTTAGGGTGCGTTTAGACTGGACGCGAAGCAACGCGAAGCGAAGGTTGGCGACCTTAGCGAGTGGTCGATGACGTCAATCGCGAAGGTTGCCAACCTTCGCGAGTGGTTGCTAATCTTCGCGACTGGTCGCTTCATAGGCTAATTTTATTAACTTACTTTTAAAATGTACTCAATGAGCAGAAAGCGTTGCGTGCTTTATTATTGAAGCGCTATGATAGTAATCACAGGTTGTGTTTCGTCATAGAGCACTGGAATTAAAACGAAGATAGAGTTTGTATTGTGTTATCACGCAGTAACCGTGAAGAAGAGACTAGACTAATAGCATAGGTAACAAAACAATCTTGAGAAAAAAGTTTGTGAAATACAAGGGAAAAAGGAAGTACAGTAGGTCGAATTTGGAAACGAAAAGACAAGTCATTTCTTCAAAAACTTAGTGGTACTTAGCCTATTCACTAGCTATCAATGCTTTGTTTAGATCCTTCTACTGAAAACTTGCCATAATCTGTTTTGACGATGACAGTTCTGGGTTTTAATGCAGAACCGAAAAAAGCTGGAAGCAGATGTCAAAAGTTCTTTTTCGGTGTTTATTCAGTTAACAAATCCTTAACCCTTTCACCATTTATGTCTCATTATAATACTGGTAGATCTATCTTGTAGAGTGTAGACCAGTAGGCTAGTCTACAGGTACATTTAAAGCGTAAACCATGTTTTTTATTAATGTGATTTTTCTTTTTCAGGCAAGCATGTTATGATACCTGTAGTAAGCTTAAACAGTTGTTTGTGTTAGCTATTTAGTGCTGTTTATGAAGACTCCCAATGTTAACGTTATGAGTGAATCTGAAAGCTGGATTTGTCATCAGTTATGTAGTGGAGTTTTTGCTTATTGTGCAATGGATTGCAGTGTTGATTTGCTGGAGAAAGCAAAAAAACATTGCAGTTTTTGCATGATTTGACACTATCATCGAAGGACAAGAATTTAGCGCAGTAATACCAGCAGTTGCTTTGAGGAAAAGTCAGCTTCTAAAACTACGTTTGGTTTTTTATTCGCCACCGGAGCGTTTATCGATGTTTAGTGCGAAGTTAAATGCTTTCGAGAGCGTTTTATTAGTTTGCATTTTCTTGCGGTACTAGTACGTTGCGACAGTTGCGTTTACCTCGAAGGGCTTCGCTCCAAACCACCGTTTGTAAAATAACAGACAGTTTTGTAGCTGTAAGTTGAAGCCCCTTTTTCTCAGCAATTTTTTGGTTATGCTCCTGATAAAAAAAAAACATTTAGATTTTTTCATGTGAAAATTGTTACTCAAGCATCTGAATACAAGTGGTGTTAGTTGTCACGTTTTCATAAAACTGTGGCTTCTTTCCCCTGTCTAATGATTATAAATGCTGTATCAAAGTTTTTGGTGGTGACTAATGAGAATGGAACAATATCAATGGACTTGCTTGGCAGCTACTTCTCTTCCAATAACAGTAACCCCAGCAATAAATAGAACTCACTTTCTACTGGTTAGGTAATATATATTGACTTTCTAGTTCTATCTGATTACACTGACTGTAATTGTAATGATTGAACTTCAGACTTAAAATTGCTTACTTTGTCATTTTATTCACCATGTAAAGCAGTTAAAATTTTAAGAGACAGTAAAAATGTTTTGAAATTCACAAACAACTAAATTCAGATATTACACAAAGACAGAGTAAATGAATATTTAACACACTTGACATTATCATTATCATCATCATATTTATTTATTTACCAAGTGACGTCATATCACAAGAAAAAACTGCAACTTCCTCTAGGTCTATCACCAAAGCATCGAAATATGCAATTCCTTTAAAACCAAACACACAAACTTGCAGAGTCAAAGCGATATTTAGTCACTTGGTGAGGAGACAGCGAAGGACCGAAAGGTCATTTAAGTCTACTGCCACCTCACCAAGTTAAGGTTAAAAAAACAGCTTCTAGTATTTCTCAGTCTGCTACTTTTTATGATAAAAAATTTTACGCAAAAATAAAACAAAGTGTTGCAAAGATATGTACATTTTGTACAGTGTATACACAAAACTCACAGTCACCATGTAAAGAAAATGCAAGACAACACTAGAATTGTTCTAACTCTAAGCATACTAAAAAAAAAATACTGTAACTACAGATTGGATAGAAATAAAATTAATAAAGTTCATAAATGCTTATTTATGTTTTATAGAATTTAAAGTGGGCAATTGGAGTGAAAAAAAAACAAACCTCCTTGCTTTGTTTTGTATTGTTTGCCAATATGTCATTAGTACTGGTACAATTTCCAACACCAGTATATATCAACCTCAGTCAGTTATTGCAAAATTACTGATAATTCAAGGGCACATCAAAATGAGAGATGACGTATTGTAATAAATGTGTGATGGATGAATGCACCAAACTCATGCTATTCAAGCAATAGAATAGGTTATTGTTGAACTCAAGCATAAATATGCAACTATGATTCCTGTAATTACTACTGCATTGCTAATAGAAAGCTGTTATTCTAGCTTTTATCGGTTTCATAATTTGATAAAAAATGAGCTTTAACAGCTTTTTTAAATCTGTAGAATGAAACTTCTTTCATACTGCTTGGAATTTCATTCCAAACTTTAATTCCTGCGAATGATAGAGACTTTTGCCCTAATCTTGTTCTAATTCTTGGAAGAAAGAAGTTGTTTTATTTGTGGCACAATCTTGTCTTATGTGTATAGCAGTTTTTTGTTAGGTTAAACTTATCTGAATTAGCAAAAGATAATACATTATTGTGAATTTTGAACATTAGCTTTGCAGTTTCCAGAGAGTAAATATCCTTGAGTTTTAAGCATTTAGCTCGATAGAATAAAGAATTAGTGTGCTCACGATATCCACTTCCAGTTAACAATCTGATGCTTCTTTTTTGCAGAATAAAGAGTGGTGCTAATGTTGATTTTGAAGCAGTCCCCCAACTACTTATGCAGTATTGTAGATGAGAGTATATGAGGCAGTGGTAAACAGATCTTAAGGTTTGCTCATCTACGAAGTGTTTTAATTGATTGAGGGCCCAAGATCCCCTTGCTACCTTTCAACATTGTTCCTTGATTTGTTGTTTCCAGTTTAGATTGTCGTCTATGAGAACATTTCTATTTTCATCACATAGGACCGGAGTGAAAAGTCACTACCAGACTACAATATTCACGATTATAAAACTTGGGGTAGTCCAAAACCATTGCTTCCAGTTCAACTTGATCACTGTCACAAACCTTCGGAAACTAGAAGACTTTTACGAGGACATTCAGTGCAAAAAATTCCACGTTTGTAGCTCGGCTATTCAAAAAAGTGATTGCTAATTAAGCAAATCCAAAAGTTCATAGAAATTTTTTGATTTTTTGTATCTATCTAGCTCTTGTTTGTAGCTTGAAACCAATTCTCAATACAATTTATTCCCCAAGTTGGCTTAGCCAAGCAGACAGCGAAAAAACTTTTTGCGGATTTTCCAGTATTCAAGCAGTTGTTCAATTGTGGTTACTTTTAAAACAACAAGCTAACAAATAATGGGTAAAACACTATCAACACATTCAAAACTAGCCTGCTGGTGGGTTATTTTATATTCTGAAAAAAGAACAACACCATGTTAGTTTAAGACAAAAAAAGCAAAAAGTGCTCAGCCAAAAGAACCACTGGACTGATACAATAGCTTCTGCTATGCTGCACAGAATAAAAAGTTTTGTTTTAAAAGCAAGATGCCTTGGGGCTAGGCCTACTACTTTGGTGAATTCATTATAATGAAGTTCTGATATCAAGCATAGCCAAGAAAAATTACTCTAGGATTTACAGCCTTAGCTGTCTAGATCCAAATTAACTTGGCTAGCCTAGGGCTATCCCAAATCTAACTTTGTTAACAACCTACTCTTTGGACTGATAAATAGGCACTAAATCATAGAAATATACTATTTACATATTTTCTAGCAAACTGCGATCGTAAAAATCCAATCAGTGATTTAGTAGGCTATCTTATTACAGCCTGCAAGCAAGCGATGTTGCGCAACTGCTCGAGAAGGTTGCGACCGGTTGCAACCTTTTGCGAGCTGTCGATGACGTCAAATTTTGGTTGCTTCGCGTCGCTTCGCGTTCAGTCAAAACGCACCCTTACTGAGTGACATCATGTCAAACATCACTGATCCATTCCACAAATAGAAATTTACGTCACTAACTTCCGCGTCACAAGTGGTAATGCATGATAGTACGCTTGTTCAGTCAGTCAGTTCAGGATTAGAGCTTCGCCTGGTGTAGGCTAGGATTGAAAATAAGTAGGGTAACAGCGCAAACCAAAGATGAAGTATAAAATGTTGTTTTGTACTGCCTATATTAGGCCTGGTTTAGGTTAGTACTTACCGGTAGCGAGACCACTAGTTAGCCTAATGCTGATGCTGGTGGTTGTATTCAAAGATTGGCATAGCCTACTAGTACTATTGCATTGACAACAGCAACTGACAAGAAAATAAGTGATGTTAGGCTACCTACGACCTGCTGTGTAAGTGAAGCTATATAGTTGTTTTAATCTAGGCTTTCTGCCTAGCCTATGGGTCAATCCATGCTTAATTTGACAGGCTGTCAACCCATCTTCTAGAATCTTCTCCAAACTTGGCATGGGGGTAGGTAGAACAAAGTAAAAAAACCTGTTTGCAAAAAATTTCACCTTTCTAGCACAAGCTGTTCCTGAGAGATGGGCTGTTTAAAATTGTGCGAGAAAGTGAATTTTGAGGATACACATGAGTGATTTTTACCTCTAACTCTCAAAATTGAGGTAGGAGGATGCAGTAAATTGCTACCCCCCCATTTTTAACCATGCCAAATACAATATAACGGTTATTTTTAAGCTGAAAAGATTGCTTTTTAAGTTATTTGATAATTTAGGTGTTTCTCTTTGTGCCTCGGTTATGGGGTGCTCTGACTTTTTTTTTCTTAAAAAATGTTTTATTCCCATTTTGATGACTACTTTTCATAGCTGTTATGAAACCAAGTTTTGTCAAACTGAATTAACATGCATTGTCAGGTATCAAATAATAACTAGGGCATTGTTTAGAGCTTTTTTTTTCATTTGCCACGTTTAAAAGGTATAAACGGTAGGCTATCTCTAACCATATTTAAATATCCTGGAACATGTTCACATCACTTTTATCACCCAATATCAGAGAATCAAATTGGATGCAAGTATATTTGCTCAGACTTAAACTTTTCTGCAACATGTGATTTTTTACCAAAAGTATACCAAAAGGTTAAAAGCATGGATTTTGTGGCATGCTGGTATAACTTTCATTGGTTTGTGGGTCTCATTTTATGGGTAAATGAACCGCAACTGGAAGACGATGTTAAATTTATATGCCCACAGCTCTATATGGCCCATCACTATCATTTTGTTAGCCTGAGCAAGATGACTTTTGTACTGTACCTTAGAAACAAATTATTTGCGCAATTGACTCTTCTACTTCACCCTGTGGACGAATCTACAAACTTTCTAGACTTAAGTCTGAAAACAATTGAACAAAATATTAACAACTAAGTCTAATTAGCTTCAAACTTTATTGTTTACGTCGGCGTAAATCCATTGCACAATCAATTCAAACTTATTAATTTATTTTATCATCATTTAAAACTTTCGAACTACATGCCAATGATGCATCTTTTTAATGCCAATTGTGACGGCACTGCTTAGTTTTCCGCTTTTTTGTTTTTTACTCCGCTTTGAATATAAATGGCAACAATGATCTCATTGACAACCGCGAAATGTTTTGGTTTGAGGACTGACTTGGTGAAACACCAATACATCTTTTTAAGTGCCAACTACATGCCAATGCGTCCAAGGCTTAAAGGGCAATGCCAAATTGCTTGCTAATTTATTCAAATTTAGGTTTTATATGCCAAAGCTAGACATTGTGTGTGTTTGAATTTATTTAAATTGTATGTTAAATCAACTTGGGGAGAGCAAAAAATGCTTGAAACTGAGTAACGTATTTATCACAACTTTGGCAATTGTAATTACATCTTTTCACCTATTTATTGGGGTGAAATGAAAAACCAAAATTTTTGAATATAAAAAAGTGGTTTTGATATATGGCCCTAAATACCATATGAAATACTTTTATGACAATTGTGAGTTCTTGCACCATCTAGTGGCCATGCAATTTTATCAAACGTGCTTAAATAAATCACTTTTGCCATATCTCACTACCCACATATGCTACAAAGCTAGTTTTTAGCTTCAAAGTTGCAGGAACAGCACATTTATATCTCCATGAAAGAGAACTTTGCCATAAAAACGTACAGAAAAAAAACAAAAAAATACAGCCGAATTATTGATTACAGATTTACTGATTATTGATAAGTTTTCAGTGCTCAACTTCAATTGCATTGCAGTTCGCATTGGCATTGAAAATTTGTCAGATGAGGTTTAAATTTATGTATATTTGCACTTTTAGTGTGCCATGCTGCCTTATCAGCTTAAAATAGTTTCTTTAATGGCAATTGGCCTCAATCAACTGGGTAATGTGCAGCACAGTATAGTAAGTAATGTTTAAAGTCATTGCATCATCCAGGATTGGTTGGCTCTTGCATTATCACTTTTTTTATGCTTAACTTGAGGAATTATTTCTTGTTCATTCAAAAACAGGTAAGATTGTACAGTTTAATTCAAAAGCACTGAAAGATGCCAAAGTACAAAATTAGAATTAGAAAAGCAATTTGTATCATGATTAGAAAAGCTACTGTTCTAACAGAAAGAAAATTTAGCAATATATTTAAACATTTTGATAGGCCTACCATTGTTTATTGTATTGTAGATACGGTATATACTGTACTACCTGGCATAAGTTCAGTTATTCCTGAAGCAGCATGCTAACTAATAAAAGATCCAAGTCTAATCTTGTAAAAAGTTTTTCAATGGCAAAATATTTTTAAGTTCTGATAATTTCCCTCCAGGATTTCTGCCAACCAAAAGACAAGTGATTTGAGCATTTGCTCAACTTTAATCACTTCAGGAACTTGGATAGAGCTCAAATTGTTGTAAAAGAACAAATGAATTTGGTGCAATGTTTATTCAATATGTGAGCTGAGTATTGCACGAAGAATGTCAGAAATTATTAATTAGGACATCGAAGTCGACTATACAGTCATCAAAGTTTACTGTAACACCAAAACCATAAAAATCTTAAACATCTGATTGATACAAAGAGCTTGAAACTAATTTTTTGCAAGATACTGATAAACTGTTTGATATTTTTTGGCTATGATAATAAACAAAGAAAGCAATGTGAAATTCAGTGTGGCTTGAGAATGACATTTAATGATCATCCTTTTTTTGAACATCAAAAGCAGATCACAAAGGGTAAATGTTTGGCAGAAATATCAGAAATTTAAAATTTTTCTCCCCCATACAACTTTGTACAAGTAACATTAGACTTGAATCTTTTTTTTGGTTAGCATGCTGCTTCACAAATAACTAAATTTATGCCAGCAAGCACAGTATATACCGTATCTACAATACAATAAACAATGGTAGGCCTATCAAAATGTTTAAATATATTGCTAAATTTTCTTTCTGTTAGAACAGTAGCTTTTCTAATCATGATACAAATTGCTTTTCTAATTCTAATTTTGTACTTTGGCATCTTTCAGTGCTTTTGAATTAAACTGTACAATCTTACCTGTTTTTGAATGAACAAGAAATAATTCCTCAAGTTAAGCATAAAAAAAGTGATAATGCAAGAGCCAACCAATCCTGGATGATGCAATGACTTTAAACATTACTTACTATACTGTGCTGCACATTACCCAGTTGATTGAGGCCAATTGCCATTAAAGAAACTATTTTAAGCTGATAAGGCAGCATGGCACACTAAAAGTGCAAATATACATAAATTTAAACCTCATCTGACAAATTTTCAATGCCAATGCGAACTGCAATGCAATTGAAGTTGAGCACTGAAAACTTATCAATAATCAGTAAATCTGTAATCAATAATTCGGCTGTATTTTTTTGTTTTTTTTCTGTACGTTTTTATGGCAAAGTTCTCTTTCATGGAGATATAAATGTGCTGTTCCTGCAACTTTGAAGCTAAAAACTAGCTTTGTAGCATATGTGGGTAGTGAGATATGGCAAAAGTGATTTATTTAAGCACGTTTGATAAAATTGCATGGCCACTAAAGGGTGCAAGAACTCAAAATTGTGATAGAAGTATTTCATATGGTATTTAGGGCCATACATCAAGACCACTTTTTTTAATTCAAAAATTTTGGTTTTTATCCCCACCCTACTATTTATTGGTTTTGAAACAGAAGCAATAAATTTCGAAAAGCCATCAAAGCGAAATGCTGGGAGCAATTTCCTTGCCTCCACCCCGAAAAAAATTGAAATTTGACATCGCCAGCATTTCATATCAAGATGACTCAGTGGGAGATCCAGATTATACTTTTCATGAAAGAATAGATTTGGATGCAAGCAAGTACGAATTTGTTTTTGTGTGACTACGATACTTATAACTATGTTAGAAACAGGATTTTTGATTGGGGGGGCCCAAACTACAAATCACATGCAATGACGTCATCAAAAATTTTCAAAAAAGGAATTTTTTGTTGGGCAAAGATATCGTAGAATGGAAGATCTGAAGCTGTAGCCCTGTTGGCACTTAACCACGATTTTGGTAAAGGGAGAGGGCGAAAACTAATAGTTAGAAAGTGCAAATGTCTAACTAATAGTTAGAAAACTAATAGTTAGAAACCATATAGATCAATGAGATTTCGTGTCAAGGTTCTTTACGTTTTGTGGTGGGCCATCCTGGTGTGAGAAACTTACATGCCATAACTCCATTTTGGTATGTACCAAAATTGTGGCAAATCCAAAATTAGACCTACCAAAATTATGTACCAAAATTAGGCCTACCAAAATTGTGGCAAGTCGGTTTGGTTTCGCTGTGATAAACACAAGCATTAGTAACTGTAGGCTACTTCATACTGAATGTTCGACACCGAAAGCATTGGTATTTTTTACCATTTTTTTGTTCTACTGTATATATAGACGAGATTTGGGAATCAGTTGCGTAAAGCTTGTAGATTGAAATTTATGTTTTAGACCAGGGATGCTCAAACTTATTGAAAAGCTGACTGCATGACCTTTTTTTCTGAGCTTTAGTGGGCCGCAAAATTCTCATAAAATGCTTGGATAATTTTTATTCCGAATACTGCTTAATGCTCATGTACGTTGTGAATTGCCCCACCATATTAAATCATTGCTAAACCGTGGAGTTAACCTTTAAAAAAATTTAACTTTTTTTTTACGTTATTTGGTTGAAACTTTTTAAATTACTTGGCTAAGATGGAGGCTTCAACCCCTCTCCCAAGCAACGCCTATTTCCAATAGTTGTACTACTGAACACAACTTTTACAAACTGTGAAGTATAGATGTGCTGTGACACGCGTTTTGAAATGCAAACTGCGCCGAGATAAAAATATAAACACCAAAAACAAAAAAAGTTGAAGCGTAGCTTATGTAGTGGCCAACGAAACGCAAATTTGCTACTTTTCACGAATAATCATGGGCCGCACATTAGGCAACCCTACTATAGACAGTGTCTTTTGAATCGGTTAATTATATTTTCGCAGCTTGTGTCAATTTAACTGTGTTATGTAGGTTTCTACTTCATTGCAAAGACGACCTTTTGGGTATCGGACTCAGTCACCAGCGATCGTTTTGCGACAGAACCGCATCTACGCAATGCTGCTCAGTCTACAGGTAGTTTCGTATTTTTTCAATAATGGAGTGTCAGCATATTATGGTAGTTAACTGTGCCGCCTGATCTTAATTTCGCTTGAAATTCGTCCAAACTTGCAAACTTTGACTCAAGATACAGTCAAACATCGGTTTAACGCATTAATGCGAAAATGCAATTGTCTTTTTTTAGAAAATGTCCCTTATTCGAAAAGACACGAATTTTACCTAGTTTAATTGTAGATGCGCACGTCAGTGACGTAGCCAGGACGGGCAACTGCCCCCCCAAAATTTCACTTTGCATCAGAGCCCCTTGATGAATTGTCTCACATCAGGTCGGTCGCCCCAGGATGTGTCGCATCATAAACCAGACTCTTTGTCGCGATTGGAGACGCAGTATTTTTGCGTTGTCGAGTTGGGAGAAACTGCGGTTATGTGGTTTATGTAAAATAGCGACCAATCGATTTTTACTCCGGCAGCTGAGAAATATTATGGCAGTTGTTAAGAATATAAGTTTGATAAACGTTCAGTTTAAATAATCAGGTAGCATTAAATCCAATCTAACGAAACAGTGAATTTTAAGATATGTAGTATCTTGAAAACTTTCGAGAGCACTGAGCACTAAAGCAGTTCTGAACAGTTTTTTTATTGAAAGCAAATACCAACGGCTCTGTTTTGCTTTTTATTTATCCTCAGCTGTGTTTTGTCAATAAAACTAGTATTATCAGAGAAACTTTCATATGCACCATTGTTATGGCTTACTGAGTCCCTGCAAAAGATGATTACAGAAATGTTTGCATAAATTTGCAGAAATTTTACTTTTAAGCTATTCTATAGTTATTACGTATGATATTCGTTTTAATTAAATTATTTTTTTACAGTTCCGGCAACCTCCCAAGCTGCCATCGTCGCGCTTCATCGAAACCCCAGTCCATCGCCTAAACGGCCGCCACAGTCCCAACATTGCTTAAAGAATCTGTTTGGAATTTTTAGTTGGCGAATTTTACGGCTGTAGTTTTTCTTGCGTTTATCTTACTGCCTGTATCTTTGCAATAAATTTTTTTTTACTTTTTAATTGTATAATTTATAAGAGAAGCAGTACGCTCTAGTTAAAAAACATAGCTATTCCCTTGAATCAATGAAACTACGTGCCAATGCTGGGCCCAAGCAAGCAATAGCCCCTTATTGTGAAATGCAGTTCCACAATATAAGTCTGATGCTAGTATTAACTGCAGGCTAGCTACAATTTCTGGACGTTTTACGTACCGGTAGCCTACCGCTTATCCAGTACGTAAATTGTAGGGGGGACGCGTCCCCCTATTGAGAGTTAGCGGCCTCATGGAGATTTAGCGTTCCCTACTAAAAGAAAGCGTCATGGACGTGTAGACGAAAAAATGGCTGATAAAGTGTCAATTTCTGGCCGAATATTCCATCAAATTGCGATGAAGACCTTTTTTGGTTTTCACGTGAATTTGGAGCAAGCTTTTCACCAAATTGCTCCAAATTCGGAATGCGTCCGGTCACGACTACGAAAGCGTTTCTCCATGCAAAAGTTTACAGTTCAGTGCTGCTTGCATCCAATATTGACCTAACCGGCAAAATATTTTCCTATTATGCCGCAACTTACAAAAATCACAATGGCCACAATTATCTATTGTTACATTATAGATCAATTTTACCTCTTAGCATTACCTGCTTGGTTTTGTTTTGCGGAAAAATAACGGAGTGATTTTGATTTTTACCCAAACACTAAATCGATAATTTCAAGCAAAAACCAAACCCATTACCAAAAAATAAACTAGTTTGTGAATGTATGCTGCTATGACATTGCATTAACAGCCAAAAACGTAAAAACTAAATTTTTTTTTTGCTTGGGTTCAGAGTCACTTTAAGACAGAATTGCAGAGTGAAAATCACTTCATTGAACCACCATCAACCTTGATCCTCAAATACAACTTTTATTATGCCTTTAATGATGCTCAATAAACTTTGATAGGTTTTCGTGTCAACAAGGATACAAATTGGTCGGAGCGCAAAGAGTTCAATGTATTGACGACGGAGACGGAGACGAATACGGTTTATGGAGCAGGAACCAGCCGACTTGCAGGCGTAAGTTGTTCTCAAATTTTTTTGAAAATTCGTAATGCAGTGCGGAAGTAGTTAATTTATCACTGTAGAACAGCATACTTAAAATTTAAGTTAGTTCAATCAGTAAGTCAAAGATTTAATGCGACAACCTAAATAGTTTATCTAAATTGGCGTTTCCCAAACTTTTTTTGGTGGCGGAACCCTGTAAAGTTATTTAAATTAAAGTGAACTCCTGTTACCTCACTACGAAAAGCAAACCGAAAATGCTTTTTTGTGTGACTGTAATTGTAAATGGTCGTTAATAGAAGTTCGTGATGTAGAACTACAGTAATTTGAAACAAGAAAAACATTCATGAACAATATTGAACAACACAAAAAATAATGTCCTAATCGGACAAATTCTCTTGTCTTTTAAAATTCACCCAATGAGAAACGCTGATCTAACTTTAAATCGTCAATACCGAAAAAACTCCGAAGCCATGCTGTTTTGATTTTAAAAAATACTGCATAATTTTTTCTCAAGTTGAATTCTGGTCTCAGCAAAACTAAGCACATTGTTCTGGTAAAGATGTAGTGCGGCTCTAAACACTTTGTAAACGATAGTCAGGGCTGTTGAGAGGGGGGCAATGGGGGTTGGAGTACCCAAGCCCGCTAATTTTAGGGGGCCTGCTCATGTTTCGGGGCTCAAACGGTTTCAATTGTTGAGCTTGACAAGCACCTAAAGAAACGTAGAGCAGAAGAACCCTGGTAACATTCAAAATCAATTAGGAGGCGATAACCTTTTTTCCCTTTTGGTCTGCACCAAAAACCTAGAAAAAAATTACGTTCTAACCCGATTTGGTTTGCACCAAAAATTTGAGAAAAATTTGACCCAATCCCGGCGGAAGACCTTTTTTGGGAGGCTTCATCTAAAATTAAGCAGGAAAAAGGGTCCAAATGCGGCGAAAACCTTTTCTGTTTACCTTCGGCTCCGAGATCTCTCTGAAAAACCCCACCGTGCGTTTATTGGTATCTTTTCCTCCCGAATCCAAAACTTTTTTCAATACCTGACAGCATAGTGCATCAACTCCACGAAAAGGCCTACATAATATTTTACCAACTGATAAAGATCAAACTTATAAATTCAATATCACCCTACTGCAGGCCTGCACAACATACGGCCCGCGAAATGGTTTCGTGTGAACTCAAGCATAACCTGGCCCGGTTGCCATTCTTTCGCCAAAAACGATTACGCGCTGATCAAAACCGTGGATATTTGTGAACCGCACAATCGTTCATGTAAGACTCCAAACTAGAGGCAATTCGAGAGTACCGGAATAAAAGACTATTTTTTTTTAGATCACCCAATTAAGATAACCTTTTGTTTGGTTCGCACCTGACTTCTCGCACATTTATACGCAAGTTTTGGTTTAGGCCCTAACTAAAGCATACGGCCCCCGACAAGTAACTTTTTGACGTTATGGCTCTTCTGCTGCAGCGAGTTGTGCACTGTGCAGGCCTGCCCTATTGTATCGGCCCACATCATTCTGTTTGCGAATATATTGTGATCCGAATGCTTTATTATTCAGACCAGGGATGCGGAAACGGTTAATTTTTAGTGGAAGCGGAAGTGGAAACACTTTGATGAAAGAGGTTGGAAGCGGAATCGAGCTCGGAAGCGAAAGTTTTGAAAAGAAGCTGGAAGCGGAAGCAATTTTTTCAAAATCAGGCGCTTCCGGATTTTCAAATTGGCTGTAACTGTTGGGATAAAATGTAACAATTATTTCTAGGTACATAACAATGTGAACAAAATTTCCACCTTGGTCTTTGTCATAATTTTTAACGTTTGTGCTGCCTTATATTATCGTAATTAATGAAGAGCCATTAGCACACCGTCTTTGCGAGAGATCATGGGTGTGATATACGTGATATACTGCCATGGCATCAGAGTTCGACGTTTTACTATGGCCACGATCTGATTATGGTAAGCTCGTTCTTATTTTGGTGTGGCTGCTGCACGTGCTGGCAAATGACATTGCCAAGTAAGCCTGGTATAGTGTAACTTATAGTTCATGAAACCTTCTACTTAACCAGTTGCAGCTGTCACAAATTGAAAGTTACTTACCGGAACTAATAACTTGCTGTTACTGGTTAGTAGGGAATAGCAGGCTTGTCTGCGGGACATAATTTTTTGTCCCATAATTTTTTGTCCCATCTCATTCCATAGCAGTTCATGCCTGTTCCATCCTATCCCATCCCAAGAGATTCCCATCAAAATACAATTCAATAAAAGTTAATTAATTTATGAAAATTTAAGTACAATGTGTACTAAATAGGACTACTCATACAATGAGAGATACAAAACGACAAAATTCATTGACTTTGTTAACTTTAAAGTTCAGAAGAGTTCACAATTCATTGTCATTCTGGAACTCGTATTCCGAGTCACTGTGCTCTCATTCAGCATATCACCATAAATTTTAGGGTTTGGTATCCCTTACCAATGCTTGCCTAGCTATTTAGGTATGACACGGTCAAAAGGCTGTCACACAGCTACTGTCCCATGGGAAATGCAATGCGAACTGTCCCATCCCATACCATGGGACATTTCCCATGGGATTCTCACGGACAAGTCTGGGGAATAGGGATGATAGCTTCCAGTAGGGAATACTGCAGTTCAGAAGTGGAACCAGTCAGGATTTTCTCAACCCGACGGGGAAATTTCAAAATCTACGCCAGTTGACCGGTTTCTGACCGCCCCGGTCGACCGTTTTCTTTTACAGAAGGTTTTTGTTCATTGTTCAATGTATCTAATGAAAAATTTTCAAAAGGGAAGGTATGGGTGAGATGTTAAAATTTGTGACTCCAAACGGGGGTCTCAGAAAAAAGACGCAAAAAAAACTTTTGCGTATTTTGCAAAAATGACTCAAATTTTAAGACCTTTTAAGTTAGATTTCGTGTTGAAAGACCTGTTTTGAGCAGCGCAAAACGTGCACCAAATAAGCATAAAAAGAACTGGAGGGCACAAGCTAAATTACTGGACGTTTTTTCCAGTGATATTATGCGTAAGGCCAAGAAAATAAGTTAAAAGTTTTTTAGCTATTGGTGACAGATTATTTGCCGAGCAGCGAACACTAAACTGTTACGACATTGGCTAGAAAACATTAAAAATATAATGTGCCCCAACAGTTTGTAGAAATGCTACTTCAGAACAAGCCATGGCTAGTTAGATATAAAAAAAATAAGAACTATGTCTTTCTTGCCAGTGTGGTAAATTTAAGTAGAAAAAAGCTTTTCAAAGCGGCAAGATTTTAGCATGTACTAAAAAATCTGAAATCTGCGCCATTTCTACTCTCAAGCTGATAAAAATGTTGCTAAAATGCCAGGAAGCGTAAGCCTCTTTCACACACATGCTTTTTTATAATCTGACTAGGCAATTTTAACGTCTATTTTGCACTATTTTGCTTTGTGCCGTGGCTCCTAAATACGCCCCTGGATGTGCATTTTTTAATAGTAACAGCATATTAGTCACAGCTTGAAACCATTCAACAAGTGCTTTCAAAAGGTGTGCTTTGTTAATACTGTTTTTTATAAAAAGTTTGTTCATAATAAAACGTATATGTATATTTCGGTTGGTGCTTAGATGTTTTTTAGTTGCAAGAAAGGAGAATTTGACCCGACCGGTAACCCGACCAGTCGGTCAACCCAACCGGTACCGGTCGATCCGACCGGTTTCCATCTCTGCGGCAGTTTAGTTACCGGTATAAAAAATAAACTATATTTAGGCCTAAGCGCTAGCAGTATTCCGCTCAGGGCCAGGGCTAAGGCCGGCTGATCTTGTTAGAGTTTAGGTTTGGGTTAGTTAGATTTAGAGTTAGCTTGGAGTAGGTTATGGTTTTGAGTTTAGGTTAAATTTGAGTTAAACTAAACAAAAAACTACCAGTAGATAGGTATAGAACTTACTGGTAAAATAAAGCCTTCCTAAATTTTATTGGAGAATCAAGGGACACAAATTAATTCTTGCTTGATTAAAAGTTGTCTTTTATTTATTGATCACGATTAAAGTATTGCAGTGCATTGGCCATCCATGATTGCTAGACCTTGGTTATTTCGTAATGACATGCTAGGCTACCGTATAACAAAAACTTGCCAGTTTTTTTTTACACTAAGTACAGTTAACTGTTTAGTGTTTAGTACTAAGCAGGGATGTGGAAACGGAAGCGGCTAAATTTTTGGGAAAGCGGAAGCGACTAATTCTAACCGGAGCTGGAAGCGGAAGCAAAAACTTCCAAAAGTGAGGAAGCGGAAGCGAACTCGGAAGCATAAAACTTCAAGCGGAGCTGGAAGCGGAAGCATTAAAAATTTGACTGCTTCTACATCCTTGATTCAGACTTGATTTAGACGGTAAAGCAATGTTTCCGAAAAATTTAGCTGCACAGTGTCCACAAAGACCACTGAGGCATGGAAGTATTTCCTGTACGAATAACTCCTTCGTTGGTTCTACTTGCACCTTTCAATGCCGGTCAGAAGAAGGCTACGTACTGTTTCCTGATGTCGCGCCATCTCTAACCGTTTCCCTCACTTGCGAAAGAGATGAGCGTTGGAATGGTGATAGACCTTGTTGCACATGTAAGATTGATTGATTGTTATTGATTGATCCATATTTATCCTTCACTCACGAGGAAGCGACGATGGCGCTTGTATTTTGGACGAATCCGCACCCGCTTAGGGGTTGACCATTTTTGAAGTTTTCCGGTTGACGATTCACTTCTTTTCTTATAAATTTGCTGCTTGTTTGAAGCCACCGAGCAGAGACAATCATCGTAAATTGCCTTATCCAAAGAAACAACCACGTGACCAGGGTGCGGGTTGATCCCAGATCATGCGATCTGGGTCGTCGTAAAAACGACGCCTTTACCCTTTCGGCTACGCTGCCGATGAAATTGATCGATTGATCCATGTTTATTCTCCATTTACAAGCAGGCGCGTAGCCAGAAATTTGCATTGGGGGGTGGAGTGTTTTGGGGGTGTGGGGGCGGAGCCCTCAGCCGCCGGAGGCCAAGGGGGTCTGGGGGGGCTCAAAAATTTTGTATTTTTTTTGGCAAAAATAACTTAATTTCAGGCCTATTTTGATAAAAATTATTGCTATTAAAACGTGGCCTAGAAATTAGCAATGCAAAAGCATAATTATACTAGTTGCGTAAATGGGCTATGTGGAAGGTATAGCTATTGTTAGAATTTCAGTTCACTTGGTATTTACAAACTGGTAAATCATAAAATTCTTTACCGGTAAATCAATAAAACTCTCAAGAAACATTCTATTTTGTCTATATTTTATGGAAAAAGATATACTTACAGAAGCTAATGGAAGGAAGTTTGAGAGAAGTGGTTGGTAATTAACTAATACTGAATACCCCTCTATTCCTAAGCTTATGTATTTTTCGATGAAACCTATGTTAAGCATTCTTTTGTAAGCGATCAAATTTGAAAGCCAAGTTTTGGCCATTTTTCAATTTTTTTTCTGTTTTATGAGTTTTATTTTTGACAAATTACCCCCCCCCCCCCCCCAAACACACGTTTGAAAACATGCTATAAATCTTTTTTTAATCTATTCTAGTGCAAAAGACAGTCGCATAAGTACTAAAAACGTGGTATTTTTCTTATTCTGCATTTCGGTTGGCAGGCCAAAGGGGGGGGGGCTATAGCTTTTTCCGCCTCCCCCCCCCCTGCTACGCTACTGCTCACAAGGATTAAGCGACTGTGGTGCTTTTATTTTCGACAAATCGTTCTCACCCACTTAGTAGTTCACCGTAACCCAAACTTTTCCGTTGACGTTTGACTTATTTCCTCGTAAATTGTTGCTTGTTTGAAGCGAACCATGCAGAGATGATTATCGTAAAGCGTCTTATCCAAGAACGGAAAAACGTGAACAGAGTTCATGTTGAACCCAGATCATTCGATCATGGACGACGTAAAAACAATACCTTTACCCTTTCGGCCACGCTACCAACAAAAATTTTACAGTAAATTGTTTAAATAGTGTAAATATTTTCTGTAAATGATGTTTACAGTATTGTGTATTAGCATTTTCATTAATGTAAGTCTTTTGAAGTTATTTGGAACAACCTACGCTTGGCCGCGTGTTCCTTTTGTTTTTACTTGGCCATTTTCAACGAGCAAGTGCAAAGCTTCAGGCTTTTTGCTTATGACTCAGAACGTTAAACCTAGCTTTGAGAAATTTGGACAGCAGTTTGAAATTATTAAGACGCTTGTTTGTGCCAAATTTTGAGGTAATGGATTACGTAACTTTAGTTTTAGGACCCGAAAACCGCCCTAGACGTTTGGCGTAAAAACTGGTATCATTCGAAAACGGCTTCAGTAGGGAGAAATTTTTTCACAATGCTGTATGTCTTAACCCGGAAACACTCATTGTCATCTGTAGGTCTTTAGTTTTTTAACGTCTCTCAAAACCTGAATACGACTTTCTGTTTAATTTTCAAACTTTTAATGGATATTTGGTTGCTTGTTCTTCACAATTTTGCAAGTGTTTCGTTTAAAAATAGTTTAGTTGGATAATAGGAGCTGCTCAGATTTTGTTGATTTTACTTTTTCGTCACATTTGCTACCCCTTCGCCAATATATGGCAGAGTTCCACTGAAAAGGATAAAATAAATTTTTAGTAACTCGATCAGTACTTCTAAAAGCGTTGTTCTAGATGCATGAAAGATTAGTTTTCGAAAACTTCAGTTTGTACTTTTGCAATGTGATACTAAATTTCGGGTGTCACTGTAAGTGACACTGGTCACTATGACCACATTGCTTGAAAAAGATGCAACTGATTCAGCCAAATGCGTGCATGTTCTCTTTCGACTGCCAATTGCTATTCAGCTTAGAATATTATCTTATTGCTAAAATTATGTTTATAGACCTACATTCAGCCAATTCTCTCACACTGCTCTGCAACCAATCCCCTCCAAATTAATCCTTATTTTTCTAATTACAATTTTATTGTGATATTATTTTCTAAAATATTTTAACCGAAGTAAGTCTTTTATTTTTTTCCTGGCATCCCTTTAGAGAAAGTCGTTGAAGTCTTAGAAACCAAGGACAATGAAGATGGCAGAAAGCTAAATCATTTAACTCCAGCACAACTTACAAACGAGGTTGAAGTTGTTCACAAAGCTGCACATGCCCGAAATTCTGATAAATTAGATCCTAAACCAACTAGTTCTGCTGGTAAAGAAGAAAAACTTGGCTGTGGGTATATCCACGCTAACATTTTCCCAAACTGCTACCACACCATGTGAAGAAGACAATAAGTGAAGCTGGAGACACGAACATGGTAAATGCTTGGGAATCCATTTTCACTGGCGAAAAGTGACCAATGGAAATCACAAGACAAAAAAAAGGCCGTGGAGGAATTAGCGTGCAAGTTACATTTGACATAGCCTTAGTCCGATGGTACGATAACAGTATTGTTTCCATAGAATCAAATGCGTATGGTGCACTTCCGTCAACCACTGTGAATCGAATCGTTTCAATCGACAAGAAAAGAGCAGAATTGTCAGTGTCATGCCCGCAAGTCGTGTCCAAGTATTATAAATTTATGTGAGGTGTGGATAGGTTTGCCAAAAATGCTGACAGCCATCGGAGTTTGTTCAGGAGAAAAAGTGGTGGTACACATTATTTGCGCTTGCCATTGATGCTGCTTGCCAAAATACATAAAGAAGGAAAATGTTACACATTGTCATTTTTTCGCAATATCATACAAAGCATATCTGGGTATGTACACCAAACCAGCTACTAAATAAACCGTGGGTGATTCATCATTATCATCACGAGTGCATCATCATCATCATAACGTTTTACTTTGATTGAAAAGCATCATTCACAAGTGCAACATTTCATTTTTTGACTGATTATTTGAAGGTTGCTAATTTTCAGCTCAGTATCACTGCTAAGTGACACCTATTTTGCATCACTAAATTGCCTGAGTGTTATGATCTTTCGTTTTATGTGCCCAGTGTGACCACCAAGTGACACCAATTTTTTGTTATCAATCAATATGTTTTTTTTATAAAATCGAATTGCTGGTATTGATTACTATCACTAGCTAACCTAAAATTGCTTTGATTAAAATGTTCATTTTCGAAGCTTTTTGTTTGACACTTGTCAAGAAGAATCGTCAGAATGGAGAGCGCAGGAAATGAGCTGCTATTTATAGGAAAACGCCGAGCCGTGATTGGTTGAAAAAAGCCTAATGAGAGAGCGCCATTAGTGCAGAATCTTTAAGCTGTACATAACCTCTTTTTGTCGGCCGAGGGTAGGGTTGGAAGTTTGGATGAAGGAGCTTCAAAAGCAGATAGATGGAAAGAAGAGAGCCCTGGGCAAGAATAGAGAATCTATAGTCACTATAAAATTGAGCACAGACAGGATTTTGTGAAAGGTGAAGTCCAATGGCTGAATCAAAAGCAGAAGACTGGGTTTTGGTCTGGGTGAAAGATTTGCACTGACGGGCAAAAAATAAGCGTTTATTTAAAAAGGAGTAAGGGCGGATAACTTTAGGAACGTGTTGTTTAATTCTGTCCTACAGCCTTTGGGAGGTACGGCCTATACCGACTGCTAGCAGTAGTATGAGAACTGATAAATTACGTTGCTTTTCTGTAAAACAGGCAGTACATTCTTTTTGATTGCGGAGAGAAGATCGTTGGTACAGTAAACCAGAGTTGTAAACGGGCCGACTAGTTTAGGCCCGAACCCAAAAATATACGCCCGAACCCGGCCCGAAAACTAAGTTGAAGCCAAATCATGCCCCAAAAAATCCGAAAGTTAAGTTAGGTCTGAAAAATTTAGCAAAGTTGCCAAGATATTTTAAGTGTATTTTTGTGCACCGATGACAAAAAGTACGTCTCAGGCCCGAATTGAGCCCGAAATTTTGGTCAACTTTACGCCCGAACCCGACCCGAAAAGCCGTAAAAAAGCCCGACTTATAACTCTGCAGTAAACAACGCATTGTACCACGGCGGAAAAGCACTTTTATTTGACAGAAGATTTTATTTGCTTTTCAAACCGGTTAGAAACAGTACCAAGCCATGGGAGCGTGGCCGAAAGGGTAAAGGGCGGCAGCGTGGCCGAAAGGGTGAATTCAAATTGGCAGCGTGCCGAAAGCGTAAAGGCGTCGTTTTTACGACGACCCCGATCTCATGATCTGGGTGCAACCCCCACCCTGGTCACGTTGTTGCGTCCTTATAAAAGGCGCTTTACGATGATTTTCTCTGCTTGGTGGCTTCGAACAAGCAGCAAATTTACGTGGGAAGAAGTCAAACGTCAACCGGAAAATTTGGAAAATGGTCAACTCCCAAGCGGGTGAGGACGAATCGTCCAAAATAAGAGCGCCACCGTCGCTTCCTCGTGAGTGGAGGATAAATATGGAAAAAAAGCCATGGGAGACTTAGATAGATGGGACAAATTTCCGGTCCGAATTCAGGCAGAGCTTCAAATTGCTTCATCTTTTTAGCCATACACGACTTGACAACGTGCTCTAGGTATCCATTAGTCTGTAGAATAAACTTGATTTTGTCTAGTTCCGATGGCAATTTTTCAGGAGAACAGATGGCCATAGCCCGATGAGTTAAGGTCAGGATTACGTTAGTTTTGCGTTTCTGTGAACTGAAGGAATTCCAGCGTAGGTATTGACCGGTGAATGTGGGTTTCCTGTAGATGGAGGTGATGAACTTGGAAGGAGATTTTTCCAACAACACGTTCAGAAAAGGAAAAGCCAGGTCTTTTTCAAAAGTAAAGCGAAGAGAAGGGTGAAGCGAGTTGAGGCTGTGTAAGAAAAGATTGCACTAATCTTCGTTGCTAAATACTACGAAAGTGTCATTCATATAGCGGTAATAAATCCCCGGCGTGGAAGTGGTCTGGAAAAGTTTAGATTCATAGTAGCCAGCAAAAATATAGGCTAGGGCTGGTCCAAGAAGTGATACCATGGCGACTCCGTCGATCTGGCGATGCATGATGTCATGGAAGCTAAACTCAAAGGAGGAAGTAGCCATCTCCATAAGTTCAACGAAAATTTGCCGTGGAAAACGTGCAGGAGGATGTTCCAAACTGTAAAGAGCGTCAGCACATATTTGAATGGTTTTCGCTAGAAAGACGTTAGTAAGTAAACTCGAAACGTCAAAAGATCAGAGGAAGGGTCCAAATATGAAGTTTTAATGATATCAGTGAAGGTGAAAGAGGCCCGTATGCAGGTGCTCGTTGCTGTTGCTCGAGCACCTGCATACGGGACTGCATGCGCATCCCTACCAACCCAGTTTTGGCTGCGATGAGATTTAGTTTGTTTTCCTTTTTTTATTCCGAAAGATTGTACTCTAATCTTTTTCTAAACCGCGAAACACCCAAATCTATTTTTTGTGAAGTTGTTAATTTACAAACGCAGTTTGGTCTTTTGAAATTTGTTGAGGCCACCACCTCGGAAACTCCACAAAATATACCCAAAAAAATTAATTTTTTTGAACGGCTTAAGCTAGGGCGTTCGTTTTTTTTTTTTGATACCATGAAATATTTAAGAGATAAAAATTTTGACATAGTTTGAGGGTAGCACTCCTTCCGAAACCCCCCTAAAGATACCCCCAAATTTTTTTTTTAAACAATTCAAGCTAGAGCGATAATTTTTTTTGCGTTCAGTTGACATTTAGGAGATAAATACCTACTTTGACTTAGTTTGGGGTATCATCACCAATCCTCCCAAATGGCCCCCAAAATCAATTTTTTAAATGGCAAACGGTACAAGCTGGAAGTTCATTTTTTGCCCTCAGTTAACATTTAAAGAGACAATTCTTTTGACATAAATTATTCGTATACGTATAAAATTAGCATACTTATAAGAACAAAATCTAATTTCGTGGCTAAAAGCTCATCTACTTTTAAAAAGGAATTGCACGCATTTGTTGTTCTACCCCCCGAGAAAATTAAACTGTACCACTATGCATTTTAATGAGGTGAAATTGCTTTAAATTATTGGAGCAAGAACAAAAGAAAAAATCTTTAACTTGAAAATATTCAATTTTCTTCTCAAAAACGGTTTTCATTTTTAGTGGATTAAAATATGTCATTTTTGACATCTAAAAATGATGAGCGTTACATCAATTTCGATGGAAACAGTGTATCCTCGAATTTTAAGGATTCGCCATAATTTATAGAATTTCATCAAACAATTTAATAATGCTTTAATTGCAGTTCCTCAGTTTGCAGTGAATTTTGGTGGTTTCTAGCCTATCATTTGATTGTTTCTCCGATTAACACTTGCCACTGAGTAAGATTGATACCCCGCAGGTCTTTTGGATGGAAGTGATGTTTGTGATCCCTAATTATGTGGCTGATTCCATCTGTTCTTGATGAACTTCTAGACTGATACAGTAATTTGTTTCAATTTGCAGTGCTTTGTCCACCATTTGCCATCATGGACTTTTTGGTAATTTTGGATTCTTCGTCTTCAGTGGGAGTAGAAAACTGGGACAAAATGAAAGAATTTGTTATTTCTTTGATCAGGTATAGACTTTGGTATTGAATTTTTCTTAGTAGGCCATTCGAATTTGATCATCATTTGACGTGCTTCTGCTCTGAAAAGGGATATAGCGGATTAAGTAAACCCTGTAAATTAATTGAAAGCCAACCCAGGTAGAGCAAACGTATGTTATAATAAATGTGTAAAACAAAAATGAAACATTTTTCTGCTACTAGTAATTAAATAACAATTCCAGAGAATTCAATATTCGAGATGATGCAACTCATGTAGCCGCGTTCAGGTACAATAAAGAAGTGGACACATCAAGCCAGGTAAACTTTTTTGAAAGTTTTTGGAATTGTACATTGCTTTGCTGGACAAAACGTTCAAACAAATAATAAAGTAATAATCATGATAGACTAAGCATAGTTAGGAATTTAGATTTAATGGATCAAAGCTTGAAGGTTTAGGAGTAATTTTTATTGATCACCGAAACTAATCATTTGATGCATCTTATTCCTCCTGGCACAAGAAAGCGAAGATGGCGCAATTCTTTTGAGGAATCCGTATCTGCTTAGACGTTGACAAGCATTTTAGAAGTTTTCCGCTTTATATCTGATTTCTCGTGAAAGTTTGCTACTAATTCGAAGTAATAAAACCAAAATAATCACCGCAAATTACTTGATTCAAAAACGCACCAACATGACGAGGGGGCGTGTTAAACCCCAATCTTGCAATCAATGTCGTCCTAAAAAACGACGTTTTTACCCCATCGGCCATGCTACCGACTAATATATGAAATCTTTTTAAACTTGGATGTTTTGTTGTAAAATAAATCATTTTTACGTTTATACGGCAAAAGCAATGTTCGATCTTGCCTTCCTATTTTTGTAACGCAACAAAACAGTTTTTTCTGCTTTTATTTTTACGTAAGCTCTAATAATTTGTAGATTTTCTTTGACACCTTCACAGACAACAGAGAAGGTCTTTTGGAAGCCATTGAACGAATTCCATACGACGGACAAGGCAAGAAATAAAACGCCTCTAGCCTGGAATAGAAATGCAAAAAACAGTTTTTTTTGCGATTGTTTTTTTTGGCCGTGTTTTTTTTGTTTTTTAGTCTTTTGATGAAACAAATTAATGATAAAGTTGATAAACGCTGTTTTTAATTGAAAAAAAACAAAACATAATTACTACGTTTTAGAATGTATTTCCTCTGCATAATTCTCATCCGATAGTGACGTCAATCGATGTTTTGTTGTCCTTTCAAAGCATCATTATAAATACAGAATAAAAAATTATTTTAAAATTTGATCAATTTCGGTTGTTGGTGTAAGAAAGTACAGATATAAGGCCCATTTGAATGCGATGTAATGCTTGTCCTTTTTGAAGCTTGCGAATGAATTTATTCTAGCAGCAAATTCTTTTAACTGTTTTACAATAGTTTTGCAAAGTAGCATCTTTTTTTTTCAATGCAGAGCTTTTTGTACGTCCTCTATTTCCTATTTTCTGAATTTAATTTGAAGTGCACATCTTTTGCCCAAAAGAGGCAGCTGCAATTTTAATGTGATGCAGAAAGCTAGCGTGCTGAATGGCCTACAGCAAGTTTGACATTAAAATGGCAGAAAAATTCTTAAGTTCAGCTAGATCAGGGGTGCACAACCTGCGGCCTTACGGCAGCATGTGACCGTAAAAGGATTTTTACGGCAGTGAAATTGTACTTCAAAATGCACGTTGTGGCGGCCGTACGTTGATTAAAATGTTTTGCTACGTAACTGTTAAGAAGTAACTGTTAAGAACAGTTACGATTTGCCAACTGTACATTTAATTAAGGCGATAATATGGTAGTGCTGTTTATTTACCAATGCGTAACTATTTGCCGCTTACACTTGGCTTAGCCGAGTCCTTTCCAAAAAGTTTCTATTCGATAGTTGCGTAGTTTTTGAACGTCACAGTTATTTTAACCAGTTTATTCACGAAACTTCATCTTTATTACTTCACAGCTACGCTAGTTTAATGCCGTGACAAATTTCAAACTGTGTCGTCACAATGGTATGATTCTTACGAAGAATTAGTTTTTCTTAAATTTTTCGGGATGGTTCCTTTTGCCTATAAATAACGTGAATATTCTTGACTTGGAGAATAGAAGTGGGAATAAAAAGTTTTTGCGGCAGCGTTTACGGCAGTTAGGCGTAAAACGTAAATTCGTAAAAAATGATCTTAACTAGTGGCGGCCGTTAGTGCATTTATGGGATGTTTTGCGGCTTGCAGTAGAGAAAAGGTTGTGTACCCCTGAGTTTGATCTACAAGAACAAACCAATCTATCAATACGTAGTTTTGTTTTCTTAGGTTGCGGTCCAAGGTCGTTGATCAATTATCAATAAAAATGTTGTTAATCAATTACAAATTATAATACAAGCAGGTTCTTCGATTTAACGTAAGTTAGAAATAATAAGTAACGGCACTTGCCAAATCTTTGATCGACCGCAACAAAATACAGTATCCACAGCAGTATTTCCATAGCCATTTGCGTCACAAAAATTATCGGTTGAAGTTAACAGTTAAACTGCATCACTAATGGCTTAGCATGATTAATTTCATACATGCAAAAAACAAACAGGTAGTTAAAATCCCTTTTTGAAAAATTCCTACTATAAAAGAAAAAACCCTATGTGCTGCTGTTCGAGCACAGCTGTTTTAAAGTAATGGCATAAAGTTATTTACCTTTAAAAGAACCGAACCTTAGACTTTGGACGTTGGTGCTTAAAACCGCCGCGTTTATTTGCTTTACCGATTGTTACCAATTTCGCGTGTAATCATCAAATCACACTGTTTTCCTAGCACTTAATTGCACGTTATTTTGCAACACGTTGGAACCTGTAATAATTTAATTTGGAAGTTTGTAAATTGCCTCCAGACTCTGTGCTTTGTGTAGTCTTCGGTTCGTTGTACACGTGGAGGCGTCAAATTGTCATTGGAATGGTTAGTAGCAGGATGTTGATTTCTTTTAAAGCTACCAGTCATAATTTTAATATTTTAGTTGGAAGAGTGAACCTCGGTAAGTTTTTGCCTCCTCAGTTTTATTTACGCTGAAGAAAATCTTATTTCCAACAATTGGTTGTGAATTTTGACTGAAGAGGTGAAGGTCCTTGTGCTCTGCGAGACACTTAGTGTTGGAAACCAATTGCGGTTTTCCAACAGCTGCCAGCTTGGTCAATAAATATTAGTGACTATGCTGACAGCGCAGAGAGAAGTTTTAACTATCTGTTTGTTTTTGTTTTTTACAAGTATGTAAAAAAGCCAGTAGATCCGTCAAACCTCACGATCAGCCTCAAGCATAACAACACGGCTGTTTCCAGAAAAGAAAAATTGGCCGACGCCTTCCAAACAAAAGAGATCTTTACGTTTACTTAAAAGACACTTTTACATCTACTCGCTACAAAGATATACCAAACTTGCCATAGGTGGGCACAAGTCCGTTAATCGTTAATCCGTGAATAACAAAGCTAACTTTTTCATTAACTCGTTAATCCGTCAAAAAGTTTTTTCATGTTAACGGACTAAAGTAACTTCCGTTAAGTGCTGTAAACGGACTAAAGTAACTTCCGTTAAGTTCTGTTAACTTCCGTTAAGGTTTTTATCGTTAATATCTTGCAGCTTCGTTTTGCATTTGAACTTGTTTTTATCTTGAAATTAGATTAGACTGTAAAATGTATCTTTCACAACACAAAAAGATCACCATAGCAATGAATATTTCTTTACAATCAGCTCAACAGCGTCAATACGTGTTCTAGAAGCGAGTGAATAAAACGAAATGTAAATTACGCGCAAAATGTTAACGGATTAACGGACTTCATTAACTTCCGTTAATTAAAGCTGAAAATAACGGATTAACGTTAACGGAGGTGTGAAGTTTGTTAACGGACTAGCGGTTAACGAAGCTAACGTTTTGCATTAACTTGCCCACCTATGAAACTTGCTATCAAAGCAAAGTTTTATCAGAGGTTTTTACGAAACTTGACGTAACTTATGATTCAAAAACAATTATCGAGCTAACAAGAAGGGCCGCCGAGAGGGGGGCATGGGGAGATAATGACCCCGGGGCCCATGAGGGAGCCCATTGCTTCGTTGACTTCAGGGATCCCAGTAGAGGGCCCATGTGCTTGAGAGGGGGCCTATCGAAATGACACTGAGAAATCAGCATGTTAAACTCGAAGACCTATTTTTTTTTTGAAGATCACTTATTTTTGGCCGGAAAAACCCTTCAAATTGCGGTGAAGACCTTTTTTTTCGGAGATCACATCATATTTCGGACGAAACTGCGGCATTTACTCCGTCCGTTTTGGACTTCACAAAACCGGAAATCCGTCATTTTTGAGCTGGCCCCGGGCCCACGTTCGGCTCCCGGCGGCCCGGCTAACAATAAAGCTTATCTTATAAAAAAAACACTCAGCTGCAAGCGAAAAATTATTTTACACGCAAAGCTATATTTTTACAACATAACCAACAGAAAAATATTAAACGGAAAATGTAACAGTATCGTTTCGAAAAATAACTTTAAATAGAGCATAACAAGTTAGATAACTCAGACCCAGAGAACTCAGATCTTGAAAATTGGTAAGTGGATCAATTTCCCAACCCGCCTATTTCCTCGACAGTAAAACAAAGTAGTCTCAACGGACAGCTTTATTGCAAGTAAAGAATACAGTCAATCAAAAGCATTTCGCAAGACAGGCAAAGACAGAGTAGACAGGGTAGACGGGGGCAGACGGGGTTTTTTAATAGATGCATTGCCAGCGCTAGCAAATGCATCAACAAGTTAAACGCATATCTCAAAAATTTCACTGAATGAATAAAAACAAAGCAAATTGTGATTTTTAAAGCACGCACAGAAAAATGTATATTTTCTGTTATCTTATTGAAGCTAAAAACTGGCCACACCCAAATTACATTACAGAGACAATAATTTCAGACATTGATTTCTTTAGCAGCTTGGTGTGGCAGAAAAACTAAATAATTTGTTGACATCGGCCTATTGCATGCTGTGTAAATTTTGTTTATGACAACGCGGGTCATAAGTTCATGCCCTGGGTAGTCTCCGGGCTCCCTGCTAGGTACCCTTTATGAGTAAGAGCGGCAATAACTGTTCAACTTTTGAAAAGGTAACTTGATACAGATTAGGTTATATGGTTTCAAAAACAGGTGTATATAAGACGAACTTTTGACCTTATATACTGGCGACGGCAGGAAATCTCCACAAGTCATAACTTTTTGCTGTGCAGTTTGGTTAGTTTGGTACCGTAATGAATAGTAAGTTTTTATTGTATACGATACAGGTACCAAGCCTATCTAGCAGCCGGAAAAAGCCAAGTCAAGCGATACAATTTAGCATTACAATACTTCATACCAAACTGTTCATTTTATGTTCACTTGTGAGCTAATCAACCCAAGCCCAAGCACCGATGCAGCAAACACAAACCAAAAGTGACGCCTGTACTTTTACTGAAAATAGCCATAAAAACTGGAAGCTCGTCAAGTTGTTTTGAACAGTAACCAACAAAACTGGGTGCATTTAATCCAAAAGTGAACAGGTATAAGTTAGCAATACCTACTATAAGCCATCGCTTTAAAACATCAAATTTGCAATTCTTTATTGGGGTGAATTTTCTTTCTTCACTTGTGGAAAAATTTCTAAAACGTTATTGGCTATCCTAGACAACATTGGGCCTGTTCTCAATATTACCATGTTTGCGTGAACCCTCTCAATCCAAATCCAAGAGTCGCAATGTTTTCATTACCCTAGTTTATTTTTTATCATGCATATAATTTTACTTAAATTAAAACTAGTCAGTAATTTGAAAATTAAAATGCCTGGTCGAAAGAAATTTGCTGTGAGCAAATTATTTGAAGATATATCAACTTTAGATACCAAAGTTCCAAGAGTACAGTGTAAGTTTTGTCAAAACAGTGTAGTCAAAAATGATTCAAGAAAGAAAACTCATGTTGAGAAATGCATCTCCTGTCCTAAATTGGTCAAAGACAAATATCCAGCTAAATTACATGTTTCAACCGATTACATGCACAACAGAAAACGACAGTGATGAAGCAAGTGAAATTGAAAATTGGCTGTTCGATTTTTCCACAAGTTCTGCAAAACCAATTCCAAAGAAACCGAAGCAAATAGATGCACGCTCGACACTAGTACAATTTGCTGACAAAATGTCCACAAGTGAACAAGAAAAACGAAATGCGTTGTTGGCGCGCTGTATGTATGCTAGTGGCACACCATTTTGCTTGGTTGAAAATTCACATTGGCAAGCTTTCTTTAAAGCTATCAGACCAGCTTACGTAATTCCACGTAGATATGAAGTGTGCCAGAGCCCTTACTAGTTTCAGAGTAAGAAAAAACTCGAGAAGAAATGTTGATAAAAGTTGCTGAAAGCGATGCAGTAGCAATAACGTGCGACGGATGGAGCAACATTCGACATGAGCCAATTATCAACTTCTTGCTAAGTGTGCTCAGTCTGTTTTTGGAAATCGATTCATACTGAGATGCAAAGCCATACTAAAGAAAATATTGCAGAGGCAGTTTCAGGTGTCATTGACAAAGTCAAACAAGAATGCGGCAAAATTCCTATAGCTTTGGTAACAGATAATGCAAGCAACATGAAAAAATCTTGGAAACTATTCGGGGAAAAGTATTCGGAACTAACTTGTTATGGCTGTGCTGCTCATAGCATGACTTTAATTTTTGGTGATCCAATAAAATTGGAGACGTTAAAAAAAAGTTAAACATCCGGCCAAAATAATTGTCAAAGAATTTAAAAGCAAGCACATGCTGGTGGATTTACTGAAAAGCATGCAGAAAGTTGAAAAAGTCAATGTTACTCTGAAACTGCCGCTCTAGACAAGGTGGGGATCTGTGGTCACCTGTTTGGAGAGTGTACAAAAAAATAAGGTTGTCTTACGAAAGCTTGCTGTATCGGAAATATCAGAAAAAAGCACCTTGGCGAAAGAAGTGAGAAAGACGATTTTAGATGATGATTTTTGGAACGTCAATGAAGCAGTAGTGAATTAACTGAAACCATTGCCTTCAGCAATCACTCAATTGGAAGCAGACGTTTCAAATTTGGCTGAAGTGTACATTGTACAAACTTTACTCGAACGTTCGATGTGACATCAGGGACAACCTTCTGTCGGTTCCTTTTTCTTTGCAAGAGCAAGAAAAGATTGCAACCATTTTTTCTGAAAGAGAAGAATTTTGCATTAAAATCATTCATAAGGTGGCCGATTTTTTGGATCCTCATGAGCATGGAATGGTGCTCTGCGATGAGGAAAAAGTTGCAGCGATCGAATTTATATGCAGCCTTGCTGAAACTTTTTCCTCTTGTGAGTTACTGACTGTAGACTCATCAAAAGTTCATCAAGATTGCGTTCTGTATTTAGCAAAGGATTGGTTCTGCGCTATGCCTTTTTTGTGGAAAAATATTGCAAAAATTTTCCAGTTTCTTGGTGGAACGGTTATTGTACCATCCAAGAATTGAGTTAGAATGCTGGCAGACTTTTAAAATTATCATTGACTACTGCAGCTATAGAGCGATCTTTTAGCTGCTACAGCAACATTCACACAGCCAAACGCAACCGTCTGACCAATGACAGAGCATCAAAACTTGTATTTGTTTCTCAAAACATATATCGCACTACTGGTCAACAATCTAAACCTTCAAGTCAAGTCGCCCAGACATTGATGACCAGCGACGCGGAGAAAAGTGTTCATGTTCCAATTGCTTAAGAAAGCTCGGTTTTTATTTAGTGGCTTGTTGAAGCACGTTTCATGTGCAGCTCGAAATACCAAAAATATCACAACAATGGTGAAATAATTGCAAAAAATGTTAAGATGCAGATGTTACTGAATTGCTTATACTTACGATTGCTTTCCACCAACGCTTAGCTGCACCAATGTAACTGAATGACTTAGACTTAGGATTGCTTTCCAGTTTCCACCAATGCTTAGCTGCACCACTTGAACTTGGGGGCATTTTTATCAGTGAAAGCTAGTCTGACTGACAATAGCTTAGTAAATACCAGAGACAAAAAGATAATGTTAGGGATGGACCAAAAACGCTCTAATCTAAATAATACAAAATATGCATGTTAGAGATAAAGTTTTCTTTGAAAAAAACTGAGGTTGTAGGAGTAAAGCTTTAAATTTTAAACATTATTGAACATCTGAAGGTTTTCCAATTATATCAACGTTTGCAATTCTATGAAATGTTTGTCCTCTATTTACATAGTACACTGTTCATAATTTTGTACTACTATGCCATGCGTTCTCTTTCTAATGCTGTACTCGGCATTGAAGACTGTTGCTGCAGTAGGCCTAACTGATGTTGATCGCTGCGATGTTTGCAAATGTTAAGCCGCATTTACATAGGCGACTTTTTTGCGTGCGACTTTTTGATAAAGATGGATCTGGCAAAGTTGCATTTACTCCAGTGCGGTTTTAATCATGATAATTGGGACCATATTGATGGAAATAATTGTCTTAAGTTGTTTTCATATCAATATTGTTATAATTGAAAACTTTAGAAGAGAATCGGTGCTGCGATAAAAAATCGCAGTGAGATCAGCTCCGATTTTGCTTTAAAAAGGTTTAGAATATCACTATCGTAATGGAAACAACTTGGGACAGTCATTTTCAGCAGTAAGATAACTTTCATCACAATGAGAACCATTATTGAACATATTCAACTTTGCCACATCCGTTTTTATCAAAAAATCCCACGCAAAAAAGTCGCTCGTGTAAATGCGGCTTTAAGCTGTTTTTGTTATCGCACTGGCAAGAAAGGCTTTGTTTTCAATTCTTCTATTAAATTCGTTTAATAGATGTGTTGTTTAAGGGTACCGTATCACGGTGCGTAAAGCTTCACGACCAAGCGAAAGCAGAACAGCTATTAATGCTTTAGAGTTTCTCAAGTGAAACATTTCACTCGTGTTGCTACAATATAGAAAGAAAGATTCACGCAGCATGCATAATAATCAAACATGATGAACTTCACACTTCCATAAAGCTCGAGCAAGAAGCAATAATTTAGAAAAGCTATGATTGGCGTTTCAACATGTTTTAGGTGGTGCAGAACTTTTAATTTTCGGTAAAAACAACTTTATATTCTCTGGTTAAAATTTATTTTGGCTGAACTCTTTTGTTACGAATTACGATACTGCGTAGTGCTCAATGCATATCAAACCAGGCAAGAGATCGTTACCGAGGAAGTCTGTACGACTCTGAAAAGCTTCTGACGAGAAGGAAATATGATTGGTGAGGTAAAATACGTGGAAAAAAATTAATACTTACTGTCTAGGATTGGTTAGCTTACAATTAAAACTGTGGAGTGCCTCTCATGAAATTGATGGAACATTAATAACTTAGTTAATAATCTTGAAGTTTGACGATTTATCATAGCTATGTGCACATTATAACGCATTGCAGAACACAACGCTTTGGTCATCTTTTGGCCTTTGTCTCCTAGTGTGGTGGTAAAACTGTGCTGCTATACTTACACATGTAGCAGAAGCTTGATTTTGCAAAAAAACACGTTTCTTTGGGGTGCCGTGTTTGTTTAAAAAAAAAATTTGTTTCAAATTTTATTATATTCTTTGGTTTACAAAAATGAAAAATATGTTGTTTTTTTTCAGATGCTGTGTTTTTTTCAATAAAAAACAAGATTCAAAAAAAAAATATACATCTTTAGACTGGAAGGTAGAGCAAAAATGCCTTCCCTGTCTAACTCTTAAACCAAACATCATGGGAACACCAAAGTTGGCATGCTAATTGGAGTACACCAAAGCTTTTTTGAAAAATTGGTTTTGAGGTGATGACGTCATTGTTGTAACGTCAATGCTACATGCTTGAAAAATGACGTTATTTTTGCGATGGCGTCACAGGCGGGTCAAATTTCGTACATCGGTTTGTTTTTTAAAACTGAATTATAAAATGTCTCAGTCAAGTAGTTACGTCACAAAAACTTTTTATGAAATCATTTAAGTTAAATGTTGGCCAAAAGATGCTCAGATTTCGGAAGGTGGCTTTTGGAAACCTCCAAATTGAGAAACTTTCCGCTGCCTTAGCAACTTCAAATTTTCAGGAGTTATTTGTGAATAAATTTGAATTAAGGGTTAATTTAAAATAAAAATATTTTTCTTTGAAGAAATTTATCATGAAAAAAACGATAAGGTACAAATAGCCCCCCCCTTCGGAAGGTGGCTTTTGGAAACCTCCAAATTGAGAAACTTTCCGCTGCCTTAGCAACTTCAAATTTTCAGGAGTTATTTGTGAATAAATTTGAATTAAGGGTTAATTTAAAATAAAAATATTTTTCTTTGAAGAAATTTATCATGAAAAAAACGATAAGGTACAAATAGCCCCCCCCTTTCCCGTGTAAGATAAGATTTAGTAGATTTTTCGGCCGTTTTGATCACCTCTGACTAAACATATGCTCCACAGGTACAAATACAGGAAATGCGATTCACCACGCTGCTAACACTATTTTGAGAAGAGGCAATCGAGAATTGGCAAGAGATATTGTTCTCCTTATAACGGACGGAATTTCGCAAGATCGAGTCAGTTTTCCAGCTAGAAGGCTCAGGCGTGCAGGAGCTGACGTAAGTCATTTAAAAGCCGTGGTGTGATCGTTACAACTTGGACATCAACTAGTTGATCTCTAAGTTAGTGGAATGTAAATTCTTTCTTTCCTCTTGGTGGAGTCTTAATTCTAACCAAAGTTCCGATAATAATCTATCTACAGATTGTTAGTTTCGCTATAACTGCTTTAGCTTTACCCTAAACAACAAACATATTTACCCTAAACAAAAAACTATTGAATTCCGAAGTTCAAAGCTTCAAAAAGGTAAAATTCTAGAATTTCTTCATGTAATCGAATCTGTATGTCAATTTGTCTGGCTCTATATCTCATACTTTCCCGCAAAAAATTCTTAATCCAGTATAGATTCAAGTCATTTTACATTAGTGCATGAAACTCTTGCGGAACACACCTTGAGCACAAAAAACAAACGTCGCATTTTTCTCGCCTACTTAAAGAAGGTTTTTAGGCACTTGTCTAGCGTTCGAGAACCCTTATTTAGCTTACAATCTGATACCGAATTGCTGAAAACTGTAACTAAAGCAAAGTTTGGCTGAAAAATGTTTTCCACTAGACTGCAACGATAAAAGCATGTTGCAGTGCATACACCATTTGCTGTATCGAGTAATGAAGAAATATTCAGAAGCACCGATTGACGTAGATAGCAATATCATAGAGACTTACATAAAGGTTTATGTATAGGTCTCAGAGGCAGCAATACTGTACCGTTGTTGAATTTGTTCGCTTTTGGCAAAAGTTAAAATTTATTGTTACTGTTAAAATATTGTAATATCAGTATACCTATCAAAAACATCAAGTCGTTTACCGTCACTAAAAAAATTGCAGTATGGAAGAAGTTGTGTTTTTGCATTGATATAACAATATAAATAAACTGTTATCGTTTCTCAATAAGGTGTTGGATTTTTGCAGTCCTAGAATATTAACGCATATAAACTCAACACGATTGGTGCAATATTTTTGCTTAAATATTTTTCTCAAATTTCAGACGGTTATGAAGGCGTTTCAGCTGCTTCCCAACAACCAGTTATCCAATATTCGGATTACTTTTCAACAACAAATTAAATCAAATGTTTTATTATACTCGCTGTGTAACGCTGAAGCGTGTAACGAGTTGGCGGACCCATCTCCGCGTCATTGTGCCCGGACAACACAGCTCCTTTCGAAGAATTATCGCAGGGGGTGGCGAGCTGTTGGCAACTCTGTGTTCGATCTGACCAACCCGAGATTTGAACTTCAGACCTCCCGCTCCATAGACAAACGCGCTTTACCGTTCGACCAACTGGTTGGTATCAACAATAAATAACTAACTCTCGTAAGCAAACTTACGTTAAAAATGGGCCGACAAAAAGCTGATAAAAACAAATATAATGAGATTTTTATCACACAGTTTTTGTTATTGAGCACTGTACCCGTGGTAGAAAACGAATCAAGATATTCGAGGAATCATCTTCCACTTCAGTGAACACAGCGTTGACTGTGACTCACTGACTTTTTCAGCAAATCATCTTGACGAGTGTTTTTGTTTTAGACCGGTTTTATAGGAATTAGAACTTTTCTGCAAGAGATATAGTCACACAACGGTTACGTTGTTCCAACATGACCTAGTATTTTTCTTCCAAAACAATATCACGTTTCAACCGCATTATCTTGCAGTTGCACACCTAACGTCACAACGGATGAATAATTACATGCTGACGCAGATTACGTAACATCAGGAAAAGATATTCGAGCAAGCATTTCTAGCGCTTGCTTGGCTAGACCGTTCGGAAATAGTAATAGCATTTTCAATAAACCGAACTCTTTTCGACTCTTTTTTGATTCTTTGAAAAAGCAAAAAGAATAAAAAAAATGCGGAAAAAGAAGTGCCGTAGGAATTTGTAATTTAATGTGTTAGTCGAGCGGTAACGCTTTCGTCTCTGGAGCGGGAGGTCTGAGGTTCAAATCCTGGGCCGGTGAAATCGAAAGAAGTGTTGCCTACGGCTCGCCTCCGCTGCCACATTTCGTCAAAAGGAGCTGTGTTGCCCGGGCGCAATAACGCGGAGATGGGCCCCGCAAACTCGTTACTCTCTTCGGCGTAATGCAGCGAGGATAATGAAAGATTTGTACATAAAATAATATAAACATTTAACAATCTATAGCGTTAAATTTGGAAAAGCGATTATAGTAAGAATGAATATTTTCAAATTCCACAGTTTTGAAGCAAAGAATAAAAAATGGACAGCAATCAATGTCTTACTGAAGCTGGACAGTATTAGGTTACAGGATCTCTCCCCTTCAAAAATTGAATCTACCGTCAACATTTGGCAGTCCATTCTCAATAGACAAAAATTTTCCATGCTGGACAAAAGCTTTTGGCAGCATGAACCAACTTTCTTTCAAAACTGAATATTTTGATTGCTTTTCCTCTTTCTTTGGATAGAAAAAGGGCGTTGTTTTGTCAGCTTCGCCAGTCCCCCTAAAAACCTTTCATTCTTTTTAAGGTGTACGTCTTACCCATCCAAGCAGGAGGCCATGATGTTGATTTGGACCAGATTAATGCAATCGCTGGCGCCGACAATCCTGACCATGTCCTCACTGATGCTTTGGATGGTGGTTTTAATGCTCTTAATGAGGCGTTCGCTGACCAAATCATTGGTCTCTTATGCAACCTACCCTGCTTCAATCCATTTCACAACCATCCTGATGATGCTCGCCTTCCTTAAAGTCCGAAATATTTATCTATTCATCACATGTGGCAAAAAATCACTTAAAAGTTTATTAAAAACGAAGTAGAAGATAAAAGACAGACTTTAATTCTAAGGTATCTACAGAAAATGATCGTCAACTGACAAGAGCGGTGTTGTTTAAAGCAGTATCGGTACTTATTTAATTTGTTTACACGAGGCAGTTATTTCCTTCCTTTATTGCTTAATGAAATGCTCGTTTTTTGATTTAGAATCTTTTTGATTGTTTGTTTTAGCACCATTGTTGTATGGGTAAACGATCCCGGGGTTTTGGATACTTCCTTGTTTAAATTAATGCCCTTGGAAAAAAACATGCACACAATGCTGTTCTTTTGTGAGTTGCAGTTACAAATTCTCTGCTGTTGGTAAATATTTCTACAAAACAAAGCAAAAAAATTGACAAAATTCTTTGAGTAACATTAGCAGTGGCATGAAACAGTTGCTGATGAAATGCAAAAACGCAATTATGTTGTATATGGATGCAACTTGTTCAAAACACCTTAAAAATGTATTTTTCAAAAATTTTTGTCATCTTATTAGTTCTTTATTACTTTTTAGTTAAACTTTTACAAAAATTGTCGCATTGGCACTATATGAGGGAATATAATTATGTGTATAATAAGATTAATTTCTTGAACGTGATGTTTTAATATTCCAACTTACGCATGACAGAACATTGTTATGTATGAGAAATGAACAATGAGCGGTTATGAAATGATACTTGAAAGAATCGTATTCAAGCATAATTTTGTTATTCCTTGCTGCTCAAATGATTGGTGTATTGGTTCCGTTTTATTAAACATTTGCTGCTAAAACGTGGAGTGATAAAAATGTGTAGTGATCTGTCATTGTTTTATACACTGCGTGTAATGTGTGTGAAGTGCATTGATTGTCCAATCGATCGTAACAGAATTCACACTCGCCGAAAAAAGTAGAAATTTTAAGCTCGGTTTACAGTAAGCGTAGAATTGTGAGCTTACGAGCAAGTCGAACATGTCCTTTGTTACGTCAATTTTAAACTGATCAGAGGCCGAGTGGATAGGTCGTCTTTAAATCGTTAACGTAGACGTGGGTTTGATATCCCGGTAGGGTCAAATCAAAGACAAAAAATAATCGGTCATAGCTTCTTTGCTGCTTGGCGCTTATCAACAAAAGGGACAGTGTAAATCCTTCATTATGAGCGGTAGACGTTGGGCAAGTGGCAGCTTCACTCGAAGACCATAAGGTCCTTGCAATTTTGACATATCAGTGTACGTTAGGGATACAACTTTTTGACTTTTTTTTCAAAACTAATTTCTGTAGCACCAATCTATGAATTTTTGCTTATAACTGCCTGAAGTGATGTTCATTCTGTTGAGCTAACAAAAAAGGTCACGCACAAATCACTTGAAAAAATTTGGCATTTGGCCCTACCATATATAAGAGTTGATTGGGTTAATTTAACAATATAGGTTTATGATGTCATTATTACTTTCTTGAGGTTATGAAAAAGACAATGGTGACATCATAAAACAATATTATTAAATTGAAACGAGTGTTAGTGTAAGTTTTCCTTTATCGAATAATAAGGCAATGCCGTCAGTTTTCTAGCGAAAGCATAAAAATCTCGAGAAAACCAATAAGGCTCTTTTCAAGAAAGCAGCGGAAGTGAATCAGCACTTGATTAGCACATTTTATTGCGAAAATGCGAGCTTACACTTTGCTGATAAGCGAATATAAGGCATTGAACATCTATTTGTGGTTTTAAAAAATTAAGCAATGGAAACCAAGTTGACTGAGCGTCAATTGAAGGATGGTACAGCTGCAACATTGTAAAAAAGAATACTGGATAGAAAACAAGTGTGGTCATATTGAAAGAATAGGAGACCCAGACCCAAATTTATCAGGTGCTGCCACCACGTATTTGTCTCATTCTTTTATGGACGATGAGATACGTGGCTCAAACAGATCTATTAACTTTGATTACTTTTTGGCAAAAATGATCAACTGAAGGAAGTTTTATGGCAATGGAAAAGCTCAGATCTTGAGGAACACAAGCAGTTGGAGGAACGACATAAACACTATCAAGAACAATGTACTGAGAAAATTAATAATAAGCTATAGACAGTATACAGAGTCATAGGCACAATCAAACCTTTGATTAACAGCCTAAGACATAATGTTTCGGAATCGACATTGTCTTTTATTCCTCGTCAGTATAGCTAGGACTACAGGTATGAACATGAGCGTAGAAAAGCAAAGAATCGCAAATTAACCAGATAATGACACAATTTTTTCCCAAAAAATATAAAGTAATCACAATATTACAAGAGATAATTCTAATAGTTCAATTAAAATAATTTCCAATAAAATGCCTTAGACAGCTGTTTCGCCCAGTCTTAGGGCTCATCAGTACGGCTAGCAAAGCCAAAAGGACAAAATAATGTCATCAGTGATAAAAATCTTCAAAACAAGCATCTTTACCAGTTCATCAATTAATGAATAAATCTTTACCGATTAGGTTTATAATGCACATATTTTTACCCATCATTCAGTCAATTTTAGTCAAAATAAGTAAATCTTAACAGAAAATCTTTACCCAATGAATTAAAGCTATTAATTAAATCTTAACCGAATGAAACTATTGCTATAAATCAAATCTTTACCGACTAAAGTACAAATCTAACCTTACATCTCTCAGAAAAACGATAGGCCAGCTATAACTCTCTACTCTCCTCATAGCTCACCTAAACTTTTGAACTTAATCGGATTACGAAATGAAACTTCAATTTTTTTTTTTTTTTTTTGTGGACCAGAAGACCTAGATTATCTTAAATGCCCAAGGTAGTCATTTGGACTACCTGCGTAGTTTTTGTGATAGTAGCAATTCTGGGCAGCCTTTCTAATCCACATTTCTTTTTGTTTTCGCTCTTCGTACAATCGTACTAGCCATCGCTTTTTCATTAAGTATTTTTCTAATTTGCGGTAAAGTTTACAGTTGCAGCGCTGGAGAAAACTATATCGTTATGGCCAGTACTTAAATTGTAAATTTTGCATGGGGGGACGCTTTTGCAGCCTTGAGCAACTTTACAAAACGTTTAGTGGAAATGATGTATTTCCATCGCCGAAATTGAATGAAGACCAGAAAAAGCCTCAACCGGAAATTAAAGTTATTTTTCCCCAAAATCAGGTGACGACCAAAAAAAAAAACAGAAAGGTCTTCGCCGCAATTTGCAACCATTTTCGGCAGGAAATTTGTAGGATCTTTTAGTCCTGGCTGGCTATTTTTCCTCTGGTCATCCAGCGCTCAACTCTCGATGGGGGGACGCTAAATCTCGATGGGGGGACGCTCACTCTCGATAGGGGGACACGTCCCCCCGTATCCCCCCTACAATTTAAGTACTGGTTATGGCAAAAAGAAAACGTTTTAGCACTGACGAAATTCTTTCATTTTTGCGTAATATTCGTGATGATGTTTCTGAATGTGATGACAGTGAGTCAGAATTAGACGATTTATATAATCCCGAGCTAGATTCAGACTCCTCTTTCAGTGACGAATATGAGTCGGAGTTATCAGAGAGCATAATTTCTGACTCTGATTTACTCGATTCCCCTTCTAAACGATGACGGACACCATTTCGAACAACTGAAGCTCCTCAGGAAGTAGACAATGATGCTGAAATGAATTCATGTCACAATCAAGAGGAAAATGATCGAAACAATGACGTGGCATTAGACACTCCACAAAGCGAACTTCCTTAACTCCAGATGAAACAGAATGGCTTCAGATAACTTCCGGTCGCAGAGCGGTTGGAAGATGTTTGCAGCAGAATATTTTGAGAAAAACTTCTGGGCCTACGCCTTACACGAAAAGAAATGTGTTTGCTGGTAGCCCTGCAAGTGCATGGCGTCTTCTTATTGATGACTTTATTCTCAAACACATTGCAAAATGTACAATTACTGAAGCTCACCGCCAACTACAACATGAGACATTTGCTCTAACTATTGAAGAATTAGAAGCTTTCATCGCTGTCATGTATGCTCGATGAGCTACACGAAAAAGTGCTTTACCTTTGCATGACCTTTGGATTGAAAATTGGGGTGTGCCTTTGTGCAAAAGCGCCATGTCCAGAAACCGATTTTGTGAAATTCTCCGGTTCCTTCGTTTTTATGTAAAATTGAATCGTTCACATAGGTTACAGAGCGATAAATTTGCTCTATTTTCAGAAGTCTAGACTCACTTTACGGATAATTGCTGCGCATTGTATAAGCCTGGAGCTTTCATCACTGTCGACCAGCAGCTCTTCCCTAGCAAAGCCAGATGCCCTTTCACTCAATACATGGCTTCAAAGCCAGATAAATTTGGGCAAAAATATTGGTTTGGCGTGGAAACTGGACAAAGAGAGCAAATACGTGACAAAATGGCTTTCCTTACGTAGGGAAAGATGAAATGCGCTCCTCAACCTAACGCGTTTCTAATCGCGTAGTAATGCAACTCATGCGCACTTATTTATGCAAAGGGAGAAATGTCACCACTGATAGTTATTTCACTTCCGTGAATTTAGCCATAAGAAAGAAAAGCAAACAAGTCTTTTGGGAACAGTAAATAAAATCAGGAGAGAAGTGCCATTACCTTTGAGAAAAATAAAAGAAGTTCTTCATTCTTGCAAGCTATACAAATCTGGAGATATTACTCTAACTGCATACCAGGAAAAGGTGAATAAACACATGCTAATACTTAGCACAATGCACAAGGACATTACTATTGCTAATAATGCAAAGAAAACACCGGAAACAGTTTTCTCCTATAATGAAACAAAGTACGGAGTTGATATTGTTGACCAAATGGCTAAAAAATACACTTGCAGAACCGGCACACGAAGATGGCCAATACATAGTTTTCAAAACACACTGGATTTGGCTGCTATCAATGCCTGGGTTCTTTACAAAGAGGTTACCAATGAGAAGATTTCTCGCAGGACCTTTATTTGCAAATTAGCGGAGGAGTTGGCTGAACCGCTAGCGAAGAAGAGAAATGGCGGTCCTGGCCAAGCAGTGCCATCACAAACTCGAAGTAGCGAACACGAAGCACAGCCAAAAAAATTCTTTCAACTGAAGATAATGTGCTAAAGAAATCGCTCGGTTGGGGTGTGCATTCAATGTAAAAAATCTTTATGTGGAATTTGCACGATGCTTGTACAACGTGTGTGCAAAAAGTGCACTACGTAATCAGTTTGAGTTTGTCGATTTTTTGTGTTCGTGTACTATATTGTGTTAGCAAGGATTTAATTTATGCGAGTGTGATTATGAACACAGTCAGTGTTTGCCAAATATAACTGAAAACAAAGCGAAAAAGTGCATCGGTATAGGATCTCACTTAATAGTAAAATAAGAGTAACGCTAGCACACAAATAAGACTTAAATATTAATGCTGATAGCCGATTTATCGTAATAAGGAAAGATATTAGTTCCGTACAACCATATAAAGCTCGCCATTTACTTCGTAATAACCAAAGCAGTCAAAGTGATTACCTTGGGTACCTTAGGTAGGAAAAATCGCCGGGCATCCAAGTGTTAAAAGACTTATAGTTGAAAAAGGAGAAGAGGGATATGAAGATGAATGTAACTATTTTCCTACGGAAGTTGCAAACCTCTATGAGAGATGCTTGGAGTATCTGTGCAAATGGATGAAACCAATGGAAGAGTTTGCTTGTTTCAAATGGATGACCTTGAACGAGATACCAAGTTAGAGTGATGTAGAGCCTTGCCTGAAAAATTTGGTTGGTAAAGGGGTTGATGTGGATGATGCAAAGTGCTTTGACCAAATCTGTAACTTGAAGCAGTTTGTGGGAAGTTACCTTCAGGACGAAGAATTCATTAAACTGTCAACGCATAAGAAATGGTGCAAATACTTCGATCAGTCTAAGAACCAGGGTGTCGAACCGAACCTGAACCCGAACCGTAAAACCGAATGAACCGTTTCATTTTGGTGAACCCGAATCTGAACCAGCAAAATTTTACTTCAGTGAACCTGAACCAAACCTGAACCCTCAAAATTGTGCTCAAGTGAACCCAAACCGAACCTGAACCCCTAACAAAAGTAAGAATATATTTTTCCATATCCGGATGCCGCTGGCGCTGGTACACGCACAATAAGAGCAGTGATGAACTTCAATAGGATCAGCAATTTCTCCTTTTTTTTTTCTGGACGAAACGAGTAACGACAGTTAAATTTTAAGTCAATGAACCCGAACCGAACCTGAACCAGTAATATTTTACTTGAGTGAACCTGAACCAAACCTGAACCTCGAAAATGATGCTCAAGTGAACCCGAACCGAACCTGAACCGCTAAAATATTTTGAGCCGGAGCTAAACCTGAACACGCACAATAAGAGCAGTGATGAACTTCAATAGGATCAGCAATTTCTCCTTTTTTTTTCTGGACGAAACGAGTAACGACAGTTAAATTTTAAGTCAATGAACCCGAACCGAACCTGAACCAGTAATATTTTACTTGAGTGAACCTGAACCAAACCTGAACCTCGAAAATGATGCTCAAGTGAACCCGAACCAAACCTGAACCGCTAAAATATTTTGAGCCGGAGCTAAACCTGAACCCGAACCGTTATTTGAAACGGTTCGACACCCTGCTAAGAACATCACATGCCACTTAAAAATTTTAAGAATTGCACAGTTTTTCTTTGCTGTTACATCCCACAATGCCACTGTAGAAAGAGTCTTTTCACTTATGCAAAGTCAGTGGATTAAAGAGAGAAACAAGTTGAGCGTTGCAACTATGAAAGGCATATTGACTCTTCAATATAATTTCAAAGATATGTGCTGTAGTGAATTTTTTTCATTTTTGAAGTCAGACAAGGCCCTATTGAAGAGAATTAGATCTCAAAAAAATATGCATGGTCAGAAGAGTAAATTTGTAGTGACTTGGCTTACAAGCGTGTCTTTAATTCGTTTTAAGCATATAATTGCTACTGTTTCCTTTCTCGGCACAACCTAATTTTCGTAATTATTTTTCACTCTGAAGTTGAGTATTTTTCAGTGACGGTCCGTGATTATATTTCCTGGGTAAACAATTTCACTGGTACGTAATGTCGGTGGTAAAAACTTCTTGTGTGCTGCATTGTCAATTTTACAGATCAAACTTCGACCTGACAAAATGTGGTAGCGCATATATTTGGTCTCACGGAAAGTAGCCATTAACTGTCGGGAATTTTGCTTTTGCAAATATGGTAAGCCTAATTGAATCTAGCATATTAACTTTTTTTTCGATTACGACAAAATCGCTTTTAATATTTTTTGTTTGACACTAGGTATGATCAGACGGTATCAGGTTTCATTCTCTGTGAAGACATCCCAAAAACCACTTTCTTAACACCATAAGCTAGCACGCTAGTTTTTTTTGGTGTCAGTAGAAATTTTTAGGACAAAACTATTTTGACGTACTTTGGGGGAACCAACCACCCCCAAAACCCCCAAATGCACCCAAACAAATATCAGTATTTTTGACGACTTAGGCTTGGGTGCTACATCTTTGATATCAAGAGGAAATAAAGAGATAAATACCTTGACATAGTCTGGGGGTACCACCTGTTGTAACCCGAAACATTAAATTGAAATTAGTATATTTCATAGGCTTTATACAACATAAAAGCAAAGTACATCTGCAAATGAACGTAATAGTAAAATACTAAATACATTCAACTTCTCATCTACTGTACATTCAGCAACTTAAATGTAACACTGCAACTGCTTTCCAGATTGCGCGTAGCAAAAATGAAGCACTACAACTGTAAAAATCAAAGCGTCATTCAAACACAATAATCGATTTCTGCAAACAAGGATTAGCGGTTTTGCACAGCAAGTTACAGCCAAGAATTAAGTGGGAATAAGAAATCTGGGTTCAAAACTATACCACACCACCCTCCCGGGAACCCCCCCAAATGGCCACTCCAAATATCACTTTTTTGAACGGCTTAACATAGGGTGCCAGTGTTTTTTGATATCAGACGATATTTAAGAGAAAAGTATTTTGACAGGGTTGAAGGGTACCACCTCACCTTGGGGACCAAAATGGACCCCCCCAAACATCAATTTTTTGAACGACTTAAATTAAGATGCCAGTGTCTTTTGATATCAGTAGATGAAAAATATTTTGACTTAGTTTGGGGGTACCACATCTCCTCAGGACCAAAATGGACCCCCCAAACATCAATTTTTTGACTGACTTAATTTCAGGTACCAGGGTTTTTTGATGTCAGTAGATATTTAAGAGGAAAATATTTTAACGTGGTTTGGGAGTACCACCCTTCTCGGGAACCAAACTGGATCCCTCAAATTCAATCTTTTGACTGACTTAATTTAAGGTGCCAGTGTTTTTTGATATCACTAGATATTTAAGAGACAAATACTTTGACGTAGTTTGGGGGTACCGCCCCCCTCGGGGACCCCCTAAAATTCAATTTTTAATTGGCTAAGGCTAGGGCACTAGTCTTTTTTTTGCTATCAGCACATATCTAAAACACGAATATTTTGACATCGTTTGGGGGTATAACCCCCCCCCCCAAAATGGACTCCCTCAAAAAATTAAGTTTTTGATTGGCTCAAACTAAGGTGCCAGTTTCTTCGATATCAACAGATACGTAACAGACAAACATTTTGACATCGTTTGGAGGTGCTACTGCCCCCTCGGAGACTCCCCGAATAGACCCCCCAAAAACCAACTTTTTGAACGACCTAATTTGTATTGCTAGTGTATTTTCATATCAGTGGATATTTAGAGGCAAATAGTTTGACAGAGTTTATGGCTACTACCTCGCTGAAGTCCCCTTTCAAATGGACCCCCCAAAACCAAGTTTTTGAATGGCTCAAGCTAGGGTGCCAGTGTTTTCTGCTGTCAGTAGACATTTATAATACAAATATTTTGACGTGGTTTGGGGGTATGGCCCCCCTCGGTGATCCCCCCAAAACCAATGTTTTGACTGACTTAATTTACGGTGCCAGGGTTTTTTGATATCAGCAGTAGATATTTTGGACATGAATATTTTGACATCGTTTGGGGGTGCCACTCCCCGGGGACCCCCCAAACAGACCCCCAAAAATCAATTTTTTGATTGGCGCAAACTAGGGCACTAGCTTTTTTTTTAATATCAGCACATATCTAAGAGACGAATGTTTTGACATCATTTGGGAATACCCCCCCCCCCTGGGACCCCCATCAAAATGGATTCTCCAAATATTAATTGTTTGTTTGGCTCAAACAAGGGTGCCATTTTCATTTTTTGATATCAACAGATACAACAGACAAGTATTTCGACATAGTTTGAGAGTGCCACCCCCCCAGAAACCCCCCAAAGTCGACCCCCAAAAATCAGATTTTTGCACGACCAAATTTACGATGCCTGTGTTTTTTATATCAGTAGATATTTCAGAGGCAAATATTTTGACAGAGTTTAGAGGAACCACCCCCCGATGACCCCGCAAACGGACCCCCTAAAGATCAATTTCTTCAACGGCTTTTGTTAGAGTTGTAGTTTTTGTTTGATATTATGAAATACTGCAAAGACAAACACTTGGACATACTTTGAAAGTGCCACCCACCAAAAATCCCCAAACGAACCCCACTAAATCAATTTTTAGACGATTTATTCTAAGGCTTCGTTTTTTTTGATATTAGTAGGTAGTTAAGCGACAAAAAAAATGACATTGTTTGGGGGTACCACCCCTCCGGAACCTTTCCAAATGGACCCCAAACTTTAATTATTTTGAACAGCTTGAACTAGAGCGATACATTTTTTTGGATATCCGTAGATATTTAAAAGACAAACTTTTTTATACAGTCTGGGGGTACCAAGCATCTATCCAAAATATCACTTTTTAAAAGCTAAATTTTACAAAAACTCTGACACCACCTAAGCTAGTAACTTGAACTTTGGAGATATGACAAGTCTATATATGAAGTTGTGCAGCTGCAATTTTGGAGTTGCTACGTCACGTGGTTTGTGGCAGACGTACCAAAAACAATAACGAAGTTTAATACATGATTTTTTTAATTGATTTTCGTCATGCATAGATAGATAGATAGAAAACAGTTTATTCGCCTGAGCAATACAAACACATACAAAACAAACACACATAAAACAAAATTACGATAAGTTTGTTCAGGCCAGGAAGCACCGACGAACCCGAAGGTTTTTCAATCCAAGGGTCTTCCTGACTAGTTACTTGACAGTGTGAAAATTAAAAAAAAACATCAAATTGAAAAGAAACAGACAATTATTTTGTTCAACTGGTATTATCACAAGAGAAAATTAATGAACAGTGTTACACAGTTAAATGATAAATTTCCAAATATGGAGCAAAGAAGGTCAAAATGATAAATAGTTTTGGATAGCTTTTTGTTTTATTTTTTTTTTGAATGATAACCGAGATAGTTCTTTTACATCAGGTTTAATTTTTCCCCACATTTCAATTCCTCCATAAGTCAGAGACTTTTTCCCAGCTGAAGTTTGAACGCGAGGTTTGAAGTATACTAAGTTTTGTTTTGTTCTAGTATTGTGACTGTGAATTTTTCTGATATCAACGAAACAGTCGTTGAGAGCAGTTTTAAATTTCTCGTGATGAAGCTGATACATGAATTTGGCTAATTCAAGTAGGTAAATGTCATCTAATTTTTAAAAATTTACGGCTTTGTATAAAGAAGTTACCCGACAATATTTGCTACTATACGTTATTGTACGAACAATATTTTTTAGCTTCACATTGAATTCTTGCTTAAGTGTTTTGTTTGCCGTACCCCATGTAACTATACCATATTGAATACGGCTGTAAATGAGCGCGTAATATAACATACTCAGAGTGTTCCGGTCTAAGAAATTTCGAATTCTATATAACAATCCAGAATAGCGTGCTAATTGTAACGAAAGATGTTGAATACGACAAGACCAATTTAGGTTTTCGTCAATATAAATTCCTAAGTATTTTATGGATTTGATACGTTTTACATCGATTGAATTCAAGGATATATTGAAGTTTGTCGAACATGAGCGATTGAGTTGTTTGTCAAGCAGTAAATAATGAGTTTTGGAATAATTCAGCCGAAGCTTATTTTTTTTCATCCAGAGATCGATTTTTCGAAGTTCAGTATTCACTCTGTTTTGTTATTTGAAAAGGTTGTTGTCGGACATGGCCAAGAAAGTGTCATCAGCAAACAAGATAGTGTCAAATTGACTAGCCAAAGGAAGATCATTTATATACAAAAGAAAAAGTAGTGGCCCAAGGGAAGAACCTTGTGGCACGCCATATTCAATTTTTGTCAAATCGGACTTGCAATTTTCCATCCTTGTATATTGTTTTCCGTTGCTCAAATAACTTTGTATTAGTTTTAAGGCCAGTCCTCAAAATCCATAGAAATTTTCCATTTTTTGCAGCAAAACATCGTGATTAACAGTATCAAAAGCTTTGGTGAGGTCGAGGAATATACAACAATTGTACATTCCTACATCAGAGTTTTTTATGAGTTTTTCATAAATATTGCTGATAGCGTGAGAGGTAGAAGAATTTTGTCTAAAACCGAATTGTTTATCAGAAATTAAATGATATTTTTCAAGATAATTGTTGATTCTGGTGAATATTAATTTTTCAAAAATTTTGCTGAGTTGGGAAAGAATTGAAATTGGACGATAGTTTGTAAGCAAGCTTGAATCCCCCTTTTTGAAAACTGGAACTACTTCTGCAATCTTCAAGGAATTGGGAAATTCTCCTTGATGAATGCAGGAGTTAAAAATATTACATAAAAATGGAGAGATTACAGCATTGCTCAATTTTGGGAGTTTATTGGTTATGTCATTTTCTCTGACTGCTTTTTTAATTTTTATATTACCAATAAGTGAGTAAATCTCTTCAGCGGTAGCAGGAGAAAAAAAGAACGAGTTGGGGAAACTAGGTAATAGAGCGTGGGTAGATTCATGAGATTTAATGCTTTTACCAATATTTTCCCCAACTGTTGCAAAGTGAATATTGAAAACTTCACCAATTTTTTGTGGATCATTTATCACTTCTTTGTCGGTGACTATTTGATTAGGAAATGTCTTTTTATTATTTTCAAGTTGGCCAGTTCGCCAATAATTTTCCACAGCGTACTGGAGTTGCCTTTGCTATCATCAATCAAATCTTTGTTGTAGTTTTCTTTAGCACGTTTGATTTCTCGATTTAAAGCATTTCTTGGTTTTTTATATTTTTGGAAAATATCTTCATCAAATTTCTTGTGAAGTTGTTTAAAAAGTTTGTTTTTTTGTTCGATCAAAATTAGCAGTTCATGTGACAACCAAGGTTTTTGACAAAGCTTTTTTTCTTTTCTTAAAGCTTTTTTTAGAGGAGCAAGTTTGTTTACTACGATATGAAGCACTTCTTCAAATTTATCAAAAGCATCTTGAGCTGATTCAATGCTCTTTAGGTTGGCAGCAGTTAAATCATTTTCAAGTGCCCTTAAAAATTTTTCTAAATTAAAATTTTTCATGTTTCGAATTAGAAATTGGTCTTTGCTTTTAACACGAGATTTTTTGGTAGAAATGCTAACAAAAGTAGCCGTATGGTCGCTCTGATCGCATAAAAGCACTCCGCCAGTGTAAGAGTGTTTTGGATCGTTAACATAAATGTGGTCCAGTAATGTTTTCGAGTGATCAGTTATGCGGGTCGGGAGATCAACGGCACACTTGGTCGAAGTGCTCAAGATATTGTTCACGTATTTTCGAAAGTTGTGATTGCCATTAATTTGCATGAAGTCAATGTTATAGTCACCGACAGCGTAAAAGTCAATGTTATAGTCACGAAGATCAGCGAAAATGTCACATAAATTTGTTGAAAAGCTTTCATAGTCATTCACAAGTGTTGTGGGATGTCGATAAATTACCCCTATCACTATTGGTCCGTTGTTAGTTTTAACTTCAATCCACATATTTTCCAAAAAATTTAAATTAATATTAATGTCAGATTTTTGTTTGTAAGATAAGTTTTGTTTTACGTAAAAACCGACCCCACCAGCTTTTGTTATGCTAGCACAATGGATGAAATCATATCCAGTAATATCAACGTTTACCAATGATTGACCATGTGTAAGTTTTGTTTCTGATATTGCAATGATATCCGGTGTTTCAGAAAAAGTAGCCAAAAGGGTAATTAGGTTGTCAATATTTTTTTGCAGACTACGAACATTAAAATGCAAGATAAATAGCTCATCTGTTTTAAGATTTACCACATTATTTAACGACTTAATATCATCATACACGCAATTGTCAAAAAAATCACAATAATTTGAGTTATCATCACAAGTTCCTAAAGTAAAGTTTTCAGATCTCATTAAATCAAAATGTTTATCTTGGCTTGCATTAATTATTCGCGAATCGCAAAGCAAACAACTGCTGACTGGGTTTTTGTTTTCAAATGGATTATTTCGGATTTTAGAAGTCGAACAGGTTTTGTGTAAACTACGCGAACAATTAGGGCAGGTGGTGTGGTCTTTTGCGGTAACGCATGATTTCGCACACACAATACAAATAGGTTGGTTCTCCATTTTGCCAGAGTTTTTAGTACAATAGTACATACCAAAAGCTAGTTTTACGAGCAGCTAACAAACTGAACATCGTTTTCGCTGCTAGAATCACTACTTACACTGTCATAGTGGTCATCCCTATTAATAAGCAGTGGTTTGTAGTTCAATTTAGCAAAATCCACATCTACATCCAGCCGAAATAGATCATCTGGGGACGAAATCACGATCCAGTTGCCGGTACCCTCGTCTTTATCACCATCAGTCAAGACACCCTGCTCACGAGCAGACCTTTTCATTAGAATTCTGCCGTTATATGTATGGCAGGGAACGAATTTTCCATTGCAGTCATTTTTAACGTAGTTCAAAAGTTTTGAGCGAAGTGGCGTTAAATCTTCTGTAATGAACGCATTATTAAATTTTCCATTATTGCAATTCTTCAGCTTTGATTTTGAAAACAAAATGTCGTTTCAATGCTTGTATTTGACAAACCTGGCAATTATTGGACGAGGTTTTGCCAATGGTGATCGTTTTCTGCCCAAACGGTGGGCCCTCTGTATATCGTAACTTTCAATGTTGACACCTAGTTTTTTAGCCAGCTCAACAACCACTTCTTCTCCATCATCTTTCTTCCCCTGAGGCTCAGGCACACCATGAATCCTTACATTCTCTCTTCTGGAGTATTGTTCTAAGTTATCAATCTCCTGAATGTTCATGTTTACTGCTTGTTTGAGTTGTTCATTCTCTGATTTAAGTTCTTTGATTTTCTGATTGCTTCTCTTCAGGCTCCTTTGTAGATTTGAGACTTGCCTTGTCAGGTTTTCAACCGTATCATAAATTTTGCTTAATTTTTGTCAGTCAGCTTCAGTAAAGTTACTTAGCTCTTTGCAACCAGTACTAGAGCTGGAAACATCTTTCATGTTTTGGATTTTTTCTAACCTTGCCTGTCATTCTAATGTTAGCATTAGCTGTTGACACAATACACAAATGCTGCTGTGGCCAAGTGGTTAAAGGCGCCGGCATAGGAGACCATTGTGATTGAATAGACCTGGTTTCGATTTAGTTGGCCATCGGTTTTCTAATTTTAAAATCATATTGAATCCAGCACATTTTTTGATTAAAACAAAATCGTTTTTAAATTGTTTATTTTGACATTAGATATGATCAGAGGGTATCCGGTTTTATTCTCCATGAAAATCCCCCCAAAATCAATTTTTTTTGACGACTTAAGTTAGGGTGCTGGTTTTTTTGATATCAGTAGATATTAAACTGGCAAATTCTTGGACATAATTTGGGGGTATGGCTCCCCACAAAACAACTCCCAAACTTCATTGTGTTGATTGGCTTAAGCTAAAACTCCAGTTTTTTTGGACATGATATGGGGGTACCTCACCCCCCGAAATTCCTCACATGAACCCCACAAAAATCAATGTTGTTGAACTTAAGCTAAGGCTCCAGTATTTTTTACATCAAAAGATATTTAAGAGACAAAACGTTTGACATAGTTTTGAGTACTCCCCTCCGGAGCCTTCCCGAATGCACCCCCGAATTCAATTATTTTGAACGACTTGAACTAAGGCGTTAGTTTTTTTGGATATCAAGTGATGGTGAAATGGAACTGGCAGAAGTCCCGTATTATTTTTCCCCGGGAAAATGAACATCTAGTTTATTGGGATTTCCGCGACGCTTTGCGTCGGAAGTCCCTATGTTTGTTCCGTGAAAAATTACGAACTCGGCAACAAAAATGAAAAACGCTATAACTTTGAAACAGCTAAAGGTAGAAACTTGAAATTTAGATATTGGTTGGGGCACATATGAATTATTCTTAGTGCAAATTTTGGAGGCAATCGGTCACGTGATACGGGTTACCGAGCCAAAAACTGAAACTCCAATTATAGGTTTAAACAGCTCTAGCTCAAAAACTAATCGCACTAGGGGAACAAAACTTTCGAATTTAGAAGCGTCTGGGCATGCCCTTTCAGCCCTCAAAAATAAATTATGACGATTCCGACACTTTTTTTTTCTTTATTTATATATTTATTTAGCAAATCACATTATGGTGACAAGTGCTCCAAAACCACCAAAGCTAGAAACTTGAAATTTGGACAGATGATAAGTCTATACATGAACTTGCGTCTCTGCAATTTTGGAGGCGCTACATTACATGGTTCGAGGCATATGCACCCCAAACTAGTGACAGCGAAGTTTATTAACTGATCTTAGTCATATGCTCGTGCGTGCTGCTGTGGCCGAATGGTTGAAGGCGCCCGTGCTGAAACCTAAGAGTTCAGTTCTCTAGTTGACCATCACTTTCATCATACTAATATTATATTGAATCGAGCATATTAATTTTTTTTTTTTTGATTACGACAAAATCGTTTATAATATTTTTTGTTTGACTCTATATATGATCAGAGGGTATCACGTTTCATTCACTGTGAAGACGTCCCAAAAATCAGCTTTTTAAGACCTCAAGCTAGCGTGCTAGTTTTTTTTTTGCTACCACTAAACATTTTAAACACAAGAATATTTTGACGTACTTTGGAGGTAGTCACCTACACGCGCGTGCTGCCTTTGCCGAATGGTTTAAGGCGCCAGCGCTTGAAACATAAGACCTAGGTTCAAATATCTAATTGGCCATCGCTTTTATCAAACCAAGATTATATTAAATCTAGCGTATATTAATTTTTGTTTTCGATTACGACAAAATTGTTTATAATATTTTTTGTTTGACACTACATATGATCAGAGGGTATCAGGTTTCATTCTTTGTGAAGATACCCCAAAAATCAGCTTTTTAAGACCTCAAGCTAGCGCGCTAGTTTTTTTTTTTTGCTACCACTAGAAATTTGAAAGACAAGAATATTTTGACATACTTTGGGGTAGTCACCTACGTGCGCGTGCTGCGGTGGCCAAATGGTTACACTCGCCAGTGCTTGAAACCTAAGACCTGGATTCAATTACCTAGTTGGCCATCGTTTTTATCAAACCAACATTATATCGAATCTAGCATATTAACTTTTTTTTCGATTACGACAAAATCGCTTTTAATACTTTTTGTTTGACACTAGGTATGATCAGACGGTATCAGGTTTCATTCTCTGTGAAGACGTCACAAAAAACACTTTCTTAACACCTTTAGCAAGTGCGCTACTTTTTTTGGGTGTCAGAAGAACTTTTTAGAACCAAACTATTTTGACATATTTTGGGGGGACTAACTCCCCAAAACCCCCAAATGGACCCAAACAAATATCAGTTTTTTTGACGGCTTAAGCTAGGATGCTACATCTTTGATAGTAAGAAGCAATAAAGAGATAAATACCTTGACATGGTTTCGGGGTACCATCCTCCCGGAGACCCCCCCAAGAGGCTACCCCAAACATCAATTTTTTGAACTGCATAACATAGAGTGCCAGTTTTTTTTTGATATCAGACGATATTTAAGAGAAAAATATTTTAACGGGGTTTGGGGGTACCATCCCCCATTGGGGAACAAAATGGACCCCCCAAACATCAATTTTTTGAACGATTTCATTTAAGGTGCTAGTGTTTTTTTGATATCAGTAGATATTTAAGAGAAAAGTATTTTGACAGGGTTTGAGGGTACCACCTCACCGTGGGGACCAAAATGGACCCCCTCAAACATCAATTTTTGAACGACTTAAATTAAGGTGCCAGTGTCTTTTGATAGCAGTAGATATCAGTAGATGAAAAATATTTTGACTTGGTTTGGGGGTACCACCTCTCCTCAGGACCAATATGGACCCCCCAAATTCAATTTTTTGACTGACTTAATTTAAGGTACCAGGGTTTTTTGATATCAGTAGATATTTAAGAGACAAATACTTTGACGTGGTTTAGGGGGGTACCGATCCCCTCGGGGACCCCCAAAATTCAATTTTTAATTGGCTAAGGCTAGGGCACTAGTCTTTTTTTGATATCAGCACATTTCTAAGAGACGAATATTTTGACATCGTTTGGGAGTATTACCTCCGGACACCCCCCCCCCAAAATGGACTCCCTCAAAAAATTAAGTTTTTGATTGGCTCAAACTAAGGTGCCAGTTTCTTCGATATCAACAGATACGTAACAGACAAACATTTTGACATCGTTTGGAGGTGCTACTGCCCCCTCGGAGACTCCCCGAATAGACCCCCCAAAAACCAACTTTTTGAACGACCTAATTTGTATTGCTAGTGTATTTTCATATCAGTGGATATTTAGAGGCAAATAGTTTGACAAAGTTTGTGGGTACCACCCCGCTGAGGTCCCCACCCAAATGGACCCCCCAAAACCAAGTTTTTGAATGGCTCAAGCTAGGGTGCCAGTGTTTTCTGCTGTCAGTAGACATTTATAATACAAATATTTTGACGTGGTTTGGGAGTATGGCTCCCCTCGGTGATCCCCCCAAAACCAATGTTTTGACTGACTTAATTTACGGTGCCAGAGTTTTTTGATATCAGCAGTAGACATTTTGGAAACGAATATTTTGACATCGTTTGGGGGCACCCTCCCCACAAAACAACTCCCAAACGTCATTGCGTTGAACGGCTTAAGCTAAAACTCCAGTTTTTTTGGACATGATATTGGGGTACCTCACCCCCGCAAATTCCTCACGTGAACCCCACAAAAATCAATGTTGTTGAACTTAAGCTAAGGCTCCAGTATTTTTTAAATCAAGAGATATTTAAGAGACAAAATGTTTGACATAGTTTTGAGTACTCCCCTCCGGAGCTTTTCCAAATGCACCCCCGAATTCAATTATTTTGAACGGCTTGAACTAGGGCGTTAGTTTTTATGAATATCTGTAGATATTTAAGAGACATTGTTTTGCATGGTTTGGGGGTACCAGCCCCCACACAAACCTCCCCAAAAATCACTTTTTGAAAGCTAAATTGAACAATTGATTTTAGTCAGTTGGGTTGATGTGCTGAGCTGGCATCATGATTAAAGGCGCCAGGGTTTGAAATTGTCGTGATTGAACTGAGCTGGGTTCAAATGCTTAGTGGGACATCGGTTTCACCCAAACCACAAATGATTTAAAATCAACATATTATTTTTTCATAAAACAAAATCAGTTTGTGGACGTTGCATTAGATTGAGTTTTACAGAAATGTCGGTAACCTTCCACGTATGAAGGGGAGAATGATGGTGAAATGGAACTGGCGGAAGTCCCGTATTATTTTTCCCCGGGAAAATGAACATCTAGTTTGTTGGGATTTCCGCGGCGCTTTGCGTCGGAAGTCCCTATGTTTGTTCCATGAAAAATTACGAACTCGGCAACAAAAATGAAAAACGCTATAACTTTGAAACAGCTAAAGGTAGAAACTTGAATTTTATAACGTGGATGGGGAACATATTAATTATTCTTAGTGCAAATTTTGGAGGCAATCGGTCACGTGATACGGGTTTCCGAGTCAAAAAATGAAACGCCAATCGAAGGTTTAAACAGCTCTAGCTCAAAAACTAATCGCACTAGGGGAACAAACCTTTCGAATTTAGAAGCGTCTGGGCATGCCCTTTCAGCTCTCAAAAATAAATTATGACGATTCCGACACCTTTTTTTTCTTTATTTATTTATTCATTTATTTATTTATTTATTTATTTATTTAGCAAATCACATTATGGTGACAAGTACTCCAAAACCACCAAAGCTAGAAACTTGAAATTTGGACAGGTGATAAGTCTATACATGAACTTGTGTGCCCCCAATTTTGGGGGCGGAACGTCACGTGGTTCGAGGCAGATGCATTCCAAACTTTTGACAGCGAAGTTTATTAACTGATTTTAGTTACATACGCGCGCGTGATGCCGTGGCCGAATGGTTGAAGGCGCCAGTGCTTGAAACCTAAGACCTGGGTTCAATCATCCAGTTGGCCGTCGTTTTTGTCGAACCAAGATTATATTGAATCGAGCATATTAATTTTTGCTTTCGATTACGACAAAGTCGTTTTTAATATTTTTGTTTGACACTAGATATGATCAGAGGGTATCAGGTTTCATTCACTGTGAAGGCGTTCTAAAATCACTTTTTTAACACCATAAGCTAGCGAGCTAGTTTTTTTGGCGATCAGTAGAAATGTTAAAGACAAATATATTTTGACATGGTTTGGTGGTAATCGCTTGCGCGCGGATGCTGCCGTGGCCGAATGGATAAATGCGCCAGTGCTTGAAACCTAAGACCTGGGTTCAATCATCCAGTTGGCCGTCGTTTTTGTCGAACCAAGATTATATTGAATCGAGCATATTAATTTTTGCTTTCGATTACGACAAAGTCGTTTTTAATATTTTTGTTTGACACTAGATATGATCAGAGGGTATCAGGTTTCATTCACTGTGAAGGCGTTCTAAAATCACTTTTTTAACACCATAAGCTAGCGAGCTAGTTTTTTTGGCGATCAGTAGAAATCTTAAAGACAAAAATATTTTGACATGGTTTGGTGGTAATCGCTTGCGCGCGGGTGCTGCCTTGGCCGAATGGATAAATGCGCCAGTGCTTGAAACCTAAGACCTGGGTTCAATTATCTAGTTGGCTATTGCTTTTATCAAACCAAGATTATATTGAATCTAGCATATCAATTTTTGTTTTCGATTACGACAAAATCGCTTTTAATATTTTTTTTGTTTGATACTAGGTACGATAATTAAGAGGGTATCAGGTTTCATTGTCTGTGAGGACGCCCCAAAAAGCACTTTCCTAACACCATAAGCTAGCGAGCTAGTTCTTTTTGGTGTCAGTAAAAATTTAAAAGACAAAACTCTTTTGACATAGTTTTGGGGTACCAACTACCTCCGAAACCCCTTAATGGACCCCCAAAAAATCAATTTTTCTGATGGCTTAAGCTAGGGTGCTACTTTTTTTGATATCAGGAGATAATAAATAGGCAAATACCTTGACGTAGTTTGGGGGTACCACCCTCCCGGGGACCCCCCAAGTGGACACCTCAAACATCAATTGTTTGAATGGCTTAACTTTGGGTGCCAGTGTTTTTTGATACCAGTACAAATCTTAGAGACAAATATTTTAATGGAGTTTAGTGGTACCATCTTCTCTGGGGACTCCCCCAAAATGGAACTCCCAAAAATCAATTTTTTTAACAACTTAATTTAATGTGCCAGTGTTTTTGATGTCAGTACATATTTAAGAGACCAGTAGCGTAGCCAGGTGGGGCGGGGGAGGCTCGAGCCCCCCCCCATTGGCCTGTGAAGTATGCAAAGTCGCACGTTTTTGGTGCTTTTGAGGCCGAGTTTTGGTGAAAAAATGAAAACAGCCCCCCCCAAAGGAAATTGGGTGCCGAAGTTGTGAAGTATATGTCGTGATTCAGCCTGAAAAAGCGTTTGAATTTCCGATTTTGGCTGAAAAATTCGTCTCAATTTCGGTGAAGACCTTTTTTTGTTTTTGTTTTGGAGATCACCTGTTTTTGGGCTGAAAAAACGTTTGAATTTCCGATTTTGGCCGAAAAATCCGTCTCAATTTCGGTAAAGACCTTTTTTTTGGAGATCACCTGTTTTTGGGCTGAAAAAGCGTTTGAATTTCCGAGTTTTCCGAGAAATTCCGTCCCAATTTTCGGACAAACCGTGTGATTCTGATTCAAGAACAATGAAAATTCGGGTCAAGGTCGTTTGCAGTTTTCTCACTCTTTCAAAAAAGCCCCCCCCCCTTTTTCAAATCCTGGCTACGCACCTGTAAGAGACAGATACTTTGGCATGGTTTGGGGGACCACCTCCTCCGGGACCCCCCAAAATGGACCACCCAAACATCAATTTTACCGCTGACTCAATTTAAGGTGCCAGTGTTTTTTTTATATCAGTGGATATTCAAGAGACAAGTTTTTTGACGTGGTTTGGGAGTACCACCCTTCTGGGGGGACACCCCAAAAATCAATTTTTAATTGGCTCGAGCTAGGGCACTACTTTTTTTGATATCAGCACAAATCTAAGGGACAAATAATTTGACATCGTTTGGGGGTGCCACTCCCGGGGAACCTTCACAATGGACCCCAAAAAAATTAACTTTTTGGTTGGCTCAAACTAAGGTGCCAGTTTTTTTTTGAGATTAACAGATACTTAGCAAACAAATATTTCGACATAGTTTGGGGTGTCAAACCCTCTCGGGGATCCCCCAAAAGAGGATCCCCAAAAACCAACTTTTTAAACAACCTAATTTACGTTGCCAGTGTTTTTTGATATCAGTAGATACTTAGAGGCAATTATTTCATCAGAGTTTGGGGGTCCCATACCCCGGGGACCTCCCCAAAAAAACTATTTTTGAATGGCTCAAACTCGGGTGCCAGTGTTTTTTGCAATCAGTAGATATTAAAGAGACAAATATTTTTACGTGGTTTGGGGGTACCACCCTCCCTCGGGGATCCCCCCAAAACCAGTTTTTTGAACAACTTAATCTACGGTGCCAGTGTCTTTTGATATCAGTAGATAATTAAGAGATGAATATTTCGACATAGTTTGGGAGTACCACTCCCCGGGACCCCCCCCAAACAAAAAACAAAAACCAATTTTTTGATTGGCTAAAGCTAGGGCACCAGTTTCTTTTTAGTATCAGCACATATCTAAGAGACGAACGTTTTGAAATCGTTTGGGGATACCACCCGCCGGGAACCCCCCAAAATGCCCCCAAAATTAATTTTTTGATTGGCTCAAACTAGGGTACCAGTTTTCTTTTATGTCATCAGATACTTGACAGACAAATATTTCGACATAGTTTGGGGGTGCCACTCCCTCGCGGGGACCCCCGCAAAGTCGACTCCCCAAAATCAATTTTTTGAACGACCAAATTTATGATACTTGTGTTTTTGATATCAGTAGATATTCAAGAGGCAAATATTTTGACAGAGTTTGGAGTTACCAACCCTTCGGCGAGCCCTCCAAACGGACCTCCCAAAGATCAATTTTTTGAACGGCTCAAGCTAGAGTTCTAGTTTTTTTGTTATTACAAAATACTGAAGACACAAATACTTGGACATACTTTGACCGTGCCACACCCCGGAAATCCCCAAATGAACCCCACAAAAATCAATTTTTGAACGCTTAATCTAAGGCTTTAGGTTTTTCGATATTAGTAGGTATTTAAAATCGTTATTTGCGCTCTATCGTTGCACAACAAACGTGTCATTGGTTTTAGAAATTTTATAGTGATTTTTAAAGTGCGCTCCTTTTTATACCGCGGGGAGGGGGCAAAATCTCCCCCTATTTTACTCCTAAACCAAAAATCATGGGAGCACCAAAATTGGCATACGAGTTAATTGGTGTTCAACAAATTTTTCTAAAAAACTGGCTTTGAGTTGATGGCGTCACAATAGTGGCATCAAGGCCAATTTTTTTTAAAAATGACGTATTTTTTAAAATCATTTTTCAATGACGTTATAGGCGGCTCAAATTTTGCACATAAATTTAAAAAAAACTGATTTGAAAAATGCCCAAGTCAAAGTGGTTACATCGCAAAAACATATTATGACATCATTTAAGTGTATTATGGGGCCAAAAATTGCTTAGGTTTTGTGAATATTTGTGAATAAAATTAACTCAAATTCGTCAAGTCGGTTTGAAGTAAAAATTTTTTCCTGAAGAAAATTATTAGGAAAAATTTCATCATTTCAGACAGGCAATTACTGTAACAGCAAAATTTTTAAAACCTTTTAACATTAATTTGCTGTCAAAAGCTTGTTAGTGGTAAACAGGCCCTGCGCCAGACTAGCGTGACTGGGAAGGCATAAACATTTTTTGGGGAGGCACAAAAACTGTTTTCCCTCAAAATCGACAGTGAAGACCAAAAACAAACGCGTTCATTGCAAACTATGCGCGAAATTCCACCGATTACCAAAAAAAAGCAAAATATACGCGAAATTCCACCAATTACCAAAAAAAAAACAGAGTCACAAATTTGAGAAAAAAACGGTTCTTGCCCACAAATTCTGGGGTGAAGACCAAAAAAAAAATTACAAAATCCGAGAAAAACTGCTCCTGCACACGAATTCTGGGGTAACAACTAGTATTTCGGGGGTCTCAGGCCCGAGCGTGTTACTTTATTTAAGGCACAATTCTCGCTTGGGAGGACACAAATCTCGTTTGGCGGGGCGCGACCCCGGAATGCCCCCCGTGGCGCCAGGCCTGGTGGCACAGAACTTGAAAATAGCTTTTAATAGCGTCGGAGCTATCATTTCCACTTTTTGAGAAATGGTTAGCTTTGACAAAAGCTGTTTTAGATTGAACGTTTTCGTCCAGAGCTCTCTTTATGCATCTACGCTGGAATAAAAAAAAAACTAAAACCCAGTGGTATTAATATGTAGAGGCTGACTGCATTGAAATGACAATGGGTTGCTATTATGATGTAAGATGCTGCAAAAATCACTTAACATAGTATAAAGTTAATGCAAAAATATAGAAAATTTCTCGTCGTATTTTGGTTGGTCAAAATGTGTCATTTTGACAATTTGATTGATGTTTAGTTTTAGTCGAAACTATGCACAAGAAATTAAAGTGAAATTTGGAATGAATAAACGAATTCTTTTTGACCGCAAAGAACAGGCTGTGAGGAATTGATGTAGGTTGCTTCCAGAACTCATAAATGGAACGAAGATCTTGCTGTAGCCAAAATGGAAATTTGTGTATCGTTATAATGTTTGGCACATTCTTCATTTTCTAGTAAATGCTGTCCGATTGCAGAATCACAGTAGACACTAGGGGTGCAAGTGATTTAGCATTCTCGATTAGGCAAATTTTTTGTTGGTCTTTTGTCACTTTTTATGCATATCGGAATGTGTTGATTAATTCTGTCTTGCAATCTTTGAGAAGTTCGACTCACCTACCACAGTCACAGCGTCACACGTTTTGATATACGACCGTACTTTGTTGAAGATAGGGTAGAACATCTTCAAGAATTGCAGGCAAAATTTTTCTCGTTGTAAAAATAATGCGAAGTTCAAAAGCTTGGTAACATAGGTTGATAGCATTCTCGGTTTGCTTTTCAAAATTCAAAGAAATTTTGCCAACCCAAGGGAGCTTCAAATAAATTGGACACTTTTGCGGTCCTTTTTTTAGTTTACGGTTGGAAAGCTTTCTGGGTATCATCCTTTATTATGTAGAATGGAGCTGATGTTTTCTAGTTCATGCTGCAGTTTGCTTTTCGAGCAAATCATCAATGCTTGATGCACAAGTGTTTTAATCAGGTTGGTTTTACGTTTTATAGGTCCAAACGAATCCCAACGAAAGTATTGTCCAGTAAAAATGGGTTTCCTGAAAACAGAAATTAAAAATCCCTCATTGCTTTTCTCCACCAAAATATCTAAAAATGGGAGCTGATCATTCTCTTCTTTTTCAAATGTGAGCTTTAATGCCAAGTGCATTGATTTCAGGGCGTCAAGAAAAGAAGTGCATTCTTCCTCTGATCCAAAAATGGAAAAAGTGTCATCCACATATCGATAATAAAGGAATGGCTTGATTGTGAACTCAAAAAGCTTGCTCTCATGATATCCAACGAATATGCTGCCTGAAGCAACACTTAGTGGACTACCCATCGCCACGCCACCAGTTTGCTTGCACATGTTGTTGTTAGAGCTAAATTCCGCCGATTTAGGGGCAGTGATCATTAATTCCACGAAGATTTCTTTGGGGTAGTCTGGAGGTATGAGCTCACCACCAAACAATGCATCCGCACAAATTTGAATTGTTTCCGTTAACGAAACATTTGTGAACAAACAAATTGCGAATGTCGAATGAGCAAAAATACGTTTTTTTGGATGCATTTGAAGATTTTGCATCTCTTTAGCAAAAGTTTTTTTCGTTTGTAATAATTGACATTTGTTGCGCTTTCCCCCTTCGGACACGATATAGTAGTTCTTTATGTAAAATTTTGTTTTTCGTCCTATAGATTCTTATAGGCCACTAAACTCAAAAAATATTTAATTTTTAGTTTTCTTTTATAAATATGCAAATTAGGGGGGTGTACCATTGTACGACTAGTGACTGACTTAGTCGTACAATTGTACGGTTTGTGACTCACCTGGTCAAAACGTACACACTGCAAGTATTCGTTGCTGCCGTTTGGGATGGGCTCGGCCTACCAAGTTTTTTTGATAGAAACTTGTTTTGGTTTTTTCTTTTAATGCAGAGTAGAGTCGAATAAAATTAAATTATCAAATATGTATTAAATGTGATATTTATTTGTTTTTTGTTAAATGTTTTATTTCCTAGGTTATTTTTAAACCTAGATTATTTTCAATAAAATTCAAATTTAGTATCAAATTAGCAAGACTATAAATTGAAATTCTCGTTTGCAAGTTTTCAGTGGAAGGATCTAAACAAATCGTTGATAGCTAGTAAATAGGCTAAGTACTACTACGTTTTTGAAGAAATGACTAGGCTTTTTATTTCCAAATTCGATCTACTGTACTTCGTTTTTCACTTATACTTTACAAACTTTTTTCTCAAGATTGTTTTGTTACCTGAGCTATTAGTCTAGACTCTTCTTCACAGTTATTGCGTGATAACATAATATAAACTCAATCTTCGTTTTACCGGTAATTCCAGCGCTCTATGACGAAACAGAACCCGTGATTACTATAATAGCGCTTCAATAATAAAGTACACAAAGCTTTCTGCTCATTGAAAACATTTTAAAAGTAAGTTATTAAAATTAGCCTATGAAGCGACCAGTCGCGAAGATTAGCAACCACTCGCGAAGACTCGCGAATGTTGGCAACCTTCGCGAGTGACGTAATCGACCACTCGCGAAGGTTGGCGAAGGTCGCCAACCTTCGCTTTGCGTCGCTTCGCGTCCAGTCTAAATGAACCTTAAAAGTTTAAGTGTCCTGCAAAGGGCAAGTTCAACAAAAAGGCGAATTAAATCGGCAATTAACTTAATATGCTTTCAAAAACGAGCACAAACCAGGGGGGTAAGCTAATAATTCTATCACTATATTGCAACACTACTCTTAACCCGTTTCTTACCAATGTTCCCATCTGGGAGCATAGTTTTAATTTTTATTTTCTGTGACTACTAAGCTATATAAGGCTTTAAAAATAAGTTTGATAGCTTTGTGGATTTAAGGAATTAATCTTTGCAGTTTTGCTTGACAATTCTGACCAAATTTTACAAAATTATTGAACTTTGAAACTTGATAAAAACAGGAGATTTAAGGGTGCACAATTTGTTAAGGTATACGTAGAACTAAGGGTGAGAAATGTTTTAAATGCTAAGACTATGTTTTGTATACTTTGATGAAGACATAACTTCACTAAACCCTATCTTTGTAATTATTTTCAAGTTACTGTTAGAAATTTAGCTTCAAAGTCAATTGTTCCCATTTGGGAACTTTGGTGGTTTTACAACACCCAGGTTACACAGCACATAATTTTACGATAAGAGGGAGTAACAATCCAGACTAGAGTACTTTTATAGATTTTCAGATTTATGACTTAGTGTAATTTGATGACGCTACAGTACGTATTGTTTAGATAAGCGTAGACTACTCATTTTACCTACTAGAAAGCCCACTAAGCTAAAGCTAGCTTACATTTTTCACAACAACAGAGCTTTACATTAGAAACCAGAATATAGTTTGACAGCAGGCCAAGCCATACAAACTAATGTCCAAAAGTTTGCAAAACTGATTGATGATTGATTGATTGATGCATCTTTATCCTCCTATCACGAGAAAGCGACGGCGCGCTATGCTTTGGACGAATCCGCACCCGCTTAGGAGTTGACCATTTTCCAAGCTTTCCTGTTGACATTTTGACTTCTTCCTACGTAAATTTGCTGCTTGTTCGAAGCCACCAAGCAGAGATAATTATCGTAAAGCGTCTTATCCAAGGACGCAACAACCTGACCAGGGTGCGGGTTGAACTCATGATCCTGCGATCAGAGTCGTCGTAAAAACGACGCCTTTACCCATTCGGCCACGCTACCGACTGCTGCACTGTAAAAGACCTACTGTTTGTTTATAGCTTCAAGCATTTAGTGCACTAACATACTGCTGTTGAGCTAACAAGAGTCTAATTGTGTTTATCTTACTTTTTGTACGCAAACTACAACTCAGATTTTATGTAGCAAATGATTAAATCTTAAATTTTTTAAGAGTTATCCTAACCTAGGCTAAGCGCCCCGAAAGGCATTCTGGGGCCATGCCCCCCCCTTATATCACTGCTTGTGCCCCCCCCAAACGAGAATTGTGCCCCCCCCCCAAGCGAGGATTGTGCCCCAAAGAAAGTAACAGGTTCGGTGCTACTGGAGTGCAGTTCGAGGCCTAGAACCCACAAAATACTGGTCATCACCCCCGAATTCGCGAGCAAGAACTGTTTTTTCACAGATTTTGCGACAAAAACTTTTATAGTCTTTACCACAGCATCCGTGAAATTTTGCGCATGCTACGTGGTGAGGGCCTTTTTTTTTCCGTCTTCATCACAGAATTTGCGAAATTTTGCGATGAAGACCTTTGGTTTTTGGTCTACACTCTCGAATTCGAAGGAAAAGGTTTTTGTGTCCCCTCAAAAATTGTTTATGCTCCACCAGTCACACTACTCTCGCGCTCAGCCTGGCCTAACCTACTCTGGTAAATAGCATTTAACAATTTGGTTTAGATTATTTTGTTAACATACTTCTTAGTAATTTTTTCTTGAATAACCTGCAATTGATAAATTGAGTATGAATACCAGAGGTGGAGTCGAGCTCAAGAACACAAGAATCAAGGCCAAGGACCCCAAAAAAATCCGAAGCCAAGGCAAAGGACCGACTTCCAGAGGACAGACCTTCTCGATGCCAAAGACAGGAATTCTCAAGGCCAAAGACCAAGACCACAATTTTACAAGCGGTCTCTAGCAAAATTTCGGACGTTCTCCAAAAAAAATGGTTTTCATAAATTTCCGCGAGGTCTCTCGTGCGCTCCAAGAGGTAGAAAAAAAAGGTGATGACCTAGGCCCATTTTCAACAAATCAAAAAATAGTGCTGTCCTCTAATCGAGGACAGAGCATTTTCGAGGACTTTCAGGCTTCGAGGCCAAGAACTTGACCTTCAAGTCCAAGGACATCAAATTACTCGACCTCAAATTAGAGGACCTCAAGCACCAGCAAATGTAAGACAGGATGAAGTGGGACATTTTCCCAAATGTACCACCAAAGGAAAACCCAAGGTGTGCCAGAAAAACACTCGTATCATGTGCATAAAATGCAACGTGTGTTTGCACAGTTTAACGCAGCCTTGTGCTGGAAAATGTACCATTAACCTGCATAAGTTGGATTGCTCTGATTGCTTTGTATCAAAATAAACAACTTTGAATCGATTTCAACAGTTTGTACTGAAAACCGTCAATGTTCCCATTTGGGAACATAGTTATATCTCGTAAACGATAAATATTTTTACCATAATTTTGTTTGGTCTCTTATCTAACTAAATCCACGCATTTTCGTGAAGTTTTGTCGCAATTTGACAATCATATAAGGGTTAAGCACCACTGCATTTATCATACAGAATTACTCGACTATTACAAGCTAGAGGAAACTTGGTATTTTAATTAAACTCGAACGTTTTCGGCATTATACTGAGCGCCTTCATCAAAAACCTACAAATATCAGTAATAGCACTATCAAAGTTAACTCAATATACGCGTACTAACAGTATTTTTTGAACAAGCAATTTAAATTTTCAAATGTATCCGGCTAAACTGGCATTTTGCGGCTCAGGCAATTCCAAGCAATAAGACAAATTAGAACTTCAATTAAGTATGTTTAAAATATAAAGCTAGCCTAGCTTGTAGTAGCCTTGTAATAAGATAAACGGAGTGGTGTTTTTGAATTGTATTGCAATTATGGTTATTAAAAGTAACCTTTCTACTTAAGCTATAAATTTAGTTGTACTGTTACAAATCTTACCAAACAACACTTATTCATTCAACCACAAATCACCTACATCCTGATGCTGTCAGTTTCAACCTACGTTTGATAAAAAACAAAGCGAAAGTCAAGCCAGCACTACAAAAACCCAAGCAATTATTCACCAATTTAAATGGATGCCAGCAATCAGCAAACCCTAGCGTATCACCAGCTCTATATTGTCTATCTACTGACGGTACTGCCAGAATCAAATAGTGGAACCCGCTTTCAGACACACTATTTTTGATCTAAACATAGCTTCATATACACGCATATATACTGTAGCTAACATTTACTTTGTCAACCGCACCATCCCTTAACTTTTAAAAGGAAATTTAAAGGCAAATTCCAAAATACTAGAATTACTAAAAGTTTCAAAATCATAGAAAGTATTGACTCTGACTATTAAAAAATCAAGTTTTTATGCTTTCCAATTCCGTATTAACATTTTGTTAAAAACTTTTCCGATTTTATTTATTGTAATCTCGAGCGGTAACGCGTTCGTCTCTGGAGCGGGAGGTCAGAGGTTCAAATCTCGGGCCGGTCAAATCGGACACAGTGTTGCCAACGGCTCGCCACCGCTGCAACATTTCGTCGAAAGGAGCTGTGTTGCCCGGGCGCAATGACGCGGAGATGGGCCCCGCAAACTTGTTACACGCTTCGGCGTACTACAGCGAGTATAAATGAAAGATTTGATTTTTGTAATCTAATTCATCAATTTTCATCTAGGTTTTAAGAGTTTCATTAGATTCAGGCAAGAATATTGTAGTTTTAGACCCTGCTTTAGCCTAATAGCTGACATTTACGGAATCATTTATTTTATCATTACCTTTCCACCACTCATTATTTTGCAAAATAAAATTTATTACAAAACAATCAACTATGCCATTTCCGTTAAACTTAATATGAATCGCAACGCAGTCTCTGTGCATTCGCCAGCGTCGTATTGCAGTCTTCGTGGGTTCGCAGCGCAGTCTCCGTCAATTTGATGGCGAATGCACTGCAAACCCATGGAGACTGCAGTACGACTCCACGGAGACTGCGCTGGAAACTGGAAAATTTTTGAGCAGGTTGAAAAATTTTTGCTCGTTGACGACTCCACTGAAAATGAGCTGAAACTCACTGCGAATGCGCTGAGACTGCGCGGAGACTCGGAAGACTGAAAAATGTTCAATTCGCAGTTGAGTCGCTGTCAAAGTCGCCAAAGTGTGAGAACAGCATTACTAAGAATGCATTTTAGGCTTGTCCCGAAAATTAGGTTAGAACTAAAACTTTTGTATGCCTTTATAACTCGTATGCGATTAAAATAGAACTAGTCCCTGCTGATAAATTGTTACGTAATAATTACAATAGTTTTTTCGCCAGATTCTATATGATCGAAGATTAACAGAAATTGTAATTGTTCCCAATAATAATCCAGCACTCGCTCTTATTTCATCGACACAGATCATCAACATCAATAGAAACGAATGAAACTATCTAGTGATGTGAATTGAATTCATTAAGCAGCTATGCAGCGTTTTAAAATTTGATGGTCTCAAGAAAAAACTTCAATCATTCAAAAATTTTTGCATTGGATGGCGAAATATCCATTTTTGCATTGGATGGTAAAATATCCGTGCCCACATTTTAGAATACATTTAAGTGCTGGTTGGTTCTTTGCTTAAAAACAAATACTGAAAAGTGTTTTTGGTATAGGTGACAAAATCATTGCCATTAACTGCAAAAAACTGTAAAAACAAAAGCCAATTTGAAAAAGTTTGTAAAATTTCGATACATTTTTTTGTATATTTGTTTTGTTTTTATTCATCATTTCTGAAAAAAAACATATATATATATACACAGAAAAATTTTTTGGGGGAAATTTTAAAAACTTTTCCAAATAGGCTTTCGTTTTTACAGTTTTTTCTTACCGGCCAGTTGGTCATGCGGTAACGCGTTCGTCTCTGGAGCGGGAGGTCTGAGGTTCAATCTCAGGTCGGTCAAATCGGACCCAGTGTTGCCAACGGCTCACCACCGCTGCGACATTTTCTTCGAAAGAAGCTGTGTTGCCTGGGCGCAATGACGAGGAAATGGGCCCCGCTAGCTCGTTACACGCTTCGGCGTATCATAGCGAGTATAAAGAAAAATTTGATTTGATTATTTCTTTTTTCACTTTTGAAATGTATATGAGGTAGAAGGAAGTATAAGAGGATGTAAAGCACAGTAAAGTTGCTGATACTGCTGTTTTGCGGAAAAAGTTACCTTTGCCAGACGACTTTTAATTTGGAGATACATACTCCAATCTGTTCTTATTTCAGGAGACCAAAGAATGATACCGATAGACGAAACTTGCAAAGCGCTAGTTTCTCGATGTCCAGCTCTGAATATCAGCTTTGAAAATAGAAGGGTAGATTGCACCAACAATAATTTTTGTTGGTAGCAAGTGCAAGTTTGGAATCTCTGAATTACTTCTCATAACATCTCAGCCATTCTTTTCTATTTTTGTTTTGTGGTCTAGTTTTGCTTTTTTCGGATCTATTATTTTACTGTACTTACTATACTTTGAAGATACTGATTATTGAATGGAACGAGGATGAGAGAAAATGAAAAAAATAATTCGCTCATTTTCTGGCACATATTTATGAGCAGTACTTAAATTGTAAAGTTTTGCATGGGGGGACGCTTTTGCAGCCTTGACTGAACGTTTGTGAAGATTACATACTTACATCAATGAAAACCAAAAAAGATAAAAGCCTTCGCCGAGAGTCTACAAACTGATGTGTTTTTTCGCCGGAAATTAGCTGAAGACCAAAAAAAAAGGTCTTCGCCAAAAACTGAAGTGTTTTTTCGTCGAAAATTAGGTGAAGACCAAAAAAAAAAAGGTCTTGGCCGAAAACTGAAGTGTTTTTGCTTCGAAATCACTATTCCCGCGGAATTTCGTGCTATATTCGACCGGACTTTATAGGTCTTTTTCTTCTCATCAACCAGCGCTCAAATCTCGATGGGGAGTTGCCTCAATCTCGATGGGGGGACGCTCAATCTCGATGGGGGTACGCTCAAGCTCGATGGGGGGACGGGCCTACAATTTAAGTACTGTTTATGAGTAAGGCTAGGCAAACACTGACCGTGAAATCGCTATCGTACAAGCGCATTCTTTGTTCATTTAACCATGCAACTGATAGCTTGCACGCTGGTGAGGCGGTACGCTATAGTGATCTTTTAGGTTCTGTTTAAAATAAACTAAACCACGCTCATACGCTCATAATTTTACGCCCAGTGTAGATCAGACTTAAGGGTCAAAGTTGAACTGATCATTTGTCAAGTGAATGAAGCATTTGCTACTAAAACAGTGGACTCTTCGCAGTCGGGTCAAATTAAAAACCAGAAAAATTGGTATTTACATCATTTCTGCTTGACGTTCAGCAATTAAAGGGATAGTGTGAAGCCTCCACCGTGTGTGGTGGAAAAGTGGGTAGATGGCAGTTTGACTTGAAGACCGAAGAGCCCCTTCCCTGTCTTCTGACCAAGGCTACTTGGCAAAGAAGGCTGTAACGTAGGAGTATCTCTTAAACTCTACCCAAAACGCAAAGTATGGAGACACTATGCCTCTAGTTAATTACATTGTTAATAAAATTTGTTGAAACAAATAACGTTAAATTATATCAATGCGAGATGGCAAATTTTACATTAATTGAAAAACAATAAATTTTCAAGCTTTGCTTTATTTTTAATGTCTTAATGATTACATGGGTATTTGACCAACGCTTTTCACACGCGGGGAGAAAAAAAACGCCCTCCTTATCTAATCCCTACACCAAAAAATATGGGAACACCAATTATTGGTATTCGTGTTGGCGTTCACCAAAACGTTTTGGAATAAATGGTATTTATATTTTGAAAAATGACGTAATTTTTGTGAATACTTAACATGCTGTTCAAATTTTGCAATACTGAATTATAAAATGTCTTAACCAAAATTGCAAAGCGCTAGTATCCCGATGTCCAGCTCTGAACATCAGTTCTGAAAATGGAAGCGGGGAATAGACCAAACAGTTACGTCACAAAAACGTCTTGTCGTCATTTAAGTTAAATTTTGGCCAAGAAATGCTCAGGTTTTGGAAAGTGACTTCGGGAAACCTCAAAATTAGGAAACTTAAAATTTTCAGGAGTTATTTTTAATGAAATCTGACTCAGAGTCAAGTCGATCCAAAATAAAAATTTTTATGCTGAAAGGATTTATCACGAAAAAAACCGAGTGGGTGGCAATTGTGTAAAATAGGGTTACACATCAATAAGATAATACAATTTTGATTTTCATTGCATTTTTTTTTAACCGGCCAGTTGTTCGAGTGGTAACGCGTTCGTCTCTGGAGCGGGAGGTCTGGGGTTCAAATCTCGGGCCGTTCAAGTTAGACGCAGTGTTACCAACAGCTGGCTACGGCTGTGACATTTCTTCAAAAGAAGCTGTGTTGCCCGGGCACAATGATGCGGAGATGGGCCCCGCAAACTCAATACACCCTTCGGCGTATTACAGCGAGTATAAATAAAGATTTGATTTGATTACATTTTTTACAATCAAGTTGTTTTTGTGGTATAAGAATGGTAGAACCATTGCACCTCAAAGGTGGCAGAGTTTTGCAAAGAAAAAGGGTAGGGAACAAGGTGAAGTCAAAAACTGAAAAGTCTTTGGAGAACCTGATTGCACCAAGTGAACTGCATTTTCGCCAGTAATTGAGGTGAAGACATACAAAAAAAGATCTTTGCTGAATTTCGTGACGGCCCCAGCCGACTTGAATGTGATTGCGCCTTATTTTGGGAAAGAAATAAAAAAGGGGTCATGTTGGACTCGATGATGCTGCACGTGGCTTTTGCTTACTGGAAAAAGATGGTTGCATAATTCAGTAAAAAAGGAGAGGTTAAGCTAAGTTTTATTAAATTTGATGATTTGAACTAGAGTATTTGGAGTAGGAACAAACTAAATACGCCACTGATCCGATGTGAAACACTAAATGGAAAAAATTTAAACGTAATAATGGTAATGTTTATAAGAATAAGATTATGAAAAAAACTATGATTCAGTATCACCTGCAATCGATGGTATGGGCTTGTGGGTGACAGATTTTTCACTTGCACGATCAAAAATCTGAGCCAAACAGAAGATAACAGTACTTGTCAAGTAGAGACCCGTTGGATTACAACAAACAACTCTGCTTTGCCTTATTGCAAAGGTAAGAAGAACAATCAAATCAAAAATCAAATCTTTCGTTATACTCCTAGTATTACGCCGAAGCGAGTAACGAGTTTGCGGGGCTTATCTCCGCGTCCTTGCGCCCGGGCAACACAGCTCTGATCAAAGAAATATTGCAGCGGTGGTGAGCCGTTAGCAACACTGTGTCCGATTTGACCGGCCCAAGAAGAATAAGTAAGAAGAAAAGGGATTATAAAATAAACGGTATACTTTCATTAAATTTACGAAGAAAAAAAATCAGCGACTGTTTTAATGAGTAATAATTTTATCAACACGTTCTACTGCAGCGTAATCGAAGCTCATGCACGCACCAGCAGCAGCAAATTCAAGATATTATCGTGGTGGGATAGGATAAAGTGCAAAGCACAACTTCCGCAACCTCCGCAATTGCAAAAGTTTCGTTGCGCTTTAATTATTTTATTTTCAGACATTGCAGAAGTTCTGTAGCGGATTAGAAATTGGTTGCGGATTAATTGCGATGTGCTTTTTTTTTTTTTTTTTCGGTTACTAGCGCATTTTTACTCATTGGACTAATTTATTATTTTGTTTCATTGCAATTGTACATTAAATATTGTCAAATGTCGACCGTTATTTTCAACAAAGTACTTACCGTACTTCTTTTCCTCTAAAATCGCAAAACTGTGGAATTGAAATTGTGTTTTGTGAATTTATTCGCAGAAGTTAAATTGTGCTTTGACTAGGTACGAAAATCCGTTTCCGCAATTGTGTAAGTTACGTTGCGCTTCAACAAAATTAAAAAATTCATAGTGGGAGTTGCGCAGCGCTCCAGAATATAAAAAAATTAAATTGCGCATTTTGCGTAGCACTTTTAGCGATAGAAAAAATCGCTGGCGCTTTTGGTAAAATCTTATTCGTGCCCATCTCTGTCGTATGGTCTATTATGGGCATAGTGTAGCTTGCTTTTAAGTTAAAAAAAATCATCTATTTTTTAGCTTTGTTCTGTCCTGATATCATTGCCTTTGAAAATGGAAATTTTACTTGCACGAGAGGTTTTAGGCTAGGTTCGGTTTGCAGGTTTACTAGCATTGATGGGTACGCTGTGGACCCGTTTGATCACCCAGGGTTGCCGTGTTACAAAACTTCGAATTGGGTTGGACTTCCGTTTCCTGTTTGCAGAAAAATTTGTATGTTTAGAAAATTAAATTATCCCAGACAAAATACTCTTATTTTTTTAAATATATATATTTTTGCATGTATTTATTTGTTCATTGGTAAGTGAGTAATACTTACTGTACTCCAAAAAATAAAAAAATAATATGTCCAAAGCAAAAGCGCCACCGTCACTTCCTTGTGAAAAGAGGATAAATATGAATCAATCAATCAATCTGTATTGGTATGAATTTTAACTTTACGAACAAACAAATACTTAGGCAGAAAAGATTTTTGCCTTTGTATTGCATTGAAACGAAGAAAAGATGCCAATTTATAGCATTCTATGTTTCACTGTAAGAAACCTTGTGTTTAGGAGGTTATCAAATTACTGTGGTACATAGCAATCTTGTATTGGGCTTTTGCTGTTTTGTAATATAGGGCAAAATTTCATAACTTTACATTATTTACGTTTTTTTATCTTTGACTTGTTCATTAATATAATTTTGGTGATAGCATATATGAAGAGTTTATTTCCAAAACGCCTTAGAGACCATATTTTTCAAAATCGACTTTTTTATTGAAAAATGTAGAGATTGACCATGCACGTGTTTCTATGTAAAAATTTAGTTCCAAATCGCTTTCTATCCCTGTCAAAAGCGTTTTAGAATATTGTGTTTATTTCCAAAACACCTTATATCCACTCTCGGTTTAATTCCAAAACGTCTTCTATCCAATGAGTTTTTTTTCGCTTTTGCTTAACGAGTTGTTCGTAAGCTATGATAACGAACAAAAAAAAGTTCATTTGCGAAACACGAGAGTTAGCTACTTGTCCAAGTGTCACATTTATTGATTATGCATGGTCAATGATGCGAAAATGATTTATTTCAGTTTAAGCATAATATGACAAGTTTTTGGAGCGTTAATACGGTAATTTGATTTTTTTAAGATTAAAATAATATGATTAAAATGTTTATGTCTTCGAAGCTTTTTGTCCAACACATGTCCATAGGAATCGTCAGAATACAGAACACAGGAGAAAGAGCGGCTATTTATAGGAAAAATACGAGCCGTGATTGGCTGGAAAAAAACAATCAGAAAGCGTCATTAGTACACAATCTCTAAGCTGAACACGAACTCTTTTTGTCGGCAGAGGGCGGAATTAGAAGTTTTGATGAAAGCAGATAGATGAAAAGAAGAGCAGATAGATGGAAAGAGGAGCGGACTTGCACAAGAATGGAAAGAGGAGCGGATAGATAGAACGGCCTTGAACAAGAATAGAGAATTTACTGTCATCATAATGCTGATCACAGACTAAATTTTGTAAAAGATGAAGTCCAATGTCTAAATCAGAAGCAAAAGATTGGGTATTAGTCTGGGTGGAAGATTTGCATCGACGGGCAGGAAGTAGCCTGAGCGTTTCCGGGAAGAAGCGAAAGAGCGGATATATTTGGAAATATATTGTTTAATTCTGTACTGCAGCCTTTGGGAGAAAAGGCCTACATACCGACTGATGTAGCAATGGCATGCGAATTGATACACCACGTTGCCTTTCTATAAAGCAGGCCGGACACCCTTGTTTGTTGCGGAGAGAAGCTCGTCGGTAAACAACAACACGTGTTTCACAACGGAAAAGCACTGTTTCACAGCAAATTTTACTTGCTTTTCGGACCGGGTAGAAACAGAACCGAGCTAATGGAGACATAGATAGACGGGGCATCTTTCTGGTCCAAATTTAAGCAGAACGTGAATTGCTTCATCTTTTTAGTCATAAACGACTTGATAACGTGCCTCTGGTATCCATTAGTCTGTAAAATGAACTAAGTTTTGTCTAGTTTTGATGGCTATGTTTGAGGAGAACAAATGGCCAAAGCCCGGTGAGTTCAGGTCAGGATTAAGTTAGTTTTGCGTTTCTGTGGACTGAAAGAATTCCAGCGTAGATGTTGACCGGTGAGTGTGGGTTTCCGGTAGATGGAGGTGATGAACCTGAAAAGGGATTTTTCAACCAACATGTCTAGGAAAGGGAGGTCAGATTAGATTCTTTTTAAAAAGTAAAGCAAAGAGAAGGGTGAGGCGAGTTGAGGCAGATGTGTAAAAAATGGTCTCACTCATCTTCTTTACTGAATACTGGAAAAGTGTCATCCATATAGCAGTAATAAATCTCCGGTAGGAAAGTGGTCTGGAAAGGTTAGATTCATGATAGCCCACAAAAAGTATAGGCAAGAGCTAGCCAAGGGATGATCCCATGGCAACTACGTCGATCTGATAATGCATGATGTCATCGAAGCTAAACTCAACAGAAAAAGCAGCCATCTCCATAATTCGACAAAGATATGCCTTGGAAAAGGTGCAGGAGGGTGTCCCGAACTGTAGAGGGCGTCAGCACAGATTTGAATAGTCTCCGTTAGAGGGACATTTGTAAATTAACTCTCAACTTCAAAAGAGTTTGTCAAAACTCTATGATTACTTTCCTGGTGTGTTATGGTTGTACGCAGCGTTATGCTGAGAGGCGACAGCAACCATCCGTAACGTCACCAACGCAATTTTTTGTATAATTTTGGGTAAAAGCAGCAACCAATTAGGTTTTATTGCACTACAACAAATGCTTCAACAAACCATTAGATTTAGATTCAGATTAATTCTAGATGGAACAACATTTTCCAGAATTTTATTATGTTTAGTTTCAAAACGCCTTGTATTCGCTTTTTTTAATTTAAATAAACCAAAATAAAACCTTAACTAGATATTATTAATTTTTTTAACTTATCGGTTTTGAAGTGGAATACGTCTGCAATCCCCAAAAAGTGAAATTAACAAAATATTCGCAAAAAAGTTTCAACATGGTTTTTTGCGGTTTTCTCGAAAACATCAAAAGTGAATATAAGACGTTTTGGAAATAAGCTCTTCATATGCTAAAAAGCTGTTGAGAGTGATGAAACACAGTTGAAGATGGTATGTAACCTTCTTACCGTCAAGATTTTTGAAAATAACTAAAACAACTTCTGAGGTTTTCCGCTTTCGGTATACTCGATCACCCACCGAAAAAGCAAATTGGTTAACAGACAATCGGACGGACAAATAAATCAGTAGAAAGACATAAGCTATATTTTAAAGACCCGCAGATTTCCTGCTCTTAAAGTTTCATAAGCTTTTTTGCAGAAACCCCAGCATCATTTCTCTAACTTTTTTTCAGTGCGGTGCTTCACTTGTAATGCAACTACAAATGAAGAATGCGTCCAAAATGGTCTCGTTAATAATTGCGCCCCAGAAGAGGTTAGTTATTCAGTTACGCCTTCACAAGCCTAAAAACCTTCACAAGCGGTTGTTTGTCACGCCAAAAATCATCAAATTTCAGACAAAACCTTAAATACTACGGGCCGCGAATTTTCAAAAGAAGTGGTTGTTTACTGCTTATAGCCTGCATGTCGCCCATCCGCAGTTACGCTGCGCAGACATTTGCGCAAACCGCAAGCCTGAACAGCGTGTTGATTTTATTTGTTGCTTAAAAATAAACTTCAGTGTTGCCGAACAATTAAACTTTTAATGCAGGTATGTGGGAGGATTTGGATCTTTCATTCTCAGAAATCCTCTACGTTCAGAAATTCTCTACGTAACGATGCTGGACTATTTTTTGACCTAGAAAGAAACGGTCACCTTTTCTGTTGGATGTTGAGTTTGGTTGTTATTGATCTTATTCTTGAAACCATTTGGGCCCCTAAATTTAAGCAGTTTTTTCCCCAAAAATCATCTGACCTTTCAGGTATTTTGATACCCTTTTTTCCTTCTAAGCGTTCCTACTTTAATGTTCCAAAAAATTAAAATCGATATTATTTTAATGTTACCAATAAATAAATGATGGGCCTCGAGGTTTTTGCCGCAGCGAAGCTAAAACGTCTTCTGTGTGATTAGGCCTTCAGCTAAGATATGCAAAAAAGCAGCAAATTTCATTGGGAAGAGGTCAAAACTCTAGGCGGTAAACACAACTCAAACCAGTTAGAATTCTAAATCGTAGATAGTTTGGTTGGTATAGAGTGGTCCGGTCAGAAATTGAAAGATTGCTGAACCTGGATCTATTCCAGAACTGGTAACGCATGGCTGTGTCCTTTGGGAAAGCACTTTTAACGCATGTTCAATTTGGTTATCATTGGATAATATTTTGATACGTTCTGAAATCATCATTATTGCTAAGTAAACAATGATGCATACGAAGTACGTGATAACATTGTAACAATTGTCTTCAAAATCAAATCAAGCCTTTCAAGAAAACTCGCGTCAAAGCTAATAACGAGTTTACGGGATCCATCTTCGCGTCATAGCGTCTACAGAACAGAACAGCGTTTATTTACAGCACACAAAACAGTAATGATTCAGGTTAAATGATCATTTTGGATTTGTTACTGATGCATCAATGTATGATGTAGGGGTAGGAAGGACCTTGAACGTTATTTAATCTTTACCTTTTCGAATATTTGAATAAAAGTAAACGGTTTTGAAACATCAACGGTCTAAGCATACTTTGTTCTTAGATACACATCCAAAACATGAAATCTAATACTGACAACAAACACAACAAAGACGACAAACTTTTTAATTATTTTATGCTGTAATTCAGACAACATACACACTCAAAAAATCATATTTTACAATTACAAAAAATCTCTACACTATTTTGAAAAATCATTTCAACACAATAAAACTCCGATACTGTACACATTGCAAAGCAAGCTTGCAAATAGATTATTGAATATCGACAAATATTTTATCTTTGTCAAGCTTAGCGAATTCAAAACTGAGTGGAGTAAATTGATAACGCCAAAGCAAAAGATTTATTGAACGAATCCATCCATTCACTGGACCATACTGAAAATCGTATGCGAACAAATAATCGGCCAATATCACAAAACTGAAGTGTATATTCTTACACTTGACTTCAGTAATTTATTTGCAGTAAATAACGTCTAAGACAAACTTATTGAAATAACGCAAACGCCTTTCATTCTTGATAGTTTGAGGCAGCTGAATCCAAAATTTTGATTCGTTTACAAGTAGATCACTAGAGCAATTTGATAATAAAACATTGAAGGCAAACAAGTTTTTGTTAAAAGCTTGTATAGTGTTAAATTTGTGGGCTGAATTTATAAGAGACATATTTTCTTCTAAATGATTTCTTAAGCTTAAAGTAGTTCAAAGCTTATGCATGTATTATAGCAATTTAAATCTGTATAATTCATTTATTTGCAATACAGCTCCATTCTTAAATAGTTTTGCTATAGAAGTTTAATAAGGTAAATCTGTTATGCATCAAAAAGCTTGATTATGCATTTTATTAGATTTGTTGAAATTTCCCCAAAGTACTGTGCCATATTGCAATCTGCTTTTTATTTGAGCTTGCCAAACCATTTTTAGGATAGATTTCGAAGTATAGTCTTTTAATTTTTATATAAAATGTCTACTGATTTAGAAATAGAGGTTGTCGAATTTTCAATATGAGGTTTCCAATTCAACAAATTATCTATGTGAACATAGGCGTAGCCAGAGGGGGGAGGGGGGCCCGGGGCCCCCCCTCAATTAAAATACCACCAATGATAAAAATTACGACAACATTAGACTAGCGCTGCTTAGTTGCAGCTTTTTTTGAGCAATTACGCACATAACGGTAATTAACAATAACATTAATGACGATGAGGGAGCCCGGGGTCCCTAACTAACAATCAGGGGGCCCTAAACTAACAACTACGGGACCCAAACCAACAACTAGGGGGCCCAGGGGCCCGTAACTGATAACCAGGGGGCCCCGGGACCCCTAACTGACAATCAGGGGGAACCTGACTGACAACCAGGGGAACTCTAACTGACAACCATGGGGCCCCAGGGCCCTTAACTGACAACCGGGGGGCCTGGGGCCTCTAACTGACAATTAGGGAGCCCCAGAGCCCCTGACTGACGACTTAGGGTTCCGGACCAGGAGCCCCTTGATTCAAATTTTTAATAATTTATGTGCAAAACCTATAAGAAATTTAAGAGTTTTTTTCTAAAAGTTGTAACCCCAAGCCTTCGTTTAACGGTATTATGAACTTAATGCTATAACACAGGCGGTAAAGCAAACCCCGCATTTAATTTAGGATTTACGCGTACAAAAGTAAGTAATAATAATGACGAGGGTTTCCACGTCATAATAATGTCATGCAATTCTTGTACGTTTCAAAAAACTGTCAAGTGATTTGACTCGAGTCCTCCACGTTTTGGAAAAAAAGTAATTTTAATTTTGCTTTAAATGTTTTTTTTATGAAAGAACTTAAGAGCGCGATCTTATCTCAAAATCATAGGCGAAGCCAGGAGGTTGGCCCAGGGGGCCCGGGCCCCTTCAATCGAAATGCCACCAATGACAAAAGTTTGACAAAAAAAGTCTTGTTTCTTCATTTTCAGTTTCTTGTAGCATCTTTGCGTACAACAGTACAATCATGCGCACAACAGTAATTAACATTAAATAATATTGACGACTAGGGGGCCCGGCGCACCTCCTTATTTCAATTTTTTCCAACTAATTTAAACGTATAACCAGGGTGAAGTCAAATTTTTTGTCCTAATAGTTGCTACCTCAGGCCCTCATCTAAACTTTTTATGGACGTAATGAAATAACCAGCGTCGTATTTGCCATATTGCACAGTACCAGAGCCTGCCCTCAAATAGTAGGACTTTTTTGGTCTTCACTTATATTTAGCAGGAAGATGTTGCAAAAATCCCCAAAGTGCCAGAGGCACCGCGCAATGTAAATCCGGCCCGGGAATAACATGTTTAGTAAGCGTAACCATCTATTGGACCATTTTTCAATAACGATTCACCTCCACCTCGCCAGTTTTTACGCACAAAATACTTTAAGAAAAATAGCTAGGAAAATGCTCATTGAACAAATTATTGAATTTGAATTGAGGGGTCCTAGGTCCCCTGGCCGTACATGTACTCCTACAACTGGTTAACTTCATGAAAGGAAATTCTTTGAGTGGATTATTATTTACTGTAAAATATTGCAGAAGGTAATGTGCCTTACTTACCCCTATATGGATCAAATCACTTACAATTAAAATTTTACACCATAATGCAAGATTTTAAACGTGTTTTGAAATTTAATTTCAAGTAAAAGGAGGATTGAACAATTAAATTTTTTTGATTGGCTTTCAATGTTAAAAATCTAGTTCTTTCAAATGGCTGTGAACACGTGCGAAATGTGATCCAATGGGATTAAAATAGCTTTTTTTCCCAAAAACTTACAAAAATCGCCTAGCGGCTGGAGGCTTTGCCCCCAGACCCCCGTCTGTTATACGTTTGAGTACACTAGCTTTCTCAACACGTCTCCTAAGTTAGACATTTTCGCTTTTTAACTGTTAGTTTTCGCCCTCTCCTTTTACCAAAATCCTGGTTAAGTGACAATAGACCACGACTTCAGATCTTTCATTCTACGATATCTTTGCCAAACAAAAAGTTCCTTTTTTGAAAATTTCTGATGACGTCATTGCATGTGTTTTGTGGTTTGGGCCCCCCCCCAATCAAAAATCCTGGCTACGCCTATGTATGTGAATGCCTAAATATTTGTTAAATGCTTTCTGCTCTAACCAGAAACAGTACCACCTGCAGACACCATATTTTTTATAACAGTCTCCTGTTTTTTACCGGAACATAACATAGCACGATTTGTTCAGGTTTAAAGTCAGATTATTTTTGCTCAGCCACTTTTACATGTTATTGATTTCAGTAGCAGAATTGCATTTTTTGGTCTAAATTTAACTTACGGTAAATGACGACAAAACGTTTTTGCGACGTAAGTACTTTGCTTAGACATTTTATAACTCAGTATTAACCCGAGAAGACCCAAAGGGGTCAGTTGACCTTTTTTGTTAATTTTTTTTTAATAAACAGAAATTACTTAGCATAGCAGGTTGAGATTTTTTGACGTTTATTTATTTTGGTAATTACACATTCCAAATAAGCAACAAAAAAATTCGACAACAATTTCGAGCAATTTTTTGAAGTTATACGCCAAAGCCCAAAGGGCATAGGTGGGCATGTTAATGCAAAACGTTAGCTTCGTTAACCACTAGTCCATTAACCAACTTCTTACCTCCGTTAATCCGTTATTTTCAGCTTTAATTAACGGAAGGTAATAAAGTCCGCTATGTCGTTAGCATTTTGCGTGTAATTTAGATTTCTTTTTATTCACTTGCTTCTAGAACACGTATTGACGCTGTTGAGCTGATTGTAAAGAAAAGATTATTGCTATGGTGGTCTTTTTGTGTTTTGGAAGTTACATTTTACAGTCCAATCTAATTTCAAGATAAAAGTAAGTACAAATGCACTAACGAAGTTGCGATTGGAAAATCTTTGGAAATTGTGAACAGCGATAATTAATAGACCTATGAGGCTGCCGCTTATTATTTGCCACAAAAAAGAGCTCCTTTCTTCGCTTTTTCTTCTATAACACTCGTGCTAATATGCAACAAGTGTTTCCAGTGCAAACTGGTTTGTGCCGTTACGATGAATAAATGGTGCAAGATATTAACGATAGAAACCTTAACGGAAGTTAACAGAACTTAACGGAAATTAATTTAGTCCGTTAACAGAACTTAACGAAACTGCAATATCTTGACGTCCTTCATGGTCGACTCCTGGGAAGCCATGTCAACTTCCATGTTTGTTCAGCTCGGAATACCTTTGAAAAAGATAGCTGAGGGCTGCCGATGAGAGCTAAAAGCTCGAAACAGCGCTGTCCAGCTCTGTGCAGAACTTAACGAAGTTAATTTAGTCCGTTAACATTAAAAAACCTTTTAACGGATTAACGAGTTAATGAAAAAGTTAGCTTCGTTATTAACGGATTAACGATTAACGGACTTGTGCCCACCTATGCCAAAGGGGCAATTGACCCCACATCCACTTGTTTGTATAAAGCTTCCAAAACACACATCAGTTCTACTCCAATTTGACGCATTCTTTCCAGGTTGGTGTTGATTATATGCCACAAACATAGTGAGAGCGATTTCCAGACCAGTGACCAATAAATACAGTGACCATAAACGTTTTCTAAATTCCATAGCATCAGAGTTTTTTGAGCTGGCTTTCAAACCAATTTGCAAAAAGTGCTTTCAGTACGATATCACACAGCAGTTCTAATTATTATGCACTAAAGACTGCTATTTCTTGCTCACTGCTACGTGGCATTGTTTAGACAAAAATTTGTCAATCTGTTTGTGTTAAGCTTGTGGTATCACTTCCAGCAGCCATTTGCAAAATCTATTGTTCAGCAAACATTGCTTACTTTATGGTAAAACCAACGTAAACAAAATGAAACACCGGTTGTTTTAGTAGGCATGGGTAAAGATTTATTATTCCATGCTAGGCTATTCCTACCTTGCCGACAATATGCCTACTGTACTTGCTTACCATATCTACTAAGCATAGGTGGGCAAGTTAATGCAAAACGTAAGCTGCGTTAACCACTAGTCCTTTTACAAACTTCACACCTCCGTTAAAGTTAATTCGTTATTTTCAGCTTCAATTAATGAAGTCTGTTAATTCGTCAATATTTTGCATGTAATTTACATTTCTTTTTATTCACTCACTTCTAGAACACGTAATAACACTGTTGAGCTGATTGTGAAGAAAAGATTATTGCTATGGTGGTATTTTGTGTTTTCGAAGTTACATTTTACAGTCCAATCTAATTTGAAGATGGAAGTAGGTTTAAATGCACTCACGAAGTTGCGATCGGAAAATTTTTGGAAATTGCGAACAGCGATAAGTAACAGACCTATGAGGCTGCAGCTTATTATTTGCCACAAAAAAGAGCTCCTTTCTTCGCTTTTTCTTCAAAAAAACTCGTGCTAGTACGCATCAAGTGTTACCAGGGCAAACTGGTTTGTACCGGTACAATGAATAAATGGCGCAAGATACTAACGATAGAAACCTTAACGGAAGCTAATAAAAGTTAAATGGAAGTTAATCAGTCCGTTATCATAAAAACGTTTTAACGAACTAAAGAGTTAATGAAAAAGTTAGCATCGTTATTAACGATTAACGGATATGTGCCCACCTATGCTACTAAGCCTACTACATCTACCATGAATACCAAGGCTAGTATGCTTACTATATCTACTAAAGTTACTAAGGCTACTATGCCGGCCCGGTGCCCCAGAGGGGGGCATTTCGGGACCGTGACCCAAAATCATTGCTTGTGCCCCCCAAGCGAGGATTGTGCCCCAAAACAAAGTAACAGGCCCAATGCCACGGGCTGGCATTTTGAGGCTGTGCTCCACAAATCGCTTCTTGTCCCCCCAAAAGTGAGTAGGCTAAAGTTTCTTTCTAGGACAAAAAAGTAGGTCTAATATGGTCAAATGGAGTAAAAGCTATGTAGTAGCCTGAGATTTCAAGACGAAAACCTTTTTTCTGTTTTTTTTTGGGGGGGTCTTTAATCTCGAGTTTGAGAGCAAGAACCGAGTTCCTCACCAAATGATCCCGTCGTTCCCCCCCCCAGGCGAAAGAAGAGCTTCGTGGCGAGACTTGTGCCCCGAAAGAAAGTGACCACTTCGGAGCCACGGGGGGAGAGAGATTTGCAATGAAGATTTTTTTTTTCTTTTTTGAGGGCTTTAACCTTGACTTTGAGGCCAAAATTAGTTTGCGCTCTTCCCAAAATTGTTTATACCCCCAAGAACGCTACACTGGCGCCGGGCCTACTACCGGTACTATGCTCACTAAGCCTACTAAGTCTGCTCGGCCTGATAAGCCCACTGTGTCTATTATGCCTACCTTGCCTTCTTCGCCTGCTATGACTAGAGACCTTGCCTACTATGCCTATACAGGGTGTCCATAAAGTCCTGCACACATTTAAAATTTTAATATCTCAAAAACCCCACATGGTAGAAACTTTAGATTTTCGACAGTGAATTATACCACCATAAAGTTTTTTTGTTATTTTTCACAGGTTATTTTATTGTTAAAGTGAGTACGAATAAGTCATTTTTAATAAAGGAATAAGGAGTAAGTTTGCAACAAATTATGAAAAATGTTGACCATTCAACAAAAAGCACAATGTGTTCTTTGGTACAATGAATTGAAATCACCAACTGCAGTACAACGTGAATTTAGAAATGAGTTTGGACAAGACCCTCCACACACTAACAGCATTAAGAGATGGTTAAAAAATTTTATGGAAACCGGCAGCATTTTGGATCGCAAACGACCAGGTAGGCCAAGCATTGATGAAGAGACTGTTGATGCTGTCCGTGTAGCATTTCATCGCAGCCCAAAGAAATCAATTCGTGTTGCATCCAATGAACTTACTATTCCTCGAAGCACAGTTCACAAAGTTTTACATAAACGACTTCGGCTCCATGCTTACAAGTTGCAAATTGTTCAAGCTCTTAAGCCGGATGATCGCCCTCGCTGAGTAGCTTTCGCTAAAGAAATTCTTCAGCGCATTGATGATGACAATGGCTACCTTAACAGTGTGTGTTTTTCCGACGAAGCAACTTTTCATGTATCCGGGAAAGTCAATAAGCATAACATTCGAATATGGGGTTCACAAAATCCTTGCGAGGTTTTAGAAAGAGAAAGAGACAGTCCCAAAATCAATGTTTGGTGTGGTTTAATGCACAACCAGATTATTGGTCCGTTCATTTTTGCTGAATCCACCATTACAGCAAACATTTATCTGGATATGCTAAAACATTACGTTGTTCCTCAATTAAAAGAGTTCCAGCCGAGGGTTGTGTTTCAGCAAGACGGTGCCCCTCCACACTGGGGTTTGATAGTTGTGACTTTTTAAATGAAACTTTTCCAAACCGATGGATTGGAAGAAATGGCCCAACACCATGGCCGCCAAGATCTCCAGATATCACCCCTTTAGACTTTTTCTTGTGGGGTTATGTAAAAGACAGAGTTTACAGAACGCCAGTACGTGACGTCGAAACATTGCAGTCACGAATAATTGAGGTTCTCGCCACAGTAAACGAAGAAATGCTGGAGAACACTTGGCGCGAAATTGAGTATCGCCTTGACATATTGAGAGCAACAAATGGAGCACATGTTGAAGTCTATGAATAGCATGGAAAATTAAATTCTTGAAATATGGCTATTACTTAATCTGCTAGAAATTTTTATATGTAAAACTTTAATAAACAAACTTTACTTTGCAAAAAACTGTATGATTTTATCTGCTTTAGTTATTTAGCAATACAATTTTGAAAAGTGTTCAAGACTTTATGGACACCCTGTATTACAAACAAAATACAGCCCTTGAATTACCAGAGGTGGAGTCCTCGAACACGTCCTTGGCCTCAAGGACGTCCTCCAGGACACATTTTAAGGTCCTAGACCTCGAAACCTCAAGTCTTCAAAAATTGCCCTGTCTTCGGCCCGAGGACAGCACTGTTTTTTGAACCGTTGAAATTTTGTTGGAAAACGCCAGAAACCTCGCGGAAAATTTGCGAAGAGTTTTTTTGTTTTTCTCAAGTGGAGATCGCCTGAAAAAAAATTTTTGAAGACCTTTTTTTGCCTGAAAAAAATAATGAAGGCCTTTTTTTTGAAGAACAATTGCGCCTGAGTCTTTGGTTCTTGGCCTCGGGAGGGTCTGTCCTTGGCCTAGGAATTTTTTGTGTCCTTGCCTTTGGCCTCGAGCCTTGTGTCCTCGACTCCACCTCTGTGAATAGCAGCTTTGTTGTGGGACTTAAGTCACACTAGGCATGCAAAAGACTAAAAAGAATATTAACTAAGTAATCTTTGAATTTGTTTGTTACCAACCGATTTCAGAAAAAACATGAAATAAGATTATTTTTTCAGCAAAGAGCCAAGATATGCGATGTTACGGTCAATTGACCCCTTTGAGGTTTCTTGAAAAAAAAATCTGAGCTTTCTAGGATAAAAAAACAAACCACAGCCTTTTGAAAAAATTTAGAAGCTGTGATGAGCCTTTGACAATGGTAGCACTGTTTGATTTGATCGGCCTGAGATTTGAATCTCAGACCTCCCGCTCCAGAGACTTAAAGCGCTACCGCTTGACCACTCAATATTTCAATGGGAATGTTATGTCAGCCATCCAAACTTCTTGAACTTTTTTTTTTCAGGATGCTTGTCAAACAATCAGAACAGTATCGCAAAATAACGTCCTAATTCAAATTTCAAAACAATGCTTTAAACAGGGACAGAACAATGTTTGAAAGGTGTTTGAATTTTGTTAAAAAGTAAGTAAATCAAAACTATGGAATTTTCTAAGGTATGTGCAAAAAGAATTATTTCTCTCCGTTTTATTGTTACTGAATGACATCATTTCAAACATCACTGATCCATTTCACAAAGTAAAAATAACGTCACTAACTACCGAAAATTAACGTCACTAACTCCCTGCGTCACAGGTTGTTGCTGTATGCTTCAATTCAGGTTCAAGCTTCGCCGGTGAAGGCTAGGCTTGAAAATATGGAGTATAACAAAGGAAATTGAAGATAAAGTATAAAATGCTGCTTCATACAGCCTATAGTAGGCCTGGTTTAGGTTAGTACTTATTCAGGCTAGGCCTACCGGAATAGTGAGACCACTTAACAGTAGGCTAGGCTGTACTGCTAAAGGGAATGCTAATGCTAGTGGCTGTATTCAAAGATTGGTATAGCCTACTCTGTACCATTGCAATGACAAACAGCAACTGACAAGAAACTAAGTGATGCTAGTGTCGCAGTTCCTGCTTCAGCTAGTGGCGTTGTGGAAGCTAGCATCGTAATAACCACAAACGAAAGATAATAATTAGAACCCATAGATTCTTAAATCAACAGATCATAGTAACTCATAGGTTCTACAACCGAGCCGGTTAACAGCAATCGGAGCGCGCTCCTTTTGACCCGCCACACTAGGCTACCTATAACCTGTAAGTGAAGTTTTCTTTTTAACAGGCCTATGCACTAAACAGCTCCCGGTATATGCGGTACCGTACGGTGCTATTTACCGGTAGCCAATTGATGTGAGATAGCGGTATCAATTTACTTTGGGCTCTTCCCGTGCTTATCAGCTTATGTCATAAAAAATACTTGCCTTAGTGTAGGCTAATTCGAAATCGCTATTAATCATTTTAAATTAGGTAGTGGCTTTTTTGACAAACAGGAAGTGACAAGAAAAAAAAAAAAAGATGTTAGGCTCCCTCTGACCTGTACGTGAACTTTTCTTGTTTACCGATAATATGGTGCCATTTACCGGTTGCCAATTGATGCGAGATACCGGTATCAGTTTACTTTTTGTGTCACTACTCCTGTTCCCTATTTATCACCTTCAGCTATACAAAATGCTTGCTGTAATTCAAAATTGCTATGAATAATTTTTATTATAGTCTATAGGTGACCTAAGTCTCATTTGGTCAAACAATTAAATTTTCTTCTTGTTTTTCATCTGTTATGGAGCACAAGCTCTGAAGCAAAATCTCCACTACGTAAAAGTGAATAGGCCTACCGGTATCGCAAACCACCATGCCATTTCATTATTGTACGAAATATCATTCCGTTACCGTTCCAATATCTTACAACAGATAATATTATATACAAAATATTCTGTTACTAGGCTACAGTATTCCAAAGTTGTACTATCTCATTACTATACATAATATCATTCCATTACTGTTCCAATATAGCAGTGCTGCAACTAGAACGCTGTTCTAAGGGAAGCAAAATTTCATTTTGGGGGGCCAAAATTTTTGGGATGGTCCCAAAATTTTTGGGATGGTCTACTTTTCTCGGAGTTTTTTATTGATCTCCAGAAAAAAAAAAAAAGGTCTTCGCACGAAATTAGTCTATAACTTTTTTCCAAGGTTTCTGTTGATCTCAAGAAAAAAGGTCATCTCGCAAAATTTTTCTGCTTATTTCCTAGTTTTCTGTTGATTCCCAAAAAAAAGCCTCTATTTTAGAACAGCCGCAAGGGAAAGGGGACTTTGGGTGGGCATGCTGGAATTTTTAGGGGGGTGCCGCCCCCTTTTGCCCCCGCATAGTTGCGGCCCTAAGTAGGGTTGACAGTGATCCTCTGACAAAGTACGAATCCTACAATTAGGTAATTGTAGGATTCATGGACAAAGCGACCTTGTTGCAAAATGAATTAAGCTTAATTAATAATTAATCATTGAAAAAACATAGCGTGTTTGCGAAACGATCCATTCTCAGATTCTTGGCATATCTACTAACTGCTTAGTGGCTACCCAACTGTAGTATTTTTTTAGGTTATTGCTGTTAAATAAATTTTACGTGCTTGCCATATGTCATGTGGGTTGTGCAAGAGAAATCCAATGCGTTGAAGTACAAAATTTTTGCACCAATTTGGCAAAGATAATTCAAAAATAACTTTGGTGCTGAGCGAAAGCCCCTCAACCATTTAAATTAGAGCATGGATGGTGGGAAACTTTTTAATTTACTTGTGCATACCCTAGAAATGAAGACGTGTAAATGAAGAAAAAAAAATCTGATTTTGAATTTTTTTTAGTAACTATGCTAGGTAACTGAATGTACTGTATATTCACATAATCTTGACTAGCTGTTGCAATTTATGATAAGAGCAACTAGATCCATTGCAGTTTTGCATGACAATGATCATTCCAGCTCTGATCATGATATTACCATTAATGCTGCTATGTTCCAACTTCATCTGATCTCAACAATAAAGAAACCGATTTTTGTGAACTTAGGAAGCTCTCTGTTCACGTTGTTTTGTAACAAGGTATGGTTAAAAGTATTATAGAAAATTATAGAAATGTGCACCTGGCCTTACTGACTCAGCAACTTGCATTTTAACTTTTGTCATTGTTTTTTGTGCCTGTTGTCAAAATCAGCAAGAAATGCTGGGCGTATGCTATGAAACTAAACTGATGTGCAATAAAACAGTATTCAGGTCAAAAAAAAATTTGCTCAGTTTTCTCTCAAAAAAGTTTGACAGATTTGAAAACGAACTTCATCAAATTTTAGCTTTCGACAACCTTCCGTTTTCAAGATATGATAATGTAGACTTCCCTGCAAAATGCTTTTCCCATTAGAAATTTTGCCAGGGTTGCCAATTACAAATAAAATTTCAAAAAGTTAGTGCATGTTTCTAATTCTCAATAAGTCTTTTCGACAGTGTTCTTGGCTAAACAAAGTAAAGGGTTAGAATTGTAAATTAGCTGCTTTTCAAGTAAATGTAAGTAAACTTTTCAAAAGTTAATCTTCTGCCACCATACTGGGAAAATGGCGACACTGAAGTCAGAAGAAAGTTATTGTCTTGAAAATGGCCAGAGGTAGAAAGTATAAATTAGGTGAGAATGCATTATAGACTTTTCCCAAACTTTTGGTCAAAAGTAAAAAACTGGAGTAGAATGCTGTTTTAAGTTCTTAGTTGGTGTAATTACATTGGATATCATTGCAGCATTGCATTTTCTAAATTTTGTGTTATAGAACTTCTCGAAATTATTTTCTATCAAATTAAGAAAATACGAGTTCTGTTGAAATTTTTCAAAGCAACTTCCAGCAATGCAATCTGATACTTTGTTGACTTTTGCATAACAGTAGGCCTACCAAAATTGTGGCAAGGCCACTGCCATCAGGTACACCAAGATAATTTTGAGTTTTTCGCTAGTGTCTGGCACTATTTTATTTAATGAGTGGTGCGATAAAATTAAAATCAATATAACACTTATGAAATATTGCTCATTGCCACTTAAAGCCTCTTGCCAAAGGGTGACAGTAACTTGAAAATAATCTGATGTAAATCTAGAAAAAGCTAATAAAAACTAAATCTAAAAGTATTCACTCTTTCATAGCCCTGATTTTGTTTAGAAGCCTCTTGCCAAAGGGTGACAGTAGAAACAGTTCATTTTTTTGGGACTAAAACACAAATCAGAATTTACTGAAGTAGTTAAGACAAAAAAAGATAATAAATTACAAACCGGTTGCTGCATTTAATGTGAGACAGTAACTCCAAAAGAATCTGACGTAATTCTTTAAAAAATCCTATGTAAACTAAATCTAAAAATTTCCACCGTTGATTTTGTTCAAGTTAATTGCTGTTGTATAGGAACTTTATTAATATGCAATGTTTTTTATTAATATGCTCTGATGAACCTTTAATAATATGCCAAGTCGTTCTATTATAGACAGTGCCTTTTTGAATAAACGCTACCGGTACTACAGCTAGAAGTTCAATAAACAAAGCTTTTGAATCGGTTAATTATATTTTCGCAGTTTGCGTCAATTTAACTGTGTTATATAGATTTCCACTTCAATACAAAGACGACCTTTCGGGTATCAGACTAGTCATCAGCGATTGTTTGGCGACAGAACCAATCTGCGCAATGCTGCTCAGTCTACAGGTAGTTTCGTATTCTTTCAATCATGGAATTTCAGCATATTATGGTAGTTAACCGTGCCGCCCGGTCTTAATTTTGCTTGAAATTAGTCTAAACTTGCAAACTTTGACTCAAGATACAGTCAAACCTCGGTTTTATGGATTAATGCGAAAATGCAATTGTCTTTTATTAGAAAATGTCCCTTATTTGAAAACACACAAATTTTACCTACTTTACTTGTAGATGCGCACGTTTTAGTTAGATTTATTTTTTGTCCAAGCAGCCTATGTAAAAATTTTAACTAGAGGCGTTTTGGTTAAAATTACTTTTTTTGCCCGCTTGTATCTTGTATTTATTAAACCCCTCCTAGAGTGACGAGAGGAAAAACTGGTGTTGCACGAAATTGAGTTTGGGTGTCAGGATGTTTCGATAGCATCAGAGCCCCTTGATGAGTTGTCTCACGTGAGGTTGGTCGCCCCAGGATGTGGCGTATCAAAAACCAGACCCTCTGTCTCAACTGGAGACACAGTATTTTTGCGCTGTCGAGTTGGGAGAAACTGCGGTTATGTAAAATAGTAACCAATCGATTTTTGCTGCGGCAGCTGAGAAATATTTTAGCAGTTGTTATGCTGGCTTTGATAAACATTCTGTTTAAATCAATTGACCTTTAATCCAATCTAACGAAACAGTGAATTTTATAATATGCAGTATCTTGAAATCTCAATATTATGGAAAACTTTCGAGGGCACTGAGCACCAAAGCAATTCTGAACAATTTTTTCATTGAAAGTAGATACCAACGGCTCTGTTTTCTTTTTTCTTTTTTATTCTCAGCAGTGTTTTGTCAGTGAACCTGGTGTTACCATCAGAGACACTTTCATATGCACCATTGTTTTGAATTACTGAGTACTATAAAAAGATGACTACAGAAATGTTTACATTAATTTGCAGAAATTTTACTTTTAAGCTATCCTATTGTTATTGCGTATGATATTCTGTTTAATTAAATTATTTTTTGACAGTTCCGGAAACTTCCCAAGCTGCCATTGTCGCGCTTCATCAAACTCAAGTCCGTCACCTGAACGGCCGCCACAGTCCAACACTGCTCAAAAATCTGTTCGGAATTTTAGTTGGCGAATTTTACGTCTGTAGTTTTTCTAGCGTTTATCTTACTGCCTGTATCTTTGCAATAAACTTTTATTACTGTTTAATTCTATAATTTATCAGAAAAACAATACTCACTCTAGCTACAAAACATTGCTATTCCATTAAATCAATGAAACTACGTGCCAATGCTGGGTCCAAGCAAGCAATAGCTGCTTATTGTGAAATGCTGTTCCACATTGTAGGTCTAACGCTAGTATTAACTGCAGGCTAGCTACACTTGGATGATTTACGTACCGGTAGCCTCCCGCTTATCCACAATTTAAATTGTTGAGGTGACGCGTCCCCACATTGAGAGTTAGCAGCCCCATCGAGATTTAGCGTTCCCCTACTAAAAGAAAGCGTCCTGGCCGTTTAGACAAAAAAATCGCTAATAGAATGTCAATTTCCGGTCGAATATTCCATCAAATTGGAGTAAAAAAATTTTTTTTTGGTCTTCACAGGAATTTGGGGCAAGCTTTTCATCAAATTGCTGCCGCATTTCGAATGCGTCCGGTCAAGACTACGAAAGCGTTTCTTCATGCAATATTTTACAGTTTAAGTGCTGTTTGCATCCAATATTGACCTAACCGGCAAAATATTTTCCTATTATGCCGCAGCTTACGAAAATTACAATGGCCACAATTATCTATTGTTGCATTATAGATCAATTTTATCACTAAGCATCACCTGCTTGGTTTTGTTTTGAGGAAAAAAAACGGAGTGGTTTTCGTTTTTTCCAAAACACTAAATCGATATTTTTAAGCAAAAACTAAACCAATTTTCAAAAAATTAACTAATTTGTGAATGTATACTGCTATGACATTGCATAAACAGCCCAAAACTTAAAATCTAATTTTTTTTTGTTTTTGGGTTCTGAGTCACTTTAAAAGTGAAATGGGCTGTCCTTCTCTACTTAATATTTCTGAGGTAAGATTTGTTGATATATTTTAGATTAAATTATTAGCTTGGCCTCGAAAAATTCTATTTTAATTGTTCAATTTAATTGTCCGCTCTGGCATTTCAACGGGCTTTCACGTTTACGGATAATGCCGAACAGGGATGTGGAAGCGCCTATTTTCCAACCGCTTCCGCTTCCACCTCCATCGCTTCCGCTTCCACCGCTTCCGCTTCCACCACTTTTACCAAAATTTATCATAATATTTTTAGCTAATAATATGAATAAAATGCATTAACGTGTTACTGGTATGTAAATGAAAAGTGAAAACGATTTATTTCATTACTAACACACAGAAAAAGTAAACATGAAGAAAAACAATACTCCGTGCAATAAAAAAAAGTGATATTAAAACAAGTAATTTAAAACAGTGAGTGCAATAAAAAAGCACAAGAAAACAGCGGCTATAATGAAAGAAAAATCCAACGAAAATGGTGAGTGTAAAATAAGTGTAAAAAATATAAAATAAGTGTAAAAAATATTAATAGAGTAAAAATAAGTGTAAAAAAATAATTTTACTTAATTCTCAACTGCTCAATACGTATTAGGCTATGAGTACGAGCTACTTAAATTTACTTGGTCAAATATCAAGTTTGAATCGTCGTATCTCTATTTATACGCCGAATATGCATGTCATTTATTACATACTTACGTCATCTACTACGAATTCTCACCGCCTTGTAAACACGAGAAAAACAATGAATTGAGTTGCATATCGTTAATCGTAAACAAGTTTAAAGTTTGGACGTAGGAAAATACTTTGAGACGTCACCGAACTCCATAGGTGGTTGCAAGAAAGGCACTTTATTAAATCGACCGAAGTACCGTCAGCTTGGTAGGTTAGTATTTTACAATAAAATTAAATTCAACAGCGGTTTTGAGAAAGTGAGCGCACTGCGACAATTGTTTTTGTATTTTTTTCGTGATTCACGAACCCAAACATTACAAACGTACGCTATTGTCCCCAGAGAATTTTCCTATCACCAAATTTAACGCTACACACTCACAATTAAATTACTTACCGCAAAGAATCGTCAAATGGAATACGCGAAAGCAACATCAAAATACTCAGTTTTCTTTCATAATACTTTAATGACAATGAAATTAAATTATTTTAAAAACTATATTAACTAACATTACTTCAAAAAGCTTGATTTTATTTGAGTAATAAAACTTCCCGTTGTGAATCGATAGTAACTTGCGAGATTTGCCAACAGTCGAAAGATTGCAAAATAGTGCGTTGGTAACTTGGTATTCGCTAACTGTCTTTTATAATTTGTAAATGAGAAACCACGAAGCTTTGTTTTCCAAGTGTGAACTGGGATTGTTGCTGAAATTTCGGCAAAATATGGCTTTGCCAGTATTTATAAAGTTTTAAACCAAAGATTTAAAAAGTTATTGCCCCGATTCGCATTTGAGGGCAATGAGTTTAGCAAACAGCGGTGGATTCAAATTTTTGCGAGTTTAAGAGTGGATACTTTCTGCAACAGCTGGCTTCACAAACTCTTGTAATGGTATGTTTCAATTGTTTGTTTTGTGTTAAAAAAACATTTAGTGCGAGTATTGTCGAACAACGTAAGTGGAAGCGGAAGCGGTACCCATTTACCGCTTCCAGCTTCCGCTTCCACAAAAATTTACCGCTTCCACCGCTTCCAGCTTCCGCTTCCACATCCCTGAATTGCCGAAGAACAAAATCCCGAAAGTGACAAAATCCCGAAAGTGACAAAATCCCGAAGTACAAAATCCCGAATTGGATGCAATCTCGAATCGGAAACAATCAGGAATGGATAAAATCTCGAAATGGACAAAATCCTGAAACGGGCAAAATCCCGAAATGGGAAAAATCCAGAATTGGAGAAAATCCCGAACTGGACAAAATCCAGAATAGGCAAAATCCCGAAACGGACAAAATCCCGAATTGGACAAAATCCCAAATAGAACAGAATCTCGCATGAATATAATCCTGAATCGGACAAAATTCTAAACGTTCACTGAAGTTGTTACAATAAATCTTTGAAGTCTAAATAAAAGCTTTTGTGAGTAATTTTTGATTGCTTTGGTAGTGTTTGACCGTTACCTAATTGTTGTTGTTGTTGTAGTAGCGTAGTAATTCACTCGCCATTTCGGCTTGACAGTAATTTGAAAATTACTCACACCAGCTTTTCTTTCCAGTTATAATATTTATTTACTGTGAAAACTTAACCCATCAATGCCCAGAAAAAAAATGTTTTAATTTTATACTTTTTTTTTATATAATGTACAATGAGTATCAAGTACTGAATCATTTAACGTTGAAAAAATTTTTGCATTATTTGAACTTGACGAGATATGGCCCGTGCCATATATGTTTCACTGGGCATTAACGTGTACAAATTTTGCTTTAGTGAGCCAATAGTCTGCATTCTAATTGCACAAACGACTCTATTTACGCAGTCACATTACACTAATTTGATTTTTTGTTTACATTTATTTGATCTCTTTGCAAAACAAACAACACAGTACTGTGTTGCGTACAAGATGGTGTTACGCACAGATACAGTGATGCAAAATAATACAAAATATAGAGTTGTTCATAGGTTTTTTGAAAAATGAGCATTGCGATTGTTCGCTTTCGTATAGCTTATACTTTTATGAAAGGACAAATTACACCCTAAAAATAAACCAACATCGCATTTAGAGCACTGGCTAGAAACGCGTTTAGTACAATTAAACCTTGCTCATCTTCTCCGTTATTTTGCGAGAGTCTCGATTAAACGGTGATCAATTTACCATTGCACTGCAGTTCATCCACAACATGCTTTCTTCCGCCGCTATGACAACATTTGGTCATGCTTTGATCTTGGTGATCATATCCTCCCATTTGCTTGTTATAATCGTGAAATATATAAAGTATATACTGGATTTCGTACCAGAAGTAAATTGCCATGTTTCCAGTTTAGTTATTTATAAATTTGCTCCGCATCGATACTTTTATTGTTTCGGTAAGTTTGACAAATTTTTATTTGCCGTTTATCTGAAAGCAAAGTTTCTGATGGTGCATTGAGTTGACTTCCGGAAAAATTGTCTATTAGACATCCATCATTTTCGTTAGCAGAGTCTTCATCTGAAGCACAACCATGATTCGACTTCATAAAAATTACTGCTGATGGGTCTTCATCTTCCTGAATAGATACTATTTCATGGCACGTATATCGAAGAAAGCACAGAAAAAAGTACTCGTATCTGCCCATTGGTACATAATTATATGTTCCAGTAAATTTAAAGGCAAATACCGGAAGTGCAGAAAAAATAAATATCAAATTTTGTTATTGGTTAGCATTTGATATTAGTCTTTAACAATATTCAAATACAAAAAATTCAAAATGTTATTCTAAGTTTGAAATAATAACCAAACACTAAAATGTACCTTTCTGTAGCAGCCATTTTTCCAGAAAAATTTGCTTCGACTCTATCTGTCAGACTGATTTCACACTACTAGTTGCAATTACCGAATAAAACCATAAAAACATCTTAAATGCAGTCACAAACATTCGTAAAACTCAATAGAATAGTTTTTAAAATGTTAGATGTGCTAATTAAAAGCAATTTAATTTGACCGTTTGTAATGGAACATATATGTTCCACTGGGCTGATTCGGGCTAAGGAAACTTTTCGCCCGCTCATCCAACGTTGAAGGCACTGTTTGATTCGTTTAATTGCATGTTTTGACGCCTGATTAAATAGTTTCAATTCAAATTGAGTAACATTAAAAGTTAACTAGAGCGTGAATTAATTTTATTTTATGTGGAAATGAATGATTTGCTATAAGCTTATTTGCTTAAATGCTTTGATAAGGATCGACATTGTGTTTAGACAAAAACGTTTAGCATAATTTTTCTAAATAAAAAAAATTGAGTAAAAAAAAATTAAAGTTGTAAGTTTCTGAATAACCTGTGCTGCACTCTTCTTAAATTCATTTTAGAAACAAAAATTTTACTTCACTTAGCTGCAGCATTAGAACAGATGATGATTATAATGCATTATCATTGAACTAAAGAGCAATTTTCTAAATATTTTTGGGCTTTTGATTTAACTTTCTCTTAATTGGTTAGTATATTGTCGAAACCAAAACTCGCTGGTTTATCCTAAATATTAACCTAGTTTCTTTTTCTGCAAACTGGAGGAACTAACTGCAAACGTGACAAGTGCGAGTTTTTCGCTGCGAGACAAACTGCTTAACAAACTGCAACGTTTTTTACTTAACCGCTGTTTAAAAACTGGACAAACACACTAAGTATCACAAAACAATTTTTAGACACAGGTATCGTTTTTTACTCAACCGTTGTTTAAAAACTGGACAAACATACTGAGTATCACAAAACAATTTTTAGACACAGGTATCGTTTTTTACTTAACTGCTGTTTAAAAACTGGACAAACATACTAAGTATCACAAGATAATATTTTTAGACACAGGTATTTACACACACTTGTGGAATTTGCAATGGCAGGGAATCGAACCGTTACCTTTACGAGTTTGAGTCCGATTTCTTACCGTTGCGCCATCTGCAAGTGCTTGACTCAATCGTTTAATTTTTGTATACGCGCTGTTTTTCTTGGGCACCACGGCATAAACAAATGAACGACATGCAGCTTTTTGCTTGCTAAACGTTTGCGATGCGTTGCAGTTTGAAGCCTTATAAATAGGAATGGCAATAGTCAATAAAGACAAATTTTTTGAGAGCTTTATTGCATCATCAAACCTATACCAAGATTGATTTCAGGTGCTCTAGAGTCAGTTTAGATAGATTTTATAAGTCCAAATAAAGTTTAGATTTTGGGTTAGGTCAAAATTTGTCAAAATTGTCTGCAATTAAAAATTCTTTTTCAAAAATAAACAGTTGTTTTTTTCATTTTTTTAAATATTTGAGCAGCAATCAAAACTTTATGCGCATTTTTATACAATATGAAGTCTTTCTACTCAAATTTTTGCTAATAGTTGCAACATGTCACGTACAATTGCCAGGGTTAACTTTTATAAAAAAAACAATTTATAATAACACGAAACTATTTTTTTTAATTAAAAACAAATTAAGAATGCCAGCCTCGGCATGAATAAAATAATTAAGAACACTATGTTCAAAGTTAAAAATCAAAAAGTCAATTTTTATTATACAGCCCTGCATATCGCAACGAAACAACCAGATTTTTGAAACCTTAGAACCGTGCTATTTTGCTTTTACAGCTTTAACAATAGACGAAACTTTTACACCACATAACTTTTTACCAAGCAATATTGAAATTGTGTCAATTCATTTTCTAATAAAATTTAAAAACGAATGAGGCCGTAAATTTGTGAAAATTTAAGAACAGCTTGTTACAATCCAAAATCTACTGGATATAAACAAAAAGTACAATGACATGGAAATGTGCGCAGTTTCCTACATTTTTGTTCTGCATCGCTTAGTTGCGTTAATCACAAAATTGATTGAGATTTCTTTTTAGATGCTGTTAGTAAAAAGCAAGCAAAGCTGTTCATAAAAAGCAAGCAAAGAAGGCTACCTTCTTCAAATTTACGTGAACTGCGAATTACAAAAACATTTGTTTAAATCAAAATTTAGAGCTCAATAAGGCCAAAACGGTTTGAGTCAAAATATAGTCAAAATTTAGCCAAAGTAAAGTTAAATTTTTTTTTTAGGTCAAAATAAAAATGGTCGTACTTATAGGTACTGAGTAAATTTAAATTTAGTGCTTATAAGTCAGTCAATACGCTTTTAATCCGGACTGTATATTTTTGAAGTTGGTAAAATTCGGAATTTTGTCGATTCTGGATTTTGTCCGTTTGGGATTTTGTCCATTGTGAATTATGTTTATTTTGGGTTTGTTCGTTCGCGAATTTTTTTCCAATTCGGGAATTTGTCCATTCGGGATTTTGCCCGTTCGGAATTTCGTCTCTTTGGGATTTTGTGCAGCATTCACTCATTATTATAATCCTAACACTTGAAAAAACTCCCTGATTTTGTAAAGCTTGGAATTTTGTTCAATTCAGTTTATATTTCCGATTTGGTTATTGTATTCGAGAACTTTCGCCCATATTCTTGATTTTTTTCATTTGGGATTTCGCACAGGATTCAACACGTAATATTACTGTAAATGCATATTTTATTTATTAAGTTGTGTCGGCCGAGGCAGTAAAAAGACCTTTCGGTCTTCTAGTCTAGCAGTTACATGTCCACCTGCTTACCACACACGGTGGAGGCTTCACACTGACGTTTTTAATACTGAACTTTAAGCAGGGTAGCTGTGTAAATTCCAATTTTTCTAGCGTTTGGTTTTGATCCGACCGGGAATCGAGCCCCAGTCTATCGTTTCAGTAGCAGACGCTTTACCCTCTTTACCAATGTCATGTGTGTGATATGACTGGCTATTACGAGTTGAACTTCACTTCAGATACAAGCATGGTAATTGCTGAACTATACAGGCACGCGAGAATCATTAAATTCACAATGCATTAAATTAACTAAAAAGTATTGATTTAAGCGCGCTCCTTCTCAAGATTGCACAACTGTAGAGGATGGGTCTCGGAAATGCGAATGTTGTTGCTCGGATGAAGAATGTGGTAGAAGATCTACGGATTGCCCTGGTTAGCTATGTGGTCAAGCGCTTGTCTTATTGCTAGTACGCTCGCGTTAAAGGCCAAAGTACATTAAATTAGGTCAAAATGGCGAGTCGCTAAGCAATACTGTCACCATTTTGCAACGAGTTGAGGAAAGTTTCAATCTGACCATGCAGCAGTGCCTTAAATGTGTTGCATGCAGTGGTTCAGCAAGAAATCCAAGGTAGCACTTTGCGGAATGCACCGTAAATATAGCTCGGTTAAGATGCTAACTTAAAATTGCTGTGTTGCTATATATTCAATACCTTTTCAAAAAAATGCCGCAAATAACCGTTGCAGTAAAGTATTCAGATACACAAATAAAGAAAATAGTATGCAACAACTTTATAGCTTTTTTTACCTTTTAAGACTTTCATTGCGGTTTCTCATTACAAGCCAGAAGTGATAGTATTCAAATCTTCAGCTCACCACGCTTTCCAATGTCGTACCGAAACAATCTGAATTGCATCTGGACTATGACGGCTGAAGCAAATGCACAAATTGCTTTGGAGTTTCGCTCATTTGAAACTGAACGTTTCTATGATTGTGTCTCGGTAGGATAGTTTAGATGCAATGTTGCAATCACAAACCTGTGGCATCTATTAAGTGACTGCAGCTATTCTTGTGATGTGGACTGTAAAAATGCCCAGGAAGCCTGGGCGGATCGTAATGGGGTGCTTCGAATTGAAGCGAACAAAGTTGTAAACTTTCATCATTTGCTGAATATGAATTTAATTTGACCTAAATTTGTGGAAAATAACTCAAAGATCGGGTTTTTTTGTCGTTTTACCAACCTGTCACATTTATTTGGTTATAACGAAAAAAGTTGCTTTGTTTCTATCGTTTAAGTTTATTTTCTCGTAAAGTAATAAAGTTTCCAACAGGTCCCAAATAGCAAACTTTTTTGTATGTTTTTAACCAAAACCTGGACGTAAACCAAACTGGGACAGTCATGCTCTGCTGCACTGGACTAAAGTTGTTTTTTTATCTTGTTTATTTTCTTTTTTTTGGGGGGGGTCATCTTGACTCGATGCAGAGTTGTAAACGGGCCGACTAGTTCAGGCCTGAACCTGGCCCGAACCCGAAAATATAAGCTCGAACCCGAAAATATAAGCTCGAACCCGAAAATTAATTTGAAGTCCAAATCATGCCCGAAAATATCCGAAAGTTAAGTAAGATCTGAAAAATTTAGCAATTTTGCCAAATTATTTTGTTTATATTTTTGAGCATCTAAGACAAAAAGCACGTCTCAGGCCCGAATTAAGCCCGAAATTTTTTTCAACCTTGAGCCCGAACCCGGCCCGAACCCGACCCAAAAAGCCCGGCCCGACTTACAACTCTGACTCGATGACATCCTACCTCACGATCTTTTGCTTCTTTCATTTCAAACCTAATTGTTTTATTTTTTCTGCATATTTGCGTCATTTCGACTCATTTGTATGCTGCAACTTCCGCAGCTTAGAAAAAATAAAAGTATTTTTCTTTTTAAAAAACTTATGTCCTACGAAATTGCACAGCAAATCCATACTGAAAAATAGTGATTAATTACGTAATAAATTCTTGTAATTCACAACGCAATTTAAGTTCTTCGGAAAACCACAGATTTTTTTTGTACTTGCTTCTTTATTTTAGGTGATTGTTAGTTAATTGAATGTTACTTGAATTTACAGATTTTTGAAAACGGAATACAACAATGGAGAAGAAGCGGTTTTGTGGAAAACTTTTACTTCGTATCATTAACAAATCATTTACAAGTTGAGTTTACCACCGATGGTTCAGTAACTTTTGAGGGATTTGAAGCAATATATTTTTCTGGTGAGAGTACGTGATAAAATGCACAGCAATATATGCAATGGCCAGTGTTCATTTATTGATGGCTTATGCGAATATACATGAAGCAGATTTATAAACGGGCCGACAAGTAGGAGTACGAACCCGGCCCGAACCTGAAAAATAATTTGCAGCCAAAACCAAGCCCAAAAAAGCCCTAAAATTAGGTTAGATACAAGTATGGCAGTACGGTACGTTCAGAATTTGCATACTAGTACGTACCTCGCACCTTTAACCTAACCGTACCAGCGTACGGTACTTCAGTTCAATTTTTGAAGTGTACTGTACCTATGTACCATATCTTGGTACGGTACGTTTTTTGCGTACCGTACCTTAAGTCATAATATGATTACTAATTATTTGGTTACATGATTGGGCAGGGCATGGCAGTGATTATTTTGCATAGCCCTTCGGTTAGGCTAGAGCTAAAAGACCTATACACTTTTTAAACAAAGTAAATCATAACCTTTTTGTTTGTTATGTCTGTTTCCCATTTTCAACACAACATCGCTGACATGAATCGGTGGCTATTCTACTCGACCCTATGAAAAATCAAATCCACAACCTCTGGACTGCTGTCCAAATGCCGTGACCACTAAGCCACTAAGACCACTGAGCCATTAACAGTGATACTGCTTATAGTATTTTAGAAAAGGAATCCAGACTAGCTCAGGAGTTGTCGGCTTCTTGAGGTTTCCGGTTGTATACCTACTTCGTTAATTTGCTGCTCGTAAAATCGACCAAGCAGAGATAATTAATCGTCGCAAAGCATCTTATCCGAGGATGCAACAAGTCAGAGGTGAAGTCGAAAACACAAGGCTCGAGGCCAAGAACACAAAAAAATCGAGGCCAAGGCAAAGGACCGACTTTCGGAAGACAGATCCTCTCGAGGCCACGGACAGAATGCTCGAGGCCAAGCACCAAGGACACGAAGCGCAGGCGTTCTACAAACAAAGTCTTCTCGCAAATTTTCGGCGAAATTTCAGGCGTTCTCCAAAAAAAAGGTCTTCGCGCAAAAAATCGCTAATTCTCCGCAAAAATTCAGACGAAGAAAAAAAGGTCATGATCTTAGCCCGATTTTAACTACTCAAAAAATAGTGCTTTCCTCGACCGAAAACAGGGCATCTTTGAGGACTTGTAGGCTTCAAGGCCTAGGACTTGACCTTCAGGGCCAAGGATTCAAAATGTGTCCACAAGGCAAGGAACGTCCTTGAGGAATCCACCTCTACAACAAATAGCAACGCTTCGGAGAGTAAAACCGCTGCCGTTGCGATCACGCCCGTCGTTAAAATGACGCTTCTGCCCAATGCGCCACGCAGCCGACTTACATGCCACAGCATCAACGCATTCTGCGTTTCACCAGCGAATGCAGCAATAACATCAACCGAAATATTTACTAAAAAAAACGGAAAACAAGATATTTTTATTCAAAAATGACTACTTATGTTTTACAATTTTAAAGACCAAATTTTAAAAAGTACCAAGACTAGTACCGAGTATCGTTATCGTCGTTACTTTTTCAAAAAGTATCTAATATCGTACCGTCGGTACTTTTTTAGAAAAGTATTTATACCCTTATCGTCGGTACTTTAAAAAACTGAGTGCCCACCTCTGCCCGAATTGGATAACTAAAAAAGTGAAAATTGACATGTTATGTACCTCATTAATACGTATAGAGCACTTTTTTGGTTATGCTACTTGTTATAAATAGTAAATATTTTTAACTCAAAGTTTATGCATAACAGTGTTTCAAAAGGACTCTCCGACAAGCGTTTGTGACAAAAAAGAGGCTAAAAAATTATACGTTTGCATCTGCGATCAGCATATTGAGTACAAAAAATGACTTCGTTTCAGTCCTCCAGCACGTCCTTGGCGTCGAAAAATTTTAACATTGTTGCAAAAAATTAATGTTTTTTGTGGACCTTTTGAAGGGGTTCCAGGGCAAATGTCTCCAATGCCTTATTTCCAAATACGACCTTACGGGGAATCTCAAGTTATTTTTTGTTAATTAAATATCTTATGTTCAATTTAACAAAGTTTCTTTTGCCGACTGAACGTTCGCGATCATTCATTGATAGGCATTAGAAGTGAGCAAAACATCACATACTCTACACCCACATGTAAAGAAAAAATTGCCTAAAATTATAGAGTTGAGAAATTGTGGAAAAAAGTTTTTCTAACTTGACATTTACGGTACTTTCTTTTCAAATTGCGTCGAAAATGTGCGTGTGGGTAGGGAGATTGTGTTGTTCAAAAGCGTATCCTACCTTGTGTTATTTTGTATTATTATTTATTGCAAGCTTAAGTTTAAGCCTGTTACTGTTAAGCATTGCTGTAGGTGCAGTTGACTGAGATGACCGCATTGTCTTTTCACTGATTCCTTCCTGCGTACTTTTAGCGTTTGGTAAAATAAACTTGACTGGACTTGTGTAATTAATCTTCTTTAAAGTAACAAAAGTAATTGTTATTTTTTTCGAAAAAAAATTATACACAAGTTATATATACTTTAAGACTTTGTCTTTCAGCCAATCAGTATACTCTGAATACTCAGCTGGCGGCGTGTGGTCCAAATCCGGAACTCCGGATAGCTAAATTCGGACGGTGGTCCATTTTCGGACCTAAATTTGGATTTTCGAGTGGACTTCCTAATTGTTAATAATCTTCAAGTGAACTATTATTAACTGCTAAAATATTGCAGGAGCCAGTGCACCTTATTTCCCCCTATCTGGGCCAAATCACTTACAAAATTTAACACCAAAATGCAAGATTTTAAACGTGTTTTAGACTTAAATTGTAAGTAAAAGGAGGATTGAACAATTTAACTTTTTCAATTGGCTTTCAAATGTTAAAAATTTATCGCTCTTTTAAAAGGCTCTGAACACCTTCAATATGTGACCCAATAGCATTAAAATAGCTGTTTTTTTTTCAAAAAATCACTAAAAATCGCGCAGCGGTAAGTACTTCGTCCCCAGACCCCCGTTTGCAATCCGTTTGAGTTACACTGCTTTACTCACACATGTTTCCTTATATAAACGTTTCCACTTTTAAACTTTTAGTTCAAGCCTTCTTCCATAAGCAAAATCCTATAGTTAAGTGCCAAACACAAGCCACCGATTCTGATCTTCTTTCTACTCAGCAATATCTTTGTCCCACAAATAGTTCCTTTTTCAAAAATTTCTGATGACGTCCTGGCTACGCCTATGAGGTTGGCATTGTTTTCAAATTTTGAGCAAAAATAACCCTCGGGTTTTTATAAAATATTATTATTATAAAAAAAAGTAGTGTAATTCGTCTTGCGTTCGCGACGAAAATTGAAACCGTAGCTTTTGAACGAAGCAGCCAAAATCTACACCAAATACAAAGTCAGCAAAACAACTCTTGTTGCATTCTTCTGCAAAAGACTTTGCGTTTAAGCTTAAAAACAAAAAAAAACAGCAACAGCGTATATTGCGCCACTAGCTTCATACAATTTTAAGTTCAAATCTACAAGAAAAGCTTCTCCTACGGTAATTTCATTATGACGTTAATTTTCGCCAAACACATTTCATACACTTAACATTTCATTCGCAGTTCATGCCAAGGTATTAAGAAGACAAGTGATTCCTTCAAGTGACGTCACAATTAAAATAAACGAGCCTTGCTCTAGCAAAAACAGACCGCATTTAATGCAATGTACGTGTAATGAACAACGTAGAATGATTGGTCTTTCGGAGGTAGCTGGACTGCAACTGTATAGGTTGAAAAATTGAATTTATCGGCGGACTTACACAATATCCGTTTTTTGTCCGTTTTTTTACGTTGCTCTTTTATGAAAAAGTATGCGGTTTTTCATTCGCATTTTTATATGTCCTTATCCGCACTAATCAGACTGTCACATACTAAGCCAAAGCTTCCCAACCTTTTCATCACCGTGGCCTATTTTCAATTTGAAAATTTTCCATGGCCCAAATCTAAACCTCCAGCTTAACCGCAATTTTTCAATTTTTAGGTGATCTCGAAAAAAAGGTCTTCCTGCCAAAATCTGCTAATGTCAGTAGCGTAGCCGGGGGGGGGGAGGCGGGGGCGGAGCTATAGCCCCCCCCATTGGCATGTCGACCAAAATGCGGAATGAGAAAAACACTACATTTTTTGCACTTTTGAAACTGTTTTATGCACTGTGGAGGACTAAATAGTGATTTAAAACATCTTTTGAAACATATATTCAGGGGGGGCTAATTTGTCAAAAATAAAACTAACAAATAAATAAAAACTTCGAAAAATGGTTAAAAATAAGCAACCAAATTTGATCGGAAATGTTAATATGCTAAACATAGGTGTCATCAACAAGTTTACTATAAATCAAGGAATAAGGGGGGGGGGCAATTCAGTTATAGTTAATTACCAATCATTTCTCTCAAATCTCTTTTCATTAGCTCCCCCCTGCGCCCCCAATTATTTTTCTCTACAAACTGTATATACGAAATAAATTACTCCGTGTGAGTTCCATTGAACTATTCGATTCTATAATTTACCAGCATCTAAATAAGAGAACTACAATTTTATTATTAACCACCTCCCAAATAGCCCGTTTATGCAACCAGTTTAATCATCTTTGCACTGCCAATTTCTAAGCCACGTTTTAAAAGCATTATTTTTTTATCAAAATAGCTCTAAAATTAAGTTATTTTTGCAAAAAAATGCAAAATTTCTGAGCGCTTGGGGCTCGGCCCCCACACTCCCGTTCCTCCGGCGGCCAGACCCCCTAAACAACCCCCCATTGGGAATTTCTGGCTACGCGCCTGGCAAATGTTATGCGGGTTTTCAGGTGATCTCCGAAAAAAACAAAAACAAACAAAAAAGGTCTTCACCGAAACTGAGACGATTTTTCTGTCCAAATTCAGGTGATTTCAAAAAAAAATGGTCTTCACCGAAATTAAGAGGCTTTTTCTGTCCGATTTCAGGTGATCTCAAAACAAAAAAAAGAAAGAAAAGGTCTTCACCGAAATTAATAGGCTTTTTCTGTCCGAAATCAAGTGATCTCCAAAAAAAACAAAAAAAAGGTCTTCACCGAAACTGAGATGGTTTTTCTGCCAAATTCAGGTAATCTCCAAAAAAAAAGGTCTTCACCGAATTTAAGAGGCTTTTTCTGCCCATATTCAGGTGATTTCCAAACAAAAAAAATCTTCATGTAGGCTGAGACGCACTTTTTCTGGTCCACATCATCTCAGGTTCTTCACAAAGTCTCATCCCAATTGCCTTTGGGAGGCCTATTTTTGTTTTTAGTGCAAAAATCAGCCTCAAAAGTGCCGAAAACACACTACGCTACTGATCTAATCACCCAAATAGCTCTGTGGCCATAGGCATAGCCAGGGGGGGCCCAGGAGGCCCGGGCCCCCCCCCCCAATCGAAATACCACCAATGATATAAAATTATGATAACATAGCCTAGCGATGTTTAGTTGCAGTTACGAACGACGAGAGAGCCAAGGGGCCCCTGACTAACATCCAGGGGGCCCCTAAGTATAACCAGGGGGTCCTTAACCGACAACGAGGGGGCCCTGGGGCCCCTAACTAACAACCAGGGGGCCCCTAACCGACAACCAGGGGGCCCCAGGGCCCCAAAGTGAAAAACGGGTCCGGCAGAGCCCCTAACTAACAACCAGGGGGCCCCAGGGTCCCTAACTGAGAACCAGGGTCTCCTAACCAACAACTAGGAGGCCCCGGGGCCCCTAACAGGGGGCCCAGGGTCTATAACTAACAACCGGGGGGCCACGGGCCCCTAACCGACAACCAGGGGGCCCCAGGCCCCTAACTGACAACCAGGGAGCCCCTAACCGACAACCAGGGAGCCCCGGGGCCCCAACTAACAACCAGGGGGTACCAGGGCCCCTAACTAACGACTAGAGGGCCCCGGGGCCCCTAACCGACAACCAGGGGGCCCCGGGGCCCCTAACTGACAAACAGGAGGCCCTGGGGCCCCTAATTGACAACCAAAGACCCCCGGGGCCCTTAACTAACAACCAGGGGGGCTGGGGCCCCTAACTGACGACCAGAGGACCCTGGGGCCCCTAACTGATGACCAAGGGTCCTGGGCCAGGGGCCCCGCTATTCAAATTTTTAACAATACATACACAAAACCTGTGAAAAATCGAAAAATTTTGTGCTAAAAGTTGCAACCCCAATCCCTCGTTTAACGCTATTATGAACTTAATGCTACTGTATGACGCAGGCGGTAATGCAAAACCCCTACTGAAATACTACCTATGATACATATAATGGGAGCATAGCCAGTATGTTGTCCTAGTCCGGAATTGCAATTTCTTTAATTTAGAATATACACGTGCAAAAGCAAGTAATAATAATGACGACCATCTGTCCACGTCATAATAATGTCCAGCAATTCTTGGAGGTTTCAAAAAACTGCCAAATGACTTGACTCGAGTCCTCCACGTTTTGCAAGAAAAAGTTATTTCAAGTTTGCTTTAAATGTTTTTTTTTATGAAAGAACTTAAGGCCGCGATCTTATCTCAAAATCATAGACGTTGTCAGGGGAGTGACCCAGGGGGGTGGTCCAGTGGGGCCCGGGAACCCTCAATTGAAATGCCACCAATGACAAAAATTTGACAAAAAAACCTTGTTTCTCTATTTTCAGTTTCTTTTAGCATCTTTGCGTACAACAGTACACGCGTACAACAGTAATTAACAATAAACAATACTGACAACCAGGGGGGGCCTGCGTACCTCCTTAATTCAATTTTTTCCAACCAATTTAAACGTATAACCATGGCGATATCTAGGATTTTTTTTCGAAAGTTGCTACCTCAGGCCCTCATCTTAACTTTTTATGAACGTAACGCAATAACCAGCGCCGTATTTGCCATATGGCTAAGTGCCAGGGCCCGGCCCTCAAATGGTAAGAATTTTTTTGGTCTTCACTTATATTTGCCTGGAAGATGTTGCAAAAATTTCCTAAGTGCCAGGGGCCCCGCGCAATGTAAATCCTGCCCGGGAATAACATGTTTAGTAAGCGTAACTATCTATTTTACCAACGATTCATCTCGCCAGTTTTTACGAGCAAAATGCTTTAAAAAAAATAGCTAGGGAAAATGCTCATTGAACAAATTATTGAAATTGGATTGAGGGGTCCAGGGCCCCCTGGCCGTACATGTAATCCTGTAACTGGTTAACTTCATGACAAAACAAAAATCTCTAAGAAAAATCTTTGAGTGGATTATTATTTACTGCTAAAATATTTCAGGAGGCAATGTGCCTTACTTCCCCCTACATGGACCAAATCACCCACAATTAAAATTTTACACTGTAATGCATGATTTTAAACGTGTTTTGGAATTTAATTGCAAGTAAAAAGAGGATTGAACAATTAAAATTTTTCGATTGGCTTTCTAATATTAAAAATCTAGTTCTTTCAAATGGCTGTGAACACGTGCGAAATGTGATCCAATGGGAGTAAAATAGCTTTTTTTTCCAAAAACTTACAAAAATCGCCCAGCGGCTGGGGGCCGTGCGCCCAGATCCCCATAGCCACTGGCGGCTGGGGGCTCCGCCCCCAGACCCCCGTCTGTGATACGTTTGAGTACACTAGCATACTCAACACATCTCCTAAATTAGACATTTGCATTTTCTAACGATTGGTTTTCGGCCTCTCCCTTTATCAAAATCCTGGTTAAGTGCCAACAGACTTCAGCTTCAGATCTTCCATTCTACGATATTTTTGCCCCACACAAAGTTCCTTTTTTGAAAATTTCTGATGACGTCATTGCATGTGATTTGTGGTTTGGGCCCCCCCCAATCAAAAATCCTGGCTACGCCTATGTCTGCGGCCCACCACAAAATGCTCCTATGGCCCACCGGTGAGACATGGCTCACAGGTTGAAAACCACCGTACTAGACAATAGTTTTCCAAAAAAGTTTTTTTGTAAAGATGTACAGATCTATTTTGAAATATCGCTCTTATCGTTCATACACAAAATTTTTGAACAAAATTTTTATTTATCTGTAGCAGTCTACTTAGTGCAGGTATGGACTTACAAACATGCAGACGAAAAAGCGCATACTTTTTCACGGAGAAGAAAAAACGTCAAAAAACGGACAAAAACGAACGAAAAACGGATACTGTGTAAATTCACCGAATGAATTTCTGCTGTGTACTTTTGACCGAAGAATTTTGAGTTAATATTTGCTTGCAAGCAGTCTCCTGCCAAACTTTCGATTTGAGCAATTTCATCAATTTACGCATTGGTGTCCGTGAAACATTAATTTTTGCTTTTAATAAGTTTTCCCTCAAAGCGCTTCATGTACCTCAAATCAAAATGACAGTTTCGTACGGTATTTTTTTCTTTCTCAAATTTATTGATACGAGTATTTTTTTTATATTATCGTTTAATTAATGCGAGAAAACGCTCACCTAACGAGCTCCATAAAAGCAAGACTGTGGGCCATATGCGAGCGTAATGGTCGTGAAATTTTACTTTCGTCTTTTCATACGTGTAAGTCTGCACTAAGGTCAGTGGGGGGGATGCAGTGCCGCCGCTACGGGGAGACCAGGAGGGTCTTCCCCCCATTTCAGTTTTCTCAATATACTGTGGGGGAACACCACGTAACGACAAGACAACGGACAATGATGGAAATATAAGAATAATAATGTTCAGACATAATTTTCGTTTGACGTTTTCAGATCTTTTGCAAAATTGCTGGCAATCAACTGGTGTACATGAATGTGACGCAATAACCCGCCTTATTACAGTAACACGCCTTTACGGATGAGTCGCGAAAGAGAGATTTAAGACTGCAGAATCGTTACCGGTACTTCGTTAGTGAATATGACATGAACAATAGGGAAAACAATTTTTTTCAAAGACCAGCTGTTTTTGATTTTTAGAGCACACTCTACATTTTTAGGTCGCAGTAAGTGAAGCGCCATTGTTAAGGGGCTTAAGCCCTCTTAGATAAGTCACGTAAAAAGTTGAATTTAAAAATACCAGCGTTTGAACGTATTTTAGACTTGACCTGAACTACGAGGGGGGCTAAAGGGGCTAAGCAATTTGGTTCTTTCAAATGACATCTAAATATTAGCAATTTAGTTATCCATATGGCTTCAAAAAGTGCAAAATATGATTAAAATGCCGTTAAAATTGCCATTTTTTTGCTGTAAAATCACAGAAATCGCCCAGCTACTGGGGGCTTCGCCTTGATCCCCCTGTCTGTGACACGCTTGAGTTGTATCAGTTTGTTTAGTTTAGCACGGGGCCTAAATTAGACAATTTTTATGCAAAAACAGAACAAGCTTTTGGTTCACCCCTCTTCAGCAAAATCTTGGTTACGCGTTTGGTAGCATTTACTGCTGCAGATAGATTTTTCAAACGATGAGGGGACGCAGACGAAACGAGCTAAGAAACGCTGCCGGCATTATGGTTCTCTTTTTTTCGACATAATTACAGACTTTTATGCAAGTCTTACATATATGTAGCCGTACAAGATCTGAAGATCAGTTTTTATATGCAAAACTTCAGTCTATTTAGTATCTCCCCACTTCTGTCTAGCCCCCCTCATTTGCTTGTTCTGGCGACGGCACTGGAGTGATAACTGTAGCTCTCAGAGAGCCGTCTTTTGCACTGAAATGGACTCAAAAATGATTTAGATCATTTCGGAGCAGAATAACGGGACGATGTGAAGAGCTTAGACAAAAAAACCAGAGCCAGGATAAAATGAATCATTCTATTTCGAGACGTTTCGACTTAAACTAAAGTCATTATCAATCTTATTCAAATTTGAAAGATTTATTTTGGGGATCTGATTTGTCACAAATAAAATATACAAATCAGTAAAGACTTTGAAAAAGTGAGAAAATAAGCAATCAATTAAATTTGATCGCTTGTTGAAAAATGCTGAACATGAGTATTCTTCAAAAAACATTGAAACTCAGGAATAGGCAGGGGTTATTCAACTACTTCTCTCAAATTTTGTCAACCACTTCTTTCAAATTTCCTTCCATTAGCCCGCTCCCCCTCCATTCTTTAATTACCTCCAATTACGCCTATGCCCCAGACCCTCGTAACAGCCTCCCCCCACGGCTGATTTCTGGCTACAGTACGCGCCTGAAACTCAAGATGAGCTATAGCCCCTAATAATTCTAATAATGCCAAACAACTTTTGACAGTTTTTAAGCAAAACAAGCTTTTGAGCAAACAGAAAATTAGTTTTATACTTCTAAAACTGCTCTGGCTATTTTCTGATTGCTAAGCAGGTGTTACACTGATAGCTATTCTCAAGGCCATGGTATTCTTTGTTTTTTTATTACTACAGCCTTAGTCATGCTTTTAAGAAACTGTTCGCTGAACTTAAGAATACAGTTCGTGTTTTTACTCTTTTACCAATACTGTAGTGAATGTCATTGAAAATGGAGAGTGTTTAGCAAAACTTTATAGTTTCTTTACTTCCTAGAAATCTTGGTTTCTTACTTTTTAAAACCGCTCTAAACAAAAATGATACTGCAGTCTGAAGTACTACCTTATGATAACATTACACATTGACTCCTACTTAACACAAGATTTACTATAGGCCTTAAAACTAAACTTTCTTTTATTTTTCTTCGATTTTTCAGTTACCTTGCAAAGCTGATTTGCACGTTTTCAGAGCAATCTACTCAATTAATGTGAATCTACACAGTATCCGATTTTTGTCCGTTTTTGTCCGTTTTTGTCCGTTTTTTGACGTTTTTTCTTCTCAGTGAAAAAGTATGCGCTTTTTCGTCTGCATGTTTGTAAGTCCATATCCGCACTAAGTAGACTGTTACGCATAGACAAAAATTTTGTTCAAAAATTTTGTGTATTAATGATAAGAATGATATTACGAAATAAGGCTGTACCCCTTTACAAAAAAACTTTTTCGAAAAACTTTTGTCTAGTATGTGACAGTCTGGTTAGTGTGGATATGAACATATAAAAATGCGGATGAAAATGCGCATACATGTTCAAGGAGAAGCAAAAACGTAAAAAAAACTGACGGAAACGGACGAAAAATGGATACTGTGTAAATCCACCTTTAAAAAGCTGCGCAGTACCCTAGAGCGCATTGTTTGTCTCGTTTCATCTCGAGACTGAAGCAGTGCCGGCGCCAGAGCGAACAAAGTAAGGGGGCACTGGCCGAAATTGGGGGGGGGGCACTAAAATAAACTGAACTTTTGCATATAAAAATTGATTTTCAGATTTTGCACGACTTCCAGCATGCGCAATTTTAAAAATTCTGCATTAATGTCTAGCAAAGCTATAAGGACGGCAGCGTTTCTTGTGTAGCTTGTTTCTTCTGCGGTTCATAATCGCCTGAAAAACCTTTCTACAGCAGTGAATGCTACTAGAAACGCAACCGGAATTTTGCCAAGAGGGTTGAACCAAAAGTTGTTTTTTTTCTCACAAAAATTGCCTGATTTAGGCCCCGTGCTAACGAAACTGGTGGAATTCAAGCGTGTCACTGACCTGGCATAGTCACTAAATACTGTATGTAGAGATGTAGTGACTGTGGACGGGGGCCCGGGGGCTGATCCCCCAGCCGCTGGGCAATTTTTGTGATTTTGAAGCAAAAAAATAGCAATTTTAACGCCATTTTACTCACATTTTGCACTTTTTGAAGCCATATGAATAACTAAATTGTTAAAATTCAAAATCATTTCGAACAATTAAATTACTTATCCTCTTCATTCCCCCCCCCCCCTTATTTCGTTTAAACGCTAGTCTGTTGAGGTTGAATTATCTGCTAAGAGGGTTTAAGCCCCTTCACCCAGGTTGCAACACTGACTGCGACCTAAAATCTGGAGTGTGCTCCAAAAATCAAAACAGATGGTCGTTGAAAAGAATATTTTCACGTATTGTTCTATGTCATAATCACTAGCAAACTGCCGGTAACGATTCTGCTGGCTTACGTCTCTCTTCCGCGACACATCCGTATAGGCATTGAAGACGGATTATTGAAGACGAACAGTAAATAAGACGGATTATTGCGTCAGATGCCTACAGCAGTTGGTAGCCAGCAATTTCGCAAAGAATCGAGAAAACGTCAAAGGAGAATCATGTTTGAACGCAATTATTCGTTTTTCCATCATTGTCTGTTGCCTTGACGTTACGTAATGTTCCAAAAATAGTACTTTGAGTAAACCAAAATGCGGGAGCACAAGCAGTGGTTAGGGGGGGCACGGCCTCCCTGGCTCCCCCGTAGCGACGGCACTGGACTGAAGCGGTCGCGTCTGGCAAATAGGTCACTTGATTATCAACAGCGAAAAAAGTGGCCTGTTAGCTGCAGCGCATTGAATGTGAGATATCATGCCGTATTATTTAGTATGCCATGTAGCACCAAATTTATTCAACATGGGGACTTTGCTCTTGCCCAAGAATCCCGTTTACCAAAAACTTGAGATTATAAATATACCCGGTATGGGTACTTCAATAATTTCTTAAAAACATAACTTTACAGCATTTGCAATACTTTCGATTATAAGACTTTAAAAATTTCGCGAAAAGATATCATCTAATCAGACATCATGCTTTCCGTTTAGGATACTGATAAAAAGTGCGGATCCATAATCTGTAAACGTTTGTGCTGGGGCCCTATTTCACGAAATTAACGCATTGAAATTGACTATTTCTACGAGTATAGTTTAGCTATATTCCCATTTACGAGTTATAGCGTTGTTTTATTATCAAGATACCGCTACAGTAACAGTGCGAATCAACATCAGCTGCTAACATGTAAAACTTCAAAATGGCAATCATCATTATTTTAAAAAACTACTATTTTCGAATTATCATCAAAAATCTTACAAAATGTATAATCTTAAACGATTCCGCTTGCTTAAAAATTATGGAAAATTTGCCAACTATAATTTAAAAAAATTTTGTCCTTGATTCTTGACCTCGACCATTCGTGCCTTGGCCTCGAGAGGGTCTGTCTTCAAAAATTCGGTCCTCGGCCTTGGCCTTGGATTTTGTTTGGGTCCTTAGCCTTGGCCTTGGGCTCAAAGGTTGTGTCGTCGACTCCACCTCTGGCTGTAACCGCATGTGCAATTGATAAAAACGTTTACTTAACCCTGCTTTATAGGGGGAATTTGATCATTTTACGCGGGACCGGGGCGAAAATGCCCCCTCAAACTATAACTTCTAAATCAAAAGTCATAAGAACATCAAATTGTTATGCGGGTTAGTCTTCACCAATTTTTTTAGTAAAACTGGTTTTGAGTCGATGACATCATTACAGTGCCATCACGGCCATATTTTTGAAAGATAACGTCATTTTTCGATGTCGTCACAAGCGGTTCAAACTTTGTACATAAACTTTTTTTTTAATTGAATCTTAAAATGGCTTGGTCAAGTTGGTTGCATTACAAAAACGTGTTATAGGCCACTTAAATTTGAGCCAAATATGCTCAAGATTTCAAAAAGCGACTTCGGGAAACCTTAAAATTGGGAAACTCTTCATTGCTTTAGCAACTTCAAGTTTTCAGGAGTTATGAAATTATTCAAGAGTCCAAAATAATAAAAATAAAAATCTTTTTTATAAAGGAATTTATAACGAAAAACCAGAGAGATGTTTCAAAAAGGCCCCCTCTCCCCATGTAAAATATAGCCTTAAAGAACTTTTGGTGAAAATCCCATTAGTAAAGTTGCAATAACATCTCAAACAATTCGTAAATAATTTTTCAAAGGCTCAGCAGTCACCACATATTGGAGTAAAAGAATTAGCAGTGTCCTAAATAAAATATTTGCTGTTTTTCATACAACTGATTCCGTGTTCTCATAAAATCGATGAGGCTATAATGCTTTTTGATCCTAAATCGCGTTATTGTCCGACTTGTTTGCTTTTCTTTGTGCTTTTTCCTTTCTAGCTAGTACCTTATATTTGACAGGACCACTAGCTACTATATATTTAGGGGTGGCTACCCCAGGTTCTACTTTTTATTTCAGGTGACTCAATTTTTCGTTTTAATATTAATGATTTCACTTCTGTCTACCTAAATTCTTAACCTTCTTTCTATTCAAGGTACAAATCTATCTCGCCTTTGCGTTAGACTCGAAATCCTTTCGGTAATTGAGAGTAGTAGAGTTTCATGCAACCCACCAACTGTTGAAGGAGGTTTTTTGCACCGCCCTGGTGATACTTGCAATTTTACGTGCGATCAAGGTGAGAAAACTTTCAGTAAATATGATTTTGCAAAAAGTCTTTTTTTTAAGAAACTTTCCTGAACCAGTTGACACAGTCATCTTGAAAGAAAAAGATCGATTGAAAATAAGCTTCATTGGGATATTATAGTAAAATTTTACGTTGGACGCTTTGTTGACCAGTTTGCAATACTGAAAGTTCTTATTCAATGCAAAAAAAAGTAATAGATCATGATCTTCCTTCATTTTATTGTACGGCAGTTTATAGCGAAAGATTTGCTTCGATGTTCCAGTTCATCTGTTTTTCGTTTTCTTTTTTTTTTTTTTTTTTTAATTTTACTAGCTTTTAACAGAGCTGCTGACAGTGGCGGATCTAGAAAATTTTGGTGGGAGGGGATGATAAAATTTATGAGCACAAATTGTGTATAATCTCAAAATTTTGCATGTTTATGATTAATGTTCTTGACCTCGCGCAAACTTGTTGGGGATACTTTTGATCCGTCCCATCCCAAAAACGTTACTAGTATATAAAATATTTTTTTAAATTTAACCAATGACATAAAACTAGTTTCATGTCATTGATTAAACCAATTCAATTCAAATTAATAACATAAAACGCTCTTTTCGTCTTTCCTGCGTCAAAAATCGTGTTTATTAAACTTTCGCTAGCATAACCGTCTGCATCTACACAGAACAGGTGCGTTGCCAGAAATTCGCAATGAGGGAGCTGCTTTGGGGGTCTGGGGCGGAGCCCCCAACGATCAAAAATTTTGCATCTTTTTGCAAAAATAACTAAATTTTAGGGCTAGTTTGATAAAAAATAATGCTTTTAAAACGTGGCATAGCAATTGGCAGTGCAAACATGATTAAACCGGTTGCATAAATGGGCTATGTGAGAAGTGGCTAGTGGTAAAATTTTTTCTTGTTTACATGCTGGTAGATCATAAAATCCTATAGTTTAATAAAACTCACACGGAGTAATCTATTTCGACTATATTTTATAGAGAAAAATAATTGGAGGGGGGCTCATGGAAAGATATTTGAGAGAGGGTGATTAGTAATTACCCAATACTGAATAGATCCCCCCCTGTTCGTGAGTTTATAATGTTTTTTTTGATAAAAACTATGTTAAGCATTTGCAATGAGCTATATTAAATTTGATTGCTTATTTTTGGCCATTTTTCAAAGTTTGTATTGATTTGTGAGTTTTATTTTTGACAAATTAGCTCCCCTGAATATATGGTTCAAAAGATGCTTTAAATCACGTTTTAGTCTATTCTAGTCCAAAAACCAGTCTAAGAAGTGCTAAAAACAAGGTATTTTTCTTATTCTGCATTTTGGTCGACAGGCCAATGGGTGGAGGGGGGCAAAAGCCCCCCCCCTTCCTTGGCTGCGCTACTCACACAGAATGAGTAAAAATTACCTGCATCGGACTTTGATATTTCTATTGTCAAAAGTCTATTTTGTTCAAGTGTTCATTCAGCATACCGTAACTAACAATGTAATAAAACTACGTTCCAGAAGACATTTTACTTGATGTTCTATCAAATCAACCCACTTTTGTGCGAAACCGCCAGAAATTCGCAATTGGGGGGCTGTGTTGGGGGTGGTGGAGCATCCAGCCGCCGGAGGCCAATGGGGGTTCAGCCGCCGGAGGCACGGGGGTCTGGGGACGGAGCCCCAGCGCTCGAAAATTTTGTATTTTTTTGCAAAAATAACTTCATTTTAGGGTTATTTTGATTAAAAAATAATGCGTTTAAAATGTGGCTTAGAAATTGACAATGCAAACAAGATTAAACTGGTGGCATAAATGGGCTATTTAGAAGGTGGCTATTGGTAAAATGTTAGTTCTCTTGTTTAGATGATGGTAAATTATAAAATCGAATAGTTCAATAAAACTCACACAGAGTAATCTATTTCGTATACAGTTTATAGACAAAAATAATTTTGGGGGGGCTAATACGCTACTGGTATTGCGTGTGGTTTGAGCAAAAATGAGCCATAATTGAACTCCTGTTGTGTTAAGCCTTTATTGTTGAAAAGTGCGAGTTGTGAATTTTGCTAGTTTGGCGCTTTCAAATCCATCGGACCTGTAAAAAACTAATTTCTGCTTTGTCAAAAGTTCGCTGTAAAAATAACTTTTTCCTCCCCTCGCCCTACCACACCCCCCAAAGGCTTCAGAAATTATATCGCAGTCACCCGGCCTATCGAGTATTCACTGATTGCTTTTTTTTAATGTTTAATATTATGCATATGCACGTTATGTTTAGGCTGGTGGGGGGGATGCATCCCCCTCATCCCCCCCCTAAATCCGCCATTGGCTGCTGAGCAGATTTATGAGGTTTTTAAAATTAGTGCAACACTTCATTAGACTATATTTACGTTAACTCCATTTCTTTTGATTTAACACAGCTCAGGGTCTAAGATATTTTACCTCAAGCACATCATCGTAGCCCTAATTTGAGTTCAGCATTGACAATTTTTAGGGCAACACTGACGTTAACTTCTGTCTGAATCATCTTAACGCATCACTGATTACTGCCTGGACTCGTTTAGCAGCGTTAAGCCATTGACTCTTCATTATGTTTAAACCAAAATCTTGTGGTAAAAGGATCTTAAAGGCGGTGAATCATCCAGCCAATTCCGGTGGTTTACAACAGCTAAAATTTAAATATAATTTTCGATATTTTTTGTTTTGATTTTGGGGTTGCGTTTGCAAAGATATTCAACAAATACTAAAAGATGTCCCCCAAAAAAAGTTTTTGGAAACTCTGAGTTTTGATCTTCCCGCCAAAACCACAGTTCTCTAAACTATTAGGCATACTGAAATCTTATTAAACTATAAGGCCTAACTATCTCTAAACTATTAGGCCTAATAGTTTAGAGATAATTAGGCCTAAACTATTTAGAAATAAACTATCTCTAAACTATTAGGCCTACCACAGTTCTCTAAACCATTAGGCCTACTTTGGTTTTGGCGGGAAGAACAAAACTCAGCGTTTCCAAAAACTTTTTTCGGGGGGGGACATCTTTTTGCATTTGTTGAATATCTTTGCAACCGCAGTCCCAAAATTAAAACAAAAAATATCAAAAATTATAGTTCAATTTTAGCTATCGTAAACCACTGGAATTGGCTGGATGATTCACCACCTTTAAATAATGGGAAAAACAATCAAAGTGAAGGCCAAAGTAAAGGGGCAAAGATGCACTAAAAATGAAAAAGGAGCTTAGGATTAACCGATCAGTGGTCAAGTGGATAGAACTTCTGCTTTTGAAACGGTAGTTAGGGTTCGATTCCCGATCAGGTCAAACTAAAGACTATAAAAATTAGTAGTCCAATTTCCAATTTTCCCTGCTTGACGTTCAGTAATAAAACGGGGCAGTTTGCACTGTGAAGCCTCCAACGTGTGCGATAGACAGGTGGAAGCTTGACTCAAATACCAAAATATCCCTTTGCTGTCTTCTGTCCAAGGCAGTTTGGTCAATAAAATGTAGTTTTAATACATTAAATTGAGGCGGGGGCTTAAGGTTAAATCCAACTTGGCGACTTTTTTTATTTTGCTTAATTGAAATCAAAAGCAGCAGTTTCTACTTACATCCAACTAAGTAATTTTTGTCTTGTTCGAGGTCGACTAACCAAAGCCGTGATAGTTATAGGGGGTGAGAAATGCTTGAGCCTCGGCTGGAAATTTTTCATGTGGTATGGTTGTAGTTGCTATAAGAGCGATTAGTGATATGTTGATTGTTGAGCCTCACCCACATTTACTGAATCCCACTAGAACAACGCGACTGGTATGGCCCCGGTGTCTCATAGGCTTTTCTTTCTGCTGTAGTTTAAAATTCAAATTTAAATAAAGCTATTGTAGTTACAAATTCAACGGAATAATTTAAAACAGTGGCGCAATCAGGGATAAGAAGCTTATGAAGCTTCAGCCCCTCTTGAGCAAAGTCATTTAGAAAACTTAACCAAAACATGTTGGCGTTTAATCAGTTTTTATACTGAACACTAAATAAAGGACAACTGAAAAGACTGGGCAATATAATTTTTTCAGATAATTTCCCAATCTTATAATTTAGTTTCTTCAAATGGCTCAAAAAAATGTGCGAAATGCAATACAAATGACATTATAATAGCGAGTTTTTTCCAAAACTAGCTTCGCCCCAAAACCCAGTCTGATATGCTGTGGTTGCACCAGTTTGCGCAGCACACCATTCAAAATGCGACCTTTTTCACACAAAATACTTTTAAGTTTTGATTACCCCCTCCCTTAGTAAAATCTCAGTTGTAGGGCTAAGGCCTGAATTCAACGGCTGTAAAATTACTTCAAGTAATAACAAGCCTGTTGGTCGAGCGGTAACGCGTTGGTTTTTGGAGCGGGAGGTCTGAGATTCAAATCTTGGGCCGGTCAAATTGGATACAGTGTTGCCAACGGCTCGTCTCCACTACAACATTTCTTCAAATGAAGCTGTGTTGCCCGGGCACAACAATGCGAAAATGGGCCTCGTCAACTCGTTACACGCTTCGCTTTAATACAGGAGTATAACGAAAGATTTGATTTGCATAACAAGCTAGAAACAAGAGGTATAAGTTGATGAGAAATTATTAGTTTAATGATGAAATGTTATTCACTGTACAATCAGGCGAGAAATTAAGGAAATTTTTAATATTAATTCAATAGTTTGCTCTAGTTCTCTTATTTTTATTGGCTATATTTAGACGGTACATTTCAATCGGTATGCTCTTGAACCAATAGCAGTGGATTTGAAATGTACCAATTTACTGAAGTACCAAGCACTTGTATACAAAGTAAGTTTTCTTAATTACCTCTATTAACTAACTAGTGGATTTTAATGGGGGGATGAGGAGTTGAGTGAATCTGAATTCTATCTGTTTTTGTTTTGTTTTTTCATTCTTTTGTAATAGCTTAAAGCACTTCAGATGTTGCTTTAGCGCGGTAATCTGATCTTGCGAGATATTTATTTAGTAAGCCATAGAGAGTTTTCCTTTTGTTTCACCTACAGCTTTGCTTACTGAAACGTATCAATGTGTATGTGATGTATCCATGGATGTTGAATAATGGATATATTATACCCGATCATGAACTTTTGAGTGTAACAGAGCTTGACATCAAAAACAAACCGACGGCCATATAGTGAAAAAAGTCGTCCTTATGCCAAAAAGAAAGACTAGTCAAAAACACTTTTGCAAACAAAAGCAAACAAATTAGCTGTGTAAAAGAATTCATGAAACTGTTTAAAGAAATTCAAAGAGATGTCACGGGAAGAGTTTGGTCGTCGGTTGGATTCCAACTACTTTTCGGAAAACAAAGTATTTTGGTAGACCATCCGCCGTTAACGAGGCAAAAAATCCAGTTTCGCGTACTCCATCAAGGATTCTGTAGGTAACATTCTTACGGATAAGAATGAAATCCCTTCACGATGAAGAGAGTACTTTGAAGATCTCTTGAATCCTGCAAAGGAATCGACTCGTGCACATAGGAAATGATCATAGGTGGGCACAAGTCTGTTTATCGTTAATTCGTTTATAACGAAGCTAACTTTTTCATTAACTCGTTAATCCTCTAAAAAGTTTTTTAATATTAACGGACTAAATTAACTTCCGTTAAGTTCTGTAAACGGACTATATTAACTTCTGTAAGTTCTGCTAACTTCCGTTAAGGTTTCTATCGTTTATATCTTGCTCTATTCATTCATGGCACCGGTACAAACCAGTTTGCACTGGTAATACTTGTTGCGTATTAGCACGAGTTTTATAGAAGAGAGCGACGAAAGGAGCTCTTTTTTGTGGCAAATATAATAAGCTGCAGTCCATGGGTCTATTAATTATCGCTGCTCACAATTTCCAAAGGTTTTCCGATCGCAGCTTCGTTAGTTCATCTAAACTTATTTTCATCTGGAAATTAGATTAGACTGTAAAATGTAACTTCCAAAACACAAAAAGACCACCATAGCAATGAATACTTCCTTGCAATCAGCTCAACAGCGTCAATACGTGTTCCAAAAGCGAGTGAATAAAAAGTAAATTGAACGCAAAATATTAACAAATTAGCGGACTTTATTACCTTTCGTTAATTAAAGCTGAAAATAACGGATTAACGTTAACGGAGGTTAGAAGTTTGTTTAACAGACTAGTGGTTAACGAAGCGAACGTTTTGCATTAACTTGCCCACCTATGTATAAGCCAATTGGCTTGAAAAGAAATACCGAGAAATGGTGGAATCAAAACTAAAGGGTGGCCACAACGGTTTTTTGGTCGGGTTGCAGCACCACGGACCAGATCTTCACTCTGAAGCAAATCTTCGAGAAAGCTTGGGAGCATGGCAAACACCTCTTTGCATGCTTTGTCGATCTTGAAAACGCATATGACCGAGTTTCTTGGGATAAACTTTGATCATCCAACACCATTGATATTCGTCATTTTGGCCATGCTAGCCTTACTGAAGAGCCCTGCAATAGGGAAATTATTTTGAATTGAACTTTTATTATTATATCTGGTAATATTGTGATTACTTAATACTTTCGAGGGAAAAGAAAAATTGTGTTACGATCTGGTGAGGTTGCAATTTTTTGCCTTTCTACGCTCCTGTTCATACCTGTCTTCCTATAGCTATACTCACGAGGAATAAAAGACGAATGTCGATTCTAAAACAGTATGTCTTAGGTTGTAAATCAAAGATTTGATTGTGCTTATAAGACGCTGGATACCGTCTAAAGCTTAATTCTAAGCTTGTTTAGCCACTGCAATGAGCTACTAAACTACAGTAGGTGTAGATTCTTATATTTTTATAGTACTCTCAACTATAATTTCTTTACAGCAAACTAAACATTTTGCTTTTTTTGAGCATTAACATGAAAACATAGAATATACTTCAATTAGTGACACTACCAGGAAAGACTACGAGGGATGAAGCTTCTTCCTTAGCCAAGTCAATACAACGATTTTGCCAAATATGCAATCTTTCAGCTTTTAAACGTATTTTGGACTTCGGGGGCTAATTGAACTTGGCAAAATAAATTCTTTCAAACTCTTCCAATCTTCGCCATTTAAATTTTTCTAATTGCTCCAAAAGCTTTTGGTGGATCGAAAAGTTTTTTTGAGAATCTCATTGTTCAACATGCATTGGTCGTTCAATGGGCCTGCTACTTAGCAAGCTCCCATCTCGTTTTCCAACGGTTAGAGGAAAATTTTTATCTGACCAGCACCTTAAATGTGTTGCATGCATTAGTGGTTCAGCAAGAAGCTTAGGGTTCACTGTTAAAATTTTTGGGTCAGAACGACCCAAAAAAATGTAGTCAAAGACGACCCAAAAATTTTGGGTATAATCACACCCAACCCAAATATTTTAGGTCAAAAAATTTGGGTCACCACAACCCAAAAAATTTGGGTCACCTCGACCCAAAAAATTTGGGTCGCTACAACCCAAACAGTTTGGGTCGCCACGACCCAAAAATTTTGGGTATAAGCGTGCCCAATCCAAAATTTTTGGGTCAAAAAATTTGGGTCGCCACGACCCAAACAATTTGGGTCACCACGATCCAAACAATTTGGTATACACAACCAATACAATTTGGTCAACACGACCCAAACAATTTGGTATACACAACCAATACAATTTGGTCAACACGACCCAAACAATTTGGGTCACCATGACTCATGCAATTTCATTTGCCTCGGTCCAATCAATTTAAATAGTTAGGGTCGCCACAACCCAAACACTTTGGGACACCACGACCCAAATTATTTTTTGGTTATAACCCAAAATATTTTTTGGTTGTAGCAATTTGGTAATTTGCATACCAACGCTGTGATGTTTTCTGAGAATCAGTTAAAATATGCCAGCATATAGCCAAACAGAAAGACTTGAAAACAAAAATTGTTGAAAACAATAAATTTTAAAACCAGACATCTGGTACAGTTTTATTTCATATGTGGTTTTAACAATTAAGCACTTCAATGTACGTAAAAAAATGTAGACTTTTGCAGTAAACCATGAGCACACAATTGTGTGATCTTATTAAAAAAATATATACCAAATCAACAAAAGTTAAATAGTTAAGTTTGTAGTATTGATTTTTTGAGAGTGGGATCGTACGATGGTGCTATGAATACAGAAAACAATATTGCCAAAAAACAGAAAAGCAGTATGATCAATGGTATCAGCAATACAACAAAACACTGAAATCACATCACTCAGCCAACGTAACATATTTTTTTGTATCATAAAGAACACCTAAAATACTTTTAACTTTTTAAGAAAATGAAGGTGCGCCTTTTGTATGGATCAGATTACACTCTTCATGATTTAATTTAGTGCATCTTTTATGAAAAAAAATAGCGAAAGTGGTTATATATTGATACTGCATCTTATGCTCAGGTGCGCCTTATAGTCCAAAAAATATGGTAATTTGAATACTGCTACATTAGACCTGTTCATATTTTAACTTTTTTTGATTTTGATATGGCTTCGCAGCGTTTTTGAAGCAGATTTTCATACTGATCCCGAAACTAAAAACACTTTTTTGATTGGTTGAACGGTTTCCATGTTACGCGATGATTTCTAACCCCCACTTTTGAAAAAAAATGAGTTTTTACACTAGAGGGCGCTGTTTGTAAAATATTCTTAAAACAGCAATTCAACTAAATGCCCCTCTGCATGTTACATCTTTTAAAAAAAATAACTAAGCAAATTGGAATTCTGGTTCAGTAGTTATGATCATTTTAGTGATATTATTTGCAAAACTCCCTTTAGTGGCCAAAATGTAATTTCTTTATTTTTTAATAATTTTTTTTAAAATTTGTGTCTATTTAGTGAAAGAAATTTCAATTTTGAAGTTGAACTTTTGCTGCAGTGCCACTAGAGGGCGTAATTTGCTATTTATTTCAAAATTGCGTATTGATTACAGTTATATACGCCTCTTAAGTTAACGCCACTGCAAAATTTGAATAAATTATGACAGGGTGCGATTTTTTATAGTTTGTTTTTAAATATCTACCTAGATCATGTGACAAAGCTAACGCTTAATGCAAAAATGTAGAAACAACACACACTGTTTGCAGCATCAATTTGACTTAATTTACAATGACCGCTCCAGCAATTTCAATAAAGTTGAAAAGCTCCTTTGATTAACAAAGAATACAATTCAAAGCAATATTTGCAGATTATTATATTAGAACGAAACAGAGTTACCAAACTTTAGCAAATTTCAAAAGTTTCTAAGCTAATTAAAAGCAAAAAAAAATCAGATATTTTTTGAAAAGGTTTGTTGTGTTAGTAAAAGTCCTGCGTGCTTGTTATACAACCTGAAGTATGTTTTGTTGTTGTTGTTAAAATTTCATTATAGTCACTGTCAAATTGAAGTGAACGCTCTGCTGCATCATTGATAACTTCCAATCCTGAAACAATTTGGCTGATTTATTGAAAAGAAGAATGTTCTTTCCAGTATACTACCGAATCCATTCTTGAAAACGTAAGTTCAATTCCAATTGCTTGTTGATCAAAAAATAGCCACGATTTATTATTGATGAGTCTTTGCAGAGTGCTGTCTTTATATACTTTTGTAGTTTTGGCTTACTTATTCGGAAATATGCTTTGGGATATTTCACCATCGTAGTAGTGGTGGCTTTCTTGGTTTCATTATCAACTAAATTTGAAAATATTGGTAGTGGTATGTACCTTGGCGGCAAATTCCAAGTATGCAAGTTGACTTTACAATTGCAAGCTGAACATAGAGCTTTATCTCTCACCGACCACTCATCTACAACTTTCCAAAACACTAGTGTCAAATAAGGAGCATGTGCAGCAATCGGTGAGGCAAACCAATGTCATGCATCAAGCACCAAAGCACATACCACTTGCACTATCTTCAAATTTAATTAGTGATGAAATCAAGAAAGCCATTGCTACAACCTTGTTGAAATATCCAAAAACAGATGTAGATAAGCCAGAATTACCAAAAGTATATAAAGACGGTACTGTGCATGGGTTCATCAATAATGAATCATAAATATATAATTATTTGATTTAATTGAAATCGAACCAACCTTAAATAGATACTACTCGAAATCGGTTTTATAGAAGAATTAAGAACTTTTGAGCTAATAAATAGGTGCCCAAACTTTTTTCAAAATTTTCTTTATTTACGAAAATACAATTTAATCCATTTGACTCCGCACCATTGGTAACCCTGCATTTTGCAATTTTGTAACATTGCAACAGGCATAATTTTAGAAAAATTAAGAAACGCGATTGCCAACTGGTAGCAGTGAGTAGCCTATAATCAAATCTGAAAACTTGGCTACTATTCCTAAAACATGTACACCTAGGCTACCAGTACTTCTCTGCAGAATGTCTTTTGTGATGCCACAAAATTGCAAAATTTGGGGTTGCCAATGGTACAGAGTCAAACAGATTAAAGAATTTTTTGGGAATAAGGGGAATCATGGAAAAAGGTTCTGGCACTTCTTTATTACCTCAAGTAGTTCTTATTTCTTCATTAAAACCAATTTCGAGCAGTTATCTCTTTAAGTATGGGTTCAGTAGTATACTGGAAAGAACATTCTTCTTTTCAATAAATCAGCCAAATTGTTTCAGGATTGGAAGTTATCAATGATGCAGCAGAGCGTTCACTTCAATTTGACAGTGACTATAATGAAATTTTAACAACAACAACAAAACATACTTCAGGTTGTATAACAAGCACGCAGGACTTTTACTAACACAACAAACCTTTTCAAAAAATATCTGATTTTTTTTGCTTTTAATTAGCTTAGAAACTTTTGAAATTTGCTAAAGTTTGGTAACTCTGTTTCGTTCTGATATAATAATCTGCAAATATTGCTTTGAATTGTATTCTTTGTTAATCAAAGGAGCTTTTCAACTTTATTGAAATTGCTGGAGCGGTCATTGTAAATTGAGTCAAATTGATGCTGCAAACAGTGTGTGTTGTTTCTACATTTTTGCATTAAGCGTTAGCTTTGTCACATGATCTAGGTAGATATTTAAAAACAAACTATAAAAAATCGCACCCTGTCATAATTTATTCAAATTTTGCAGTGGCGTTAACTTAAGAGGCGTATATAACTGTAATCAATACGCAATTTTGAAATAAATAGCAAATTACGCCCTCTAGTGGCACTGCAGCAAAAGTTCAACTTCAAAATTGAAATTTCTTTCACTAAATAGACACAAATTTTAAAAAAAATTATTAAAAAATAAAGAAATTACATTTTGGCCACTAACGGGAGTTTTGCAAATAATATCACTAAAATGATCATAACTACTGAACCAGAATTCCAATTTGCTTAGTTATTTTTTTTAAAAGATGTAACATGCAGAGGGGCATTTAGTTGAATTGCTGTTTTAAGTATATTTTACAAACAGGCCCTCTAGTGTAAAAAACTCATTTTTTTTCAAAAGTGGGGGTTAGAAATCATCGCGTAACATGGAAACCGTTCAACCAATCAAAAAAGTGTTTTTAGTTTCGGGATCAGTATGAAAATCTGCTTCAAAAACGCTGCGAAGCCATATCAAAATCAAAAAAAGTTAAAATATGAACAATTGAACAGGTCTACTGCTACATACTAAAAAACGTACTTTGTTGAAAATCTCAAAATTGCATTACTACAGTCAGGGATATCTACAACTACGGGATTGCTAACTCGATCGAATTGATCAGGTCGACGGACAGCAGTAGGGTCATCGCGGCGACCGTGCAAAAAAAGAAAAAAGCATGTTTGCCTTTTGCCACGAGCGTGGTCAATCGGTCGTAACAGTTTTGTTTAGTTTAGACAGCAGAGAGATAGCAGTTACGTAGAAGTAAAGCTAGAAAACAAACAGAAATCATGTTAGAATAATGATTCATTTGCAGGCTGTTCTCCAGCAAAATTAACAGTAGGCAACTGCAGAAGTTTATTGACTTTACGTACCGGTAAAGGCGGTAATTTTCGTAGTAAGCTATTAATTTCAGAATTCAATTTATTGCTTTTAGCAGTTTGTGTTTAGTCACACCTATCGAGACAGATGGGCTTAGCTGAGTACCGGTACCTCTCTGTATAATCAGATAATTTACAAACAGCAAACCATACCAGCACTAAGCAGGGCACCGGTCTGGCATTTCTGAAAGCAGTTAAATTTTAACTGCTTTCAGAAATGCCAGACCGGTGCCGTGCTTAGTGCTGGTTAACCGTTAAATTTTAACTGCTTTCAGAAATGCCAGACCGGTGCCCTGCTTAGTGCTGGTATGGTTTGCTGTTTGTAAATTGGCTGTAGCTTAGTTACAAGATGTATGGCCATTATTAGGTCTCAGGCCTTGCAACTAAATTCAGGACAGGTCTCTTTCAGTTTAAACTCCTCTCATCTGTTGTTACGAAATGGCCCACGCCCACCTTTGGGCAATTATTGCACATCAGGCATTCAATGGTAAAGTATGGTGGGGCTAAGAGAATATGGTAATAACAAAACTTTTGGTCTTTATTTCTGATAATCAATACGGTCAAAACTTGCTATTCAAGTGGGCAAATTAAGAGGTGAGGCTTAGACTGAAAGGCCCCTCAGACCTGCTGATTGGTGGTCTAGCAGCCTCGTGGAGTAGCCTATCGCAGCAGTTATCCAACTCTGACCATCTGGTCAGTGGTAGTGGTACCGTAGTAGATGCCAGTAGCAATATAATTCAAGCTGACGAGTAATCAGTAGCGTAGCCAGGGGGGGCGGGGGGGGCTATAGCCCCCCCCATTGGCCTGCCGACCAAAATGCAGAATAAGGAAAATATCAAGTTTTTAGCAATTTTAAGTTTCTCTTTTGCACTAGATTAGACTAAAAAATGCTTTAAAGCATAGTTTGAAACGTTTATTTAGGGGGGGGAGGGGGGCTAATGAACTGCCGACCAAAATGCAGAATAAGAAAAATACCACGTTTTTAGCATTTCTAAGACTGTGTGTTTGCACTGGATTAGACTATTTTGAAACGTTTATTTAGAGGGGGGCTAATGAACTGCCGACCAAAATGCAGAATAAGGAAAATATCTAGTTTTTAGCACTTCTAAGACTCTCTTTTGCACTAGATTAGACTAAAAAAAGCTTTAAAGCATATTTTGAAACGTTTATTTAAGGGGGGGGCTTATAGACTGCCGACCAAAATGCAGAGTAAGGAAAATATCTAGTTTTTAGCACTTCTAAGACTCTCTTTTGCACTAGATTAGACTAAAAAAAGCTTTAAAGCATATTTTGAAACGTTTATTTAAGGGGGGGGCTAATAGACTGCCGACCAAAATGCAGAATAAGGAAAATACCACGTTTTTAGCCAGTAGCGTAGCCAGGAGCTATAGCCCCCCCCCCTCCCCCATTGACATGTCGACCAAAATGCAGAATGGGAAAAACACTACATTTTTAGCACTTTTGATACTGTTTTTTGTACTGGAGTGGACTAAATAGTGATTTAAAACATCTTTTGAAACATATGTTCAGGGGGGGGGGGGTAATTTGTCAAAACTAAAACCAGCAAATAAATGAAAACTTTGATAAATGGTAAGAAATAAGCAATCAAATTTGATTGCAAGTGTAAAAATGCTGAACATAGGTGTCATCAACATATATACTATAAACTAAGGAATAGGGGGGGGGCTATTCAGTATTTGTTAATTAACAATCATTTCTCTCAAATCTCTTTTCATTAGCCCCCACCCCAATTATTTTTCTCAATAAACTGTATGCGAAATAGATTACTCCGTTTGAGTTTTATTGAACTATTCGATTTTGTAATTTACCAGCATCTAAACACGAGAACTAACATTTTACCATTAGCCACCTCCCAAATAGCCCATTTATGCCACCAGTTTAATCTTGTTTGCAGTGCCAATTTCTAAGCCACGTTTTAAAATCATTATTTTTTAATCAAAATAGCCCTAAAATGAAGTTATTTTTGCAAAAATATGCAAAATTTTCGAGCGCTGGGGGCTCCGTCCCCAGACCCCCCAAACAGCCCCCTCCCATTGCAAATTTCTGGCTACGCGCCTGCGAGTAATTACTGGGTAACAATATTATAATTCATTTTTGTCGATAGGTATTATCACTATCAATTTACATACATAGATATAATTTCAAATGTTCAATATCTGACTGCACTGCTGCAGCATCTCGTTACTGGTACTTCAGACTTAAGACTACAATACTAGCTTCGATTGCCATGGTGTACACCTGTTGTGTACCTGGGTGGAATACTGGTTATAAATCTTGCAAAACTTCTGAAAAAATCCCTTTGTTTAAATTTCCATCTGATATTGATAAAAAAGAAAAATGGATAAAATCCATTCCAAGACATAACTGGACTTTGTCGTCTTCTCACAGAGTGTGCATGTTTCACTTTAATGATAGTGATTTTGTGCAAGAGTCATGCGACAAGAAAGATCGACACCGTAACGCTCGAGCCACAGAGAAATTGCAAAGGTTGCGTTTGAAAAGCTCAGCTGTACCCCATATCTTTCCGAATCTTCCTCAGTACTTAAGCAAAGAAAACCCATCACCTCGATCTACAGCTGCAACTTCTTCTGCAAGGTTTGCTAAGCAAAACAATGAAACTGAAGAGTCCGCTAAAAGATTATTGCAGCTGGAAAGTTTTGACAGTTTTGTTCTCTTTAAGGAGAAAATTGAAAAAGAACCTTTACCAAATGGCTACTTCGCTGTTTTTGAAGAGAAGCAGGCATGGTTCCATTACATAAGTGTGATCGAAAAGCAAGCTCCTGTGTTACTCGCTTCTGTCTTAGTAACCGAAACTTTGGAGACTCAAGTGCACGTACGGTCTGCATTTGTACCACACGCAGCTTATCAGCATCTTATGCCATCAAAGCAATTAAAGTCCACCACTCAATTTGCAAATATACTCTCATTATGCAAATCCTTGTGTGATGACTACTGTAGTAACAGAAGTAGCTTTTATCTATTAAAGCTGGCTTTACTGATACTAGAGCAAACCATTTCAGAGGAATCAACTTCTGAGCAGCCTGATGACAGTCTTGTAAACTTGCTAAAATTTGTGATCGAGCAAATAAAACTTATCTAGGTTCCAAAGCAAGGCCGGCGGTATTCGACTGATTTACTAACAGTTTCCTTTCTGTGGCAAATAACAAGTACGTCACTCTACAAAAAATTGCGTCAGTTGCTTGTTTTGCCATCTTTAAGCTTACTACGCAATCTGTCTTCTGGTATGACAGTAGAAAGTGGCAAGTTGGATCTGGAATACCTAAAGTTACGCCAAGCTGAATTAACTCAGCAAGAAAAAATTGTCGTTTTGATGATAGACGAAGTATATACTGCTCAGCGAGTGGAGTACAGCAATGGGTCATTTATTGGAGTCACTGAAGATGGTACACCAACAAAAACTGTTCTTGCTTTCATGATTCAATCTTTAATGGGAAATTACAAGGATGTTGTGTGCCTTATCCCAGTCAACAAATTAGATACGCATTTGTTACGAAGTTGGTTTGATCATGTCATGAATGCTCTTGATGATTTTTGCTTTGTGGTTGCTGTTTCAACGGACAATCATGTTTGCAACAGGTAAACATTTCTTTATATTACTACTATTATCAGTACTACATAGATTGAATATTGAAGTGCTGTACTGGGCTTGCAAGGGCAACCTAGCTGAGAATGATAATGATATTGTGACAACTCACAAGAACAGATAACACTTTTCTATCAAAATAAATATTAAAGCTTATCATTTCTGACTTCTTTTATTTGATACTCCCGTCATCTGATGCACAACTCAAAAATATGATTATACTCAATTATTTTCCATTCTAGCAAAGTTTCCTTCTTTTACTTTTATTGGCTATCGCAAAATCTATTCTAGCCACTGGCATTGGCCGATCTTGCTTCAGGGATTTATTATTTTAAGATTGATCTTTTTTAACAGGAAACTTTTCGTTGATCTTTGTGATGGACATTTATCGAACAGCATTCGACATCCTCTCCGGAAGCAAGAAAGGCTATTTTTGCTCTTTGATTTCACACACAACATGAAGAACATATACAACAATTTTGTAAACAGAAAAATCATGCATCCTCCTGCCAGTGGGCATGAACATCTACTTGGAGAGTCTTGCACTGCAAAATTCGCCCACATTGCTCGCTTGTATGCTTTCGAAGAGGAAAAAAGCTTAAAGATAGCATGCAACTTGAAAAAGGTTTCTCTAAATCCAAGCAGTATTGCTCGAAATTCTCCACAACATGCTTTGGGTAAGTATGTTTGCATTAAAATGACAAATTATATCACAGCATTAGCAATAACAGGTACACCTTGGCTTGTTAATTCAGCTACAACTGAGCATATTATATATATAGTATTAGACATAATCAACTTTTAGCCAAAATCATTTTGATAATTCTAATTCTGGATATAGAGTTGTTGATAACTGGACCAACCGTTGATTAACTTGTGACAATCAAGAATTACTGCTAGGTGAACATCTTTGAAGTGTATTGGTACTTGGTCTTCTAGAAATTCCTTGTCATGCAGCTAATTGTGTTAATCAAGTTGCGTTTTTATGCTTTCAGGCGTGTTCAGTGAATCTACTGCTAGAGGACTGGAGTATTACAGCAAAGATTATCCAGCATTTATGGAAACAGCTCGACACGTGAAATTTATTTGTAATATTTGGAAGATAATGTCTGTGAAATCATCACTCAAAGGTACAGTATTTACAATTTTTTTTAAAATCTGTTGCTATTAAAGAAAGCAGGAGTGCGTGGTAGTTTTCTAGCATTGCATCATTTCAGGTTACTGTCACTCTCAAAGAACGATTGTGTGTATAATTTTCGGATTCCATAAGAGTACAAACCAAGAAAAATATTTATAAAGTAAAACAGGCTACTACTGTATATTCTCAAAATTGTGCACCCCCAAGGAAGTATTATAGCTTTATTCTTTGTACGAGTTGTACCAGCTAACCTGTGATATTTATTAGTTGTAGTTATCGACGCAGCTGACTTATTAGTTCACTAAAAGGGGTACCGGTAGTAACCAGCCACTTTAAATGAAATGCAAATGCAAAAAAAATGCACTGCTCAGTTTCTTCTGCAATTTGTGGATGGTTTGATAAACAGAATTTCTTTTCTTTATTAGCTGAAAGAAAAAGGGATCCAATGTACAGCACTATGAAAGATGCGGAGGAAAGTGTCTCGGGAACTTATCTGCTCGAAGCTAGACAAATTTTTGATGAGTGGCGCCAAACTGGGAATGCTGGACTGACCAACGAGACTTTCACAGCGTGTATTCAGACAATGGGAGCTGTGCCAGAGCTAGCTGAATATTTATTAGACTACCATGGTTTTGAATATTTGCTATCTGGAAAGCTCATGTCCGACCCGATAGAAGGTCGTTTCGGTTGGTACCGTCAGCTAAATGGTGGTAACTTTTTCATGTCGGTAAAGCAAGTACTTGAAGCTGAGAAAAAAATACGCTGTCTAAGTTTGCTTCAAGAACAAATTTTGTTTACTGCTGCTGGCATCTCCAAACAAGATGATGCACCAGTTGATGATCAAGACGATCAAGCAGAAGAAGACGAGCATTCGTGGCTTATCGACTTGCTAGCTACTGCTTCGATAGACGATATACCCGACTCCGATGCTGCTGTGTGCTACTATGTGAGTGGGTATATCGCTCGAAGCATTTCCAGGCGTCGCAAATGCTGTTGCTGCAAAGATTTGCTGATTGGGGGCAGTGACATTCAGACTGCTTTAGACATTCCCGAAAAACACAAAGAGCTGTTTGAAATGGCTAACCGGGGTGGTTTATCTGAACCAACTGAACTTTCTTTTGCAATTACGGCCATTGCAATGCAGTGCTATACCACTGTTGCCTCAGATGTGTCAGCATTAAATAAACTTTTCCGATGCACAAACCAAAGACAAGCATTTGTGAACGCCATGCGAAAAATGGCGCAGTCGAAACCAGCCATATCAAAGTTGTTGAATGTTAAGTGTTCGAGGGGACATGCTGCATTTAATGCAATCGTCTGCAGTATTTTTAACTGCTGTGCTAAAAATGAACTGAAAAGGTTAAATAGCAAGCCCATGCTTCAAGAACCACCTGCCAAAACTTTGCGAAAAGTGCGCAAGTTGACTTCAAAATCATGACGAAACAACAACTAACTGGTCGTACTATGTCACGCAACTTGCTCGTAATTTAATTCATGCTTGTTATTTAGCTCGCAATTTGATTCATGTTTGTTATTTAATGTCAGTGCATACTGCATATCAGTGTAATTTATTTTTTTGTGTTAATTAGGTATACGGTAACTTACTTTTTGTTTATTTTTTTTGTTACTGCTACCGTAATTTCAAGTGCAATAGGTATTACAAGGTTTATTATCACTATAGAAAAGGTATTCTGAATTGTTAATAAATCATTTGTATTATTGCAAAATTTTGCAAATTGGCTGAACTAGGAAGTAAACCCAGGTCTGTCGAGCTGAAATTGGCCAACATTGAATATATATTTTTAAAACATCATCATAATGTGTAAACGAACATTGGTGCTTTCTTGTCAGATAGTACCTTTATTGAAAACAAATTTTTGTTGATGACCCTACTGTTGTCCACCTTCTAATGGAGTAAGCAATCCCGTAGTTGTAGATATCCCTGACTACAGTGTACTAAAATTAGGTAATGAAGTAATCAATAATCAACAAAAAATACCACAACCAGAAAAACACTATAAAGTACATAATCCAACCATTCCCTGCGCCCAGTACTTAAATTGTAAAATTTTGCATGGGGGGACGCTTTTGCAGCCTTGACTGAACCTTAGTGAAAATCAGGCGCGTAGCCAGGATTTTGCAAAGGGGGCTTTTTTGGAAGTTTTCGCCGAAATTCAAAGGCTTTTTCTGGTCGAAATCAGAATTTTTCTTCTACATCACTATTCCCGCGGAATTTGGTGCTGCATTCGACCGGACCTTGTAGGTCTTTTTCGTCCCTTCAACCAGCACTCAAATCTTGATGGGGGACGCCTAAATCTCGATGGGGGGAAGCTCAATCTCGACGGGGGTCGCGTCTCTCCCCCCCGTCCAGTACTGCCTGCGCCTATTAAAATTACTAACACAGAAAATGTTGACAAACAGACAGAATTCAAAGTGATTCAATAGTGCATTCTAAATTAAAACAATTAGGAAGACTGCTGACCTAAAAATTTTTACTGAAAACTTAAATCAATATTCTAAATTTTGAAACTAACCCAAACATGTAACCCACACTCTAAAACTAAAATCTTGACCTTACAATGCGCGAGTGAATAATCGTCATTTGCGTTTTGCTCTAATCAACATAAAATTTCTTGGAGAAGTAGTCACTTTCAAGCAATTATTGCTGCTCTAACAACTTCAAAAAATGCAAAACAGCTTGCCTGTAAATCAAATACTTTACCGGCTAATCTACAAATCATACCGGTACCTTACATCTCTCAGAAGAACGATCAGAGGTGGGCGGCGCAAGTCATAAAAATTGCACCGCAACCGTTTCCGCAAACCCCCAAAAATAATTACGACGCAAGAGCAACAACATGCGCAAAGTGACATTTTGAAAAGTATAATTTCAAAGGTGGATTTGCACAGTATCCGTTTTCGTCCGCTCTTGTTGGTTTTCGAACTTATTTTTCTTCTCCATGAAAAAGTATATTGTTTTTCGTCCGCAGTTTTTTACGTCTAGATTCTAACCAGACCGTCTCATTTTAGGGCCTGTCTACACTGTGCGTAAAATCGTCAGCTTACGAGCGTAACTTTAGTTTGCTTTAAAGGAAAATTACGTAAGCCCAGGCGTACCACCTTACGGGCGTAGCACCTTACAAGAGTAAAATTGCCGGCGAAAAAACTTTGCTAAAAAAGCAAATTTTTTTCGCCGATATGCTCGTATAAGCTCACAATTTGCGAAAAAATTTAAAAACTAGTTTGCCAGGTCTCAAGGTAGGTTAAAATTAGGTTCATATGTTTTGTTGAAAAAAGTTGATTTTCAAAAGTGAAAGTATGCGTGTTGGTTTGAAATAGCCTAGTTTCACATGAAAATGGTCAATTTGCGGCTCTATAAGATAAAACTTGCAAAAAAGAGGCCTAGGTCGATAGGCCCAGAAGTGAATTATGAATTGTTTGTTGTTGCGTGACATTTGGTTAGCCTATTCCAAGTAAAGAAATTTGAAAATTAAAACTGATGTGTGTTGTGGCAATGTAGATCACAGTCCAGATCAGGGGGACTTGCTCAGGCCAAAATCAGTACCGGTAGGCCTACCTGTATGGTCTGGTAGGTCTACGTCTTGGTGGTACCCGTACTTAGCGTGTATTACACCACATTGTTAAAGTAAACTGGTAATTCTAGCGTGATAGCTGCTGTAGGCTAGTTTACTTCAAAAGGTTTAACCCACTGGTGCACTTTGTAGGTGCAGTGATGCTGTATAGCAGATATGCAAAGTTAAAAAATCAGTCTGCCAATAAAATCTAGGCTCTGATTTTTTATATCAATGAAACTCAAAAGTATTAGAGCCTACAGTATCAGTTAGCCTACAGTAATAAAAGTAGAGTTAAAATGCAATAATCCAGGGGTACTCCAGTACTAGCCTACTGATATGATGGGCTGTGCAGTAGCAGCTATACAGGCATGTAAAATGAATATATTTTAAGATGTCCACACCTATAATTATTCAGCAACTATCAGGTTTTGATTAGACTTGTACAAATAGTTGAATTACAGACACTCTCAAGCCAATAGGTTTGGCCTACTGTCAGTGTCAATAAGATAGTGAAGTCAAAAGTTTTTATATTCTGCAATCACTTTTCAGAATTGTAAATTAAGACTCTATTACCAAGGTTTTAGTGTAGTGAACAAATACAGTAGTAACTGTGAGTGCTTGGAATTTAGCAAACTTATCAATGATATGGTACTTTTGGGCCAGACTCAAACAGACTTGCTGATGAACTTAAGAAGCAATGTTGATCTTTAATGCTCAAACATTTCAAGAATAATGACCAATTTAACAATGGCATTGTCAGGTTTTCAAGGTTAGTTATGTGGTGTAGTCCTAGATTGACAATCTTTACCAGCTCTTTGAGCTTTTACTTAAAAAAAAAACTTCAGGCATTTTCAAAATGAAAATAAAAAAACAGATTTGGAAGTTTCATCTAAATCATTTGCTTTTATTTAAAATAATCATTTAAAATTAGCTGTGGGTCAAAGATAATTCGTCACTTTTAAAGTTTTTTTGATGTGATGGTGTGACAAGACAGTATTTACATCACCGCAACTTGAATACACAACTTCAAGTTTCTTGTAATATATGAGTAGCATTGCTTGTTTTTCTTAGGTGCAACTAAGATTTTAAAGTGTCATATTTTTCAAATTAAAAGGTGCACCAATGATACTTAAGGTTTTTAAGAAATCCAACTTGTGTCTTATACTCTGATGCATTTAATCTATACTTCTGGTTATGCTCTCTTACTGCCAGTTGATCAAGTGGTAATGCATTGGTCTCTAGAGTGGAGGTCTGAGATTTAAATCAGCCTGGTCAAATCGAACACAGCGTTGCCAGTGGCTTTGTATCGCTGCAACATTTCTTTGAAGGCAGCTATGTTGCTCGGGTGCAATGTTGCTGTGATGGGCCCTGCCAACTCTTCGTGCGCTTCAACGTATTACAGCATCTACTGTATAATGAAAGATTTGATTTGATTCTCTTCATGATTTCATTCAGAGTTAAACCATTTAAATTTTTTTAAAGTATTTTACAGTTTAATAAATTTAATGTTATGTAGTGCACCTTATAGTTTGGTGCACTTTGTGCCTAAAAACAAATGCTATAGAAGCCATTTGGTGCGCTTTATGCTAGAAAATAATTATTACAGAAGCCATTTATCGATACTACGAAAGTGCGTCCAATAACAGCTACATGTTCCAGTTTACTGCGCCTTGTGGTCCAAAAAATACTGTAGTAATATCTTTGCTAAAATTACTTTTGATAGAATAAATTATTCTTTGTTTAGTGTTAAAAAAAGTTGTTTTTTTGTTATAATTTATGCTTATTTGGTCTGATAGCTTTGTTCTGTATTGTACTACCAGTACTTTTGTTAGATTTTAATGTGACCAGTTTGATGTAAGAAGATTGTACTTTCCTTAGATTTCAATGTGACCAGTTTGATACAAGAACATTTGATGAAGCGGCGATATGGTTAGAGTTTTGCGTCAAACATCTTTCGAGTCTGATTTGGACTAAGATTTAAATTGGCCAAGTTAAACGTTTTGTGTCAACTGGTTGCCTCTAAAAATTTTGGACTCTTCTTTGAGTGCATGTGGTTTATGCACAATTGGTACGTTTTTGATATGTCTACTGCTGATTGCAGTTTTGGACACTTTGCAGAATTTTGAACTTTTTCTGGTAGGAGTAATTATTTGTTTACTGTAGGTCCTCCAATGTGTAGAAAATGATCGGAAGATTATTGGAACTGCAAGAGTGAAAACCAAAAGCCATCAAGTTCCATTAATGTTTGTTGTGTATTTCTTCAACATGCTTCATGGTCATGACACCCTACTGAAAATTAATCATGGTTTGGGTTAAGTGCTGTTGACTAAACATATGGCATTTTCTCTTTTAGTGAAAAGAGTGAAAAGCAGAAGGAAAGCCATCAAGTTTTAGTAGTGTTTGTTCTGTATTTCTTCAACATGCCTCATGGTCAACACACTGTAATGAAAACTGCTCATGTTTTGAGTTAAGTGCTATTGGCAAATTTTGAGACATTTTATTTTTTTCCCACCATGAAATCAACCAAGACGTTGGTGATTATTAATGCTTCTTCGAGTTGCTGCTTGACTTTTCCAGGAGCCAGGCATTACTCATGTCCAAGTTTTATAATCGAAATGTTGGTGATGTATAAAACAATATTTGCTTTCTGAGACTGATTTGATATTGACATCATTTTTAATTCTTTAGTTATTTTTTTCTTATTTTCATGTCGTTTTCAAGGTTTAATGTACATTTATGAAATTTTAAAGCAAATTTGTCTAGTATCGCTTTTATGCCACCCTATGAGTTATAACTTTTAGAAATTAAATTTTGTTATCAATCTAAAATTGGGTTGCTTACTCATAAATTGTTTTGCTCCTACGTATTTGAAAGTTTGAATTAGCTCTAGTTCTGATTTGGTAAGTGCTAGGTATAGCTTGCTTGTCAATGGTGATAATAATTGGGTTTAAAATGTAACTAGCTTTAGCTTTGCTAGTAGATCTATCGTACGACAACCGTGTGTTCGTATGCATCACTCAACGTATTGAATTCGTTGCCACTATCTCGCAAGAAATATGAAATTGAAAGTTTTTTTTTTTAAGAAATGTATGAGAGCATAAACTTATTGATTTTGCCTTGGAGGATGTTGCCACTGTTTGATTCCTTAATTTGAAGCTTATTTTTGTAGTCTTTATACGTCTGTTGTGTGTCATTGGGTATTGAGTTAATTTCCGTAAAGTTGTTTTGTTTCTACTTCAGGGGGAATATGATTATTGTTTATTTTTATTGTAACTTAATACCTTAGTGTGTTGCAACCTATTTTTGCCGTTTTTGCTAGCAAAACTCTTCTGATGAATTTTTCAACAAGTTTTGATTAAACCTATGAGACAGCTTTTACTTTAAGCAAAACTCTTGTGATGAACCTTCCTACAAGTTTTGCTTAAACCTCTGAGGTAGCTTTTGCTTTACACTTATTTATACATCAATGGTAATATATTCTTGTCTAACCTGTGCTTATATCTACGTGAAGCGACAAGCAGATGAAGGGTCCCTCACTCCCTCCGAAGCAATATATTCGTAAGAGATGCCCGATATGTTACTTTCTGAAATTTTAACTACTTTGCGCTTAGAATTTTGTACTTTTACTGGCAACAAATTTAGTTCATTGAGTTTTTGAAAATATTGAATACACTAAGTTGTATTACAAAAGTTGCTATATCTGTCTTATTGAGAGAATACAAAAGTTTCTCCTCGAAGTACAGTATACTTATTGAATGTTCTTGTCGCACTATCAATTTTCTACAATTTTTTAGTGGTAACAATATTACTGCAGTGTATGGTAATTGAAATTTTTTAGCTACCGTAGTTGGCCTTCTTCGTTTTATGTTTTATGAAAGTGCAATTAGCTGGACATCTGTGACCTTTTTCTCAATCTTCGGCTAAAGCTAGGGTAAGCATTTCTCCGAATAAGTTTAGGTTTAGCGGGTGAGGGATTGAATCCAAAAATTTCATTATCAAATTCTTGTGCGTTACTGTGTTACAAAACTACCAGAGTGGTAGAAAAAAAAAGCGTTCATTGGAAGTGTTTGTGTGAAAAAAAATGAATACTGCAATAAGCATGTCAACAAAAATTTTAGTCATGAAATCAGGAGTTATAATGCAATTGAATCTGATTGATTACAAAGAGTTAACACAAACCGCTTGGGGGTAGGAGTCAACATAATAATGATAAAATGCGTTTTGTTTTCGCACAAGGGATTAATTGCGGAAAAGATTGTAATTGAATATCATATTGCATCACTTATTCACCCATTATACGCGCAGTCAAACCGTTTGACAATTTGAGACGATAACCTATATGTGCATGCTACGCATCATGCACCGTCTATTGTGTTTCCAAGGCTGAACTGGATCAAGTTTATATAAAAGTTGATATGGGGGAGAGGCGAAAGACGCTCAAAATTTGGCTTAAACGGACACGGAACAGAGGTGGTGGAGTCGAGGGCACAAGCCTCGAGGCCAACGACACAAAAAAAATATCTGCGGCCAAAGACAGCCCTTCCGAGGACAGACCCATTATAGGGCAAGGACACAGGTGCAAGTGTTCTCCAGAAAAACTAATAATGCCTTCAAAATTTTTTTTCTCGCGATCTCAAAAAAAGGTTTTCAAAAAAAATTTTTAGGTGATCTCAAAAAAAACAAAGTCAAAAAATCTTCAAAATAACAAGGTCTGCAAAAAAATTTTTCACGCGTTCTACAAAATTTTAAGGATTCGAAAAATACTGCTGTCCTCGAGCCGAGGACAGGCAATTTTCGAAGAATGGAGGCTTCGAAGACAAGGTCTTCAAAATGTGTCCTCGAGGACTCCACCTCTGTCAACGGAATGTAACAGTAGAACTGAAAAACAGTTGAAAGCTGAAAAAAAATGTACCCTGCAAAACATTGCGATCAGATCTTTCCACCGAGTCACCCTCCGCTAAGAGGAATTCAAAAGAGGAAAACCGGACCTTTGAAACCAGCCTCTAGTGCCCATCATTGGCCTATAAGTTAAGTTTTGTAATTTTGTTGTATTCACCAAGTTGCTTTGGCCAGGAGACAGCAAAAAAAAACTTTCGGTCTTCGAGTTAAGCTGCCACGTCTTGTCTACCTTGTCTACCACATACTGTGGAGTCTTCACGCTGTCCCTTTTTATGGCTGAACGCTAAGCAAAGAATCGAACCCAGATCTAGCGTTTCAGTAAGAGACGCTCAACCACTGATTGGTGCAAATTTTTTTTTTTTTTTCATCCAACAAAATCTTCGCTACCTAAGACAATACTACTTCTCGTGATGCATAATCTGATCCAAATTTAATCGAAACAACAAAGAATTGTAATAAATCTGTGATTTCCGTCATCCAATTCAGCACAATATTATGGCCACCCACAGAATACGCTGTTAAGCCGTTACGCTCGTAAGCACCGTTTTGTATAGTGTAGACACCTTCGACGTTTGAGGGTTAAAAATTTTGTACGCACAGTATAGACAGGCCCTTAGACAAAGGTTTTCAGAATAAAGATTTTTGTAAAGGGGTACAGTTCTATTTTGGAATTCGCTCCCATCGTTCATACACGAAATTTTTGAAGAAAATTTTTATCACGAGGTTATACAGTTTACTTAGTGCAGATATGGAGTTACAAAAATGCTTACGAAAAAAGCGCATACTTTTTCATGGAGAAGCAAAAATGTACGAAAACGAACAAAAGCAGACGAAAAAGGAATACACTGTAAATCCACCTTAAAGGGGAACTCCGGCCTAGCGAGGCTATATATCATAAAATACACCACAAAATTCTAAAACGTTTGCAAAAAAAAACGAACTCGCTACGTTTTATAGTTTTGATGAAATCCGCAAAAAACTGCGTGAACCGCAAGTCGATTCTGATTGGCTAACACTCTGATGACGTACGTGTGTACTTTGCCTTTCGCTCATAGTCACTAACCTCAGGTATAAAGATTGCAAGTACGTTTTAATTTTTTAGCAAAGAATGCAATACAAGCGCTTCTACTTCGGAGTTTTTAGTCTTAACTAGCAATTTTATGCCTGAACAATATAACACACGTGTTCTGAACATGGAAGTTTCCGCAGTACATTTGTCTAGCCTAGTAATATCCAGCTACATTGCATAGGTTAAGAATATGATATCATATAATAAAATAACAAGTGGTTACAGACAGTAGCTGTTAACAGAATGTCTGAACAACAATACGATAGAAAAGTAAATGATCAAGACCCTATTCAATAGGACTACAACTAGTCTGGGTATCTTGTACAATGTTGGTACAGGTTGAACCAGTACCGGTAGGTTTTGATTAGCAGTTATGCAATTGTCAGGTACTGTACTGGTATTGCCAGTTACTCAATATCTAATTGTTTGTTGTTTTTTTTGTATTGTGCACTTTGGTAATGGTGAAATTTTTTTCACTTGGTGTAATTTTTCTGTGATGTTGACTAAACAAATTACTGGGTTCTGTACTATAGCTGTTTTAGTCTCAATATGTGAAGGATTCCCAGCTCAAAGTATGAATTGCTTCTTGGGTCGCAGGCACTAAAGTACTGTAGCAATAGCATTGTAAAGCTTTTCTAACATTAAACTTAAAACAGCTTAGCAGTAAAATTCTAGGCTTGCTGTATTATGATAGAAAATATACCGGTGCGGCAGCACAAGTGAAATACCCTTGTACTGGTAGTAATACTACCGGTACCACTCTACCAGTACTTCACAGTTCACGTCTAGACGTGCTTGGGTTATGGCAATTTGGCACTGGCACTCCAAATTAAGCCAGAGTAGATATTGGACAATAGTCTAATATTTTCTACACTGACAATCGTTTTGTAAAACGTGTAGGCAGTGTCTAGATCACTTTTTGTTTTTGCTCTTCGATTTGCTATCTCTCAGGTTGGCATCGCTGCCTAACTCTAATGCAAGCAAGGTTCTGAAGAAAAAAAATTAAAAAACACAGCGTGAGTTAAGCTATTCTCGAGATTTGCCAGACGCGCTCAGTGCGAATCGACCCAGCCGCGCAGCTGAGCACACGCGCGCCCTTACCAATACACCACAAACGCAACGCCGCAGATTTGTCAAAATGCCGTTTTTAACTCGAATTAATGAGAAGAAAAGCAATAGATCATAATGACCGGGGCTGAGCCTTTTCATATTGGAAACCGGTGCTCTAGATACTACCAAAAGTTCAAGTAAATTTACTCCTGTACAAACGTTGTGTAATAACTGTACGCACAGTTGAGAAAACTGGCAGTATACTGTACACAATAACATAACTGCTAAAACCTACCGGTACCGGTTCAACCTTTACAAGATACCCAGACTAGTAGAAGGTTCACTAAAAGGGTCTTAGTAACCCTTCGTTTTTATCACGTTGCTGTTCAGTCATTCGATAAACCGCTACTGTCTGTAACCACTTGTTATTTTATTATATGATATCATATTCTTAACCTATGCAATGTAGCTGGATATTACTAGGCTAGACAAATGTACTGCGGAAACTTCCATGTTCAGAACACGTGTGTTATATTGTTCAGGCATAAAATTGCTAGTTAAGACTAAAAACTCCGAAGTAGAAGCGCTTGTATTGCATTCTTTGCTAAAAAATTAAAACGTACTTGCAATCTTTATACCTGAGGTTAGTGACTATGAGCGAAAGGCAAAGTACACACGTACGTCATCAGAGTGTTAGCCAATCAGAATCGACTTGCGGTTCACGCAGTTTTTTGCGGATTTCATCAAAACTATAAAACGTAGCGAGTTCGTTTTTTTTTGCAAACGTTTTAGAATTTTGTGGTGTATTTTAGGATATATAGCCTTGCTAGGCCGGAGTTCCCCTTTAATTGACTCAAACTGCACTCGGTTAAGGTACGATACCAAAACGTTATTCAAAACAAATTATGCACGCTACCAATTAGTAAACAACAAAAAATTATTGATTTTCTCTCAAAAATACAAACATTTGGGAAAATGCGCATCGCTCAACCCCGCTCGCATTGGGTGAAGAACCTCTTAAACTAATGAAAAAAGACGCCTAACACTTGTAGTTAAAAGATTTGGGGTGTTAAATTCCACTAACAAAGTTGTCACGTGATGACAAGAAAACAACTTCGCAGTCGTTGTTTTTTCTAATGGCCCGTCAAAAAAATTGGTGACCAACTTCAATGCATTTGTGCCCCTGGAGCAATTAGCATCACTCTCTGACGAATGGAGCATGCTAAAAAAATTATTATGTTTTTTGTTTGAAAAAAAGCCATCTAAGTATTAAAAGCTACCAATGCTGTCACTCTTGCTAGCAATATCTTTTAAATCTTTCCGGTCTAGCAAAAAGGTTGTAAATACTAATTTTTGCTGTTTCTTGTTTTAATTTAGGTATAAGACGTAAGCCTGCTTCCGTTGCAAGTAACGCGTAACATTTTGCCCAACGCAATTTTAAGATTTTTTAGGAACAGGTAAATTTCAAGCAGAAAAATTATTGTTTTGACGTTTGCAGGCCAGAGTTTTAAAGTTTAACCGTTTTGCGTGCTTCAAGCACGCAAAACGATTGAAAAAAAATATTGTTGTAATTGTCTTTCTAGAACTGTCTTTATTGTCATTAAAATTTCATTCAATGATTGTCAACCTAAAACTATAGGTTTTCGTGTTTCGACCAGTAACTTAGGCCATCTTCACGCCTAGCATTTAGATTATCGATAGCTCAATCGCACTGTATACCACAATAATAAATTGTATAGATGAATAACTTATGCTTCTAAATGCTAGCCGTGAAGATGGCCTAAGTTACTGGTCGAAACACGAAAACCTATAGTTTTAGGTTGACAATCATTGAATGACATTTTAATGATTCTAATTTGCTGCTAATTTTTAGTTTAGTCTTTATTGTCTTTCTAGTAATTGTCTTTCTAGTTCTAGAAAGACAATTACAACAATATTTTTTTCTTTCAATCGTTTTGCGTGCTTGAAGCAGGCATGCTTGAAGTACGGTAAACGATTAAACTTTAAAACTCTGGCCTGCAAACGTCAAAACAATACAATAATTTTTCTGTATGAAATTTTATTTCGCTACCATTCTTTGAAATAGTTAATTGAAAAATTTGAAAAATCGGCAAAATATTTCAGAAAAAAGTTACAGCAAAAGAAGGCCATTGTTGTGAATTCAATTGAAGTTTTACAAGCAATAAACGAATGCAATTTTGCATGACGAGGCTTTCATGAACTTATCTCGTCAATGCTTTTCTAAAGTTTAATCTCAGTTGATTTAAAAACAATCATTTTTAATCGTATTTGAATTGCACTCAATATTGCAAAAATACTTGCGTGGCAAGTGTTGAAAAATAAATTGCGGCGCGAGCGCTATCGCAAGTAAAATGGTTGCGGCGCAAATGCCCACCTCTGAGAACGATAAGCTATCTATCTAGCTATCCCTCTAATCTCCTTATAACCCGCTGTAAATGGTGCATCACTTCATTTTCCAATACATTCCAAGAACAAATAAACTAAAATTTGTGAAAATTTAAGAACTGCCTAAATCAAAAGTTCTTTGGTTCTTATGAAAAAGAAGACAGTGTAATTCACTCACCTTGACATGTTTCAGCCATGGGATTACCAGCATCCACAACTATTATATTAATTTTTAACAAAAACATTTGCGCAATCATATCGCTTATATAATCATATTTGATACCTTGTTGCCGTTCAAGCCATGCTCAAAGGAAACAAAATACTTTTTTTCGCACGTTTGTTAAAATAGCACAGATAAGGTGCTGGCAATTTACTTCAATCAATTTTAGATCAAACAGTATAGTTTGTAATTGAACCTAATCTGTTAAACATTTTTATCTCCCTTAACAAAAACGAAGAGCTATTAACCCTCACCCTAAAAACCGAAAAGGAAACGAAAAAAGATTACAGAAAACACCAACAAGAAAACAAGCAAGGGAGTATATATTGTTGGAGAAAATAAAAACAAGCCCAAAATAGATTGATTGTAGGCAAAACCTCAGAGCATATATAGAAAACGTAGAAAAACTGGAACATTTTGTTGCGGATCAACTGGCCTAGCTCGTCAATATTATATTCATTAAGGTATAGTAGTGCTACTAGCGATTAATAGGTAGTAGTCAGTTGTTGGGGTTATAGCACATTAAGTACATATTCTGAGAGGATAATGGAACACCATAAAATGAGTAACGAAATACTAATACCGAGCATAGCAAAATATTTACGTACACCAAGCTTCAACAAACACTTGAGTAAAAAAAATAAGTTTTCAGCAAAGTTTTGAACTGAGTTAAGGATTCAGCATTTTTAATATATAGGTAGGTAAATCGTTCCATAACCGAGGACCACTTACACTAAATCTACGATCACCAAGTTTCGAAGAAGAGCGAGGTACAGCTAAAAGATTTGTTTCACAAGAACTTAAGGCTCGAGTAGGTACATGCATGGTACATGTCTAGATATTAAATCAACTAGATATGAAGATGATTGACCATTCAAAATTTTAAACATTTGCACCAAAAATTTGAATTTAACTCTATGCTGGACAAGCAACCAGTAAAAAGAGATTTGATTTGATTGCTGTGTAATGAAAATCTATAAGTAATTAGCATACACTGTAATAGCGCTCAATAATTTCAGACAAACTACAAAAACCGTTCATGAAAGGGACGTTCAAAAATAAGGCAATCTTCAATTTAAATTAAAAGTCAAGAATTTGGGCACACTTCGAGACAAAAATAAAATGTTGTTGACTTATAAATGCATTTTTCTGGCCCGTGCTCGTGTTTCTATATACCGGTACAGTTGCAATATAATAGACATAATCATAGATGGGCACAAGTCCGTTAATCGTTAATCCGTTAATAACGAAGCTAACATTTTCATTAACTCGTTAATCCGTTAAAAAGTTTTTTCATGTTAACGGACTAAATTAACTTCCGTTAAGTGCTGTTAACGGACTAAAGTAACTTCCGTTAAGTTCTGTTAACTTCCGTTAAGGTTTTTATCGTTCATATCTTGCAGCTTCGTTATGCATTTGAACTTGTTTTTATCTTGAAATTAGGTTAGACTGTAAAATGTAACTTTCAAAACACAAAAAGACCACCACAGCAATAAATATTTCCTTACAATCAGCTCAACAGCGTCAATACGTGTTCTAGAAGCGAGTGAACATAAAGAAAATGTAAATTACACGCAAAATGTTAACGGATTAACGGACTTTATTAACTTCCGTTAATTAAAGCTGAAAATAACGGATTAACGTTGACGGAGGTGTGAAGTTTGTTAACGGACTAGTGGTTAACGAAGCTAACGTTTTGCATTAACTTGCCCATCTATGGACATAATCATGGCCTATGCATAAATACTAAAGTGCTGTAGATGATGAATTGAAAACAACCTTCAATTTAACTCACCAGGACCAGGTTGTATAGAACTTTCTGTGCGAAATAAATACATACAAGAAACGCTGATTGCGTCATGTTTTAATTTAACTTAATTGGGACTTCCGCGACGCTTTGCGTCGGAAGTCCTTATGTTTTTTTTCCGTGAAAAATTACGAATTCATAAACAAAGTTTGAAAACGCTATAATTTTGAAACGGCTAGAGGTGGAAACTTGGAATTTGGAACTTAGATGGGGCACATCAGGGACACATATAAATCCTTCTTGGGGCAAATTTTGGAGGCAATCAGTCACGTGATACGGGTTTACGAGTCAAAACATGAAATGCCAATTGAAAGTTTAAACAGCTCTAGCTCGAAAACTAATGGCACTAGGGGAATAAAACTTTCGAATTTAGAAGCGCCTGGGCATGCACTTTCAACTCTCAAAAATAAAACCATGACGATTCATTTATATTTATGACGATTCATTCTTTATTTATTTATTTAGTTATTCAGCAAATCACATTATGGTGACAAATACTCCAAAACCACCATAGCTAGAAACTTGAAATTTGGACAGATTATAAGTCTATACATGAACTTGCGTCCAGTGGCGGATCTAGAAATTTTTGGTGGGGGGGGATTTTAAGCACAAAACTTCAAAAATTCGGATGTCTTCACCAAAATTGAGAGTGATTTTTCGGCCGAAATCGGAAATTCAAACGTTTTTTTCGCCCAAAATCAGGTGATCTCCAAAAAAAAAAAAAAAAAAAAAGGTCTTCACCAAAATTGAGAGTGATTTTTCGGCCGGATTCGTTAGGTTTAGGCTGGTGCGGGGGGATGCATCCCTAACTGGAGCCGAATTATAAGAAATAGAGGTTGATTTTTCGGCCAAAATCGTTACTTTTAGGCTGGTGGGGGGATGCATCCCCCCATCCCCCCCCTAAATCCGCCACTGCTTGCGTCCCTGCAATTTTGGAGGCGCTACGTCACGTGATTTGGGGCATATGCACCCCAAACTTGTGACAGCGAAGTTTATTAAGTGATTTTAGTCACACCAAAGCTAGAAACTTGAAATTTGTACAGATGATAAGTCTATACATGAACTTGCGTCCCTCCAATTTTGGAGGCGCTACGTCACGTGGTTTGGGGCTTATGCACCTTAACCTTGAGACAGCGAAGTTTATTAAGTGAATTTAGTCACATACTCGCGCGTGATGCCGTGGCCGAATGGTTTAAGGCGCCAGTGCTGAATCCTAAGACCTAGGTTCAATTCTCTAGTTGGCCATCGCTTTTATCAAACTAAGATTATATTGAATCTAGCATATTAATTTTTTTTCCATTGTGACAAAATCGTTTATAATATTTTTTGTTTGACGCTACATATGATTAGAGGGTATCAGGTTTTATTCTCTGTGAAGACGTCCCAAAAATCAGCTTTTTAAGACCTCAAGCTAGCGCACTAATTTTTTTTTGCTACCACTAGAAATTTTAAGATAAGAATATTTTGACATACTTTGGGGTAGTCACCTACGCGCGCGTGCTGCGGTGGCCAAATGGTTTAGGGCGCCTGTGCTTGAAACATAAGACCTGGATTCAATTATCTAATTGGCCATCGTTTTTATCAAACCAACATTATATCGAATCTAGCATATCAATTTTTTTTCGATTACGACAAAATTGCTTGCAATATTTTCTGTTCGACACTAAGTATGATCAGAGAGTATCAGGTTTCATTCTCTGTGAAGACGCCCCAAAAAACACTTTCTTAACACCATAAGCAAGCGAGCCACTTTTTTTGGGTGTCAGAAGAACTTTTTAGGACAAAACTATTTTGACATAATTTGGGGGGCCCATCCCCCAAAACCCCCAAATGGATCCAATCAAATATCAATGTTTTGACGGCTTAATGCTAGGGTGCTACATGTTTGATGTCAAGAGACAATAAAGAGACAAATACCTTGACACAGTTTCAGGAAACCACCCTGACGGAGACCTCCCCCCAAGTGGCCACCCCAAACATCAATTTTTTGAATGACTTAATTTAAGGTGCCAGTGTTTTTTTGATTTCAGTAGATATTTAAGAGACAAATATTTTAACGTGGTTTGGGGGTGGAAGAGGGGCTTCCCAACTCCCCTCAAGGACCAGAATGGGCCCCCAAAAATCAATTTTTCCAGAACGTAATTTTTAAGGTGCCAGTGTTTTTTGATATCAGTAGATATTTAAGAGACAAATATTTTGACTTGATTTGGGGGTACCACCCCCCTCGGGGACCCCCAAAAATCAATTTTGAATTGTCTCGGGCTTGGGCACTATTTTTTTTTGATATCAGCACATTTCTAAGACACGAATAGTTTGGCATAGTTTGAGGTATTACCCCGGAGGACCCCCCCAAAATGGACCCCCCAAAAATTAATTTTTTGATTGGCTCAAACTAAGGTGCCAGTTTTTTTGATATCAACACATACTTAACAGACAAATCTTTTGACATAGTTTGGGGGTGCCAACCTCCCCTCAGGGACTCCTCAAATAGACCCCCCAAAACCCAATTTTTTGAACGACCTAATTTACGGTGCCAGTGTATTTTCATATCAGTAGATATTTGGAGGCAAATAGTTTGACAGAGTTTGGGGGTACCACCCCGCTGAGGCCCCCTTCCAAATGGACCCCCAAAAAAACAATTTTTTGAATGGCTCAAGCTAGGGTGCCAGTGTTTTTTGCTGTCAGTACATATTTAAAATACAAATATTTTGCCGTGGTTTGGGGGTATGGCCCCCTTCGGGGATTCCCCAAAACCAATTCTTTGAACGACTTCATTTACGGTGCCAGTGTATTTTGCTATCAGCAGTAGATATTTTGGAGTCAAATATTTTGACGTAGTTTGGGGGTGCCGCCCCCCGGGGACCCCCCAAACTGACCCCCCAAAATCAAGTTTTTGATTGGCTCAAGCTAGAAAACTAGTTTTTTTTAATATCACCACATATCTAAGTCACGAATGTTTTGACATCATTTGGGAATACCCGCCCCTTTGGGACCCCCCCTAAAATGAACCCTCCATATATTAATTTTTTTGTTTGGCTCAAACTCGGGTGCCAGTTTTATTTTTCGATATCAACAGATACAACAGACAAATATTTCGACATAGTTTGAGGGTGCCACCCCCCCAGGGACCCCCAGGTGGACCCCCAAAAATCAAATTTTTGCCCGACCAAATTTACGACGCATGTGTTTTTGATACCACTAGATATTTCAGAGGCAAATATTTTGACAGAGTTTGAGGGTACCAACCCCCCCCCCCCCCAAACGGACCCCTTAAAGATCAAATTTTTTCAACGGCTTCTGTTAGAGTTCTAGTTTTTATTTGATATTATGAAATATTGAAAAGACAAACACTTGGACATACTTTGAAAGTGCTATCCCCCCGAAAATCCCCAAATGAACCCCACAAAAATCAATTTTTGAACAATTTAATCTAAGGCTTCGTTTTTTTTTTTTGATATTAGTAGGTATTTAAGCGACAAAAATCTTGCCATAGTTTGGGGGTACCCTCCCCCCAAAAACTCCCAAACGTCATTGCGTTGAACGGCTTAAGCTAAAACTCCAGTTTTCTTGTACATAATATGGGGTACCACACCCCCGGAAATCCCCACGTAAACCCCACAAAAATCAATTTGTTGAACTTAAGCTAAGGCTCCAGTATTTTTTACATCAAAAGATATTTAAGAGACAAAATGTTTGACATGGTTTTGAGTACTCCCCTCCGGAATCTTCCCAAATGGACCCCCAAAAATCAATTATTTTGAACGGCTTGATCTAGGGCGCTAGTTTTTTTGGATATCAGTAGATATTTGAAAGACAATGTTTTACATGGTTTGGGGGTACCAACCCCCAAATGAACCTTCCCAAAAATCCCTTTTCAAAAGCTAAATTTAGCAATTGATTTTAGTCAATTGGGTTCATATGCTGAGCTGGCATAATGATTAAAAGCGCCAGGGTTTGAAATTGTGGAGAATGAACTGAGCTGGGTTCAAATACTTAGTTGGATATCGGTTTTACCCAAACCACAAATGATTTAAAATCAACATTTATTTTTTTCATGAGACAAAATCACTTTGTTTGCATTGCATACGATTGAGTTTTACAGAAATATCGGTAACCTTCAAAGTATGACGGGGAGAATCAGTCGCGTAGCCAGGGTTTCGCAAAGGGGGGGGCTTTATTTGAAGTTTGATTCAACCGTAAACGAACTTGACCCAAATTTTCATTAGTCTTGAATTGGATTGAGGTAATTGTTCAGTGAAAACTAGGTGATCTCAAAAAAAAAAAAAAAAGGTCTTCACCGAAATTCAGAGCGTTTTTCTGTCCAAAATCAAGTAATCTCCAAAAAAAAAAAAAGAAGGTCTTCATATGCACTGACACCCACTTCTACTCGTCATCGTCATCTCACGATCTTCTCCTACTCTCAATCGAATTTCGTTTGGAGGGGGGGCTATTTTCGTTTTTATAGCAAAACTCAGCCTCAAAACTGCTAAAAACATGCTATTTTGCATACTTTTCAGGCCATTGGGGGGGGCCATAGCACCATTTGCGCTCCCCCCCCCCCTAGCTACGCTACTGGGTATATAGAAACACGAGCACGGGCCAGAAAAATGCATTTGTAAGTCAACAACATTTTATTTTTGTCTCGAAGTGTGCCCAAATTCTTGCCTTTTAATTCAAATTGAAGGTTGCCTTATTTTTGAACGTCCTTTTCATGAACGGTTTTCGTAGTTTGTCTGAAATTATTGAGCGCTATTACAGTGTATGCTAATTACTTATAGATTTTCATTACACAGCAATCAAATCAAATCTCTCTTTACACCCGCTGTTCTGCCGAAGCGTGTAAGAGTTTGAGGGCCCATCTCCGCGTCATTGCGCCCGGGCAACATAGCTCGTTTTGAAATAATGTCGCAGCTGTGGCGAGCCGTTGGCGAGACTGCGCTTAAATTGAACGGCCTGAGATTTAACCTCAGACCTTCCGCTTCAGAGACGAACACGCTACCGTATTGTTGTTCATTTTATGTTTTTTTCTGTAGTTATCCACTCGCGCGGGCAAAGACCATTCGCAACAGAAAACAGATGTACGAAACTTGTACGAAAACGAAGACAAAGCTTTAATAATGAAGCTGCAGGTCCTCCTCGTTGGTGTGGATGAATAAGAAATTAAAGCTATTTGTTGTTTTTTTGTACATTATTTTTGCTGTCATCAGTTTTATTACTGTCGACCAAAACGCACAATAATGAAAATACCGCGTTAGGGTTCGGCTTAGGTTTGGAGTTAGTTTTAGAGTAAGATTTTGATTTGGGTTAGAATTAATAAAAAATTAGATAAAAATTCCCCTTAAAATTCTGTAGCTTTCTATTTGCTATTACACAGATCAACAAAAAAATTTTTGTCATGCTTATTAAACTTTTTTAGGTTTTTTCGACTAAGTTTTGGACGCTGAATCCAAATATGTTATCCATTTTCTCCCACCACGTGTAGATTTTTTATAATTATCCTTTTTTTTTTGGCAAAATATTTATTTATTGAGATAATTGATTGGCCTTTTATAGGCTATTAAACCAACATTTGATATCAAAATGATGCTTTGTGGAGTTGTTAACGTACATAGTGCATACTTATGTGCTTCAACCTGTTGATTACAAGTATTGCATCATCTTTGGGTTGTTTTGAATAAATTTTATTCATGTTCTATCTGCAATAAAATTACAACCAAATCTTTTGCTGTCAACACTTTTTCTTATCTGCGTGCGAAAAAGATACGATTGGTTCTAGACAAGCGTTAGTGAAGGCATAGAAAAATACTTCTGAGATAAAAGAAGCCTGTTTATGAGAACTAAAGCCAGTATTGTAGCAGGATAATCATGTACAAAACAGTTAGTTATTTTACCAATTTGCAGCACCAGCTTGATGTCAGCCTCCAGACCTAATTATGTCTTGATATGTTTCAGCTTACTTAGAAAAGCGCGTATTAGGTATTATGGCTAGTAGATCCTGTGTAAACCAAGCGGATAGTTTTTGCTATATCTGTGGCAAGTTTACTCCAAAATCTCAAAGACTATATATCACAAGTAAAGTGACTATAGCTTACAAGCATTATTTTGGATGTCAAGTGGGAGACCAGGACAAATCTTGGGACCCCCCATACATGTTGCAAAAATTGCTATGCATCCTTGACTCAGTGGTTAAATGGAAAACGAAAGAGAATGCCTTTTGCAGTACCTATGGTGTGGCGTGAACCTACAAACCATTTTTCGGATTGCTATTTTTGTTTAACTAAGGTATCAATTGTCATTCCTAGAAAAGTAAAAGCAAAATTGTTTTTCCCGATTGTTCTTCTGCATTGCGGCCAGTAGCTCATACATCTGAAAATATTCCAGTTCCAAGCCCTCCATCACAGCTAGAATTAAGTGCAGATGAAATATGTGAAAGTGCAACTACCTCTGCACACTTTGAGGTACTATCTGAGAGTTCAGGCACTGATACAGCTCAGAGCGTTGATGACTTTTTTTTCTTTAACATCTCACCTACTCGACCAAAGTGACTTAAATGACTTGGTCAGGGACTTGGTTTCAACCAAAAAAAAGTCTGAACTTCTCGCCTCACAACTAAAACAATGGAATTTATTGCGAAAAGGTGTTAAAGGTATTTTTTATCGTACACGTCATGCTCAACTTGAAAAGTATTTTGCAGCTGAAAATGGTGTTTGTTATTGCTCGCATATTCCCGGACTTTTTGAACAATTTGGTTTCGAGCATAATCTTGCTGAATGGAGATTGTGTATTGATTCGAGTAAATCTAGTCTAAAGGCAGTTTTTTTGCTTAATGGCATTGAAAAACCTTCTTTTCCACTGGTATATGCTGATGGTTTACAAGGAACGTACTGGTCAATAGAGACTATCTTGCAATTATTAAAATACTCTGAGTATAAATGGAGCATTTGTGGAGATTTAAAAGTAATTGACGAACATCTTGGAATGCAAATGGGTTATACGAAACATCAACGTTTTCTGTGTCAGTGGGAAAGTAGAAATGACAGTCGTCATTACGACCGAAAAGAATGGCCTGCACGAAAGGAATTTGTACCAGGAAGATTTAATGTTCAGCAAGTACCCTCGGTTGATCCACGAAAGATATATCTCCCACCACTACACATTAAACTGGGTCTTTTCAAAAAACTTGTAAAAGTAATGGATTCGACTGGCAATGGCATTTTGTATTTGAGACAAAAGTTTCCATACAAAAGTGAAGCGAAAGTAAAAGCAGGAGTATTTATGGGACCAGAAATTCGAAGATTAATGGGTGATAAGAAGTTCGTTGCAAACCTAAATTCAAAAGAAAAAGCAGGATGGGATCAGTTTTGCTTGATTGTGAAAAATTTCTTGGGTAATTACAAATCTCTCAACTACGTGCAGATGGTTAGCAATTTTCTGCAAGCCTATCAAGAACTTGGAGCAAGAGTGTCGTTAAAAATACACTTTCTTCACTCTCATTTGGGTTTTTTCCTCTTAAACATGGGGATATTAGTGATGAACATGGTGAACGATTTCACCAAAAAATAAAAGAGATGGAAAATCGCTATCAAGGAAAAGTTACTAAGCACATGATGGCAGACTCTTGTTGGTTTTTGCAAAATGAAAGCGTCACAGAACGTAAGCGCAAATCAAAACGACAAAAATTTGTGTAATGTTGGACACATATTGTAGGTTCTTATGTCAAAACATGTTTGCATTGTTGTGAATTTCGGTGTAAATAAGAGTTGGTTGCGTAAAAAAATATGTATCTTTTATTAGTTGAAAAAAGCAAATTTTTAGTAGACTTCATTTCAGGTGATTAATCAATAAAAAATGAAGAAATAAGCAAAGGCCTAAAAACTCTTTGTAAAAAAATGACAATTTCTTAATAACTTAAAAACGTGACGTGTTAGGGCAAAAATAAGGTCAGATTTGAAATCAGCGCCCAAAATTCACTGCAGAGCATCTCCTCACTACTTTTTAGCAAAAATTTTGTTTTTCAGTAATGAATTTACGCAATTTTTAGCGCCACTTAGTGGAGAGTATTTGCTTACAACAAAAAAGGCATTTTTTCACAAATTGAAAATTGTAACGTATTTTGGATCGACCAAAATTTTTTTTTTCGGTTTATTTCTAGAAAAAGCTCCTTTTACTTCACAAAACAATAAGCTTTAAATTTTCATCATTGGAATGTATCTTTTAGCTCCAGTAATCTTTTGCGTATCGTCAGTTTAGTCGGGTATCATAGTCACTCTTGGCCCCCCTCCCTGGTAAAAGATCAGGGGGGCAGTTCCCCCCCCTTCCGGCATCATTGATTCCAAGCACTGCCTCTGGTCGCAGTGCATATTTCTGACTTCAAACTTAGCAACTTTACAATATGCATAATTTTGTAAATTCTTCTTCGCAAATGTTCATCTAAAAAGATTATTATCGATGCAATCAATGTATTGTGCTTATTACGGTTACATTTTATCGGTTTGTCGTTACGTAAGTTCAAGTTGTGCGTGAGCTAATATGTTTGTGTTTTAGTGTGTGTTGCAGATTCAAGTCTTCCTTTTACAATTATGAGTATCGGAGTTCCAATCCAGAGGGAGCCTATGGATTATCACTGTCTAGCTGTGCTAAAAAGCTCAGTTTTCTATCCAAAAAGTATATTTGTTCTTGAAAATGTAAATTCGATCGGATCTCAAATAAAATAACTCAATCACAGTAAGAACGTAGTGTAACTTAGGCAAAACGGCAGAAGAACAGTAACTTAGCACTAACAAAACAGCAAATTAACTTTTGTATAGAATCCGATCTTTTTAACTCATAAAAGAAAAACTTGTCAAAATTAAAACGCCCTGCTAGCAGGTATACCGAGAAACTAAGAATGACTAACCAAAAAATGCAACTAGGTGTGGTGAGTGTATCACGTGATTAGATCCTATGCAAATTACGCGAATTAAGAGCGGAAGGCTAGGGTTGTCCAAATTTAGATCATGTTCGAAAAGTTATGTTTAAACACCTTAATCTCGTTCGTTTGAACCTAAAACTCAGTTTGCAAAAAAAAATTTTTAAATCGGAGGTCATTTAGACCCAGCTCATTGGACCTAAAGTTTTGACCCCGAAATGCGCTATAATTAGGGAATTCCCCTAAGTATAAAGTTCATATTTTTGGTTTTTAATGGTTCTGAAATGGTTTGTAGGGGCGCTTTACAGTTTATATGAACATGTTTGCCATTTTGGTTGAGACATCATTATCGATGACGTCATCACGAAATTTGGGGGAATTCCCTAATCCAAAATTTCATTTTTAAAAAATTTTTTAATGCTTTTGTGGTGTATTTTTTTATACTTTGAAGCTGAGATGAACACATTTGTCACTGCAGTTGTGATGTAATTATTATCATGACACTATTTACACATTTTCAATGGTAACACTAACTCTGGCTGCACCCTTTGAGGTGTGGTACATGCTGTCCCAAATAATGTAGCCTGTGCTTCATTGGGGTGTATTAGTCCTATCTTGGTAAAAATAAAATAGCTTCAATCGAAAAAAGCTTGCGTTCATCCGACTCAAAAGTTTTCAATATTTTAGTCAATGGGTATGGCAAACTTGAAAACTTATCATGGTAAGGTATAAGGTGACTGTAGGTGACGTCATGAATTAAGAATGTTTTGGAATGTGTTAAAAGTTCTGGCATTTTCTAGAGGTAAGTGGAATGTATGACGTATTATTATGACGTCATCACCAGGAAAGTATATACAGGATGAGTTGGTCTTTATTATAATTATTATGACTGTAGTATTATTAGATGAAAGCATTGTTATTGCTAGTTAATTGTATTCAATGTATGCTAAATTGTTAGTGAGCCTGTGTGGCAACTGTGGCATAGATTGTGTATCTTATATTTTAATTTGAGAGCAAAAGAGTTTGTGGATTATTGTTGTCAATCTGTGTTCTCTGTTGGTGTGTCCATTTTCGTGAAATACTGGTAAGAGTTTTGATTATAATTAGCCAAATGGGTTAATTGCTACTACTGTAGTTATAAAAGGCTGAGTGCCGAAGTTGTTTGTGGAGATTTCTCTGTAATTTTCGATAATTTTTTTAGTATTGGTACTTTGTATTTTTTCATATTATTTCTCTTGGATAAAGAGTGTTTCTTGTTGCCTAGCTAGCGTTTCCAGAATACCTAAGTTAAATTCCAAATCTTTGGAAACATTAGTCGCATAGATCATATCTTGCTTAAAAGTTTAGCCAAAGGCATTTCTTATCTTAAATTTGGGTTTTCAAATCACTAAGCTTAACGCGACATGTGAATTTGATTATTACGACGGAAAACTGACAAAAATATTTTTCAGGTTTAGGCTTTCAGTGTTTATTAAAGTGTACCAACAAATCTGCACTGTTTTTGCTATGGATACTCGTACTGCTTCAAAAAGGCAAAAAATCAACCCCTTACGAACAAGATCTTCAAGTGATTACTTTCTAATTGGCAATTCCAAAACTTCTATTGGTGGTACAAAACTTCCAACACTTCGTCAGATACGAGTATTTCAGTATGTTTTGTATCTTCAAGAATTATCTTCTGCTTCTTATCCTGTAAAAGAATGTATTGCCCATGCGATAGATCAAGTGCTCCCATTCTGGCTGATGGCTGGAATCAAAACGATTGGTAAACAATATGCTGAAGAAAAATTGTCGAAGTCATAGAATGAATGGATAAAGCTGAAGAAAAATCGAAAGCGCCCAAGTGACGCTGGTGGGAAACGGAAATTCTTTACTGAGAAACTAGATAAACTGTGGGATATCGCTTCACCAGATGCAGTTGAAGTAATTGAAAAAAGCAGATTCTTAACGGAAGAAAAGAAAAAGGAAGACATCGCCTTTTATGAAGACCAGAAACAGAATAGGGTATCATCATCAAATGAACTACGATAGATCAAATGAACTACGATAACGAAACCGTTTCTAAACTTCACTTGTCAGTCACTTTTCTTGTACTGTTTTATGTCCCAGCATGGCTTAAATGTAACATTGGTGCCGATGCAGCAATAAATGACCTCAACTTTCTACAGAGCATGCTGGAATATAAACCATATGACGCTAGCGTGAGCCCTGCAGCTTTCAAAAAACTTCACAAACACAATTGGTACCTGACTGAAGAAAACGTTATATTTTCTTTGTGCAGCCAAAATACTGCAATATCAAAAGAAAGTAGGCAACAAATGGCAGATCGTCTTCTCTTGATGCCCAGACCTGACGAATTCCGACGAGGAATTCCAGTGTTGCGACAACTGGTTGATCAAAACACGCATTTAATTGACTTGGTGGGACCAGAATCTTGGTTCATATTTGAAGCATTGGGTTTGAAGCATGATTGGCTTCGAAAGCATGTGACTGAATGGGACATGTCTACTTCTTACCAAGAAATGAAATCTTTTGTGAACTCTGTTAAAGTTGTGAATGATGCTGCAGAAAGAGGGATTAAATTAAATACAGACTATGCTGCGATTCTAACTAACGACCCTCAACAACGTGAGAGAATTTTGCAAGCTGTTGAAGATCACAGAAAACGATTTCCAGAATTTTCAAAAGCAGCAGTTTCCAAGTCATTTTAAACCTTGTTTTATTTATGTACAACAAGTGGTTGTTTTATATGCAAGAAATGTGCTTCATTATAACTTAAATTATGTCGAATTATATCAATATTGTGTGTTGCTTTTTTCAAAAAAAAGTGATCTTCCCAAAGAAAGTGACAATGCAGGTCATCACAGCTACAGTGACAAATGTGTTCATTTCAGCTTCAAAGTATAAAAAAATACACCACAAAAGCATTAAAAAATTTTTTAAAAATGAAATTTTGGATTAGGGAATTCCCCCAAATTTCGTGATGACGTCATCGATAATGATGTCTCAACCAAAATGGCAAACATGTTCATATAAACTGTAAAGCGCCCCTACAAACCATTTCAGAACCATTAAAAACCAAAAATATGAACTTTATACTTAGGGGAATTCCCTAATTATAGCGCATTTCGGGGTCAAAACTTTAGGTCCAATGAGCTGGGTCTAAATGACCTCCGATTTAAAAATTTTTTTTTGCAAACTGAGTTTTAGGTTCAAACGAACGGGATTAAGGTGTTTAAACATAACTTTTCGAACATGACCTAAATTTGGACAACCCTAGCGGAAGGCGCTCTAAAACTTGTTACAAACGTGCAATTTTTACAGAATTGCAACAAATCAAAAACTACGCAAAACTGGTTGCTAAAGGCCAATTATCATGCTGGAACAGTGTGGATATTTTATACTTATTCATGTTAAAATGCAACTATTTTAGGTGAAGTTTGTGCGCATGTACTAACTAATTAATGTTTTTATTCGGCTATTTGCCTATTTCATACTTTATACAACGTGTAAACGCAACTATCTTACGCATAGTTTCGCAAATTGCCACAAATAAACTGCCAAACTTTTTTTAAATTAGTAAATTGTCGTACTGCTGGAATGATTTGTCGGTTTAATGAGATTTAAAAGATTCTGGAGCAGGTCAGATAGCAAAAAGTTGCAAATAAAGAACGCGTCACGCCTGAAATTAGGTCGCGAACACGCGCGCACACACGCGTTGCAGAGTTTCCCCAGAAAAAGCGGACGGCTTATTTTGGATGACGTTAAGAATCAACACTAATTACTGACTAAAATTGTTTTACGATTAATATTAACTCACAAATTTACAATGTAACGGGCATCATTAATTAAACAGAATCCCAATTTCTCTTTCTGACAAAGTTTCGCTAATCTACAGTAACATTTTTTTGTTGGCTTCACATTAGTTGCTGTGGAGAAGCTATTCTCGAGTTTTTTTTATCTCTTTTTCTCCTAGGCCAAAGCTTAACTTTTTCGATTTTTATAAAATTTTATTAATAGTTCTAGAATAGCAGCTGCAGTAACTCTATCATGAACAAATGCTTTCCAAACTTGATCGAAATAACTGCTCAGCACTTTTTCGTTCTCTCCTGCCGCTGTTAAAACCTGTTTACTCAGCACGTCAACTAGGGCAGTTTTCTAGGTCTACACGTGGTAAAAAGCAAACTGTCTGCTGCAGCAGGATTATTATTTTTATTATTATTGTAATAGTTGTAATTGTAATTGTCATAGGTGGGCACAAGTCCGTTAATCGTTAATCCGTCAATAACGAAGCTAACTTTTTCATTAACTCGTTAATCCGTTAAAAAGTTTTTTCATGTTAACGGACTAAATTAATTTCCGTTAAGTGCTGTTAACGGACTAACGTAACTTCCGTTAAGTTCTGTTAACTTCCGTTAAGGTTTTTATCGTTAATATCTTGCAGCTTCGTTGTGCATTTGAACTTGTTTTTATCTTGAAATTAGATTAGACTGTAAAATGTATCTTTCAAACCACAAAAAGACCACCATAGCAATAAACATTTCCTTACAATCAGCTCAGCAGCGTCAATACGTGTTCTAGAAGCGAGTGAATAAAATGAAATGTAAATTACACGCAAAATGTTAACGGATTAACGGACTTTATTAACTTCCGTTAATTAAAGCTGAAAATAACGGATTAACGTTAACGGAGGTGTGAAGTTTGTTAACGGACTAGTGGTTAACGAAGCTAACGTTTTGCATTAACTTGCCCACCTATGGTAATTGTAATTACATTTCATTCACCAAGTTGCCTTGGCCAGAAGACAGCGAAGGGACCTCTCGGTCTTCCAGTCAAGCTGCCACCTGTCTACCACACACGGTGTGGCGCTTTATAACAGCGGTGGTTTATCAGCACCATAACAAAATTGATTAAAAAATACAAATAGATATATGAAATGCTGTGGATTTTAAAACTGTGGTTGAAATTTTTAAAAAAGAGAAAAGAAGCCAGTACTTCTGAAGCGACAGCAGGCCACTGGTATCACTACACAAGCGCTCAAAAAGTAACCTTAAAGAAACACAAAAAAATATTAGCTTTTCATATATCAGCACAGATCTACCAGATTAATTTACTATAAAATACGAGACACTTTTACTATAAGAAGTAGGTAAACAAAATGAGTTTGTTAGGCACACATCGTCAGAGAAAAGGTACTTTTAAAAACGTTTTTAGGATCAACTATAGCTTAACATGTATTACTATATACTAAAAAATTACGATATATTGAACTAAGTATATTGAACAAAGAAGAAACACAATCAGAGATGGGTTGCGGTTGAGAAAAATCAAGCCTAAAAAGTAAATGAAAAACGTTTTATATTAATGTGCAATAGGTCTTGCTTGGCTTTGCCCCACCACAGCCAACTCATACTTAGAAAGAATAAATAAGCTCTTTGAGTATTTTTAAGTGATTACATGTACACATTTCATTGTTACGCAAAATGGTAGTGAGTATAATAAGATTAAACGATAGCCAGTAACACTTTACATGCACCGACTGGAGGAGCAAATATATTGAATAAGATGGGGATACACTACCTTGTTTGATAATATAGATATCAAATCAAAGCTAAGGCCTAATTTTTCCACAGCACTTTTTAGAATATTGCGATCAGTTGAATAATTTGGGCAAACAAAAAGAAAATGTGGGACAGTTTCTGGAACTTTGCATTTTGAACATAAACCAGTGTCATGGCAATTTATTTTAAGCAAACGCTGATTTAAGCAGCAATGAGCAGTTTGAAGTCTAAGAATTTCTTTTGATTGAAAGGAAGGTACATTTTGGACATTTGGGAATAAAAATTTGTATTGGCCACCGGCGGGATAAGCGATGTAATGATGATTCCACTTCTCGTGGATATGATCTCGAATGAATGATTTGACTTCCGAATAAAATAGTTTACTTTCGGCTCGCTTAATTTGAACTTCATTTGATGAGCATTGTACGACAAATCTGAAAACATGTTTGGTTAAGTTATCAGCAATTTTTGATCGAGTACAGTAATTAAAATGAACAATTAAAACTTTTGAACAGGCCCTGCGCGTTATACTAGAACGTCCTGCTTTAAGAACTGAAAACAATAAAATGTTGTAAATAGCACATAAGGCGGTATCTTTGCAGATTATTTTACATTCCAAGCATTTAACTCAGCGAGATGGACAATAACACCTCAATGAATAAGTCAGTGTAATAAATGTAACCGAACCTAAATTTTTGATTTATAGTTTTCTTAAAGTTTGTCAATAAACTTTAGTTTACAAATACAACAGACTCTAAATATTTCTAATATTACATTTTCTTTGACCCCAATAGACTTAGTCAACAAATTTAAACGATCGAAAACTATATCTTAGCCTCAAAAGCAATTATAAAACAGCACAAAACATAAATACCTTGCTGATATTGGTATTGAGGAAATTCAGTGTAGCAAAATTTTGAATCTTAGTAGATTTTTGAATTTTAGTAGATTTCTTACTTGCTACATCACTTTATTTAGCTTCTTCATTGTTGATGAAGCTGAATTTCAAAGACGTAGAATATTTGACTTTTAGTTTCTTGCCGATCTAAATTTTTGCTAATCCAAATTTTTGCATTGAATTGGAAGTTATGACCCAAAAAATTTCTTTGACTCAATTTTTTTTTTTGATTTTTTGCTGACTCAAATTTTTGCATTGATCCAAAACATTTCTTTGACCCAAATCTTTTGACCATCATTGTTTTGCTGACCCAAATTTTTGTTTCGACCCTAAAATCTTGACTCAAATTTTTTCTTTTACCCAAATTTTTTGACTGTTAATTTTTTTCTTAACCAAGTTTTTGTAATCATCCAAAAAATTTTACCCAAAATATTTCTTTGACCCAAATCTTTTTTCCCAAAATTACTTGCTACCCAAGATTTTACCATGATCCAAAAACTTCGACCCTAAAGTTTTGGGTCAATGGCCTGTGACCAATATTTTTTGGGTCGGCTTGAACCAAAAATTTTAGAAGTTTTGATTATGGACTTAAACTTTTAGTTAGTGACTGAAAACAATAGACCCATTCTGGTTACTGACTAAAAAAATTGAAAAATTTTGCACACAAGATCGAAAATTGCTATCGCAAAAACGATCTGAAGTTTTTTGAAGTGATTGTAAAAATACATTCAGTCATGTTTGAAATCATGAGCAGTTAGAGGTTCACCATATTTGTACTAGAAACACCTTTCATTCTACAGTGTATTTTAACTTTTTTACTCTTAATTTTTTGATGATCCAAATTTTTGCATTGACCCAAAATGTTTCTTCAACCCTTATATTTTTGCATTGACTAAACTTTTTGACCCTTAAGTTTTTGTTGAACCACATTTTTGCATAGATGGGCACAAGTCCGTTAATCGTTAATCCGTCAATAACGAAGCTAACTTTTTCATTAACTCGTTAATCCGTTAAAAAGTTTTTTAATGTTAACGGACTAAATTAACTTCCATTAAGTGCTGTTAAGGGACTAAAGTAACTTCCGTTAAGTTCTGTTAACTTCCGTTAAGGTTTTTATCGTTAATATCTTGCAGCTTCGTTGTGCATTTGAATTTATTTTTATCTTGAAATTAGATTAGACTGTAAAATGTATCTTTCAAACCACAAAAAGACCACCATAGCAATAAACATTTCCTTACAATCAGCTCAACAGCGTCAATACGTGTTCTAGAAGCGAGTGAATAAAATGAAATGTAAATTACACGCAAAATGTTAACGGATTAACGGACTTTATTAACTTTCGTTAATTAAAGCTGAAAATAATGGATTAACGTTAACGGAGGTGTGAAGTTTGTTAACGGACTAGTGGTTAACGAAGCTAACGTTTTGCATTAACTTGCCCATCTATGCATTTTTGTATTGATCCAAAAGCTTTGACAGAAAATACCACTTTGGCACTAATTTTTCGCTGATTTAAACTTTTGCAATGACCCAAAAACGTTGACCCAAAATTTTTCTTTCACCCTTAGTTTTTCGCTAACATAAATTTTTGCAATAACCCAACAAATTTGACCTAAAATTTTTTTTTGACCCAAATTTTTTGACCCTGAGTTTTTTGCTGACCCAAATGTTTGCAGTGACCAAAAAAATTTGACCTAAAATATTTTTTGACCCAAAATTTTACCACGACCCAAAAATTCTGACCCAAAAATTTTGGATCAAAGGCCTTTGACTAGTATTTATTGAGTGGGCTGGTCATGTTTGAAATCATGAGCAGTTAGAGGTTCACCATATTTGTACTAGAAACACTTTTCATTCTACAGTGTGTTTTAGTTTTTTGATGACCCATATTTTTGCATTGACCCAAAACGTTTCTTTAATCCTTATATTTTAGCATTGGCGAAACTTTTTGACCCTTAAGTTTTTGTTGAACCACATTTTTGTTTTGATCCAAAAGCTTGGACTGAAAATATCACTTTGGCCCTAATTTTTCGCTGATTTAAATTTTTGCGATGACCCAAAAACGTTGACCCAAAAATTTCTTCGACCCAAGTTTTTTGACCCAAAATTACTGACGACCCAAAAATTCTGACGCAAAGTTTTGGGTCAAAGGCCTTTGACCAGTATTTTTTGGGTCGGGTGGACCCAAAAATTTCACCAGTGTAGCGCAGTACAAAACATAAGTCCTAATGCATCTTCTTAAGTTCAAGTTCGATTTATTATTTGTTGCGTTAAGATGCAAGAATTGACATACTGCATAAAAAATAATTTGCAATAGCAAACAAAAAATAACTTTTTTCACGACCAGAGACTAGAAGGGACCTGTTACGGTCATCTAGTCAAACAGCCCCGACTATGCAACGTCTTGCTCATAAAAGCTTTAGGTCTATTTGAAGTTATCGCTTTAAGATAGATAAGATGAGGCAATCCTAGTAAAAATTCTGGTTAGATATTGTTAAAAGGAACTGCTAAGATTCAGATTTAAACGTAGGGAAGGAGGAAATTTTGATGATGTGGGGAATAGAGGTCCAGGTTTTAACAGCCTGGTATAAAAAGATTCTTGCAGCCTCGTAGTTTTCATAAATGGGATAGTAAGCATGAGCAGGGCCGCTGGGAGCCGAACGTGGGCCCGGGGCCAGCTCAAATATGACGGATTTCCGGTTTTGTGAAGTCTAAAACGGACGGAGAAAATGCCGCAGTTTCGTCCAAATAATGATGTGATCTCAAAAAAAAAAGGTCTTTACCAAAATTTTAAGGGTTTTTCCGGCCAAAAACAGGTGATCTCCAAAAATAAAATAAAAAAGTCTTCACGAAATTTTAAGGATTTTTCCGGCCAAAAACAAGTGATCTCCAAAAAAAGTCTTTTCCGAAATTTGAAGGGTTTTTCCGGTCAAAAATAAGTGATCTCCAAAAAAAGGTCTTCGGGCTGATGATGTTGATTTCTCAGTGTCATTTCGATTGGCCCCCCTCAAGCACATGGGCCCTCTGCTGGTCTCGCTGAAGCCATCAAACACCAAGGGCCCCGGGTTCATTGTCCCCCTGCCCCCCCCTCTCGGTGGCCCTGAGCATGAGAGAAGTGGAACTGCGTGTAGGACGGGAATGTCTGACATTGGACTTTGTGAAGTATTGGAATAAGTTACATGGATGTTGCTTATGGTATAAATAATACATTATTTTACCAGCTCCCTATTGGTAAAGTTTGTTCAGTTTTAAGACCTTTTGGTTGGTATATCAAGGGTTTGCTCTGGAATTCCATTTTGTCTCGACAACCGATCCCAACAGCTTTGTTTTGGAGAATTGAAATTTTGTGGAGATAAGATTTGTAGGTAAAACCCCATATGGGAATTGTATAGAGAAGATAAGGATAAATTAATGCATATTCGAGCTGCAAAAGAATTTTCTTGGGGAAATTGCATTTTAATTTATTGAGTATACCCATTATCCAGTACTTAAATTGTAAAATTTTGCATGGGGGGACGCTTTTTCAGCGTTGACTGAACCTTAGTGAAGAACAGGCACGTAGCCAGGATTTTTTGGGAGTTTGTTCCGTAAACGAACTTGACCCAAATTTTCATTGTTCCCGAATTTGATTGATGCAATTTTTCAGTGAAACTTAGGCAGTTAGATGATCTCAAAAAAAAAAAAAGGTCTTTGCCGAAATCCGAAGACTTTTTCTGGCCGAAATCGGAAATTTAAGCGGTTTTTTCGGCCAAAAACAGTAACTTTTTTCTCCCACAAACCAGCGCTCAAATCTCGATGGGGGGACGCCTAAATCTCGATGGGGGGACTCTCAATCTCGATGGAGGGACGCGTCCCCCCCCTCTGTCCCCCCTACTATTTAAGCATTGAGTATACCCACTGCTTAGACGATTTTACTTTCAACAAATTTGAGATGAATGTCAAAGTTAAGGTTTTTGTAATCCATAGTCCCAAGCATAGGCGTAGCCAGAGGGGGGGCCCAGGGGGCCCGGCCCCCTCCCCAATTGAAATGCTACCAATGATAAAAATGTCACAAAAAATAATATTGTTTCTTCAGTTTCAGTTTTTTTTTAGCATCTTCGTGTACAACAATACACGCGTACAGCAGTAATCAACAATAATAATGATCCAGGGGGCCTGAGCCCCCTCAATTTCATTTTTGCCGACCAATTTAAATGGGCCCCCTGCAATAATATTTAAATGGCTCCCAATTTAAATGGGCCCCCAACAGTTATATTGATCCTGGGAGCCCGGGCTCCCTTAATTTAATTTTTGCCAACCAATTTAAAAATTACAATAATATCTAAATGGCCCCCAACAATAATATTGATCCAGGGGGCCTGGGCCAGGGACGTATTTAAGGGGGGTCATTGGACCATGCCCCTCCCCCCTTTGGGTCGCCAGGAAAGTATAATTAGCATAGAATTGTATGCAAAATTGTGGCATGGCCCCCCCTTTGTAACTTGGGCAAAAGATTTGGGCACAGAAACGGTGGGCGAAGACCTTTTTTTGGCCAAAAACTGGACTGAATTTGAGTGAAGACCTTTTTTTTTTATTTGGTCTTCACCTAATTTTGGGCCAAAAACCGGACTAAATTTGAGTAAAGACCTTTTTTGGTTTTCACCTAAATTTCGGCAGGAAAACGGACTTGGTTTTGGACTGGAAGAATTTCATTTTGGTCTTCATTATTCTCAAATTTTCTGAATTTCCTGCCCTCCCCCCCCCCCCCCCCTTTCAAAAATTCTGCTTACGCTACTGGCCTGGGCCCCCTCAACTTCATTTTGCGAACCAATCAAAAAATGCCTCCTGCAACAATATTTAAATGGCCCCCAATTTAAATGGGCTCTTGACAATAATATTGTTTCAGGGAGCCCGGGCCCCTTCCCATAGGCATAGCCAGTGGGCCCGACCCCCTCCCCAATTGAAATGCTACCAATGATAAAAATGCCACAAAAAAGACTATTGTTTTTTCAGTTTCAGTTTCTTTTAGCATCTTCGCGTACAACAGTAATTAACAATAATATTGATCCAGGGGGCCCGGGCCTCCCGGGGCCCCTCCAATTTAATTTTTACCAACCAATTCTAATGGGCCCCCTACAATAATACTTAAATGGCCCCCCTACAATAATACTTAGATGGCCCCCAATTTAAACGGGCCCCCAACAATTATATTGTTCCGGGTCCGGGCCCCTTCAATTTAATTTTTGCCAACCAATTTAAATGGGCTCCCAACAATAAAATTAATCCAGGGGCCCGGGACTCTCAATTTAATGTTTTCCAAACAATTTAAACGTATAACCCGAGTAAAATTAAGGGTTTTTATCCTAAAAGTTGCTAACTCAGGCCCTCATGTAACCTTTTTATGGACGTAATGCAATAACCAGGGACGGATTCAACATATGGCACAGTACTAGTGGCCCCGCGCTCATATAACACTTTTTTTGGTCGTCATCTGTATTTTCCAGAAAAATATTGCGAAAATCCCAAAGTTCTAGGGGCCCAACTCAATGTAAATCCGGCCCGGGCAATAACATGGTTAAGAGGCGTAACCATCTGTTGTACATTTTTCAATAACAATTCACCTCCACTTCGCCATTTTTCATGCAACAAAATACTTTTTAAAAAAATTAACTACAGTAAGGGGAATGTTCATTGAACAAAATTTTGATGGCCCCCTGGCCATTTATGTACTTCCATAACTGGTTGTTTTCATGACAAAACAGCAATCTCTAAGGAAAATTTGCAAGTGGATTGTTACTTACTGCTAAAATATTGTAGGAGGCTATGTACTTTACTTTCCCCTATCTGAGCCGAATCACTTACAAAATTTAACCTCAAAATGCAATATTTTAAACGTGTTTTGGACTTAAATAGCAAGCAAAAAAAAGACTGAACAACTCAATTTTTTCAATTGGCTTTCAAATGGTTCTGACTACGCGCGAAACATGATCCAATGGTGTTAAAACAGCTTTTTTTCAAAAAATTACAAAAAATTGTCCAGCGGCTGGGGGCTTCCCCCCCTGACCGCCATAGCCTCCGGCGGCTGGGGATCACGATCAGATCACGATCTTGATCTTCAAGATTAGATCGTGCCCATGTCTGAGTAGGACAGCTTGCAAAATATCAAGCTAATTTTGATAAATAGCAAAGACTTGCCTTTCAGGCATGCTTTAGACAAAGAAATGTTACTATTAAAAAGCAATGGAGTTATATTTAAGAAAAAAGCATTGGAAAAGTTGGTTATCGTGTGTGACACGTTTTTAAATGAAAAACTGAAGAAATGCTTGATTCATTAATTTTGATGCTTTATAATACATGTTAGTTCAGTTTGACAAAGCTTGGTTTCATATTAGCCTTGAAAAGTAGTCATTCAAGATGGGGTTAAAACATTTTTCAGGAGCAAAAATGTCAGAGCACCCCATAATTCAGGCCCAAAGAAAATCACCTAAATTATTAAGTAACTCAAAAAAACAATCTTTTTAGCTTAAAAATAACTGTTTTATTAGATTATGCATGGTCAAAAATGGGGGGTAGCAGTTTACTGCATCCTCCTAACCCAACTTTGAGCGTTAGAGATCAAAATCACTCATGCGTATCCTCAAAATTTACTTTTTCGCCAAATTTTGAAAGCGCCATATCTCAAGAACGGTTTGTGCAAGAAAAGTGAAATTTTTTTGCAAACAGGTTTTTTACTCTGTTCTACCCCCATGCCAAGTTTGGAAAAGATTCTAGAACATGGGTTGACATTTCACAAAAAAAATATAAATTAAGCATAGATTGACCCTTTTAAATGACTCGGCGTTATCAGGAAGTACTTTGACTGGATAAGTTTAGAGTTTTGTGGTATTTCCTGGCAGTAGCGTACGCAGGATTTTGAAAAGGGGGGGGGCCAGAAAATTCAGAAAATTTGAGAAGGACAAAGATCAGAATGAAAATTTTTTCACCCAAAATCAGTCCCATTTTCCTGCCAAAATTAGGTAAAGACCAAAAAAAAAAAAATAGGTCTTCACTCAAATTTAGTCCAGTATTTTGCCCAAAATTAAGTGCATGCCAAAAACAAATGTCATCGCCTACCCTTTGTGTGCTCAAAGCTACTGCCCAACTTACAAATGGGAGGCCATGCCGCAATTTTGCTTACTATTCAATGCTAATTATACTATCCTGGCGACCCAAAGGGGGGGCCATGGCCCAATGGCCCCCCCCTAAATACGCCCCTGTTTCCTGGCTCAGTGGTAATGTTGTGTTATTGCAAATTGTTTTGTCTACACAGTACCTGAGACGTTTTGTTTACCACTAAACGAAGAAATTCGTGTATGTTGTTGACTTGTTGTTGCATGTTAATTGAATAGTAATAAAAACCGAAGCTGCCATAGCCATATTTTGAAAAAACTTAATTCCTGAAATTCGAAAGTCATTTGAATATAGAATAAAATTGCTAAGCCCCTTTAACTCCCATAACCTATTAGTTCAAAGCACGTTATAAACACTTGTAATTGGAGTTAAATTTCAAGTGACATGGCTAAAGAGGGCTGAAGCCCTTTTAAACCCCTTGTTGTGTCACTGATTAAAAGTACTGCAGCTGCGTCTGTCTCATCAAAACAGTAAATCGCAAGAGCTTTTGGAAGATTTTATGCAATTGGCAATGATTTTATTCATCTTGATGAGGGTCATTGGAATGACAGACGCTTGCATAGCGTGTTTTTTTGTTTTTACTTGGCCATTTTGCAGCTATAACCAAATCAAATCAAGAGTTCAGGCTTTTGTTTATAACTCGCAGACAGTTTGGTTTAGCTACAGTACACGAAATATGAATAACAGTTTAAGTGCAACAAGATCTTTGTTTGAAGCAAAATTCGAGGCAATACTTCACATAATTAGATTTTACCGCCCGAAAACAGCCCCAAAAGTTTGACGTAAAAAAACAGTCTCATTCTATTGAATTTTTTAGTGTTACTGCTCCGGTAACCCCCAAATACAAGTATTTCGACATAGTTTTCGGTGGCATCTTCCAAAGACCACATAAAATTGGTTTTTAGAGCGGCTTAAACTGGAAAATAAATTGTTGTTTTTTTTATATCATTAGATATTTATGAGACAAATATTCTGACATAGTTTGGGAGTGCCACTTTTCGGAACTCCCTAAAATGGACCAAAAAAATCATTTTTTAATTGGCTTAAGCTAAAGAGCTAATTGTTTTTGATGTTAGTAGATATTCAAAAAAGAAAATATTTTTGAATCGCTCCCTTAGCGGGAGAGCGAAAAGCTTTTTTTTGAGGATCGATTTATTCTACATGCTTCGGTCGTTACTTAAGCTTGCTTGCAAGTTCCTATCGATCGCATGCACTGCAAACAAAGTGCTTTTGTTTGATGAAAAAAAAGTTAATACTAAATCATTTTTGGTTTGGATAAAATAGATGTCCGACCTGGCGCGTAGTCAGAAACTCGCAATGGGGGGGCTGCTTTGGGGGTCTGAGGGCAAAACCCCCAGCCGCCGGAGGCACGGGGTCAGGGGGCGGAGCCCCCAGCGCTCGAAAATTTGCATTTTTTTGCAAAAATAACTTAATTTTAGAGCTATTTTGATAAAAAATAATGCGTTTACAACGTGGGATAGAAATTGGCAGCGCAACATGCTTCAACTGGTTGCATTAATGGGCTATGTGGGAAGTGGCTAATGATAACATTGCAGCTCTCTTGTTTACTTGCTGGTAAATCATAAAACCCTATTATTCAATGAAACTCACACGAAGTAATCAATTTCGTCTGTATTTTATAAAGAAAAATAATTAGGGGGGCTAATGGAAAGATATTTGAGAAAAGCGATTGGTAATTAACTACCAACGAATAGCCCCCCCCCCTTTATTCCTGAGTTTGTAATATATTTACTGATAAAACCTATGTTTGGCGTTTTAACGCTAGCGATGAGATTTGATTGTTTATTTTTGGGCATTTTTTAAAGTTCTCATTGATTTGTGACTTTAATTTTTGACAAATTAGCCCCCCCCCAAAATATATGTTTCAAAAGATGCTTTAAATAACTTTTTAGTCCATTCCAACGCAAAAAACAGTCTTAGAAGAGCCAAAAACGTGGTATTTTTCTTATTCTGCATTTTGGTTGACAGGCCAATGGGGGAGGCTGATTTTGTAGCTAGTAGCTACTCACTAGTTACCACACAGTTATATGTTTCAAATAACCTTGGTTTGGTCAAAATAAAGGAACAAAACACAAACCGCTTTTCTACCATCAAATCCAACCGTGTTGCCATCCATCAAATCAAATCAGTACGAGTGTTGCCATCAAGCGAAATGGAAAACTATTAAACTGGAAAAGGGGCGATCGCTATAGTTTAATTATTCAAGAGATTTATCAACATATAATGCTAGATATTTCCAAACATTGTCTGGAGAGAAATGGCGATCGTTTAACCGCAGTTTTCTCACCATGCTGAAACTTCGTTCCACAGAGCTTAAAAATACTTGGCAGTTTAATAATTTTGCATAAAGTTCGAGGCTAATGTTTGGCCGGGTCATTTCTGCAATGGCTCCACAGCCCTGGTTCTTGACACTATAGTCCGGTAGAAATAGCTTTAACCCGGAAAAAAATTATAATAAGCTGAAATTTGGCATGATGATTCAGGACCATGTCCTGAGCCACCAAAAAAAAATCCCCATGTTTTGGACATGGGACTTCCCCCTTTTTCGGCCTTTAAAGTCTGCCATGTTGTGTCAAAGAGCCTTTACTATCCAACAGCCAATCCAAAAGTTGTAAAAGTGCCAAGTTTTAACTAAAAGTTGGTTTTCAAGTTCAAGTTTAAAAAAAATTTTTTTTGAAGTTGATGACGTCATTGCTGGTGACGCCATTGCTAAAGTTTTTGAAAAAATGACTTATTGATGGCTCAAATTGGAAATGAGAGTTAGGTTTTTGGATGCAAACCAAACATTTCTTAAATCAAAGTGATGACGTCACAAGCGTTTTTGATGACGTCAACTGCCACGAGTTTAGATCATAAATTTAAAAGAGTATTTGACCAAACGAAACATTGTAAAACATTTTTTTTTATTAGATTTAAACTTGGGAGAATTATATTGTGAATTCAGTCAATTGAAAGTCAAAAACTGTGTTGTCAGTAAAAGTCTGGGTAGTAGACACCGGCGGAGCCAGGGGGGGATTAGGGGACCAGACCCTTCCCTTTTTTAAAGTGCACAATTTCACGATAATTATTTAAAAGACAAAATGTAAAAAAACTACGGTAATTGAAAAACGCTCAACTCAAGTGTAATTCTACCCAGAGTTGCAAATGAACAACGTCAAAACTTTTGCATTTTTCTAAGGTCATTAGCTTCTCTATCTTTTACAACAAATTTCAGCCCTCTAGCTTGTATTGTTTGCGAGATAATCGGATTGAAAAAACGTTTGCAACAAAAAAGGCAAAGTGAATCATTTTTAACGTAGCAATGGAAATGAAAAGTTACTCTCAAAACATCAATTTTAATAAAATATGATCATTGCGTAGCCCAATATCGCGCTGTCGTGGAATGATAATGTCTCGTCAGCATACCGCATTGCATTTGCAGGAGAATGCGAATGAGGCAGAAAGCAGCGCGATTTCGCAACAAGAAACGCAATCCATTTGTTTCAAAAGTAAACTCATCATTTTCCAAAATGGAACAAGTAGAATCAGATACCGGCGAGAATTCGGGGCGGCCGAGATCTGACGCGTATCAGTACACAAATTAAATGTCACCATAGTCGAATCGTATTTCGAATCAAAATAAATTTCGAGAATATTTTATTTCAAAGCATTTGGAAAAAACACTAACCGCAGAAGGAAAGCAAATCTCTTCTAAGAGAATGATTCTCCGTTTATTGTAAACGTCGATATTGATTTTTTTATTATACTGTATTAGCATGGTATTAGGTCCGTTTTACCGATCACGCGTATTTATGCGTGTAAGTATACACATGTCATTTGATTGCCTGCATTTTACCTATTTTTTTTTGCATTTACATGGAATAAGATATCAGACGTAATTGGTCTAAACCGCTTTATGTAGGCCTACATTTAGACCAACAGCCGCCTAGTGGACCCGTTTATCTGAAAAATGACGAACCAAAATATTATTGCTCAAAAAGTTTTTGTTAATTACCAAAAGCGAAACTATAATGTCAGCTTGATCTTTTAGTTTTGTTTTCTGTTGAAGTTGGGGAATGCGATCGGCTGGTTTGAATTAATCTAACAACTTCAATCTGCGCAAAGTCAAATGCTTAATAGAGTAAATAGTTCGCTAATTTATTTTTAGGAAATCTGTGTCAATCAATTTCTATGCCTGCATATTACAACGCATAATTGTGTTGATTATGAAAAATATTCTTGTTGTCTATCAGAGCAGCGAGTCCGGCGACGTAGCTCAAATTGTGTCGAAGTCTAAATTGAGCGTGCTGATAGGTTGCGACCAAAAAGTCGCGCAGAAGCCGTCCGCCTAATCCCGATCTACACTGTGCGTAAAATCGTGAATGCGAAAGCTCGTCTTTAGTTTATTTTAGACCGAAATTCGGTAAGCTCGGCGAATCGTCCAACCAGCGTACAAGCAGCCAGTAGTTTTAAACAAACTAACAATATGCCCGTACGTTCACGATTTTACGGCCGGGCCTAAAAATTTAGCTCTGGAAGCATTTTATATGCAGTTTTCGGCGCCAACCAAATATTGTTTGCGGGCGTGCATATAAATAAAAATAAACCCATTGTATTTCGCTATGACCATTTTTCCGCGAACGCCGCGTTCAGACTCCATTATTTGATTAAGGCAACCGTACAAGGAATTGGTCGGTCGCTATCACGTTATTCTTGCTAAATGCTTAGATCCGTGCTTTCTACCACCGATGATAATAATAACATTGAGTGCAGTAATCAATTAAACAAAACTTTATATTGGCAAGCCACAATACAGCGCATTTTTTTTCGTTGGTTGAAGATAGCAAGCAGTATGTTGTGACTGGTGTCAACTGTCATTTAACATAAATTATAATAGGGAGCACTTATTTTTTCAAAAACCAATCATTTTCGGGTGTAGGCGGGAGTTGTTTGTATGTTTTTGCGAATTGTGCATTTCATTTGCTCTTAATTTGTCAAAATATACTGTGGTAGACAGGTGGCAGCTTGACTCGAAGACCTAAAGGTCCCTTCGCTGTCTCCTGGCCAAGGCAACTTGATGAATGAAATGTAATTATAATTATTCGAAAAATGAAATATTATTATGCAAGCTTGCTTGAATAATAACGGCAATCTGCGATTTTCTCGTATGGCCTAAGTGAAAAAACGCGCTTTTTTGTATCCGCTGTTGCATCGTTAAATAAAGTAAAATCGTAAAACTACTTTAATTCTTATTTTTTTCGTTTTATTTTTTTATGCGTCGGCTGCATGAACGGCGGCAGGACTTCAACCTGTTATCGCTTAACCTTTGTACAGTAGTTTAATACAATTTGCCTGAATAAAAACTTTTCGATTTGCATATGCTTTAATAACAACAAAAAATTTTGTCCTTCCCCTTTTTTTTCTTTTTGGCTGCGCCGATGGTAGTAGTCAAGCAGATAAAACTTAAACCTCCCAATATGGGATTAAAATAAAATAATGCATTTTGCAGTAAGAGCAAGAAAGCCTATGAATGTTTATCCAAAAGTTCCCTCGCGCAGTTAAAGTTAATCTGCAATTTTAGTTTAAAATGCAAGCATTAACAAAGATAAAAAAGTTATCAAGGCTGCAAATTGTCAAATATTAGCGTGGTTATTATAGATTAATTAAATAAGTTTTGTTCAGATGTTAAGTCAAGAATCTTGGTTGATTAGATATGTTTTTGATCAGGTGTTTTAGATTAATCCGACAAGTTTGTTCAAATGTTATTTTAATTGATTAGATAAGTTTATTTCTGATGCCAGGCCTATTCTACTGTATAATAGATTTAGTACCACAGATAGTAGAAGTATGCTAACAAAGCATTTTGCGTTAGATAATGATATTGTCAGACATTGCAAAACGGTAGAAATTCTGTTCCTACCGCATATATTATCGTGCTCGGGACAAATTCGTATCAACAGGGCCGCAACTACGGGGGGGGGGGCAAAAGGGGGCGGCGGCCCCCTAAATAAAAATTCCGCTCCCCTAAAATGTCCAGCATGCCCACCGAAATTCCCCTTTTCCTTGCGACAGTTTCAAGATGGTGGCTTTTTTTTTTGGAAACCGACAGAAAACTAGAAGATAAGTAAAACAATTTGGCGAGATGACCTTTTTTTTTGGAGATCACAAAGAACTCGGAGAAAAGTAGACCAAACCAAAAATTTTGGCCCCCCCAGAATCAAATTTTGCCCCCTAAGAACAACGTTCTAGTTGCGGCACTGCGTATTAATTGACATATAATTTCGCTAGTTATTTTTTTTGGAACCATTGCTTATAGGAGGACGATGAAAGTCCCGGCCAAGAACTCTAAGAATTATTAGAACCTCAAAATGATGATAATAATGATGCTGATATTCTCAAAGTGGTGCAATGTTTCGTTTGGTCAAACACTCTTTTTCTAAGTTACGATCAAAACTCTTAACAGATGACGTCATCAAAAAACGTTTGTGACGTCATCACTTTGATTTAAGAAATTTTTGGCTTGGAACCAACTAGCTAACTCTCATTCACAATTTGAGTCATCAATCCAGAATATGTCATTTTTCCAAAACTTAAAATTTGGCAATGACGTCATCAAAAAGACGTCATTAATTTTAAAATAAATTTGTTTATACCTGCACTTAAAAATCGATTACGATTCAAGATTTGGCTCTTCCATAACTTTTGGATTGGCTGTTGGATAGTAAAGACTCTTTGACACTAGATGGCATACTTTAAAGGCCGAAAAAGGGGGAAGTCCCATGTCCAAAACATGGGGATTTTTTTTTGGTGGCTCAGGACATGGACATAGTACAACTTCTACGGTTGTAGCTGAACCTCTTTGTGCAAACCAACTGTTGCATCATAGATAACATTGAGACAAAGCCAATACGTCACAAAGCTCGTTGTTACACAGTTCAAAGACAATACCAGAATCGAACTGAAATACTTTAGCTTTAAAGCATAATTTCCAAAGCACATCTTTTACATTTTGCGCAAAAATTGATAAAAGTTGCCATAAAAATTTGCAACTAAAATCGAAAAGAGTTGCAAAAAGTTGCAAAATAAAATTTATGGAAACAGCTTAAAACATTGTACTATCTAAAGTCTGAGTGTTTTGGAAGCTGTCGGAAGCTGTAAAAAAAAGTTGCAAAAACTTGCCCTAGTCATGATCACTAACGAAGTACCGGCAACGATTCTGCAGGCTTACTTCTCTCTTCCGCGACACATTCGTAAAGGTATGTTAATAAGATCAATTATTACATCAGATTTATGTACAGCAGTTGCTTGCCAGCAATTTCGCAAAGAATCAATAAAACTTCAAAGGAGAATTATGTTTGAACGCAATTACTCCTAGTTCTATCATTGTTGTTGTATTGCAGTTAGGTGATGTTCCAAAAACAGTAATTTGTGTAAACCAAAATGGGAGGGCGCAAGCAATCGTTAGGGGGGCACGACCCCTCTGCCCCCCCGTAGCGACGGCACTGCATAAATAGAATATAGAAGTCTTGTGTTTCAGCAGCACAAAACAATCAAATAAAAGAAGTAAAAAAGAACTGGAGGGACCCATGCTATTTCGATAATCACCTTCCTGTGTTACTGCACAGAATAATAAATCAAATCAGAGTTCTATAGCTGTTTAGTGACAATCAATTTGCAACTTGGAAGTATTACTGGTATTGGCTGAAAATGAAAAACATTTGAAATACGTGTCCACTCTAACTGCTTGAATAGGTCGTTTTTTTACTGCACTAAGTCCTGTACTGTAGTATGTCATAAACCAAATGAGAAAGACTCCATGTTTCCGAAAGCGTTTTGTGCTGACAAAACTTTTTTCAGGTGTTTTTTATGCTATGAGCCAAAATAAAGCCAGTCATATTTCACTCCAAAAAAAACAGTTTAAGGAAAAGTGAGGATTGTGCCATTGACTTGGTACAGTCAAACCTCGGTTTAACGGACAAATGCGGACCAACGACAGTCCGTTGTTGGAAAAAGTCCGTTAAACGAAAACGCAGTGTTCCTCACTCTGTTACAATCAGAGTGTCGAACCGTTTCAAATAACGGTTCGGGTTCAGGTTTAGTTCCGGCTCAAAATATTTGAGCGGTTCAGGTTTGGTTCGGGTTCACTTGAGCACCATTTTCGAGGTTCAGGTTCACTCAAGTAAAATAATACTGGTTCAGGTTCGGTTCGGGTTCATTGACTTAAAATTTAACTGTCGTTACTCGTTTCGTCCAGAAAACAAAAAAGGAGAAATTGTTGATCCTGTTGAAGTTCACCACTGCTCTTATTGTGCGTGTACCAGCGTCAGCGGCATCCGGATATGGAAAAATATATTCTTACTTTTGTTAGGGGTTCAGGTTCGGTTCGGGTTCACTTAAGCAGAATTTTGAGGGTTCAGGTTTGGTTCAGGTTCACTGAAGTAAAATTTTGCTGGTTCAGGTTCGGTTCGGGTTCACCAAAATGAAACGGTTCATTCGGGTTTACGGTTCGGGTTCAGGTTCGGTTCGACACCCTGGTTACAATTGTGTGCACCTCAACTGCTAACCTAGCTTATCACAATGCAAGTAAACGGGGAATCATTATGTCTCTGCGACAACGTAGCACGATTTCTCGTTTCGTCGGCTATTGATTTTCGCTTGTAACAATTACATGTACAGCAGTCTATGCTTACGGAACGGTAAAATCCGAAGTCCGTTAAATCGAGGTCCGTTAAATCGAGGGTTGACTGTACTGTTGTTTTAAATTTGTGAGTTTGAGTTGAAAAATTTTTAAAGGTAGCAAAGAAAATGGGCAAAAAAAATTGAAATCAGCCTCCCCCTTACATGTGTAATAGTAATTGCACTGTAATTCTAATTACGTTTTATTCACCAAGTTGGCTTGGCCAGGAGACATCGAAGAGACTTTTTGATGGTGTTTAGGTGGAGTCTTCACATTGTCCTTTTTTGTTACTGAACGTCAAGCAAGAAAGCTGTGAATGCCAGTTTTTATTGTCTTTGGTTTGACCCGAACGGAAATCGAATCCAGATCTACCGTTGCAGCAGCATGCACTCTATTCACTCGACCACTGATCAGTATGAGTATACTCACAAATCTGTTTGGAATCCTGCTAAAATAGCAAATGGCATATAGGCGGATTACACCGCAACCGATGCGCTTTTTCTTCCGCATTTTCGTCAGTACGTATATCGGCACTAACACTAAGTTGACTGTTATTCTTTATACTGATAAAAATTTTGTCCACGAACGTTGAGAATGATATTTCAAAATGGGACTGTACACCTTTACAAAAATTTTTTTCGGAAAACTTTTATCCAGTATCACAGTATGTGACAGTCTGGTTAGTGCGGAATAATAAAATGCAAAAACGAGCATACTTGGGAAAAACGCGCAAAAGCGACGAAAAACGTGCACTGTTTAAACTCTAAATCAGGGGGCGGCAACGTGCGGCCCGCGGGCCAAATCCGGCCCGCCGACACATTTTATCCGGCCCGCGGCCTCTTAACGTAATTATGACAATTAGTGTAGCAAACAGACGTTTGGTGATCACTATTTGCTTGTGCTGAAACCACGCTTCTAAACATGAATTGCTTGATGCTATAGATTTGACTGGAAGCATTTCGGTGTTTTATTCTGTTGAAGACCGTCGAAAAAAGAAAAAAGTTTAGTCACGCATCAAGCACTTTGCAGTTCGCACCTTGACCAATGAAAACATGAGAGGCTGAGAGCGAGCGTTTTTGCAGGAATTGCAGTTACATGCTTTCTAATGTATTTGTTTGCCACTGAGCAGTTTGCTTTAATAATAACTGAATTTTTGTTTTGTGTTTAGTTAATAGCTAGAAAACATAGCCTTTGTAATTTATTTTAGCAATCTTAAAAAGTTATCAAAACGTAGAAAAGTTGATGAGGATCTCAGAGCTTTTAAAGTAGAGTGGGAAAACAATTTCGTTTTTGTAAATCACCTTGGAAGACCTACTTGTTTGATTTTCACCGAATCTATTGGTCTCAATAAAGAGTGCTTTTTAATTTCTTCATTAGTTTGTTTTTATGATTTTGGCGTCCGTGACCTTAATAAACTTTCAGATCACCACCTTATTAAAGTTATGACAGTAACAGTAAATGAATGTTCTTGCGCATTTTCATTTCTTGAGGAGTAGTTAAGTTTTTGACTTCTTACCTTAACTAAACTTTCAACAACAAACACAACATCAACAGTCTCGTTGGCTTGACGTGGCAACATAAACATTTTTGTGTATTTTTTCGTCCAGATTTAGTGGAAACCTTGTTTATTGCCCGCGGCCAATTATTGAGCTTGATTTTGGCCCGCCAGCACCAAAAGGTTGCCGACCCCTGCTCTAAATCAACCTTAACAACCTTTTCCACCGTTTTTGCTTAATTTTATTCTGATTGCGCTGATTTCAAAGCTTTTTTTGTATAGAGCCAAGATCCAAGAATGCCTCCATCTTAAATACGCTACTGACCGAACATCTCTAATTATCTGCAATTCTTAAATGCTGTACAATTAGGGTAGCATCCATTCATTTTGTTTTTAACTTTTAATTTCAAATTTATTGACTTTAAAAAAACTAAATTCATTGACTTTGCAAAAACAGAATTCATATTCAAATTCAGTAACTTTGCAAAAGTCGAATTCAAATTTATCAATAACTCGTGAGCGAATTCAAATTCAATCCAACCCTACCTAGCAAGTCGCAGATGTGTATCAGTGCATCACAGGTGCGCAATAAATTAATAACTTAAGTTGCTTAAATCTTCAGCGACATTTAGTTGTGTTCTGACAGGATTTTGAGTCTTTTTGACCAGTTTTTAAATGGCTACTTGAGTACTTTCACAGTGTAAGTTTTGAGTTGAGAAAATCAAATTCATCGAATGTTTAATTACGACATGCAAATGCATTGGCTTTGCAAAACCTGAATTCAAATTCATTGACTTCGCAAAAGTCGAATTCAAATTCATCAATAACTCGAGAGCGGATTCAAGTTCAATCCAGCCCATAGGCGTAGCTAGGGGGGGCAGGGGGCCCAGGCCCAACCCAATTAAAATACCACCAATGATAAAAAAAAAAAAACTATGACTACATAGCCTGGGGATGTTTAGTTGCAGTTTTTTTTTGTAATTTCGCAATAACAGTAATTAGCAATATTTATGACGAGAAAGTCCCAGGGCCTCCGGCGCCCCCAACCGACAACCAGGAGGTCCCGGGGTCCCTAACTGACAACCAGGGGGCTCCAGGATCCCTAACTGATGAACAAGAGGCCCCGGGCTTCTAACTGACAACCAGGGGGCCCCAAACTGACAACCAGGAAGCCCCTAACTGACAGCCACGGAGCCCCAGGGTCTCTAACCGACAACCTGGAGGCTCTGGGGTCCTTAACTGACAAAAAGGGGGACTCGGGGCCCCTAACTGACAAACAGGGGGCCCCAGGGTCCATAACCGACAACCAGAGGGCCCTTGCGCCCTGACAACCAAGGAGCCCCGGAGCCCCTAAATGACAAACAAGGGGCCTCTTAATTCAAATTTTTAACAGTTTACATGCAAAACCTGTGAGAAATTTAAGAGTTTTGTCCTAAAAGTTGCAACCCCAGGCCCTCGTTAAACGTTATTAAGAACTTAATGCTATAACACAGGCGGTAATGCAAACCCCTAATTGAAATACTACCATTGATAAATATAATGAGAGCATAGCCAGTATGTTGTCCTTGTCCGGAATTGCAGTTTCTTTAATTTAGGATTTACGCACACAAAAGTTAGTAATACTAATGACGACCACGTGTCCACGTCATAATAATGTCATGCAATTCTTGAAGGTTTCAAAAAAACTGTCAAGTGACTTGACTTGAGTCCTCCACGTTTTGGAAAAAAGTTATTTTAATTTTGCTTTAAATGTTTTTTTTATGAAAGAACTTAAGAGCGCGATCTTACCTCAAAATCATAGGCGTAGCCAGGGGGGCGGCCCAGGGGGCCCCGGCACCCTCAATCAAAATGCCACCAATCACGATAATTTCGCAAAAACGCCTTTTTTCATATTCAGTTTCTTTTAGCATCTTTGCGTAAAACAGTACAGGCGTACAACAGTAATTAACAATAAATAATATTGACGACCAGGGGGCCCGGCACATCCCCTCAATTCAATTTTTTCCAACCAATTTAAACGTATAACCACGTTGAAATCAAGGGTTTTTGTTCTAAAAGTTACTACCTCAGACCCTCATCATATGAACGTAATGCAATAACCAGCGCCGTATTTGCCATATGGCACAGAGCCAGGACCCGCTGGTCTTTACTTATATTTGACAGAAGATGTTGCAACAATCTCCTAAGTGCCAGGGGCTCCGCGCAATGTAAATCCGATCCCGGAATAATATGTTTTTGTTTAGTAAGCGTAACCATCTACTGTACCATTTTTCAATAACGATTCACCTCCACCTCGCCAGTTTTTACGCACAAAATACTTTAAAAAAAAACAGCCAGAGAAAATGCTCATTGAACAAATAATTGAATTTCAATTGAGAGGGCCTGGGCCCCTTGGTCGTACATGTACTCCTGCAACCTATTACCTTCATGGCAAAACAAAAATCTCTAAGGAAAATCGTCGAGTGGATTATTATTTACCGCTAAAATATTGCAGGAGGCATTGTACCTTGCTTCCCCCTACCTGGACCAAATCACTTACAATTAACCTTTTACGCTATAATGCAAGATTTTAAACGTGTTTTGAACTTTAATTGCAAGTAAAAGCAGGATTAAACAATTAAAATTTTTTTTGATTGGTTTTCAAATGTTAAAAATCTAGTTCCCTCAAACAGCTGTTAACAAGTGCGCAATGTGATCCAATCCAAGGTTTAGGTAAACCACAATGTTGCTGGAAGCGATATGAATTCAATAACATACTTGACAATTGCTTACAAACGAAATTAGTACTGCAAAAATTAAAGTTAAAAAAAGATTGATCGAGGAACAAAGATAGAAAGAAATGGGGCTTTAATAGGTCTGACAAAAAACTACAAAACAAATCCACAGTGTTGACAGAAGCAAAACTCGATGCTTCGTACGTAAGTAAATTAGTTGCATTGTTTTGAGAATCTTTTCATTGTAATTGAATTACAATTACTTGAGTAATTGTAATTGAAAATTTTAGGCTGTAATTGTAATTGAAGCAAAAACAAGTAATTTTTCCAACCCTGTACGCCACTGCGTACTGGGTATAATTCTGACTCGTATACCGTATTTATTCGTTTTGTAGCCTGGGCCCTTATTTTTTCAATCAAACTCACTACCGGGCCCTTATTCAAGCACGGGCGCTTGTTATTTTCAAAGTAAAATTATGAACAAAAATTATCGTTGAAGACAAATATTTCACATTAATCCTTTTTTCATGTCGATTTTTTCACTTCAAACGCAAATTATTGACGTCTTAAGAGTAAGTCCCTCATATTAGTTTATATTACTAACAAGAAATAACAAATCAAAATTTATATTTATTCAGCAAGTGGTGCGCCCTCTACCACTGAAAAATCAGCTTTTACACCGGGCGGGTATTCAAGCACGGGCCCTTATTTATTTTTATGTTCTGTTCACACGGGCGGCTATTCAAACGGGCCCTTAATCAAGATCGGGCGGTAAAACGAGTATACACGGTATGTACTGTTTTTGTAACAAATTTGGGGTGGCATAGAAAAATTGTAAAACATTTTCTTTTCAGAAGGAAAGTCTCTTATAATTGCTTTTTTATCCGCTAGAGTTGCGGTACAGCAGCTCGAGATTAAGTCGCCAGAGTTATGGTGTTTCAACAATATTCCTTCAGTTCACTTGGGTCAATTCCTAAGCAAAGAAATTTGCTCCGTTCTTGTATTTAGGTAAATTGGACATTTTACCATCCAAAAACTTTGCAAATAGTTCGGATTAAAAGCAGCATGGAGTAAGACCACAAAAATGATTGGCAGAAACAGTCGGAGAAGCATTATTTAAACACAATATCTTGAAGAGTGATCAAAAAACTTTTCGCAGTGTCGGTGTATGATGGACAGTACACGATCTGCTATCTTCTTGTATTATATAACAGATAAGGAGCCTCGACTTTTGGTCATTTTGAGACAACTCTTAACCCTCCAGCTCTTCCCATTTTCGAGATCGTCCAAAATCGCAAAACGCAAGATGGCACCTCAAGAAGTCATTCTGAAAGCCAGCATCAAAAATTGAGTAAAAACTTTCCCAAAACACAATTTTCGCGTAAAGTCGACTGAAAATGAATTACTCTATTGAGCATTCTACCCATCAGCAGTGACCGCCTTTGTGGTGATAGGGTGCTGATTCTTTTAGTGGCGAAGAAATAGCCACTTTTCTCTCCCGCGTTCTCCGCCTCAACGTTTTGTAGTGTAGAATACTCGCATCTACCCGAAAGCGCCGCGGTATTACCACAAAAAATAAAAGACACGGCTAAATAGCTTAATGACGGGTTGGAGATCAAATCGCTGTAGATAACAGTTGAGTAACTACAATAGTCGTATGGAAAAATGTAAAACAGCACAATTTCGACTACGGTATTATAATTTAATTAAGCCAAACGTTGAACAAGCAAAACTTTACCTAAAATTGCGTCTAGTTTAAATGGCTGTAACACTTTGCACATGAAAATTAAAACCTGTTGAAAAACCGACTCATTAAAACAAAGTTTTTTCTCAATTAAGCAAGTTAAAATAACACCACGTAATAAAAAAATTAATTCAAAAACTAAAGTTTCAATACAAAAGCGCTCCTTTAGCAGCTTTATGAATTTTCGAATCCAGATGGTAAATTTTATGCTTTCCTTTAACCGGAAATTTTACCGTTAGTTCGTGAGGATTTTCGCATACAAACACATATGCTGCGCCCGATTCTCCATGAGGGTAAGCTTGAATGTAATCTTGTTGCGACAAAACGTCTTTAACATCCACGCAACCAAGCAGGCAGCCAACAGGGTACTCTTTTGGGAAATTTGGCATTTCGTCTAATTTGCCAGCGGCTTCCCAGCTGTGTTTATGCTGGTTTTCGACAGTCGCAATTTCGTTTGGACTTGGTTGTTTCGCAGCGGCGGCAATCCAAAGCCTTCCTCTGTGACTGGAATACCTGGAAAAGAAATAACAACGTATTTACTTCTGACAGATTAAGATAATAGCTTCTTTGCAAATGCACATAGCGCATCGGATTTATTTGGAAGTAGGCAAAAACGCAAAAGAATCAACGGTTTTTTGCAAGAACGTGTTTCACAAGTCGAAAACTAAATCTTAATATTTTTTCGACTTGCAAATTATTCAAAAAAGTCGAATAATATGCACTTGTCAATACCGCTAAAGTTCAATAAAACGATGCCAAATAAGCTTGGTGGAATAGAAAGCTTTTGTTTCTCAAAGTTTGTCATTGAAAGCTAATCGAACCCTGGTTATTTAATCTATCATGCCCAACTGCCCAGCTTAAACGTTAAAAACGTATAATTGGTCGAATGTAACTAACTTTTAATCATGCAATAATTGACCAATTTCATAGAACAAATGTTTTTCATACCATAAAAATTCAAAGCGAAATTCAAGATTATCAGAGTAGCATGAACAGTAAGGTAATAACCACAGAAAAAAAAGAGCCTGCTATAGCATTGGATGAGTGTTTGTTGTGTACGAAAGATTTCAAAACAATTTTTGAAATTTTACAAAAAGGTTCCCCACCATGGCTACCAATCCCCAAAAATTTGGGTTTTCTGGTTTGTGGTGTACAACCGCGATAATTTGCAGGATTAAAATTTTTTAGGTGGATGGGCCTTATGATTACACACAATTCGAAAAGAATATTAAACGAAATCGAGCAATAGGGTCAAAAGCTATGAGCAATATAGCGCTAAACTTGTGAAATGCTGCCTCTAGCGGCAGAAATGCAAAAGTACAATAGTTGGCCTTATATAGAGCGAAATTGACGTCCAATATTATTTTTTGTGGCAAGGATTTGTTTATAGCAAGTATTTCATAAAATGTTGCCACTATAGAAGAAAATATTACTGTTTTAATAATGAGATTTTAAAAAGTCGAAATTTTTTTAAAATTCAAATTAGACGTAATCATACATGCTAAACAGTAGCAATTAGTGCTGATGGTGGACTCGCTAAATGCTTCAAATTGTTTTCCAAGAAACCAAGTTCAACAACTGCTTTAAAGAGACGACTGCTCGGGTTGGACACGTGGCTAGCGACAAACCTCAGGGTACATTATTCAAGGGGGAGAGGGGTTCCAACATATAACAGGTATTCGTTGCTTTATTTCATGACAGCGAGTATAATAAAAGATTTGATTTTGATTTGATATATGGATAAGAATAAAAATTCTACAAATTTTTGTTGAAAGTTTTTTTTTTAATTTTTTTTTTGCTTCACAGGGCACCCATAAACATGGGCCCCCGAATGCAACATTTTCCTGGAAAAAAGCAAACTACAAAAATGGAAAAAGTCTTCACCTATAAATAAAAATGACATAACTAAAAGCATTGAATTTTCAGTGAAGACCTTTTCGTGCTTTGGTTTTCACCGTCACCTGGCAGAAAAACCGCATCAAATTTGCGGTAAAATACTTTGTTTTTTCCACCAAAATTAATCGAAAAACGTAGCAAATAAATAGTGAAGCTTGCCCTCTTTGGCTTAAGCACTAGCTGCGCCGCTGCCGGAGACTAAAAAAATTCTACAAAGGGGTTTGGGCCAGTCGGTTCCCTTTGGCTTTACGGCCTAGAGTAGAATATATCAGAGAGTGATCCTTTCGTCACAAAAGCTAAAAAAAATTATTATGGTTTTTAACAGCAATCAAAACAAAGCTCATCGTGTAACTTAATTTTCTCGAAGTGGGGCTCTATTCAACGATATTTTCGTAACAAATCTCTTAGTCGCGAAGCAGTAATTTGAAACGTTATGGCAACAGTTGTCACATTTTAATCCTTTTTTGTGCTGAAATTTAACTTGGTTGTATGCCACAACATGCTAAAGCAAGTGTTTTTAAGTTCTGCTAGCGACGAAGTTTAAACTTCTTTTTTGCTTTTGGTAGCGCGCTGCAGCGTATTTTGACCTAATTTTCAAGAGAGGGGGGAGGGAGAATTTAGAGGGATGTTGATCGACCTCGCTTGAATATGGATCTACTACGGTTGCTAACCAGCGTACTTCGAAGTAGAAATCGTTGTGCCTTCCACAAAAGAAAACTTTATGCTTTTGATTAGATGACCTACCAACATTGAAGATTTAGATATAATTCAAGACGTGTTATTGTGAGGAAGAAACACAATATGTAGTACCGTAGTTCAAGATAATCTGTCGTAATATCATTGATAGTTTGAATGTATTTAAAGTACCTTTGTGTGCAAATTAATGACGGTTTTACTTTTACCGTAAACTTTTGTAAAGACGATTGCAATGACACAATCAAAAATAGTTTAAGGTTAACAGTTTTACGACTCAAAATTGAAATTTGAAACAATTATAGGCCTAGGCAAGTTAAAAGTTTGTCAACCTAAACACAAAACATCATATATATAGCTTTCAAATGACAAAACTTTACTGAAATACTCGCCTTAATTGTTTCCTCACCATAAAAAATAGAATTTGACGTCAATTTTACTCTATAAGCCAACTATACAGGGTTGCCTCAGAAACTGCAAAACCAAATTCCACGACTTTCCAGAACTATTTTGGGTCATTTTCCAGGACTGTTTAAGTTTTTTTTACAGGACTTAAAATTTAATTTTCACTATTACTCTTTCATGCACCTACTTTTTTGTAGTTGTGATTGCCAAAAAATTTTGATGTCACACATTTGCATTTCTAGTACTGACTACCAGCCAGATACAAAACCAGAAATTTGCCATGGGAGGGCTGCGCTTTGGGGTATGGGGGCGGAAGCCGTTGGAAGTCTGGGGGCAAAGCTCCCTGCGCTCGAATACCTTGAAATTTTTTTGCAATAATAACTTAATTTTAGGCCTAGCTTGGTAAAGATTATTGCTTTTAAAACGTGGCATTGAAATTAGCACTGCAAAAACATGACTGAACTGGTTGCATAAATGGGCTACAGTATGTGGGTGATGGCTAAAGCTCGACCGATATGACTTTTTCAGGCCGATACCGATATATTACCTTATTAACTACAAAAATTTTGTCACTATTTTTCAATTACCTTGACACTAAACGCTTCACTAATCCTCCTCCAAAAAAATTCTACTGAAAGCACAATCATACTACGCAAACAGAATGCAAAAGCGCTCGTGCTTGCTCCAAAATACAAACACTTTAAGGTAATTGCTCTAAGCCGATATTTTATTGGCGGTAGATAGCCGATACGATATATCGGCTTGGCCCTGATATCAACTGAAATTTATCGGCTGACCGACATATTGGTCGAGCTCTAGTGATGGCTAATGGTAAAATTTCAGTCCTAGCTTTACTTCCAGGCAGTAAACCACAAAATAACATTATTTGAAAAAGACAAAGCTTTTTTGCACGCCAGCGTGTAAACAAAAATACGCTGACCTAGCCCTAACCCAAACCTTAAACTTAACCCAAACTATAACCCTAGCTCTAACCCTAACGTTAATCCCAACTCAAAATCTAAACCCTAACACTAACGACACTAATTTAAAAAATAAAAGAGTAAATGAGCACCTACTGTTGTTCTCTTAATCTCTTTAAGCAGAGCTCATTTGCACGCAAGAGTGCCAATAGGCACCTCGTTTGAAAAAACTTACAAGTATTAATCCCAATCGTCAGTATTTTATAACGCTAGATAGAGTTAATTTGGGAGGAGGGGCTAATGAAACGAGATTCGAGAGAGGTGATTGGTAATTAATAAAATTAAATACTGAATAGACCTCTTACAGTTCTTTTTGACGAAGCCTACGCTAAGTATTTTGCATCAAGCGATCGAATTGATTATTTTTAGCCATTTTTAGTTAGTTGTTACTGATTTTATTTTTGACCAATAATAGCCCCTCCCCTAAATAATGTTTCAAAAGTGGATTTAAATTACTTCAGCCTCGATATTACTGCAACAAACAGCCTCCGAAGCATAGTGCGAAAAACGTCATATTTTTCTTATTGAGCATTTTAGTCAAAGGGCCAATGGAGGGCCTATAGCCCGCTACGCTACTAACAGTAATACTGCTACAAGAGTATCGCATTGCAATAAATTACAGTCCATGAATTTATTGTTCCTAATAATATTCAATAATTTTTACATACTGTAGGCTATACTGCATAGAGCAAATTTTGGCATTTTGACAAGGAAGTGCTTATTTGCACTCTAGCGTACAAGTAAGAACTGCTTAAAAAGAATAAGAGAAGAATGGGCGCTCAGTTACTCTCTTTCATTTTTTAAATTATCGTTAAGGTTTGGATTAAGATTTTAAGTTAGGGTTAGAGCCAGGGTTACTTACAGTCTGGGTTAGATTTAGGGTTGGGTTAAGGCTAGGATATCGATTTTTGTGCGCTAGCGTACAAATAAGCTGTCTTTTAACAATGCATTAAAGCTTTTTAAAGGACCTTGTCCTTCACAATGCAAATTATTTTAACAATGGCTTTGAACAATCACAAGGTACCAGTTACTACAAAAACAAAAAAACTTTACATTCTATTCTGGTAAATCACGGAAAAACTTTCTAAATATTTTCCAGGACTTACAAATAAAACTCAAGGACTTTCCAGGACAGCAAAATAAATCCAGGACTTTTCCAGGATGTGGCAACCCTGACTATAGTACTTTAGCATTTCTTCCGCTAGAGGCAGCATTTCACGAGATCAGCGATTTATTGCTCATAGGTTTTGACCCTATTGCTCGATTTCGTTCAAATTTTTTTCACACTGTGTGTAATCATAAGGCCCATCGTCCTAAAATATTTTTAATCTTGTAAATTAATGCTGTCGTGCACCAAAAACCAGAAAACCAAAATTTTTGGGCAAGTGGGGTCAGAAAAATGGTGGGGGACCATTTTGTAAAATTTTCAAAAATTGTTTTGAAATCTTTCATACATAACAAAAAACTCATCTCATGCTAGAGCAGGCAAATTAAAATTCTGCAAAAACAATTTTAGTCATCGCCCTAATGAACAGTGAACTATTTTTAAATTCCAAAATTCAAAAGTAAGACTATATACCTTTAAAGACTCTTGCCTATCTACAGATAGTTACTTTGTAATTTGTATTGTACCACAGTTTCAGGTAAAACCCTACAAACTTACCAAGAACGCCCTTCATCTTTTTTAATCCCACTTACTAACAATGAGGCCCAAGGCTGATGCATGCTGAGGCACATTCCTGGGTCTGACATCGCTAGAAGCTGTTTGTCTTGCAACCGATTTTTCGAGGAAGTCCACACATTTTTATTCACGCCATTTGAACTTTCGAAATCGGTCGATACGAAGACAGGTAAGCTTGTTTTTATAGTCGGGTTGACTAGGTCGGGAAAGTTTTCTTGCAGCACTGCTTCCGAGAAGCTCTCGCTGTAATCTTCACGACCCGCTTTTAAAAATTCAGGATCTTCCTCAGGGTTGTATCCTTCGTATTTATCTTCTACCACTTGACGGCCAGCGAAGTCAAGAGTAAACTAAAAGTTACAAAATTTTCAGGAATGATTATTTTACAAATAAAAACTCTATCATTTTAGAGCATAATGATTGGAACGTTTACGTAATCTTAATACAAAGCAAAGAGCCAAAACGTGAGCAAACATATTGTTACTGCAACAACAACTTATCACAAGCAAAGCACAGGAAAAAAGGAAAAAGCAATGACGCTCAAAAAAAAAAAAGGAAGCGAGCGTAAAATTAAAAGCAATTATTGTTTTCACAGCTTGAATAAATATAATGGAATTGAAGCTTAGTCGGAATTTAGATCTGGATTTCTTTGTTGAATCATTAAGATTTTTTTGATTGATAATTAATTTTCGCCAATGGTCAGATCTAGCCAAGATGATGAGGTTATTGAAACAGTAAAATTCTCTATTGAAACAGTAAAAAACTCTTTGCTTTATATTGAGTTTAACGCTTCACATTTTAGTTTAAACAGAGTATAGAAAATCGACTTATAGGACAATTTTGTAATTTGAACTTGAAAATGAATTTGAAAATGAAAAACTTAATTTAAACATTTCGCGAAAGAGGTAGCAATTACGTAGAGAAAAATAAAATTAGTTGAAAAATCTTTACTTGTTTCACTTGCGTTTATTTGGAATCAAAAATACAATCACAAGCTAAATACACTGACAAGGTTTCTTAGTGAAATTTAGCTTTATGATTGGCCATTCGGTCAGAAATATTAAATTCGCATCACTAAAAATATGTTAGAACTACAAAATACGGAGCATCATAAATGTACAGAGCTCCATAACGTCTTGCATTGTTCCAAGTTCAGAATACGAAATTAAATCATCTTGCTATTGCAAGGTAATGCAATGGTAATAAAAGTAGTGTTGATAACACAATTTGAAAATCTGAGCATTTTCAAACCAACTTTAACACCTTTTTATTCAGCCTTGATCCATGTCTCTTCTCTCTTATTTCTGCTTCTTTTTTCTGTAAAAATTTTCTTTCTTTTTCGTTCAGCCAAACATTTGAATCAAAATAATCCGATTCATCATCGATAACTTTAGTACGTTGAGCATGTGTTCGATCGTAATTAAGCAAGCGATTTTTATATGCTCGAGCCTTTGATAACGCATTTGAAATATTTTCGCTAGTTTCAAAGCTATCTGAAAAACAAAATGCTAGATGATATCAAATCATAACTAAAGCCAAAAATTAACAAGCTTACTTTAACAACACTTTCTTCTGCTATTTACCTACAACAGCGAAAAAATTTCGGTTTTTGTGTCAAAATTCCAATCAATCAAGTCTATGGGCATGTTGATATTACCGAACTGATATATGGTTTTTACTGTTTAAAAGCATGGTGCACCACATTTCACAAAAAGATGCAACTTTCATGCTAAATACAAAAAAAAATATTGAAATGGGGGAGACAACCACAGTGTATTGCTATGCATCAAGACATTACTTCTTATTTAAAGAAGAGAAACAACAAAATTAACCATGCATAGCCGCATAATAAAATCTTGCTATCCTACCTGTATTTAAAGCACTACCACCAGGTATTTGATCCAATTTGTGTCTTAGTTTTTCGCTTTTGCTCGACTTTTTAGCCAGTACGTCTTTTTCTTCTTTAGTACAAACCATTTCACCACAAAATAAGCAAGGACCAGAACCTTCTTGCTCACACACTACTCGACCACAACTAAGGCAATTGTTAATTAATCTGAAAAAGAGTCTACAATATAAAAAAGTATTAATGCATAAATTCTCAAAATGCAATATGAAATAAAAATTTCTCAAGTGACTGTCTGCATAACATTGAATTTAAGCTATTTTAAATTGATAAATTTCAGAAATATACCACTAATTGCATATAAACAGTTCGAAAAAACATATGATTTGGCATTGTCAATACCAGCAAAGTTTTTATCCCAATAAGAGTAGCCAGAAAAACCCTACTGTTCTTATATTAGCTAAAACCTGGAATTCACATTTAACAAAAGACTTCCAAAAACAGCTTATTTACTTGTGCTTTTGAGCTTGGCATTCGCAAGAATTTCTTCCAGGAAGAATAACTGTGTTTGTTCTCATTTCACCATCTTTTCCATATAGAGAAACAAAATTCGATTTTTTCTTTGTTTTCTTGCTTGGACTTGAATTAGCAGGTGGAACATCAAGACCAGATAAATCAAAAGGGTTTTTTGCAAGCTTGTTCGATTTTGGAACTTTTTTATTAGATTTTGATTTGTTAAAATCATCATCTTTTTTATAAATGGTCACATTATCAGGAGCCAAAGTTTTTTGCCATTTTACTTTAAGTTCTCTCACAAAATCTTTTTGTGGTCCATCTAATTGCCTTGAATCATTGCTTCCACATAACAATTCATTAGTAAAAGTTAAAAGATCATCAACATTCGTGAATGACATCATATAATTGCAAATATCTTTCACAGAATCTGAATCAAGACCTAACAAATTGACAAGTCGTTCACCAACCCAGTTTGATATTTCAGTGACAGTCATACTGATATTGAAGATAGTCGTCAAATTCTATAATCATTAATAGCTAAAAACAGTTAGGTTCAGAGTTTAAAAGCAAACACGAGCCAGTATATACGTAGCCAAACTCAGCAAACCAAGCCTTGCTGGAATTTACGAAGCCAAAAACATTACTAGTTGATCTAAAATTGTTAATTTTTTCTAAAGTTTTAAAGTCTCAATTTAGCTTGCATGAGAAAAATTGTGCATTAGGGTGTTGCAGTTCCCCAACCTCTTCGATTTTTTTCTACCTCCTTCAAAATATGAGGTTGCCAAAGAAAATCAAGAGTACAAAGTTTGAAAAAAAAATTGAGGTTTAGGGGTCGCACAGAGACCTTTTTTACTCAAGATTTGGTATTTATTTGATTTTGTGCCGCTAGATGGTGCTATGTGAAATCATTGTTTCCCATGAGTCATTGCAAAATTGAACATTTACTTTTGGTCTAATACATTCAAAAAAGCTTCACTACAACTCCTACACCTGTTTATATTTATGTTGATTCTTTCAGAATTAATAGAGGTCAAAATTGATCACGTTTCTGTGCTGGGAAACTACAACAGAAACTCTATTTGAGTTAGACCTACAGTATCTATTTTGGCTGGCTGTGAAAAACTGAGTCAAACATAGCCTACAATGTTACTTGTTAAAGAATGACAGTGCAGACTATGCTTTAGGCCTAGTTATTGAAATCCATTAAACTGATGTCCAAACTTAACTATAGTTACAGCAGCAGCTTACTAAAACCATACTTGTTATGTTTTGCTGTGTAAGATACGGAGTGTAATGCAACCTACTTAGTACAAGCTCTATAAAACACGAACATAAGTAAATCTACTAGCAATATACTATTACTAGATTTGCAAATTCTCGCAGTTGGCTGCCAAGAACTATTTCTTGACCTGATGGCAATGCTATCAAAAAGCACATGTTTTCCCATCACGAAGCTGGAATTCCTAAAATTCGTCAATTAAAAATAATTGAGGAAGAAAAGAAGCTGGTAGATGAAATGAAAAATTTGTACAAATGCAACTTTAACAGAACAAACAGTAGAAAAGCAAACAAAACCATTGAAAACTTCAAGGCGAATTCTCTCTCTCTTTGTTGCCTCTATCCCTTGAGGGTTGCAAGGGCAGCAGCTCGAGATTAAGCTACCACACTTCACGGTCTTCCATCACCCCCACCATTTCGCTTGGGTGAAGTTCCAAGCAATTCCACCCAAGATCCCCAATGTAATATCGATTCATTTACAATAGTTCAAGGTCATTCAACTGTTTTTTCCCATTTGCTTTGGCAAGTAAAGCTTGTTTGGAAGTTTTTTCTGAGGCATTCTGCTTACATGGCCAAAACATCTAAGCTGAGATCTTTCAATTTGGAGAAGTAGTGGCTCTAGGGATTTTCGAATCTCAAGATATGTGCACCTTGTCAATAATGTAACTCCTTTGATTTTTTTGAGAAACCTCATTTCGGATGCTTGCACTAGCGATCACTCTCTTTCGGTCACAACCCAATTTTCATGACCATACAGAGATACAGTAGATGAGAAGGGACAAAGACTGTTTCGAAAATTAAGAGCTTTGCTTTTTTTCAAAAATTCTTGTCTCACAACAACTAAATAGTGCAAAGCTCTCATTATTGCCATTGAGTTGCGAATTCGGATATCCAGTTCTTCGTCTTACCTTCCATCACTTGTGAATGCAAACACAAGATACCGATACTTGAACTTGTATACCAGTTTCGGGGTCGCTCCACTCAGTTGCAACAAGCACTGATTAGTGTTTCTTGAAACATGACATGCATCAGTTTTGACCGTGCTTATTTCTATTCCTGCAGTTTCATAAGCAGCTGCAAACTTATTTACTGTGTGCTGAAAGCCAGATTCCGTAGACGCAGAATCAAACTATCAGCACATAGCAGGCAACTGATTTTTCAATTTCCTATTGTGGCAAACTCATCAGCTTGGTTGCATTTGTCGATCCAATTCATGTAAACAATGAAGAAGAGAAGGAAAAAAACACACCCTTGGCAGAATTCAACACCTATATGGAAAGCTTTCATAGTTTGCCATTTACTCAACCACGAAACTCCAGTCAGTACCATAGAATGCCTTAATGGCATGTAACAACCGACCAGTGACCATCACCACCATTATCCTGCAGAACCCTCCAAAGTTAGAAAGGCAATCTTATTACACTTTTTTGAAATCGATAAAGCATGCAAAAAGATCTTTGCCATACCTTCCAGATTTTTCAAAAATTGAAAAAAATTGAACACAGTAATGAAGTCTTGGTCATCAAACGAACGCCGTAACATGATTGAAAAATGAAGAAAAAACATTTTTGCATAGCATGATGTCTGATTGAAAAACCAGTATCAAGAATGGGAAAAAAACTTTGGCTGTCAAAGAAAAGAAATGGAAATTATGACAGCTTATCAATAAGATGCTTTTTGTTAACACAGCTGTCTAGAATAATAAAAAAAAGACTGACATTGGGTAAATAACAATAATGAGCGCTTTTCAGTTTAAAATTAGAGTCAGATTTAAATCAATTATTAAATTAGAAAAATGTGCAATAAGTTGGTACCGGTATTAATTATGCTTGTGGCAGTAGGTCTGCAATGCAACTTTTGATAACTTTGATTTAAGAAGTTCTCTTGTTGGCTATGTATCAAACAACAACTCCAAAAACAGTAGAAATGATCAAAAGTGATCACAGTTTCGACTTATAGTTCGGAAATTTTTATCTACTAGTACTTTTTTATTAATTCTGACTCAAGTCTACCGCAAACTCAAATGCTAATTATATATACTCTAAAACTATCCCCAAATCGAACCCTAACCCAAACCTGCCCAAACCCTAATCTTAACCCCTAAAAAAGCAAATAAAAAAAGCACGGATGAATATTTCTCATTTTTGTTTTATTCTCTTTAACTTGAAAATTTTCGGTGAAACAGTCACTACCCTTTGTATTATTCTGCTCTGAATTTTCCATTAACTAATTGACCACTCTTTTGATGGTAACTTCAAACCTTTTATAAATGAAATAATTTTTACAACCTTAAAAAAACGGTATATATGCCAACTGCTAAATTAGCCTGTATACAGGGGTAAAATTTATTAATTTCTTAGCACATTGTTCTCATAGGTAGGCACAGCTAACGCAAAAATTAGCTCCGCTAACAGCTTGGTATTCTGTTAACTGAAAAGATTAGCTTCGCTAACGCCGATCTGATAACACAAATTTTTTGTTAGCAAAAGCTAACGCTAATCTGCCAATTACCGGTAACCATAAAGTACAACATGAGAGTGAGACGGAAAAAACGAAAAATCAATTTTGTAACTTGTCCCAATCATTTTAATTTAATATAGCGTTTTTCAGTCCATCAGCTAAATCCATAGGTGGGCACAAGTCTGTTAATCGTTAATTACGAAGCTAACTTTTTCATTAACTTGTTAATCCGTTAAAAAGTTTTTTCATGTTAACGGACTAAATTAACTTCCGTTAGGTTCTGTTAACTTCCGTTAAGGTTTTAATCGTTAATATCTTGCACCATTCATTCATCGTGCCAGAACAAACCAGTTTGCACCGGTAACAGTTGTTGCGTATTAGTCTGTTAGCATGAGTTTTATAAAAGAAAGCGAAGAAAGGAGCTCTTTTTTGAGGCAAATAAATAAGCTGCAGCCTCATAGGTCTATCAGTAATTGCTGTTCACAATTTCCAATGATTTTCCGATCGCAGCTTCGTTAGTGCATTTGAACTTATCTTTATCTTGAATTTTGATTAGACTGTAAAATGTAACTTCCAAAACACAAGAAGGCCACCATAACAATAAATATTTCCTTATAATCAGCTCAACAGCGTCAATACATGTTCTAGAAGCGAGTGAATAAAACAAAATGTAAATTACACGCAAAATATTAACAAATTAACGGACTTTATTAACTTCCGTTAATTAAAGCTGAAAATAACGGATTAACGTTAACAGAGGTGTGAAGTTTGTTAAGTTAACGGACTATTGGTAAACAAAGCTAACGTTTTGCATTAACTTGCCCACCTATGGCTAAATCTAAACATATTGCACCTCCAACATTTCAAAGTTTCAAAAGTTTATTCAGCAGCAAAGTATTGTCACGGTTTTGGTTCCTTCAGTCAGACTGCTAAGAAGTAACCACAACGGGTATAGCCTACTGCTCAGCCTCAAAAACCTAGGCAATCAGGCAACATCTGTAGCTGGCTTTAACTTCACCTTTGCTTCCAGATACAATATTTTAATCTCCTACTCCCTCTTTCTAGATGCTCGCTCTGCATGATAACTGAAAAAGCTTTCTACTGAATTGATTATCCGTCGGGGGCGGCAGCCCGCTAGCCAACACAACATAACTGAAGCTCAATATGACATGAACATTTTTAATCGCGCTTTTTTCTAAGGAAAAGGCTTGGCGCACGTTCCGTGCGCGCAGACATTTCGTAATTAAGGCAAAAAAACAAACCCAAAGCACTAGCCTTAGCCCTAACCCTAATTCTAGCCCTAACCCAAACCCTAACCTAAACCCTAACCAAACCTATAACTATAATAATAAAATATAAAAATTTCCGAAAACGAATGACGTCATCGGAATGTTTGTTTATTTAACCGCGCACGTTCCGTGCGCCAAGACACTTCGTTTTTTCTAAATGCTGGTTCCGAAATTTTGACCTCGCATCAGCTCGTGATTGCACAAGGCCAGGATTATGATGTCATAGACTGGAGTGGTTACCAACGCAAGAAAATGTGGCAATCATATCGAAGGACGATGTTTGCGGCAATGTCATGCAAAAACGGCTAAATGTGGTAAATTTTAGACTATACTTTATTAAAACCACGGTTGCAACTATTTTTTTCAGCGGATTAGCGGATTGACTAAAAAAATTAGCTTTGATAACCAGTCCGTTAACATTTTTGAACGTTAGCGGAACCGCTAATCCGCAAATGAAAAAGTTGGCAAATGCTAATTAGCGGATTAGCGATTTGTGCCCACGTATGATTGTTCTTAATAAATAGCCTACACTGTATATAACTTTCCGACCTATCGAATCCACAAATTTTTATTCTCTTAGAGACGGAGTAATTTTTCTATCCACTTTATAAACACTATCCATTCCGTTGTTACGACTCCGCTTTTTGAATTGCTGCTGACACAGTATAAATACTGTGCTGCAGGGGCTGCACCAGTTGTATGACCAGTTCAAGGGTTGCAGTAGGCTGCAGTTCCACAGTAGGCCTATTGCAAACGGCTGCAAATTTTGTTGAACTCAACGTCTTGAACATTAACATAGCATTTATGATTGGTTCTAGGCAACAACTCGCACTAGCAATGTTTTCATACGTGTCTGTCTCAGGTCTTGTGTGTACTGTACTGTGTAAGTATTTTTCATATGGACTACCTTTAGTCTGAAATAAATGTTATGATAAATTTTAAAATAAATTATTATCCTCTACCATTACCAAACAGCGGTAGGCTACAATTTATTGCAAGTAGGCCTACAATAATACTTACCGTAATAGGCTACATACCGTACCAGGTACTGGTAGCCAACAAGACAATGTGGAGAAATCTTACTCGTTATCATGTTGTCATGTTCTTTCTTACGTTTTTTTGGTAAGTTTATGTGGTTTGTTTGTTGTATTAATAATATTAGCTTATTGTTTACCAAGGTAGGGCTAATTCTAATTGAGCAGTGTCAAGTTAACTTTTAAAGGCACTACCGTAAGTGTAACAAACTCCTTAGCCTACCAGTTCCAGTAATAGCCTACAGTAACAAATATTTATTTAGATTTAGGCAGAGGCTGGTGTTGCGTTACGTACGGTAAGAATAATAAAATCGCCAACCCTAAACCTAGCCCAAATTCTAACCCTAACATTAATCCTAACCCAAACTCAAAATCTAACCCAAACCCTAACGATAATTTATAAAACAAAAAAGAGTAAATGAGCACTCACTCTTTGCTCTTATTCTTTTTATGGGCGTTACGTAACGGAATACTCACCACTTCCTTAGATTTAACTCTGAAAATGATACATTATGGTTATCTTCCAAGTTCTGTTTTGTGCTTTCGCAATTGCAATCATAATTAGATTCAAAGATTAGAGGTTATTTACCGTAGGTTTTTTGCTGCACTGTATCATTTGTGCTAGCTCATTATATAAACTTATACTGGTACTGGTAGATTATTCTGTATTGCTTTGTTTTTTGTATCTCAGATCTTGTGGTAGCCCAGAGCTTATTGTTACTAGTCTGCGTAGCCTATTACTAGGCTATAAGTCCAGAGTCTGTATCTGTTTTGAACTGCGTTTCATGATGGGTATTGGCACTGGGTAGGCTTGTAGTGAATTCTTTTCAGCTTATTATCGATAACTAAATCAGAAATGTGCATCTACATGAGATTTAATAGTGTTATAAAGTATCAGACTATCAGTATGGTAGCCTATGTGTTATTAACAATCACAGAGTTTGTGAAGTGTGTATTGTGTAATTCATAATGTGTGTATTTTGTATCTTTCGATTATTTATCCATATTGAGATTAAAATTAATGTTTGCTCTATAGCGGTACCAGTTTACCTATAGCTATAAGCTCTGAGCTACTGTACTTTTTGTTTTTAGTTTTGCTTTGTATCATGCATCCAGAAAAGCTTTTAGTAACATAAAGGATAGTTTATCAAAAGAGTGGTCTCCCACTTCATGCAATTACTCCTGGCCATGTCCTCATCCATCTAAGGTAATTAAACGTTTTGTTGTATTATTATTAATCTGCTTTGGTTGGATTTTGTTTCATATATAAGCCTCATATCTTTTATCATAACAAAGCTATAGGCCTGCACTACACTCAATGTACAATAGGCCTATACCAAAAAGAAATTGATGTACTTTTGTACAGTAAATCATGAAGAAAAACATTATAGTAATCAACTGCCATTAAGTTTTTTGAAGCACTGTGCAAGTACGCAAATATTTGTTGGCTTCAAATACATGCCAAACATTTTGAAATATTGTTGTTTAAAATTGTACAGCCTATCAAAATATACTCTCTATTTCTAGCAGTATTTTTCTTATATTGAAGCCTTAGCTATGGTACTAGTAATTAAACTACTACTGGTTTGAGTTATCTGGTATATGATGCTGCTGCTTTCAATCAAATTAAATTACCTGTTTTGGCATTATTTAAGGGGTAAAATGATATGCAAATGTTGCTCTTACAATCAGTTTTTAATTTCAGAGATGGAGTTCACAGAAGTTATTTTCAAGCTATCAAGCTGCAGAGCCTTTTCTAGGATTTTTGGACACTGCATTTTTATTTTCATATGCTGTTGTAAGTAGTTATTATAGAGTGGTTCGTGTTGCTATTTTTGGTGTTAATTTTTATTTGTTGTTAATACAGTTGGCTATTACTGATTATGAGCTTTGCTTGATAAATTGTAGCAATGTAACATGCTACAAATTTTAACAAAAATCTCACTAAGGCCTAAACGTTTGTACATAAACTGTTAGTACTGTAGTGTAAAGTTTTGCATCGATACTATTATTTGTTTCAAACTTTGTTTTTCAAATTGATCAGCAATTAAAATTCTCTCAGACTAAATGCATAGGTGGCGGAGGGGCCCCGGCCCCCCCCCCCACTTTTTTTTCAGGGGGGGCCCTAATTTACGTGATTTTTTTCTAAAATAACACTGCTGAAAAATGTTTTTGCAACTTAATATCATAGATGTCGAAACCAGAAGGCGTAGAATGCAGACTCACACTCATAACCGGGTGGGAAGGCATTGAATTATATGCATTGACTTTTTCGACGATGACTCAAAATAATTTTTGTAGCGTATTTCTCCTCTTGAGCTTATCACGAGATCGATTCCATTCCCAATCGTGATGCTCGTGTTAAGAGTACAATACCTTCGGTTTAGGTTTAATACCTGTGCGGCTGTCATTTTTGCAACTATACGATGTTTACGTTATTTTGAAAGTGATTTCAAATCTCTAAAAATAACCTCCCCTTTCCAAGGTTTTTGTACCCAGCTGCCATTCTTTGCATTGTTACGTAATTATTATAAGCGTCACGGACGAAATAGGAGCGAATTTGATTGGTGTGCAGCTGATGAACAATTATAGGTTAATTTGTGGCGTAAAAAATGAGTACTATGCTACATTATTTTCTCAGATAATTCATTCATTTTTTTGTTCTTGACCACGACAAAAATAGTAAATAGCGAATGGATACTAACGCAAAAAGTAACATATTGAATCTGGAAAAGGAAGAAGCGACGCAATCTTCATACTTTGCACTCACGCGTTTCAAGTAACTTTTGGAAGGAAGCCAAAATGGAATGCCTCAAACGACGCTTGCTCAAAAAAGCGTTGTCAGTAACGTAGCCAGGGGGGAGGGCCGGGGGGGCTATAGCCCCCCATTGGCATGTCGACCAAAATGCAAAATGAGAAAAACACTACGTTTTTAGCACTTTTGAGACTATTTTATGCACTGGAGTGGACTAAATAAACATCTTTTGAAACATATATTCAGGGGGGGGCTAATTTGTTAAAAACAAAACTAACAAATAAATGAAAACTTTGAAAAATCGTCAAAAATAAGCAATCAAATTTGATCGCAAGTGTAAAAATGCTAAACATAAGTGTCCTCAACAAATATACTCTACACTACGGAATAGGGGGGCTATTCAGTATTGGTCAATTACCAATCATTTCTCTCAAATCTCTTTTCATTAGCCCCCCCCCCCACCCGCAATTTTTTTTCTATAAACTGTATACGAAGTAGATTACTCCGTGTTAGTTTTATTGAACTATTCTATTTTATAATTTACCAGCATCTAAACAAGAGAACAAACATTTTACCATTAGCCACCTCCCAAATAGCCCATTTATGCCACCAGTTTAATCATGTTTGCACTGCCAATTTCTAAGCCACGTTTTAAAAGCATTATTTTTTAATCAAAATAGCCCTAAAATGAAGTTATTTTTGCAAAAAAAATGCAAAATTTTCGATCGCTGGGGGCTCCACCCCCAGACCCCCTTGCTTCCGGCGGCTGGGGGCTCTGCCCCCAAACCCCCAGCCTCCAGCGGCTGGGGGCTTCGCCCCCAGACCCCCATTGCGGATTTCTGGCTACGCGCCTGTTATATGTTATTTGTATATGTTGTTGTTGAGCTTAGCATGTTTATAATGCTAATATAGATATAAAACGAAAAAAATAAACATCGCTTTTTTGCAAACGTTCGCTAACAGAACAGTCAAGTTCAGAACCTCCATCTAAGCAGCCGATAATAAACCAAAGGAAAGATAGCGACGAAAATTCGGATAATGGTAGTGGCCTTGCCAGCGATTTAAGTTCAAGCTATGATAGTTGAAGCGGTACTGGTACTCCCACAATGATTAGTAAGTTTGCAAATTTAGCTAAACGGAGGGCTGAAGACTTGGTTTGGAATAGAAATATTAAACTGCTTCTTTCAATTTACGGTTTGCAATAGACCCATAATATGATAAGCTGAGTTTATTTTTAAGTCAAGCGGACAAGCTAGTGGAATCGCAGTCGCAAAATTAACAGTAATTAAATACTGGAGATTTTGGCAAATCTTTGTTAAGCTATACGTTACTACAAAAAAATTTAAGTTTTCATATATTTAAGCAAGACTGTGGACTCGTGGAGTACAGAAGTCGGAACTTTAAAAAATATCGCGAGTTTAAAAGCCTGCAATGTAATATGTAAACAAAGGGAAAAAATTGGTCAGTATATCCTATACACTTCAAGAAAAAATTGAGGCAAGGCCCTAGCTTATCAGGTATCCTCCTTTTTATCGGGGTGTATGTCGAGTTTAATGTGTACATTTGCAGTGTGTTTTCTAATAAATAACAATGTAGCATATTCGCTGTGACTAAATTTGCGACTGTTTTATTATGGGTATTAAATAGGCCTAATATTATTGCTATAGTTTTTGATGATTAATTACGGCTGGGAATAACGTTTATGGGCACACTTTTTTAAACGAACTGCGTTGTTTCGGTAACCTTTAGCGACATGCTGCATTTGCAGTAGCTAGTGCTAAAACAACGAAAATCGCTGTAAGCTTATAACTGCGCGTTATGCGCTGTAGGTGAAAAAACTGGATAGACTGTGGGCCCCCCCACTTTCAAAATGGTTCCGCCATTGCTGACTAAATGTCATACTTAGACTGGGACTAAAATCTATAAAATACTACAAAATTTGTTTTAGGGACTTTATATCAGTGGCATCTTGGGTGACAGGTGAGTACTGTGACAGATTGTGTGTGCTGTTGTTTCTAGAACAGCTTTCTTGTATTATTAAATTAAAAGACATCAAACCATTAGCAATTAAAAACACCTTCAACCACATAATTGACCAACAACTTATGTTTCTAGCCATGCATGCTGTGCTTCATAGTAAAAACTTTGCTCAAACTAATACATGATAACTTATCAACCTTCATCCTTAGTACCAATATTATAAAAGCTAATTGCTTAATGTGCAGATACGAATTAAGACGAGTTCTAGCCATTGGAATGTGGTTATCAAGCAGTATGGTAAGTTGTTTTTTTTTTTGTATTTTTTAAGGTAACGTTTTAATTTATTCCAGAAATCTTAACTCCATTGCTTTTGTCTTGTGGTATATCAGCTAAGCTTCTTTGTTCAGCCATTAGTCAAATTGCAAAAAAAATAAAACGAACTATACCGTATGACAATGCATAGACGTGCTTGAATCGGATGCATGGCTTGGGAATCCATCCAAGCGAAATGATGGAAGACCGTGAAGTTAGGTGGCTTAATCTCGAGTTGCTGCCCCCGCAACCCTCACGGAAAAGTGGGCAATGAAGAAAGATGTGTTTAGATGCCAATACCAGAAAGTTTAAATGTCAAATTGGAACTGAAAAGAATTGACTCATTAAATTGTACAACAATCTTAATCGATCACGAAAACTTTACCATATAATTTAGATTTGACCATTTTGCAGCTTGCACTTTGACCTTTTGGACAATACAGCTGAACTATTAATGATATTCTTGTTGAAGTATATAAAGGGCTAAAGGCGGAAACAGCTGCTCATCAACTGATATGCCCAACGACTTGGTAAAGATATGGCTTGTTATTTGTTGAATAATACGATTTTGTTTGTATTTACAGATATTTTTGTTTGGTACTTTGAGCCAATGGCTAAACTTATACAACAAGCCTTTCTATTTAATTATCTGGGGTTTAAATGGTTTGGTTCAGTCATCAGGGTGGCCCTGTGTTGTTGCCATTATCGGAAATTGGTACGGAAAGACGGGACGAGGATTTATTTTTGGAATATGGAGTTCTTGTTCGTCCGTCGGTAATATTATTGGATCTCTGTGGGCAGGAGCTTTAATCAACTACGGTTATGAGGTATTTTATGATTTACTATCAAAAGTTGATTGCTGTATAAGGCCAAAACTTTTAAGTAAAGTTGTATATTGCGCATTATCTAATTTTTACGTTAAAGCATTTTTATTTTTTCCAGATTCTTGTGGCAAACTTGGTCGCAAAATGCCGAAAAAGGCTTAGTCTTAAGAAACGGATTTTTGCGTGACCTTTACAGCATTCAGCATTAATTATCTAAAATCGATTGTTTTCGTTACAGGTTGTATTTTTTAATGCATCATTAACGCTGTTGGCTGGAGGTTTTCTCGCGTTTTTCGGTATTATCAACTCTCCAATCGAAATTGGTCTTGAAGACCCGAATGCTTTTCGTGACACCGTTACTACAGAAGTTCATGCAAACGCTTCAGGTAAAAACTCTTAAGAGTTAACACATACAGTATTTCAAATGCAGTGTGACGCATTGCCCTAATTTTTGTGTTGTTTTAAGATTCAGTATCCTCTTCAAGTCAAGACGCTTCAGAAACGACGCCTTTAATCGGCAAACGTCCTGTTAAGTATGAGCCAATCGGCTTTGTCAGAGCTCTGCTGCTACCTGGCGTCATTACGGTAAAAATTTTATTTTTGTGTTAAAAAATTGCAGTGATGTAAAAAGTACTCGAAAACTGTAATCAAGTAAAAGTTTCGTTACCGACAAAAAAAGCACTTGAGTAAGTCAAAAAGTAGTCATTTTACGAGTACTCAAGTAAAAGTATTTCTGAAAGTATTCAAGCAAAATAAACATACCATTCAATGGACATAATTATGAAAACTGGGCCCACATTACAGAAATTTCCTCGTTCGCTTTAATTAACGAGTTTTGAGAGGCACTACTGAACGAAATACTCGCTAAACGTAAGAGGTCATTTTTGCACGCCATGTAAAGCCTTGCAAAATCCGTAACGTCATTCTTTCTCGCTAAGTTGCTTCGAGCGATTGCGGAAAGCAGTTCGAGTAAAAAAACGTCACATTTTCCTTGCCAACTTAAAAGGATCTTAAAGCACTCTTCAAGCGTGCGAGAAATCTTCTTGGTTCAGAAATTTAATGGCGAAATGTTGAAAACTTCTAACTAAAGCGAATTTTTGCTGATAATTGATTCAAATCGTCGCCATGTTTGCGATTAGACTGCTAAAAAAAAGCGAATTGCATTGAGAACCATTTGCTGTTTTGACTGACAAAGAAATGTTGAGTTGTGCCAGTTGACAAAAATAGCAATACACTCCTTTTATAAGAACGGTTTTCTAAAACACGAGGCTCAGTTTTGCTCAAAATTTAAGAAGAAATTAAAAACAATGCCAGCCTCGGCAGCAAAATAAACAAAAAAAAATTCAAACTAATCAAAGAAACTAAAATTTGTGCTGATTTAAAACGATAAAATTTCAATGATTTACTTGTGTTTGCAAGCAAAATTGCAGCTATTCAAGATTATAAAGCTCTGTTGCTCTGTGCAAGCAATTAAGAAATTTTTTTGGCGGTTGTTCAGCTTGAAAAAAGCTTGCTTTTTCGCTTTTGCAATTTTACGATGCAGCAAAAGCAAGAAAAAAGTCTACACTTAAGCAGACAGAGCAATAGGAATTAAACAGTGTTTCAAACATGCCCGCTAAAATTGACATCGATGCTCTAAAATTTTTACAAAGTCAAGAACAAATGAGACTGAATATCGGCAAAAAATTAAAAACAGCCAGCCTCAACTCAAGATTTACCGGTTCTGAATAGGAAGAGTGTGCTTCGACTTGCTCACGTTTGAAAGTTTTTGAAACCTAAAGACCTAAAGTTACTGTTAACAGATGAGTTAACCACCAACAACCTCAAAGGCGCTTTAGGTCATTTAAAAAAATTATAGTATGGAAAAAGTTGTTCTTATTTCACATTGATCCAAAAACATAATTAAATTCAGTCGTTCATTTACTAATTTTTTCATTTGAGGAATTTGCTAGCTTAGAATAATAACGCATAACTTATAGTATCTTTTTCCATAACAATGCAGTACATACAGTACGCTTGAACGCATTATTTTGAAGTAGAAATGCATCTGACGTCACAATGAGATATTTATTTCATACTAAAACAAGTTACGAGCATCTCGCAAAGAAAATCGAGCGAGCAGTTTTAACGTGCGTTGGGCGAGACGGCTTAGAAATGGCAGTTTGTTAACGAAGATTTTTTGTTCGTTTACGCTTTTTAGCGAGCGAGGATGGCCTTTACGAGCTCGCTAGCTCGTTCTGTCATGTAGGCCCTTGTCGACTACCTTCACATCACTGCCACAAGCGCTTAGTCTTCTAACCCCTCACTATCTCAAAAAGTGATAAATTGTATTAATTGTTCCAAGTTTTAAGCTATTATATTCAATACAATAATATTACAAAAGAACAAAAACAGCAAGACTTTGTGGTTTGAAAGTCATGCCGCGCAGAATTTACATGGAATCATTTCATAACTTCTTTACTCATATACTCATTCACTGTCATTATTAAATTAATATGCTAAAAAGTAAAAACGCTGTGGACGTACCTTGCCGGTTTATAATCTACTGTGTCTGCGGGGTGGGGCAAATTCACGCGCCATAGCTAATTCAGTATATTTTTGCGATAATTATAAAAATTATTCCAAATTTTTTTGTGTGAAATTTATTTCACATGTGAAGGCTGGCAGAAGCTTGAAAAACATACGTCACTAAATCACACAAAATTATTTTTGATAGCCCATTTAGATAGTTCGGGGACAGAATTGATTATTATATTTTAAACATTTTGGAATTATATGTGCACACGTTTAGTAATCGTAGGACAAATTTTTATATTTGCACACGTTTAGTAATCGTAGGACGAATTTTTGGTAAATTTGTATCTCTCTGTTTGCTTCTTTTATGATTTACTTTTAATAGAGTAAACACCTCTATGCCAGTATGCGGCCTCGGCAAAGGGCAAACTCCAAGCAACGTGAAACAAAAAGGATCTTGAACTGCCATTTGCCAGAATGGACGAGATACGTACTCGCACGCGTAGAAAAAAGGCATTGCTACAGCCGCTGTGGTAGTTTGATCTTAGACGCAAGAGTTACCTGCTGAAAAAGGAGCAAAAAAAAACAACTGACTTAACTAAATTGAACAATTGTCGGTTGAAAAGTCGACCGTTCTGACGAATTTGTGGTTCAAATTTTAAAATTACAAAACTTTGTACTTTTCTGAATCAAAATGCTTACTAAAGTATCCTTACTTCACTGTAAAAGTAGACACAAAAAGAAGTCGTTACCGGAAAAAACTACTTGAGCAATCTACTCAAGTACTAGTATTTCGTTACTTTACACCATCTTAAAATTGTGCATGGCTATGTTTTCAGTTCAAGAACCTATTCTGTGTGGTCACTGGGTCATCGAAGACCACTGATATGTTAATCGGAGTTTGGAACTCCTGGTATTTTCTGTGTATTTATGGTTAACTGCTCTTGACAAATTGACCACTAATCGTATCCTAAGATTAATAAAGTAGCGTACCGGTAACTAAAACTAACTGTGCTGAGTTGTTATGTTGGACTTTGGCAATGATATTATAATGCTTTCAGTATGCTTTGGTCTTCGCTGCAATTAAACTGATCAACTATTCGCTGCTGTTTTGGATTCCTTATTATCTAACCAATAACTTTGGTTGGTCGGATGAAACGGCTGCTAATCTGTCTGTATGGTACGACGTCGGAAGTATAATCGGTAAGTATCTCGAATTTGGCTTCGAAATCGGTAAGTATCGCGAATTTGGTTTCTAATAGCTGGTAAATGGTAATTTGGTTTGTTTTCCTAATTATTTCCGATTCATCTCTCCGAGAGACAGTCAAGCTTTTTACCACCTTGAGTCAAGCTGTTTACCACTCTTTGTTGCAGCCCCACAATTAAACGCAAGCAGGCAAGCTGGGAACACTAATTTTAAAGCCTTTGTTGACCCGATTTGACACGGAATCAAATTGGAACCTTCGTTTTAGAAGCAAACGATAGTATTCAACGACTTGCTTAATTAATGGGACCATGAAAATCAAGAAGTTTCTTGTAGTCAGTGGTGCCTATTTATGTTGAGCATTGCGGGGGATAATTTGCAATTTTGCCCTATTTTCAACTTTGGGGGGGATAAAGCTCAAGCACTATTTTCTTCACGTAAGCAAATCAAGTGAAGACCAAAAAAAGGTCTTAACCGAAAATTGAAGAGTTTTTCTCCCCGAAGTCAAGTGGTGGCCAAAAAAAGTCCTGAGACCATCCAACGCTCAGATGCAAACCAAAGTCAAATGATTGAGGGGAATAGAGATGCAGACCACAGTCAAATTATTGGCGGGTATATATCCCCCCCCCCCGGGTTTCGGCACCCCTGCTTGTAGTTGTATTGCATGTTTATCCTCCTGTCAGCGTCAGACGCTTAACTATTTAATGATCCGCACACTTTTCATTACAACGACTACTTCGCGTTTGGAGGAATCCGCTACTGTTTAGGAGTTTCCGGTGATCCAATGTTCCAGTGCATTTCTGAATTCTTGTCCATTGAATTTGCTGCTTGTTCGAAGCCACCAAGCAGAGATGATCATCGTAATCGTTTTATCCAAGAACGCAACAGCATCACCAGGGTGCGGGTTGAACCCATCGTGCGGGTTGTCTTAAAAACGACGCCTTGCCCTCTCAGCCACGCTGACAATCATTAGTATTCTGTATCAAAATCTTTTGCGAAAAATCAAGGTCTTAGTTAGCTAGCAGAATTTACCACTTTACAAGCGGATTGTTATTAGTTTAAGTTTTTTTGTGGAATGAAAAAATAACAGCATTCAACATGATGGTTGCGCAAAGCTTAATATGTTTTAAATTATTGACTATTGAGTATTTGATACATCTTAGCTGTTGTTAGCAATAACACATGGCTTTTCAGGAGGAATTGTGTTTGGATTTCTCAGCGATATAACCGGAAAAAGATCACCTACATTGTTCTTAATGCTTGTTTTGTCACCCCTTGCCCTTTGGGGATATCAAGGTATATGCGTTTTTAGGTTTTTACAAAAGGCGATGTCCTCGTACCTTAATTAGCAGTTTCATCATTAAAATGTCTACTTTGTCCAGTTGGAAGGCCGATTCTAGATCAGCAAAAAAAGTTTGGCAGAGCGTTGTAGTGATCATCAAAACATGCTCTTTGCTCTCTCGTGCAAACCAAAATCTCTTCTTAAAAGAAGACTTAAGCCAAATTTTATGGGTGTATCAAAAGTTCGGTCAATCGCATAAAACTAGATTAGCGTTGACTTCATCCTTTTTGCCCCAGCCATTCTAGAGATATTCTACTTCAAACACGACGTCGGTGACTCTAATGTTACCATATAAATTTTAATAATTTTTTTGGCAATCCTGTCGTTGATAAGCATTAGCGTCTTAGCGACGCCTTGCCAGTTCTGTCCTAAACCAACGATTAGGCTTTTGTATTTGGTCGTTTCGTTGCGCACTAATCAGTTTGATCTTGTCAGCAGAATATATCCGGGCTTGAAAAAACGGTAGGCTATACAATAGCCTAGGTAAGAAACGTCTAAAAACAAGCGAAAGTAAGGCTAGTAGGCCATTGTTTTCCAGCAAATACAATAGGTCTACTCAAGTATTGGTAGTCTTATTATCAGGTATGAGTTTGTACTGTGTAGCCTAGTAATAAAAACCTTATTGCTAGACTAGACTAAGATTTAGATTGAAATGTATCTGCCAGCTTGATTTTTAGCCTTCTGAAATCGCTACGCTACCGAAAAGTTGACTCTTTCTACCAGCTCAGATTTATTGTACTGATAAGATCAAACTGATCAGTGCGTAGCGAAACGACTCAATGCAGTAGCCTAATCGTTGTTTTAGGTTAGAACTGTATGGAAAGGCGTCGCTAAGACGCTAATGCTTATCAACGACAGGGTTGCCAATAAAAATTATTAAAATTTATAACATTAAAGTCACCGACGTCGTGTTTGAAGTAGAATATCTTTGCAACGGATGGGTCAAAAAGGATGAAGTGAATGCTAATCAAGTCTAATACGATTGGCCTAACTTTAGATTCCCCCATTGATTTTGCCTTCAGTCCTCGTTCAAGCTAGATTTTGTTATTGGTCAGAACTTTCAAAAGAAACATACTCCTCAAAAATGAGGCCACATTGATGGCGTTACTACTCAGGCAAATTGTACAAAATTAGTGTTTTTGTATCACATCTACGCACTAAGAACTAGAATACCATCGAATTTTAACTTGAGTGTTTTAAAAAGTACCAGTTCACCTGTTGATAGTAGTTTAGTTAACTTGGAACGTTTGTTAATAGAGTCACCAGCTAACCAAACAATCAACAGCGTGCTGCTTCTCTTAGTTGGGGTGCTAATCGGTGGCGCATCAAACATTATCGGTACAGCGATTACCGCCGATATCGGAAAACAAGAAGCCATTGGAAGAAATGTTGGTGCGCTGTCGACTGTAACAGGTATTTAAAAAATGCAATTTTGTTAAGATTTTCAATTCAACCCAAGGTGACGCTAGAGTTCTAGTATCATAGAATTTTTACGACTTTACGTTGTGGCACTTGCGAAGGACGAAGCGGTAGATAATCGAACTCAAGATCTAGGGTTGTAAATGCCGCAGGTACCTATTGTTGCTGAAAAAATTGTTAAAAAAAAAGAAAATTCTACGTTGTGAACCAATTATTTCTAGCCCTAGCCAGTATGAAATCGGTGTTTTGCTTAAAAAAAAAAAAAATGGAACCAGGATAGCAGTGAAATTTCGAGTTCTATCATGAAATCTTGAATGTTTTGGTCGTCTGGGACAACTTACCTTTTTTAGTTTTGTAAAAGTTACAAACCTCTGTTCTTTTTGCTACGGTAAATTCGTGTTTTTTTAGGTATTATTGACGGTACTGGCTCCATTGGTGCCGCAGTTGGCCAGGTTATACTGCCCTTCATTCAAACCAAAGCTGGATGGAAATGGGTTTTTTATTCCTTCATGATTGAGGTAAGAGTTTTAAGTTTCAACAAGGTAATCGACCGAATTCCCTACAGCAAAACTTTCAAAAGAAAGTCAGTCTTTAATCTCACCCCGAACATCCTTGAGCAGTGCCCAACACGTCCAAATCTTGCGCTTCTTACGGTCTTTTGAATGAAATCTACTGCACTCTTTTCCACGCTTATTTTTAAAGCGCAAGTTTTGTACCATACCGTAGCAAAAAATTGATCCATCTCTTTTTTATTACCATACATATCTCTATTTAAAGATCATTAAAGTTGCCTTCTTAATACGACTTTCTAAGAGACAAAAAATCAAGTTTTTTAAGTGATTAATTACTAAAGCAACCTGTGCTTGAACTGGAGCCAGACTTGATTCAGTCATGCCTTGCCAATAGAATCAAAAATAGCTACAAATTTCCATACTGTACTACAAACCGGCACGCTGTTCTTGCATTAAGAGCAAAATTTCATATTTGCTCACGAACTGTTTGCCTCATAATATGCGAGTGTATGGTTAACTTTGCGACAACAGACGCAATTCGTCTGCTAGGAATCGACTACATAGTATCCATTTTTGGTTCCATTGTTGGTCACTAAGCAGTTAAAGGTTGTTTTATAGATAATTCCATAAACTTAAAAATACCAAATAATTTTATTCCTTTTTGTGTTTCTCCCCATATTTCACTTAACTTCTCGAATGTTAGGTCTCTACAGCCCTAGCGCAATAGGTTGCAAAAGTATTTGGCCTACTATTAAAATATGCTACTAGCGTTTTATGTACATGTGTGAATCAAGATCCTTTTTGCAGTGCGTTTTTGTGATTTTGTGTCTTCTTCCCGCCTTGATTAAAGACCTGAAAACATGTGCACCTGTCATCAGACTACGAAACGCCTGGAATACTATGCATGGAAACTCAATCATTGACTGAAATCCACTGTTAATGCGGTGTGCCAATACTGTATGAAAGCTGTTTTTTACAAATGAAATTGTTTTAATGGTCGCTAGAAAATGCCAGTACTGAAAAATCACAGTATGACCAATTAAAAATTATTCTTTTTCGGGGGGTTTAGCCTTTTTCACATTGGAGCCTTTTAACCCCACACAAACCTTCCCCAAAAGTCAGACATGCTCAACCAAAGAAGCTGTTTGTAATTTTTAGAATGGCGACTTTCAGTACCGGTTTTTTTCCAGGACACCTGTTTTAGTTTTAATCCTTTAATGCTTTTATTTGTTGTCCTGGTACGTTGTACTGTATATTTTATTAAATCTTGCAGCGTTGCAGTTTTATTTAACGCTTCCTTTTGCCTCAATTTATCATCGGGTGTAATATTATAAACGACCGACAGGTTTTATGTGAAAACTGCTGTTACGAAACTTTTCGAAATTGCTTTTTGTGTTTTGAGATTGAAATTTATGTGCAATCAGAGTCTTATGAAGTACTATCTTACTGTGTATTGTAAAATGCCTTTACCAGCAACAAAAAGGACCTTGTGGCCTGCTAGTCCACAGTATAGGAGTATTTTTCCGAGAAAATGCCACGTAGCTTTAAAATATTTATATTCTTTGGTTGGACAAGACTGCGAGTCGAACCCGAATATTATCTCTACAGCAGCGATTGCACTTTTTTCACTGGATCAATGTAAGGAATTAATTTCAAGTTTGTGTTTCATAAAATATCGCGACTGACTGTGAATATTGATTGATTGGACAGTATTGATTCTTTGCCGTTTACCGTGAAAAGGGTTCTATTAATTGCTGCAAGTCAAAAAACGTTTCACTTTTAATAAAAATCATCTTTCGACAAAAGTCAAAAGTTCAGGGTTTTCGAAAGGCCATTTCCTCTACAGAAATGTGCTTTTAAAAGTAACTTCTACTTTCGTTCTAGTTTACTTGGCACCAAACTGTCAAATTGTAACAAACTGTTAAGTGTTGTTCAACTGCTATTACATGTAGGAGTTTGCTTTCAATGCAATGGCAGCTTGCTTGGGCTCTAGTTAGTTAGCTTTTAGTTTTGCAGTTCAAACGTGATATTAATGGCTCAATACCAGTACAAGAGGAATCATTGGTGATTAAGGTGCAGCATCTTAATAAGATGAATTTAAATGAGTGAAAACTTTGATATGGTCAGTCAACACCACCAATGCATGCATTGCAGAGTCTGCAACTGATTATTAGTGACGTACTGTTTCCGGTACACTAACCGAACGAAAAAAGCAAATGTCAAGACGTCTTTTTAACCCCGATTGATGCTATTTGTTTTTAAACTAAGTGTAGTAAGCACAGACAGTCTCAAATTAAAAGTTTTGAGCTAGAAGAAAAATCACGGAGGCGAAAGCTAAGCGTCGCAGAAGTTGAGCTAAACATTTTAAGTTGTTAGTAAGACACGAAATTAGCTGAAATCCTACCATAATGCAATTCTTTAGCCACACTATGCCACCACGCACAAAAGTGTATCGCTAATGGAAAAACGTTTTGATCATAGTCTTCTTACGAACGCTTCAGTTACAACTGCATACGTTATTTCGCTCCTAAGATAATGGTCAAATTTATTGGCAGAAATTTTTAGATGTCAAATTTGCGTAAGGTCAAAATGGCATATGTTTGGAAGTTAAAATCCTTAAATGACCGATTTCTAAAGGTTTGATCGATCTAATTGCCCTATCTCAAGCGTCTCCGCGATATTGAAAAGCACACTAGGCGCCTACCAACTTTTTTACCAATGTAGGCACACAACTATTTGGTCTCGCCAACATCCTAACTCGTTATTAGTTGTCGTCGGTCTTCATATCAACGAAGAAATGCAACGCAATTTTGGCGAAGACCTTTTTTCGGTCAACACTTAAAATTGACAAAAAAATGCAACCAAAAGTTGAGCGAAGATATTTTTATTTTAGTTTAATTTTCTTGTCAATTATAAGCGAAAATTATACTACGCTTTAGTTCATAACGTTATCTTGAGTGTCGCCCAGAGCTGTCGTCCTAAAATAAGTGGGTATTCTCTGCTCTACTCAACATCATCGACAAGAATGGTTTCACAGCATCCAAAGTCGAACGATCTTCCGAAACTTAGTTTAATTTTCTTGTCAATTTTAAGTGATAACTAAGTTTTGGAATACACCGCTTAACTTTGGATGCTATAAAGCCATTCTAGTCGATTATGTTGAGCATAGCATACCCACTTATTTTAAGACGGCAACACTGGGTGACACCCAAGATAACGTAATGAACTAAAGCGTAACATATAATTTTCTCGACAAATTGACTTTAACAGCGATACTGCAATACCCTTTACAATGCCACTGGCAGATGTAGATATTTAAAACATGTTTACCTACAGTCGTAGAACAAATATTAATAATTAAAACATCTGTATATGTTTATCTTTCTAGGAAAAGAAATACAGAGTCAATGAACTTAAGATTATTTATTTCCGCTACTTCAAGTAGATATGACGTCAACAACCTATACGCTGCAATCATTTATGTTTTTCATACGTATTTGTGCCTTTAGAGCAATACATAGACTCAAGCAGCTTACGCATAGGATCAAGATGAAATTCGCTTAAAAAGCATACTTTTTATTGCAGCAAGATGGAAAGTAAGCGCGGCGCTGAAGCCGCAAGAGTTAGTGGGATCATCTACTTGAAGTAAAATTGAGGGAGCATGCGAGCCTATGTAACCATTAAGCCGATTTTTATCAGTAAAATAGCCTTTCGGGGTGGGGGGGTACACTCCGACTCATTTTTGAATCTATTAAAAAATCGACTCGCCAACACCTATCAGGGAAGACTGACGTGAATTCGAATGCCCAACATGCCGACTAGACAGCAAACAAACTGCGTAAGGAGGGTTTCGTACGCTCATGGTTTTGCGCCCATAGTGGACCGGCCTCGAGAGGGAGAAAGGTATGCCATAAATTCCGTAGTTCCATGCAACATTTGGCCAGAATTATAAAACATAATGGAAGTCGTTTATTTGTCATATAACCTACTCAAATGCTATGCAGCTTCATATGGTAATAATGACGCAACACCGAGTCACCGACCCCGTTTAAATTTGGCATTAAAGAAGGACAAATATAATGTGAGCCTAACGGAACGTAGAGGGGAGGAAATTTGCTAAAACCGTTAGGTATGTTAAAATAAATTTCTTGTCTTTCATCGACGATTTCAGGTAAATAAGGTCCTTGACGCAATTGCTATATTACAATATTAGCATATTCGTCATATGCGCTGTGAGATCCAGCCTAATGATTTCTTTATGAGGTCTTAATTGCCTGTAGTAGTGAGCTAAAAAAAACAATTTTAAAAATTCATTTTCACACACATCAAATTAACACAAGCTATTTGAAGTTTGAACCCAGACGAACTCAATAAAATACGACGGCTAAAGTTCTGAATAATACGTCATAACAGGTGCGACTGATAAAAAACATAATACTTAAAACTATTTTCGGACTGTTCTTCGGTTATTTTTGGATAAAAATATGCAAAAAAAAACATAATCAAATAAAAAGTATAAAAAACGGCGTCAAAGGTCGACAAAAATGTGAGTAACGCCAAATTTAAAACTCTATTTTAAAACTGTTAAAGCAATTAGAAAGCATTGAAAGTGAGCTCTAAAAAATCAGATTTTTTAGTCAAAAAATTAAAAATCGTTACGGCAACTAACTACTGAAGCCATGGTAGACTAGAGAAAAATAAAGTTCAGTAAGTTTTATTGGCTTCTTGGAACAACTAAGAATTGTGCAAAAACATGAAAAATAAAAGAACTGCATTTTACATAACCAATTTTGCTAAAGATACGTATATTCCTAAAAAAGTTCTCTCAAATTGCGCAAATATTTAAAGTGCATATCATTAATATTTCAAAAGAAATTTGCAGTCAAATTAAAAAAATCGTTTGATCATGACAATCTGTTCCGCCTACTCACACAAGTGTCGCGAAAACAACCAAAATACCACAATCGGAAGTATTATGTACAAAGTGTACTATGGAGACATACTGGCCCTGATTTTGTTGTGCTTCTTAACGTAATCGCATAAACTTTTTTTTTATTATTTAAAGCATTTTTTAAAGTCCGGTCTCAGATTGGTACCAGGCAAAAAACACTCAAACATGGGATACTGCAAAAATTTGGGATACTGCAAAAATTTTGAACTTTTTTTAACATCAGAGTCATTAAAAAATTCCCTAAACACTAGAACCATCAAAAATCGACATATATATTTAAATCCGAAATTTAGATTTACTTTAAACATGTGCTTAGGCTGTTTACTATTTGATGGAAAATATCAGACCGATCATACATACCACCAATCAAGTAATGGTTCGCATTAGCAAGCGAAGGAAAAACGGTTTCTTAACCATAACAAGTACGGCAACGGACCGGTATATACCATGCTAATTCATCAATTCAATGCAGTCTCTGACGCAATCAGGTGTGGGTATTATCAAAAGTCCAAATTTGTAAATATTTTTTCGGTATTTCCAAAAATTAAAAGTCATTTTCACGACTGCAAGCGCAATTTTTAGGCCTGATGCAAAATTAAGTAGAGCTTTTTTGGATTTTTTCAGTCATTTTGATCGAAATGGCTAACAAATGCGGGAAAAAAACTAGAATTAGGAAATTCACTAACTTCAGCATATAAGCTTATGCATTATTTCGTCAATGAAGAAAACGGCTTCTTTCGACAAAAAACTTATCTACATACACTGACCCTACTTTCGTTATGTGTGAAGTGAACCACAATGATTACCGGTAATGGATTGCACAGAATGAGTTTTAAAATTCAGAACTAAGTATAAAATCTAGTCGGAATTGCCTGTGTTTTGGTCGTCTCATGATGCTACAGCGGCTGCGCTTCAGTGTTAAGGTGTCTGCATTAGAATTATCAATTGCCACTAATCAATACCGAACTGAAATGGATCAAAATTCGATATCATCGCATTTCACATTAGCTTTTTGCCTGTAACACGATCTCAATGTAGACCATTAATCGAATTATACTGATTTCAAATAAATTTAGATCGTAGATTTAAAGGCTAGGTGTTGCCAAAGAGAACAGACAAAAGTATCAATAAGGTGGGATTAAAACTTGAGAATTTTTGTTCCCAGACGAAGAAGAAAATGGAAAAAAGCAAAAATGACTCCAAAATAGTTGTGCTTAACGTTGGAGGAGAAGAATACACCACTGCAGCAAGAACGCTTACAAAGTACCCCGAATCGCTACTAGCAAGCAGCGTGACAGCCTTCCTCAAGTCAGAATGCACTAACAATCATTTGATACCAATAGAAAAGGACGAACACTCAAGGCTGTTTATTGACAGAGACGGAGCCACTTTCAGATATATACTAGACTATTTAAGACGAAATAAAGAAAACAAGGAATGGATTCAAAAGATGATTCCGTCTTCCAATCTTTTCCGCCTACGCACGGAAGCGGAATTCTACGGATTAAAAAATTTGGTAGAGGAGGTAAGAACAGAATCGAATTTTGTAGTTAAAAAGCACCCTAAGAACATTGTAATTAAAAAGCATAACCAAAATTGTACCAGTACAAGGCGGATTCTACCTCGTTTACTATCTAGTCTAAGCAATATGTTTATTAAAAATACAAAAGCCGTCGAAGCAAATTAAAATTATTTCATCTGTACTAGTAGTCAAAATATCAGTGATTTCTCAACAGGAACTGAATTATCAACTATGAAATTAAATTAGTTTCCATAAACCCCTATTTTGTGAGCTAGTTAAAAGTTTTTGAATGGGAGTTTCAGCCAAAATGCACAATCACGATTGAGGCAGGCGTAGCGGTAAAAAAAATAACTACGTAATTGAAATTAAAATCCGCATCCGTCTGCCAAGATGAGGTCTGAACAGGTTGATAGGGCTTTTAATTTTAATTTTACTTTAGTTTCTTGAGTTTCAAGCAGATTCCAATCAAAATCATCACAATTTTGTTACTTTTAATTTCACTTTGGTTTCTTGAGTTGCAAGCAGATTCCAAGCAAAATCATCACACTTTTGCAATTTTTATATTTTTTGCAAGATCGATGCAAGTCAACAAACGGCTGATACAAATAAGAAGCAAAGTAGATTGGATGAAACTAAAGAAAACGCACATTACAACGATATGTAAGTTTCGAGTCTGTACAATTTCGAAAAAAAAGAAAAAACGATTTTGATTAAAAAACAGTTATGCGGCTCTACATACTAGTCCTCTATATCGATTGGAAAAGAGTGTCATTTTGCATGCGAAACGTTGTTAAAACCAATGCAAAAATATGTCGCTTATAGAGAGGACAAACACAGTGACTTCAAATTGTTTTTAAATTAACTGCATTACTGCCAGCTGAAATTAATCTATTGAAAAGCGTATTTGTGCGGCAGCCGCAATATGCAACTTAAAAGGAAATTTAAAATTGGTGATTCGGCAGCTGAATATAGAAAAGGAAACTGAGTCATATGGCTACATTACAAAAGACAAGTCTTGCTATTGCATAGAAATTAGTGAAAAATGACATAAACAGAAGCAATGTTCCTTTTAATTTTTTGTGGTCTCTATGCGCAGAAATTTTGGCGCGTGCGCACTTTTTCTAGGAATTCACCCACAATCTAAGCGTTTTTTTGTGTCCGAAATCAGGTGAAGACCAAAAAAAAAGGTCTTCACCCAGAAATGGAGCAGTTTTGGTGTTGGAAACCAAAAAAAAACGGTCTTCAGCCTGAATTGGAGCGGTTTTTGTGCCCGAAAAGTTTATTGCCTGTCTTATTATTGTAATTTTATGATCAACAACAATATGTCTGTGCAACAATATGCCTGTGCACAGCAAATTGATGCGTGTGCGCAGTCTCTGAAACCTGTGTGCGTGCGCACACGCGCACAGGTTAGAGGGAACACTGAACAGAAGCACGCAACACTTATGGAAAAGAAACTGGTATTAATGGATTCGATGATGAAGGCATCAAATCTGCATGAGTTAATATTTAGATAATCTTTTTTTTTCGTAATTTGGTTTTGTCGTTTTTCGCGATTTTGCAAAAATACATTTACCAGTTACAGACATTCATACGAATAATTTAGGCAGTCAAAGCTCTGTCTCAAGTGTTTAGTCAAACTGAGCCTCGAGCGCGGGTAAACTGCTCTGCTTTAATGGAAATAACTGTCTTTTACCATAAAACACATAAAAATATAGTTCGGGAATCAAAATCAGGAATCCATCAACCTTGTCTGGATTCATTTATCACTTCGCAGGCGGAAATTGACGTTGAAATTTGCCATAAGTTACAAGCGAAACTGTTCAAAAAGTTAACGACGGAGTCCTCGATCGGACAAACAAAAAAAAAACAACTAAAAAATATATGACACTACCACATCTCAATCCCAATTGTGCATTTTAGCAGCAAAACAAAAGGAAAAAAAGGACCTCTATCATGCAAAGGACCTTACTACATCAGTATTGGTTGTCGAGGATATTATTCGGCCGAAAGAGACAACCCAGCAAATGATATGACGAAATTTCGAAAAATAACAAGAATCACTGTTTCAGGGAGGTCTGATGTTGCTAAAGAGGTAATTATTAGTCTTTCGTCATCGCTATTTTTGCTATAGATTTGAGAATATCTGTCTACATAATTATAATTAAATTAATCAAATTGTAAAGTTTTCATGAAGGAATAAACGTGAAAAATGACAGATCTTCAGCTACGAAATGTTAAATTCATCGCCTAGTCTAATGCAAAATGTAAGTTTTATATTATATTCCAAGTTTTTGATTTTGTTTAAGCTAGACCTAAAAGAAATAAAGGGGACCGATTGAGATCAGAAAATGATCTTACCCAATAGAGACTAGACACAAAACTAGGAGTTTTTATTTAAAGTAATTAGCTAAGCCCGATAATCATTTGTATGCAATATAATATCTTCAAAGCATAACCAATGACCATGTAACCTACTCGTTGATAACAATGGAACTGTTCATGAAAATTCCCTCAAATATTGTTTCAAATGCGACATCGTTAAAAAATCTAGTTTAAATGCAGAAATTCTGTATTCCGTCGATCACGTATTGCGCCTTTATGACAGTTATGAAAACGTGCAAGAAGTCTAATTAATTCCAATTGCTACACCAGCCCGACATAAATTACTTCAGAATCCTAGACTTTTGAAAACTCGTCTGCCAAAAAGGTGAGCTTTGCTGGTCTAGGATAAGACACGCTTGAACAAAACTAAGATAAGACTATAAGGAGGGGGAGAACAATCGTAACTATTAACAAGAATATGAGAAACGAAAAAATGCAAATCGATAAGAGTTAAGATGCTGGTGTATATTTTCAGGTATTTAGCGACGAACTGAACGAGAGTCGAGACCCGGAGAGATTCCCTCCCTATGGGTACACATGCCGCTACTACTTGACCCACACCTACTTGGAATACGCCTTCGAAACACTGGCTAAGAAGGGATTCGAACTGGTGACATCGTTTTCGACCGGAAACCAAACCCTTCCTTCAAGCAACAAAGATGAGTTCAAACAATGGTCGACTTATGTAGAGTACTTGTTTTACAAACGGGCGTTGAGCACCTACTAAAAAGGTGCTATTTACAGCGAATACTGTCGTTTATAATTCAGTAGTACTACTAATATTGCTAAATTTGGTAAAGTGCTGGGTAGTTTTACGTCTCTTTTTTACAAGAGTCGGAGAGTCAGTCAAAAATACTCCAGCTTTGACCTCAAACTCGTTAGTTTTTGATTACTTTCCAATTTCAACATCCACTTTCAACTTCGCCCACAATTGCCACTAGATGTTCTACACCATCATCAATTAGATGCTGACCCCGAACTCCGGTTCAAGAGAAAACCAGGACACCCTTAAACTGATTTTTAATGGGGCTTGGTGTTATGATTTTTTTTGCACGACTAAAGCTGACAAAATGCTGCCAAGCTGAAATCTTGGTGATCTTTGCAAATGCAATTTTTCGGGGACATTTTAATGAGATATTTATGGTGTATTTTGTTTCTGCACTGAAACTCAACTTTTAACTTCCAAAAAAACAAATTCTCAGCGTTTCAACTTTCCATATTACTGCACTAAGTTTTGACTCACTAGAAACGGTATTCCGTTACAAAAATGTTAAAATCGAATTACAACACTGGCAGATACGCATGAAATTTGTGGCTTTTGCACCTTTGCGGCAGTATTTTCATTTTACTTCGATACGTACTTAAATAATTATACTTCGGCCAAACTAAAAATTTCCGACTTGGTTAATAAGCATATGTGATGTTTAATATGACGTAATTTTGGTGTTTGTACAGTATTATACGATTATTGTTTGTTGTTGTGCTTTAAACGTAAATTATACTTACAAGATTCTGATGATGCTGAATATATTTACTACTACAGCTCCCAAGAGATAATTACACAATTCAAATCGTACAACAACTTCATCTATTTTAAGAAAGCAACAAGAAAAACAACATCATAAAAGGCACGATCGAGTAGATCTTGGAAAAGGTACTGCGTCCCTTATGTTATTAATTCCTAATGCAAAACGTACCAAACGGTCAAATCCCATACCGTAGCCGGCATGTGGAATGCCGCCAAATCTCCGAAGGTCTAGATACCACTCGTAATCTTGTCGAATTCCAAGATTTTCCAATTTTTCCGTCAGCAAATCTAGGCGATGTTCGCGCAAACTACCGCCACATAATTCTCCGCAATGTGGAAAAAGTAAATCCACAGCCGCAACCTAAATGTTAATTGAGGATAGCTAGACGGACTTGAAACCAATCAATGTTCGAGTGGATAGATCAACTACTACAGATATGGTAGACTCGGGTTCGATTTCCGGTCGGGTCAAACCAAAGACTAGACAAATTGCTTCCGTGCATGACGCTCAGCATTTAAAAAGGCAGTGTGAAGCCTCTATCGTGTTTGAACACAGATGGGCGGGTGGCAGCTGGACTCAAAGATGAATAGGATTGTCCGCTGTCACTTGGTCAAGCAATTTGATGAATACAGATGTAATTACAATCACCAACAATTTTGTTCTGGTAATAGCAGTGTCTAATTATTTAGGCTTGCCAGATGACCGCACGTTAATGTCATCTGGATATCTACTAACATTAGCAATGTTAACTGCAGAGTGCAGGGACGTGTTTCGAGATATCGCTTGTTTTCTCTGCAGCTAGAGTCCCTGGCCAGCACTCAATACCGGAGTCAATTCACACTGCAACGTGACTTGCAGTATTGGTATAAACATAGCAATGCATTCTCGTTTCCTATAGCATATAAACTGACTTTAAAATCAATCTATAAAGAGTCGCGCATTTCCTAGGCTGGTAGTGCTAATGACTGTTGAAAAAAAATATAAAACAAGGCTAGTAAAAAAGGGGTAAAAATTAGCAATGCCAATTTGCGCAGTCATATAAATTTGTAGTAAATAGCGTAGCCTGCGTCCGGTAGTCCAGATAGAAACATCATAATTATGTTTTTTTGACTCTCATTATCAACCGAATGCCTGCCATTACCCGGTTACAAAAAAAGTCAGAAATCATTAATTCTGTTTCAATTTAATTGAATACTGGTGGTACAAAATTAATCCAACTTACTGTTTTGTTATCGGAATTTTCGTACATGTAAAAAGGTTTGGTTTCTTTTGGAAAATCGGTGATGAAAACGGGATTATTATTAACGCATTTCATTAAACATTCTTCATGATCAGAATTGAAATCATCCCCCCATGTCGGAACGTAGGTCATTAAACGCTTGCTGTGGCGTTGCAACAACTTTAAAGCTTCATCGTACGATAATCTGTAAAATGCCTCTTCTGAAGAACCAAATCATAAACTCTAGGCTAACAATCGAATCTTCGCTGAAGCCTTGATGATCACTCAGCAAGTGGTGAGCATGTGAGCTGATGACTTTCAGCCTATTTGACGGAAAAAACGCAACGGTTTACCGCGCATTTTAATGGAAAAATACGAAAATGCAGAGGTGACTAGTTAAGCGACTTTTACCGATCACGGTTTTTTTTTAGCGGAATTACGCATGACAACTGTTTCAATGTAAACACAAAAAAAGAAACAAGGCAAAATGCATGCAGTCATATCAGCGTATTTCTGCAGCGCAAATACGCGTGATCGGTAAAATCGCTTTAATCATCAATATTCGTTTATTTGCAAAGACAAGTTGTCTTGCCACACCAAATGTCTTTTGTTGACCGAAATCATGACGGACACGTACGTCATCACGTAATTTCTTGTTATTTTAGAAGCATGACACTATCTTCGGCAAAGACTGGAGTCACTCGATCTGAATCCACAGTAGTTCATTTTACTGATACCTAAATGTTCAGTCCCAAAATATCTTTGCTGCCATCTGCCGGCAAAGAATGGTTTCTATTTAAAGGATTTCCAAACAACTACTAATTAACAAGAGTATGGGCAGCACGAAACGGCGTGTTAATCACTTGCCAATACTTTGACATAGATTCATAATGCCTAGTTTTGTCTTTAACCAGACTTCCGCGCAAAATTACTAGAAATTATCTACCTTAAATATTCATTTATAGCCGCGTTTTCAATTGATTTCACGTGATCATCAGTCAAATCTTTGAAAAAATACTGCTGTTCCAGTGAGCATTTCTGAGCAATTGTTTGCAAAAACGACTTAACGCTATCTTCCATTATACGCATAATGTCATCCAAGCTCTGAGAACAACAAGAAAATCAAGTTTTGACCAAAACAAAAAGTTAGATTAGCCTAAAATTTCGTAGGCCCTGGTTCAATGACTAAACGCAATGCCAGTACCATATTTGCATGCCATAACTTATGTAAAAGAATGCATGACACATTATTTCTAAGTTAAATGTAAACTTTTGTTAATTCATTTTTTGCGCTAGTTTTGAAAAAATTTTAAAGTTGAATTTTTCAACAAAAATTATTCAAATGTTATCATTCCTTAATGATGGTGAAAAAATGTTACTTACTCGAGTAAACGCCATTTCGACTTCCAGCATCCTAAACTCGCTTAAATGTTTTCTGGTTAGATTATTTTCAGCACGAAAAACCGGGCTCAGTGTATAAACGTTACCAACACCAATCGCACAAGCTTCTAAATGAAGTTGGCTCGAAACAGTCAAATATACCGGCTTCCTGAAAAAATGCTCTTCGGAATTTGATTCAATAGAGTTTATAGATTTAGTATTGTTAGGATCACTTAAGTACAAATTATCTTCTAAGTCCGTATCTTCTTTGAGTGCTTCCAAATGCTTATCCGTTTTGACTGCAAAAGTTTCGCCTGCCCCTTCGCAGTCACTGGATGTCAGTATTGGAGTGTGGATGTGTAAAAATCCTTTTTCCTGAAAAAAAATTACATAAATTTACAGTCATGTAGCATATTATTTATAGGCTACGTTATCCTTAAAAAATCAATGCCAAAACCCTTCAAAGGAAATCTAGGACGTTTTGTGGTTAAGCTTTAAGATAGGGTCCTACTAACACAAACAGGAGCACTAAGACCGCAAGAACCCTAACCCAAATTCTAGCCCTGATCCTTGCTGTCCTGGTAATCCTTTCCGTCCTGTATTTGAGAAACCTAACCCTAATTCTTACGGTCCAGTATATAAAACTTCAATCCTAATCCTTGCAGCTCTGTATATTTTAGTAGTGCCTTCAAGACAAACAGAGCTTCTAAGAACACCATATCTTGTTTCAAAACTTATTCGAGACCGTGTTATAAGAGGAAACAGAAGCAACACAACTCTTTCTGCTATTGAAGTCAACTTTTTGAGCTTATTTAACAATATATTGAACAATCGGAAAAGAAAAAAATGAACTCGATTTGCGTAACTTTGAATTTTGAAACCTACTTGAAAATACCGGTGAATCTCCATTTCAAGTGCGTTTCTTGTCTGTAAAACGGAGACCATTGATGGTTCTTTCGTTCGTAAATGCGGAAATGAGCGAAGATGTTGAGGCTCGTGTTTTGTGTGCTTGTTGAAAACGTAATTCTAAAAATTTATCAATTGTTTTTAATACAGAGAAAGTAAAACGCAACTGTTTTTTTATTATTAAAGTTTTGACCAAAAGAGAGTTTTCAGTTTTCAAGACCTCCCGCTCTTGGAGAACCTCTGAAATACTTAACCAATCTTTCTATGATAAACAAGCTTTAAAAAAATAAGCAAGCAATTTTATATTCTTTTACAAAAAACAAGCAAGCAATTCTATATCGTACCTCGTTACAGGGGCAAATGAGAGATATTTCCTTGCATTGCATTTCAATGCCATCTCTATGCAATTTCGTTTCGACAATATCTCCTTCCACACTGACAGATGCCCCGTAAGTCATTCCACTGTGCAAGCACATTAAAAGCATTGATAATCAGCTTATATCATAATCAGTCTCACTCTGATCACAATTTGGCTTTTAACATTGATTTTGTTAGTTTGAGAAGCCTAAAGCGCAGACTTAATTCTCGCTGATTAAATAATAATTGTTATTTTGCTTCATATCCGTTACAAAGCTTGTTTAGAGCGATTTCCGGATCCATTTCAATACTATAGCATTCCTTTGCTCTTTTTTCTCTATGTAAGTACATGTAATTGTAATTACATTTTATTCACTATGTACATTGATAAGCAAATAAAAAATTACTCATATGATTATTTTTATCTTTTTCAAAGGCTTGTAAACCTCTTTTGGATTCCCAACAGTTTGTACAAAATAATACTTTGCTACAAATCTTACAAATGCAATGATGCATTGTTAATCAAATCAATTGTCTTCCTACCTTTTATGCAAGTCAGGGTCTACGATGACCTGTAGGCATCGCATTGTGGAACCGTCGTTTAAATCAAGAAACACAGCACGTTTGTGCTTTCGAACGGAGTGAACCCAACCCTGAAGTACATTTAGAATTACAACCGTGTACAAACTACAAGAGAATTTTGAAGACGCACTTTGCAGCCAATTTTAAGAGGACAAGGAACGTAATATTAACCGCCATAACCAAAGAGGATAAGAGACTTAATATTAACCGCCATAACCAAGATTATTTGAGTAACTTCTAAACAATGGTTGTTATAAAATGTCGCTGCGAATTCAACCGTGGCAGAGAATACACTGTTTTAGAAACTATGAAGCTTCAAAAGTTTGAAAAAAAATATATAATGTACAAGCTTTAAGGATTACTACGCATTGACATTGCCGGCTTTGTATTTTCTAAATCATCAATATCAATTACAAGAGGAAAATATATACCACACCTCGACTACAACACCATTTTTGGTCATCTTTCCATTCAGAAAGTCTTTGATTTGGAGCTGGCCAAAGGCTGAGGTTCCGTAAAAACGATTAATCAATCGCCCAAGCATGTCGAGATACAGCAATAAGATTCACATTTTAGATCCAAGTCATCTTTCATACGTTACAAAATTAAGTATTGAATTAAGACTACCAAGCTATCCCTAAAATACAAAAGTTCGCGGTATTACGAATGCAAAGTTGAGCCATTAGCTTGTAGATCATAGGTCTAAGAGGGAAATTAAGACTACCAAGCTATCCCTAAAATACAAAAGTTCGCGGTATTACGAATGCGAAGTTGAGCCGTTAGCTATTAGATCATAGGTCTAAGAGGGAAATACCTTATTTTTAACACACCTGCATCAGTTTTAGCAGCGATAAAAATGATAAGTCGTTTAAGTTACTACTGAAAGATTTCACTACAAAGGAAGACTAATTATTTGTGTATTAAATTCTCACGCAACCAAAGCTAGGCTCACGTTCGCACTTGTAATACGGACAATTATCACGTAGTATGCGAGAATAAATTATGTAAAATCATATCTTCATTTTAATCGCATTTGCAAAACAGTACGTAGAAAAGCCACATATCACAATTTGGCATTTTTAGCAAATTTTGACTTCACCCTATATCTAACATCAATCTTATCTAAACTAGCCCCACTAGACCGTTAAAAGTATACAACATTATAAAACGTATGAAATTTCAAGAGGCATCCCTCTTCGAGGCTAATATGACTAAATTGTGGTCAAAAGTGAAACAAGGTCAAAAATGTGATTTGACAAACGGAAAAATGTTACATTAGTGCAGTCGCCAGTAGAGTTCACGAGCACCCAAAAAATGTATTTTTTTCACCTATATTTTTGAAATCCTGAATAAGTGTTCTTTCAAAATCGCCAATGTTTCCACCCAATTTCCGGTTGTTTTGGCGGAAATCGGGGATTCCCCGGCGAAACGGTGTTGAATTTTTTTGCTGAGGTAGGGTTGATTTTGATTCTAAAAATCGTATTTCTGTATAAAGTAGACAGTCGATTTTAGGTTCAAACGAAAGAGGAAGATAATTGCTAACTTTTCATGAAATAATTTTTGGATTGGTTTATTATGACGTCACGGTATGGTTGATTGATTCCAAATTTTTACAAAAAATTTTGATTTAGGGTGCATATCGTTAGTTATTACAGCCAAAGTTGACGGAATAATGTCATGAAAGTTGCAACATCGATAAACCAGTTTCTCACCGACAAAATGAAACCAAAATGACATCTTTATGATGTCATTAGAGAAAACTACGTAGTAAAATGCAAAACCGACTAGAGGCGCTTTTCAAACAAATTGCACGTGACAGCGAATATTTTGATCGCGGCGCTGCGGTTTTCGTCGCAAAATATCAAAGAAAATCAATTTCACCGTCGTAAACGCACAAAATGACGTTTGTATTAAAACTTTTTTTACAGTGTGAGTGCATGAAGATAAACTCTGTTCAAAATTTAAGAACAAAATAAGAACAATTTTATGCGCAGTGCAAGAAAAACTTTTAAGAAGTTTTTAAAAATTTTATTGCTATTTTGTGGCAAAGAATGACATTGCACAAAAAAAAATGTTCTAGCACATTGTTTCGAAGAGTCATAAAGTTGGTAGAGTAAGAATAAAACGATATATATAAGTGGTGTTTCTAACATTTTCTTATTAAAGGGTATCAAATTTTTACGGAAAACAATACTGTCACCAGCAAAAGAGCGCGTATAAGCTCATTCAGATGTTTTAATTTTTTGTGTTGTCCTGATCGGGCGCTTTGTTCGCAAAAGTGTCATTTACAATAACTGAAGAATCGTTACTAAAGATATTTGATTATTTGTGTAAAATAGTGCACAATTTTCACATCAAATTGCCCCGCATATAATCAAAAAAAAATTGTGATCTTCAGTATCTAAGAATATTAAAACTTAAAAAGTAAAATCTTACAAAGGAAATATCAACAACGTTAGGTAATTATTTCATCATTGCGAGTTTGCTTTGATCAAAAGACAACGAAAGACCTTGCTATCTTGAAGTCCAACTGCTATTTGCCTACATGCCTACCCCAAGTAGTGGAAGCTCCACATTACGTCTTTTCTGATTGTCAAGCAGCAGAGCTGTGAATTCGAATCTATATATAGTTTAGCTCGATTGAAGATCGAACCAGAGTCTATACAGCTTTTTTGTGAGCATAATTTGTATCATCCACCAAGTGTAGAGTCTTTAAACAAACATTTTTAGAAGCACCGGGAATTATTTGAAATCATTGCACGCATACATAGCCTTGTTACGGTATGCGTGACATTTGACTATAAGTGACGTAATTACTAGAATTAAATTGAAGCCCCCCCTTAGCCAAGTCACTTAGAAAATTAACCCAAATACGCTTTTTAGCGTGCTTTGAAAAGCAAGGAAAGCTGAAGGGGATAAGTAATAAAATGTTTTGTAAAGCATCTTTGTAAGAAATCAACAGAGTTTTGCTATCCTTCTCTGTATTACCATTGTTAAGTTGTCTAAGCGAAAGCATGACCTATTATATGAGACAAATTTTAACTAGAGAAGGATAATTTGTGTAGTTTATTCTCCAGTAAAGTTACGAGCAAATGAGGCTGAAAATTCGTGAAAATTTATGAACAATCAGCATCAACCCAAAATTTACGGTTTTTATGAAAAAAGTATATTGGGAAAACTTGTGGCTTTCTTGGCTTCACAATGCGTCCTACCATAACTTTGTTAAACGAATGCATAGGCGTAGCCATAATTTTTGATCGGGGGAGCCCCAAATCACATGTAATGACTTCACCAGAAACTTCGAAAGAGGAATTTTTTGTGGGTACAAAGATATCGTAGAATGAAAGATCAGAAGCAGTGGTCTGGTGTTGGCACGTAACTAGGAATTCGTTTAAGGAGAGGTCTTAAACTTAAAATTCAAAGTTAAAATGCAAAAATGTCTAAATTTGGAGACGTGTTTGAGTAAAGAAGTGTACTGTAATTCAAATGTATCACAGATGGGGGTCTAAGGGCGGATCCCTCAGCCGCCGAAGGCTATGGGGGTTTAGGGGCAAAGCCCCCAGCAGCTGGGCGATTTTTTGTACGTGTTTGGTAAAAGAGCTATTTTAATACCATTGGATCATATTTCGCACGTATTCATAGTCATTTGAAAGTACTAGATTTTTAACATTCGAAAACCAATTGAAAAAACTAAGTTGTTCAGTCTTCCTTTTGCTTGCAATTTAAGTCCAAAACACGTTTAAAATCTTGCATTTTGGGATTAAATTTTGTGAGTGATTTGGCCCAGGTAGGGGAAAGTAAAGTAGCCTACATTGCCTCGTGCAATATTTTAGCAGTAAACAACAATCCTGTCCAATATTTTCCTTAGAGGTTATTGTTTTGCCATGAAAACAACCAGTTATAGGAATGATATACGGCCAGGGGCCCCAGGCCCTCTCAACTCAAAATTTTGTTCCACGAGCATTCCCCTTACTGTAGCTAATTTTTTTCAGAAGTATTTTGTTGCATAAAAATTGGCGAGGTGGTGAATTGTTAATGAAAAATGTGCGATAGATAGTTACGCCTACAAACCATCTTATTGCCCGGGCCGGATTTACATTGAGCTGGGCCCCTGGCATTTTGAGATTTTTGCAATATTTTCCTGCCAAATACAGGTGAAGATCAAATAAAAGTCTTATCTGAGCGCGGGGCCCATGGCACTATCCGTCCCGATTATTGCATTACGTTCATAAAATGGTTAGACGAGGGCTTCAGTTAGCCACTTTTATAATAAAAACCCGTAATTTCACTCTGGTTATACGTTTAAATTGGTTGGCAAACATTATATTGAAGGGGCCTGGGCCCCTTGGAACAATATTATTGTTGGGGGACCATTAAAATTGGAGGCCATTTAAATATTATTGTAGGGGGCCTGTTTAAAATGATTGGCAAACATTAAATTGTGGGGGCCCGGGCCCCCTGGATCAATGTTATTGTTAAGGATCCATTTAAATTGGGGTCCATTTAATTATTATTGTAGGGGGCCCGTTTAAATTGGTTGGCAAAAATTAAATTGAGGGGGCCCGGGCCCCCCTTATTGTTAATTACTACTGTACGCGTGTACTGTTGTACGCGAAGATGCTAAAAGAAACTGAAACTGAAGAAACAATAGTATTTTTTGTGACATTTTCTCATTGGCAGCATGTCAATTGGAGGGGGGCCTGGGCTTCCCTCCTGACTACGGCTATGAACAAATGTGTACAAGATCCAAATCTTTTGAAGGCATGAGACTAATAATAGTATTAGCATCGTTTAACTGTTTTTCACAACTCTATCACGCTCCTAGAAGAATTTTTGGCACCTCAAACCATACAGCAGGTTCCTTTCTAATGACCCTGGCACAGTACATAAGTGCGTATAGTGCAAGATCACCTGCCTGAAGTTGTCCAAACTCAAGTTCTCGATGACGTATACACCCGTTTGATAATTTGATGGTAATTTACTGACCCAATGTAAAGCAAAGCAATTAAGCGGATGATCCCAGGAGTTTGCAAGGTATAGCTATGGGCTACTCTCACAGAGCAGCCGGTAGAAAGAGAGCTGGCGAGTGCAATCGTGACGCTTTTTAGTGCGAGGAACCCTAATTAAATAAAGTCTTGTATGGCTCTTCACTTAATTTTTGCACAAAGTAGTGGCGTTTGGTTAGAATGAGTTTAAATAATGAGTCGGTTGATCATGCTGACACGCCAGAGGAACCAATACCACGGAAGGGATTAGGGAGCGGAGCTCTCAGCAGCTACTGAAATCCAATCAGACTTATTAAGGGGACTAAAGAGGTGGCTTTTTCGATAGACAAATTTTGCAGATCGTTCCAAAATAATTGTATTCGAAAGATGTTTAAAAACGTCTGACACATTAAGTATACTATAGTATAAACCATTAACAATTGCAAAAAGACTTGCTGCTGCTGAACGGTTTTTGCTAAAGTATCAATTTTATTATATTTCGTAGACGCCCCAGACACCATAAGTCATTTTAGCAATTCAACGGCATTTGGTAAAATCAGTCATTTTTAAATCGCTCTCACTTTTTGAGAATGATGTAGATCACAGTCAAAGTCATTTCTATACACGACAACTTGGTTTGAGTTTTAGTTTTATGATGTCTTTAATGACATTTTCTTAAATCTACATCTACTGTATTAAAAAAGTAAGTAAACCTATTTCAAAAACAGTGCGCGTCAAAATAAAATTTAAAATCTTATAAACAAACTGCTTTTCCCTAATCGCAATCGTCAGGGGTGTTTTGATCAAATAAAAAAGTGGATAAATAGCAGGGGCTAGCATCACTGGCGTAACTGACGAGAGGGGGGCACGAGGCAAGGAGGCATTTTCCTCCAGATGTGGGTACCTTTATAAATTATGGCAACAAATTTATGGCGAAAAACAAACGACAAAAGCGGAAAGTCTTCACCTAAAACTCGACAGAAAAAAAGCAACCAATTTTCGGTCAAGACCTTTTTAGACTTTAACTAAATTTGACGGAAAAAAGCGCGTATACTGCAAGCGCATTACCGTACACCTTACAGCAACAATAAAAATTAAAAACTTAACAGACTGCTTTACTCGTTGAAGTAGTCAACGCTAGTAGTGCCTTTTCTTAAAAAATTTTTTTTTTACATTTTGAATGAGATGATGTCAACAACAAGTAAAACAATCTATACTGATAAACATTTCATTTTTAGAGTATGGTGAATACGGTGTTTGTGAATAATTGCTACCCCTTAAAATGGAGTCAGTGATGTTTTAACTGTAAAAATTGGTTAATATCTCCAATTGCGCAGCCATCAGTTTTCTCTGCAATGCCCCCCAAAAAATGTTTAGCTTCTCTGCCCATCAACTTACGATTTTGTGACGGATTATGGGTGGTGACAGCGCCGCCGTTATTTCTTACAAGTAATTGCTGCATGAACCACAATCAAACCATCTTTTGTAACAAACAATTATTTAGTTATTTTAAATGACACTTTTGCGAACAAAGCGCCCGATCAGGACAACACAAAAAATTAAAACATCTGAATGAGCTTATACGCGCTCTTTTGCTGGTGACAGTATTGTTTTCCGTAAAAATTTGATACCCTTTAATAAGAAAATGTTAGAAACACCACTTATATATATCGTTTTATTCTTACTCTACCAACTTTATGACTCTTCGAAACAATGTGCTAGAACATTTTTTTTTGTGCAATGTCATTCTTTGCCACAAAATAGCAATAAAATTTTTAAAAACTTCTTAAAAGTTTTTCTTGCACTGCGCATAAAATTGTTCTTATTTTGTTCTTAAATTTTGAACAGAGTTTATCTTCATGCACTCACACTGTAAAAAAAGTTTTAATACAAACGTCATTTTGTGCGTTTACGACGGTGAAATTGATTTTCTTTGATATTTTGCGACGAAAACCGCAGCGCCGCGATCAAAATATTCGCTGTCACGTGCAATTTGTTTGAAAAGCGCCTCTAGTCGGTTTTGCATTTTACTACGTAGTTTTCTCTAATGACATCATAAAGATGTCATTTTGGTTTCATTTTGTCGGTGAGAAACTGGTTTATCGATGTTGCAACTTTCATGACATTATTCCGTCAACTTTGGCTGTAATAACTAACGATATGCACCCTAAATCAAAATTTTTTGTAAAAATTTGGAATCAATCAACCATACCGTGACGTCATAATAAACCAATCCAAAAATTATTTCATGAAAAGTTAGCAATTATCTTCCTCTTTCGTTTGAACCTAAAATCGACTGTCTACTTTATACAGAAATACGATTTTTAGAATCAAAATCAACCCTACCTCAGCAAAAAAATTCAACACCGTTTCGCCGGGGAATCCCCGATTTCCGCCAAAACAACCGGAAATTGGGTGGAAACATTGGCGATTTTGAAAGAACACTTATTCAGGATTTCAAAAATATAGGTGAAAAAAATACATTTTTTGGGTGCTCGTGAACTCTACTGGCGACTGCACTACATTGCTTTTTAACGGTTTTGGTAAATCCCTTCCATTCGTATTGTAGTCACGTGATTTAACTTTCCCATACTGAAGTGGGGCTGTGAATAAAGAGCGTATGTGAAGCTCAACAAATAGTATTTCGGCTATCCGTTCACTTTTCCAAGAAAATAATTTCTCACATTTGCTCAAAATATAACAGGAAACGCAAACCTACAAAACTAACGATATAATAACTTTTCAAAGCTCCGAATAATTAATTTGTCGCATCTCTAAACCAACCAGCAAAAAACACTAATAATGAATAAACGCATAAGCATTAAAACCAGTACCTAATGCAGTTCACATCCAAACCTAGAACTGAGATTCTAGCGATATAACTTGAAAAATATTAGCAATAACAAGCACCGAAAATTCAACAATACAATATCACACAAATTGCACATAGCGGTGTCAAATAAAAGACCGACTGTAGAATAGAAGTACTAGCGAAAGGTAAAACAAGTTCATTATATTTTGAAAATTATCGTCGCAAATCAAACAAATTAAACTATAAATGTGAGTTGAAAAGAATAACGCAGTAATATTAATCAATTTAAACCAATATTGGTAAATCGCCCAATACAGCGTGTATTGTCTTCTTAAATTATGCTTGTACGTTTACGATTTTACGCACAGCGTAGCCAGAAGTTAAATTTTTACAAAACAAAAAGTTTTGATTTATTAAAATAATGCCCGACAAACTTCGTTAAGACTAACCATAAATGCGGAAGATATAAACGATAAAAGACGGAATCAAGGCACTTCAGAAAAATTTTACACTTAACGAAACAAAATGCACTCCTAGGTTCGCCAGTGCCCGCCTCTACGCCAACCATCACCTACAGAGTTAGCAATAAGCAATCAAATACAATACTTATCAGCGACTAATTGAAGGTGATAAATTATTTGCGAATAAAATTTTGTCCACCGCGTCACTTGGAAATGTGATTTTCGTTGAGCCGATAACGACCTAAAACATTCAATGCGTAACTGATTTTTTTGCTAATTTATAAAAAGCAGTCAAAAATATGATTCATTTATGTTCGAACTTTCTTCAACAGTTTTTCAGATCTGCCTCTCTGCAAGCCAATAAGGTTTGCCAGTTAGGCCAAGATGTTTGTTCAGCTGGGAATACCTTTGAAAAGATAGCTGAGGGCTGCCGATGAGAGCTAAAAGCTCGAAACAGCGCTGTCCAGCTCTGTGCTTAGTTTTTCAGATGGTAACATTAGTGTATTCAAAGCATCTCGCAATTCTGACTTACGCGAAAATTTTATGGATATAATATTTTAAAACGAGGTGCCCTTCTTATTTTTAGACCTAAGTTTTAGAAGTAAGGTCAGGTTAAAATAAAGTTTGACATCAAGCTTAGCTAATGGTGTTCTTGATCTCTGCGGGCCAGAATTCTACTGTAATGCCTAATCATCTGTGTGCTTTCTGGCCTATAGGCAGTTTATTATAATAAACCAGAAAACACGCAATTGATTCAAAGATGATAACTTAATGCAGGATCACAATAAACTTCCATATGAGCTTTGATTTGCAATGTTTATTATCAATGCGGTTAAATTTGTGTTTGTTTTAAAAATGCAGCAGTTCCTTACCGGGGGTGAAAGGTGTCCTTAAATGAGTGCGTGGATACTGAATGGTTTGAGTCCTCTACATCTAATGGTGCAATCTAACTTTTTCATTTAAGTGTTATTTATAGAGAAAAACTAGAATTTTATTACAGCAATTCTAGATGGAACCGGTCAGGTGGTCGAGCGGTAACGCGTTCGTCTCTGGAGCGGGAGGTCTAAGGTTCAAATCTCGGGCAGGTTAAATCGGACACAGTGTTGCCAACGGCTCGCCATCGTTGTTACACTTCTTCCCCGTTGCAACATCTTCGCAAAGAGTTGTGCAGCCCGGGCACAATAACGTGGAGATGGGCCACTGTAAACTCGATACATGCTTCGGCGTAAAACAGCAAGCATACTGAAAGAAGAGATACGAGAACTGTACTGTGTCTTCAAAGGAGAACCAGAAAGGGAAAGGTTTAAGAATCGCTTTTGCTGTTTGCATTTCAAATCCGAGACTAGCTGTACAATTTTTTTTATTTAAAACTTACTCGCAGATTGGATTCTTGTCGTGAATTATAATTGCGCACTATCTGTTCCACAGCTGACGCTTCCTGAAAACTAATTCCTCCGACCACAAATATGAACATTAGTTTGCCATCATTAGGTCTTGGTTGGCTGACCTGTAGCATAACAAAGGTCCATTTCACATGAAGCGAAATTTTTACCGTCACTTTTTACGAGTTTCCTCCACCTTTAATATTTTCTGAAGTGACGGTAAGATATAAAAACGTTTTGCTAGGCATCACAAGCAAGAGGAGACGCATTTGAGTAACGAAAAAAAATCCGACAAATGAGACAGTACATTAGAAGTGCATAAAAGTTTTGCATGTTATAGCATTGTCGAATATCTCATCACAAGGTCTCACGAGATATGCACTTACCCACATACAAATCAGAGTGCAAACAAGGAAGTAAACTTTTTTAAATTCTCATTTTTTTGAATTTTTGCATGATTTTTATGCGTTATGTCCTGATTTTTCATTAAAAATTTTCAAACGTTGCGTTTTCTAGTAAATATAATGCATGTCACTGACTTGGTAACCTTGAGTTCGAATCGCGGTCAGGTCAAATTCAAGTGTTAAATTCATTTTCTTAATTTCTGTTTAAATTTAGAGCTTTAAGTAGGACAGTATGAAACTTCAACCGTATGCAATAAACAGGTAGCAGCTTGACTTCAATATAGCAAGAATCTTTTGATGTCGCCTGGATAAAGCAGTAAAGTAGAATTAAAAACGTACTTTCTTAAACATACTGAATCCCGATTTTAACAAGTCCATAAGTCCAGTTGAAACATATTCAACGTCTGGTTGCAAGTCTGGCTTTGAAGGGTCTAATACTCTTTTCACAAACCGAGTTAGGAGCGATTTGTAAACCGGTGGTCCCAGCGAAGTCGTCAGCAAACTTTGAAAGTGGTGCAAATGCTGGCGGCAAGACGTCAAGCCTACAAATACCAGAGGTTGAGTTGTATTTGTATCATAGATCATCTGGTTTTTTGTTTTTGTGTTTTTTTTTTAATAAAATGAAAAGGAGAAACCAGAAAATAAAGCAAGTTGGTAATCAAAAAGAGTAATTTAGATTAGCATAGATTAAAAATAAAACCTTTCGTTATACCCATTATATTACACCAAAGCGTGTAACACGTTAGCGGGGCGCATCTCCGCGTCTTTGCCCCTACAGGAAACACAGCTCCTTTCGAAGAAAGCTGCAGCGGTGACGAGCCCTTGGAATCATCGTGTCAATCTGACTGGTCGAGATTTGAACCTCTCACTCCAGAGACGAATGCGATACCAACTTGCCGGTCCAGCACAATTTAATGCGCCTATATCCATCAAACTTCAACCTATATATTGAATAATATACCAGTTGGTTAGTGGTTACCTTTAAGTTTTTTTATTGTTTGTTCGACTACATCTTGTATTACATCCAGTTCGGCCTCTTGGTCATCTCCTTCCTGAAGTCCCAGGATTTCACATAAACTTTCTGGCAGCTCCTCCAAGCTGCTGTCGGAAATCATAAGTGAAAGAGAGCTAGAAAGCTCATCCCAAGTTTCATCATCTGAAACAAATCATTTTCATTTCATCCGAAACAATTCAGCAATGTTGGATCATACAGCCGCAAACTGATTGCAAACAAATTGACCGCAAACTAAACCTAATGCTGGCGGCGTCAATCTTCGTGAAATTGACTTTGTGTAGACTTTAAAATACTACACTTTTGGAACATTTAATTGAGAAAAATAAAAAACAACTACAAATTGAATCCAATTTAATTATATTCACTTGTGTCTGAAACATCTTTTGTTGCGCAAGCATAAACCAAAAGCTCCAAGATGTCTTCTGCAGTCCATCGCTTGCTTTCTTCCTCATCAGTTCTAAGTAATTTGCAATGTGTTGACAGGGTGAAAGTTTTTAATTCAGTGCAACTTAAACAAAACCAATAATTCAAATTTACATAAACACAATGATTAAGATTTAGCACGCTATATTCATGATTTCAAACAATCTACACATTCTTGTTCAATTTCAAGCAAAAAATTGAAATTTTGAAAATGGCTAATAATATGAAAGAAAAAGCAACATATTTTCAGCCATAGGCGTCGATTTTTGGGGGGCCAGTGGGCGCCGCCCCCTTACGTCTGACACTGAAGGGAACGAAATATTTCTGGCCCCCTCGGTTTTTTGGCAAGTAATACCCACTTGGCAACTAAAAATCCAAAATTCCGAACTGAGATAGAACCAAAATGCCACAAAGACCTTTTTTTTTTTTTTTTGGTCATCACCTGAATTTAGGGGCAAAATTTCGAACAGAAATAGAATTACGAAGTTAACCAAACTTTGCAAAAACATTTTGCCCCTTCGGAATTTGCGTAATTAACAAAAAATCGACGCCTATGTTTTTAGCTACACTACTATGGGGTCCATGATAACTGATCACCACAAAGTGAACGCGAACCAACTGACTGCCAAATAACCATAGCCCTAATGTTGGAGGTCAGGTAGTTGGCGGTCAGTTGATTTGGTTCCAAAACTATGAGCACTAGAGATGTTTTAATGGAAGCAATGAAAAAATAAAAAACGAGTTGCCTTGCACCCATCAAAAATACTGATTTGTTGACCATAATCGGCTCATTGGCCACATAGGAACTTACTCATTGCTAAGCTGAACAATTTTAGCTATTGGATTTTCTTCTATGAATAAAAGCTTCTCCACAGCTGAAAATTTCATCCATTTTTCATGAAAAGAATTAGAAAGAGTTTGTGCAGCAGCCATTGAAAGCTAAAGTAAAAAGTAGCAAAATATGAAATTGATATATTTTGATAATGCACATAGCTCTTGAAATGAATATAACAATTTACCAAAAAAAATTCCAGTGGGATATTTATTAATATCAAAAATCAATGACAAGATTATAATCATTACCCAGGCTAAAGTAAAGAGCATTTAGGAAAAGATGAAACAAAAAAATTCTGGAGCAACCTTCAAATATCTGATATCTCAATCCATAAGTTAAATAACCTAAATAGTAGCCTACCTTTGACAACTGCGTATTGTGAGCTATACTGTCACAGTTATTTACTCATCAACATATTTTAAGCGTTTTTGTTGTTTTTTTTCATAAGAACACAAGGCTAATTTTGCTCAAAATTTAAGAGAGAAAAAATGCCTGCCTCAGCATGAACAAAATAGATATGAACATAGCCATTAAATTTATACACCAATTTCTGTTATACAGTGCTGCTACTGTTGCATCGACTAACAGATTAACCAAAATTTTGCAATCACGGCCAACGAACTGTATTAGTGTACTGCTGTGTTCTTGCAGCTTTGACAATCAACGATAATTTTACACACAACTTTTACAAGGTACGACTAAATTTGTGCGACATTATTCTCTAATGAAATTTAAAAATAAGAGGCTGAAAATTCATAAAAAATTAAGAACAGATACCTTAACCAAAAATGTTCTAATTCTGATGAAAAAAAAGAACCATTATCATCATCTTTTTTAAAATTCTAAGAGAGCCAAAACTAAGTTAGAATTAAAGAATTACAAAGTTAAAATAATACAAAAATTTACAAATAAAAACTACAAGTGGCATTGAAACCATACTTGAAGCATGTTATTGTGATACATGATAGCACCAGCATTTCCATAGAAACTTTCCACTAAATCAGAAATTTCATGAGCTTCATGCTTATTTTCACTATCATTATTTTCATTTTGAATATCAATACCCTCTTCAATACAAGCTTCCACCAAAGATCTGAAATTTAAAAAAAGCTTATCCTAACAATAACCTGATAGATATCAAAACATAAGTAGCATACGAGGTGTGTCATACAAGTTCTAGGATCTCCGTGGTTAAGCTATAAAACTGACTTAAGTGGCAGACGATTTAATGATTTCTTGGGAATATTTAACCGCCATTTCAGCTCACTGCAACATTTATTATGCATTTGCAGAGTGGAAGAAAATAGTCTGCATATTTACTGTCGTTTTGTAGGTTTTATTTTTTTCATTGATGATTTAGTAATGACAACAGAGCAGCGAACCAACATCAAATTTCTAATCCATTTGGGAAAATCTCCTTCTGAAGCACTCTGTATGGTTCAACAAGTCTACCAAGAGCAGACTTTGTCTCGTTCAACAGTTTTTCTTGAGCACAAAAGATTTGAAGAAGGACAAGAAAAAGTTGAGGATGACCCTGGGTGTAGAAGGCCTTATAACAAGAAGGCCTTCCACCAGTAGCAATGAAACCAATGTCTAGCTTGTAAAGAAGTTGTTGTGTGGAGATTGTCGGTTAACTGTTTGACTGACCTCAGATGAACTCGAATTAAACTCATAAATAACATTTACAGAAGATCTGGGAATGCGCAAAAGAGCCAAAATTCTTGAATGATGACCAAAAGATGAGGCACATGTGGGTGTGCCAAGACATCTTTGAAAATTTGGCATTTTTGGCGGAAAAAACATTACAGTGCTTGAACAACCTGTCAATTTGCCAGAGCTTGCTCCATGTGACTTTTCTCTTTTTCCCAAAGTTAAACACATCATTAAAAGAGCACATTTTTTAAGCACAAATGCCATAATGAAAAGTTTCGGGGAATCCCTCACAAATCATTCCAGAACCGCATTGATGCAAAACAAGAATAGAAAAAATCATTAAACTTAAAGACGGCCTACTTTGAAGGCTGAAGGGGACAATGTATAATTCTTTAATCAAATCTAAAAAAATATATATAGCAACCAGTGTTCCCACTAAGCCGATTTTTTTCAGCGAATCGGCGATTTGTTGGAGCAAGGGCAAATAATTTTTGGCAACATAGTAAACATAGCTTTAGAAAACTTGACAAATTTGCGGAAATATAACATTTGGTATTTAATACTGGATTAGTGCAAAATTTAGGGCACATAATTGTCTTTTTAGAGCTTTGGGCACAATTGTTTTAAGAAAAATTAGGCACTCGCCAATTAGCCATAAAGTTAGAGGGAACACAGATTGCAACTTCAGTCTGAGAAATTTTATGACACATCTCGTATACGCTATTAGATGAAAAAAGCTTGTCCCTCTACATTGCAAAAATACCTATATAAAGAAGCAACTTATCATGAACCATCGACTACATATTGCATCACTAATAGTTGGATTTAGAAGCTTTCCAAAGATATGAAAACATCACGAAACTACTATAATGCACATCTTGAGTGTGCACTTGCTTCTTCTTACGGATGTCCCAATTAAATTGCCATTAGAATCGGCATCAGCAAGAATCGGCAATTTTTTAGGAAATCGGCATCAGCAAAATTTGGCCAATGCTTACCAATTCTTCAAACATAACAACCTTGCGAATTTTTCTGGACCAGATTGTTTTTACTCGTATTTTTCTACCAGCCAGAAACAATTTTCTTTTTATGAAAAAGTTTAAGTAAAGAGAAAAAATACAAATCGGGAGAGAAAGAACAAAACAAAGAAGATTTATTGCTTTGCTAACATATTGCTTATTGTTTTGCATTCTAATTGCTAAATACCCCAGGTCCAGGTGTATATACATAATATGTCACTTAATCAAAGAATCAGAGTTGGCATCGGCAATTTAACAAGAATTGACATTAGAATCGCATCGGAAAAAATTCTGGAATCAGTGCATTCCTACTTCTTATACTCCTGTCACAGCCCAATTTATTTTTAAATAAATATGTTGAACACAAGTAATATTAAAGCTTGCTGAAGAGTAAAGAGACTACCACAGCAAAAAAAAGTACCTTTTAATTAACACTACTGCTTCTTTCTGTGGAAGTGTTATGATGTCTTTGAGGAGCTGTGGGCAGGCATCATCAGGAGGGCATAGACATCCAGGACATGAAGCCACCCTACTAATGCTATCCACTTCTTCAGGGCCAAGGTCATCCGATAACAAAGTTTTGGCTGTCGTTAATTTCAGCATGTCCACTGAAACATTGTTACAATGACCTGTAAAAAAAACAAGACAATTACGTATTAAACACAGACTCGAAAGACAAATGTGACATTCAAAAGCTTACCTAAAAAGAAGGGCTCAGAATAGAGCAATACAGCAAAGAATAAATCCAACTTTGTAATTAAGTCATACTTTAGCAAACAAGCATGCACACATTAAAGTGTACTAAGTTTTAAGCCAATATGATGTATTGTTTATTAAATCTTCTAAACAAAGAAAACAAAATTACATTTTATATACTTATCACGTGATTTTAACCATGACTTATTAAACCCTAACAAATATGCAGAACTTTACATTGACTCCCTCTACCTAATGGGATATCTTCCTCTCATCAATAAGCCACTAGAAAATTTGCCCAATCTTTGCTTGCTCATAGATAACATTTTGGACTAATAATGTTAAGTTTCGAACTCAAAGTGCTATGTTAGCGGAATTAGTATCAGATCAATTTGGCGTAGTGCAGCGCACGTTTTCCCCTTCTACAAACTCTCATTCTCGATTATTGAACCAAAACACAATTAAATTGTTCAATGAGCATTGCTAGCGGCTAATTGGTTTAAACTTTTGGAATTGCAAGATCAAAATCAAGCATTTTCTAAATTCATCCAAAAAATAAGCAACCCATTTAATGATTGTATTCCAGTTGCAAAGCCATCTAATTTTAAAGTCAAACTAAATCCTTGGTTTGATAAGAATCTCGAAACGTACAAAGATAAGCATAAAGATTACTTAAAATTTATAATATTAAAAGATTTCTCTTTCAAAACTGTGTATAATTGCATAAAAATCATTTTAAAAAAGTAATTCTTCAAAGAGTACTCGTAAATCCCTCTTCAGCTCTTTTAATTGTGCCAGTATAACAACCATAGAAACTACAGCCAATAAAAGTTACTCCTGCCTTCATTGCATTTGCTCTCAGCAGTAACAGGCATGCTTCATTGGCTAATTTGTGCTACTATACCAGCAGCCAATGTTCCCTCTAATTTTTTGTGGTCTCTGTGCAGAGAAATTTTGGCGTGTGCGCACTTTTTCTGGGAATTCACCCAGAATTAAAGCATTTTTTTTGTCTGAAATTAGGTAAACACCAAAAAAAAAGGTCTTCAGCCTAAATGGAGCATTTTTGTGCCCAAAAAGTTCATTGTCTGTCTTATCATTGCAATTTTATTATCAACAACAATTTGTCTGTGCAACAATGTGTTTGTGCGCAGCAAATTTATGCGTGTGCACAGTCTCTGAAATCTGTGTGCGCGTGCACAGCTTAAAGGGGAAACTGCCGGCAGTCCAGCACCAAGAAGAGGAGATCGATCACAGCAAGCATTGTGATAATTGCATTGCCAATGGTTTTGGGAAAAAAATCAGGTAAAATTGTGCTAAATAGCCCTAAAGCAGAAAACTACCGGTATCGTTTGCATCTTTGCTTTATGCAGCTTTGGCCAAAATTTCATCACTGATGTGGCCCCGGTAAAATTTATTTGATATGTATAGTAATTTGCACAATGTGTTTTTGTAGGAAAAGGAACATTTTTGCCATATAGCCATGACAAATCTTTGTGGTTGGTGGGGATCTGATGGATCATATAGTATCCTATACAACAACTTATATCTTCCCCTCTGCAAAAAATCTGTTTGCCAACAAACTATCTCATTTTTTGACAATCAGAAGTATAAAAAGCTTTACAAAATTCTAAATCACATTAAAAAAAATTGATTTAGAACAAACTTGAAACATAACATAGTAATTTAGCCCATAAGCATCGATTATCGGGGGGGGGGGGGGGTGTCGCCCCTTCGGGTCTAACACTGAAGGGGGTGAAATATGTCTGGCCCCTCGGTTTTCTGGCAAGAAATACCCACTTGGCAAGAAGAAACTAGAAATTCCGAACTGAGATAGATCCAGTATGCGGCAAAGGGTCTTCACCTCATTTGGGGGGCAAAATTCTGGATTGAAATAGAATTATTCAGTTTTACCAAACTTCTCAAAAACATTTTGCCTTCTCGGAATTTGCTTAATCAACAAAAAATCAACGCAAGCTTATGATTTAGCCTACTAACTGATTATTGACAACTACGAGTTCTTGGTTCATTATCTTTTGTTTCACTGTTTTAATGTAGATTACTTTTTCTTTTTTCCTTCAGGGCTCTTGAACCAGTGCAATATTTTTGCATCTGGCCAAAAACCATCATTCAGCTTCACAAGAGTCCTGGATGCAAAAATTTATAATTACCTGGTCTTATGTTTTTCATTTCTGTTTATTGCCTCAAATACAATACAAAAGATTTGAACTACCGGTAGATGGTTTTTGTCCAGATCATTGACTTAAATTTTTTTGAATAACCAAAGAAATCACCTATTTATGTCACTATGGCAAGAAAAATTTTGCTTATTTTTGTGAATAAGCTTTAAAACTACAATTGTAATCATGAAACTGATCTGAAGTTTTGTGAAATAACTATAAAAATATTCACAAAGTCAAAATTTGACAATAATTCTGATCAAAAGCATTAACCCAGGGTGTAACAAATGTACTTTTCCACCTCATTAACAAATACACCTTTCCATCTCAATAACAAACATATTTTTCCATATTAGCAATAACTGATAAGCCAAGTTGCTAAGAACCATAAATTAAACCACTGACAGATACATTTACTTCAAGTCTATGTGTATACACAGATATACAATATTTTCCTCTGTGCAATGCATAGGTGGAAATAAATTTGTTAATCATTAATCCAGTAATAATGAAGCTAACTTTTTCATTAACTTGTTAATTTGTTAAAAAGTTTATTATGTTAAAAGACTAAATTAACTTAGATCAAGTTTCATTAACTTACATTAAGGTTTTTATCGTTAATTTCTTGCACATGTCATTCATCGTACCAGTACAAACCAGTTTGCACCGGTACCACTTGTTGCAAATTAGTACGAGTTTTATAGAAGAAAAACCAAAAAAGAAGCTCTTTTTTGTGGCAAATAATAAGCTGCAGCCTCATATAGGTCTATTAATTATCACTGTTTGCAACTTCCAAAAATTTTTCTGATTGCAACTTCTTTAGTGCATTTGGAACTATTTTTTCTTGAAATTAGATGAGACTATAAAATGTAACTTCCAAAACACAAAAAGACCACCATAGCAATAAACTTTTCCTTACACTCAGTTCAACAGTGTCATTACATGTTCTAGAAGTGAGTGAATAAAAAGAAACGTAAATAACGTGTAAAATGTTAACAAATTAAAAGACTTCTTTAACTTCTGTTAATTAAAACTGAAAATAACGAATTAACTTTAACAGAGGTATGAAGTTTGTTAACAGACTAGAGGCTAACAAAGCTAACTGTTTGCATCACGATGCCCACCTATGGTGCAAGGAACTCTTATATAATAAACACAATGGGTTTAAAAAGCCTTCATCAAGTTAGTACGTAAGAAATTAAAAAGCATCATGGTTTTAAACATCACTAGTAAGTTATTAAAATAACTAACTTTTGAACTTATTGGATTAAAATAATACTGACCTGGCAATTCTGGTAAAATTCCTACAATTTTGTCAGCAAGAGATGATTCTAAATGGCAAGAACTAGCTGTGACATCAAGACTTCGATCAACCAAAACCAATGATGCTGTGGTAGCAGCCACTTTGCGGCGTTGTCGACCAGCAGGTAAGTTAGCTAATTGGGTCGCAATTAATCTGCTGGTTGAACCAACTGCAAACAGCTCTTCTTTAACACTTAATGTCTCGAACAACTGATTCAGATAATTCACAAGTTGTCTAATTTGGGTTTGATATGAAATTGGTAAAGAGTAAAAATGCACATCAGATATTCGTTGTATAGGGTGCTTTTCTCCTTTAGCCCTGCGCATGCTATCTAATGCAGGTATATCGTGACTTTGTAAAGGGAAAAACTGATTCAAACATGGAGTCAAAAACAAAAACTGAGTATAGCAAGCCATAAATATAGGAGCATAAAATACTTCGCTAGAGTAGTTCATGTTGCCCATCCACTCACAAATTTGGTCTTCGCATTGCACAAACATCAACTTTCCATTTTCATTATTGATGCCACGTGATATACAGTGAGTATCAATATCAACAGCAGTAAAAACAACACAATAGTCAAACTTGCTTGCTGTTACAATGTCTTTGATGATAGACATTGTATTGTCTAGTAAAGCAGTACTAATAACAAAAACAGCCTTTCGGTGCTTATCACTGCCACATTCAAAGGAAGAAAAATCTTTTATGTCAACTGCACCAGCTTTAAACATCTCTCCTGGACCACCAATCCAAAATAAACACTCAGCACATTGATTATCCATAAATACAATGGAATGCTTTACTTTTTGAAAAACTTCATTCCACGCAGATTTTGCAGCTTGCTTAATCCAAGACTTATCCATGTTCCCAACAATGCAACAAAATTGCTCTACTTTTCAGTCTGGCCTGTAGTAAACAGTAGCGGTTCCTACTGTATTGATATAATTTTCAAGTAGCTTAAAAATGAATAATACTGGTAGTTGTCCATGCTGGACCAGTGAACATGTACCGGTATTTTTAATTTTTGAGTAGCATGGAAAAGTTAAAATTCGGCTACCTTAGGTAAGCTGGTTACTGGTACCTGTGGTCTACCGCATATCTGCATAATGTACTACATAATGCTGAATCAGGAATAGCCCCGTAAGCAGTAGTCTCATGTTATATACCGATACCAGTTCTACTTTAAGTAGGCCTACCGGTACCGGTAACACTAATAGCTTAACAATGATAATAATCAAGAGCTTTTATACTGTTTATCATTGTACTGCAGTACATGCATTGGCAAAAAACTATTACAGTATAGAGAGTTGATCAAACATGAAACAGTCTAATCTCTAACTGTTTAAGTAGGCCTACAACAGAGTGCCACTAGCACTAAGCCTACACTACCACTACCAGTGGGCAATGCCTAGTTACAGATTCAAGCACACTGGCATAGGAATAAACTTAGACAATGCAATTAAATGGCCTGCAATACAGGTACGAAACTGTACCATGGTCTACTACTTTTAGGTGAAGACATTTAGGCACTGTGACTTTTATGCACCGGGACTTTTATGCGCCGAGACTTTTAGGCACTAGCGATAACAAAATTTTTTTTTAAGTATTTTTTGCAAAAAAAATGTATTTTTTCCATGAAGTTTTTTTTTCAAAAAAAAATTGTTTGTTTCAAACAACAGCTGATTTTTTAAAAAAAACAATTTTGTTAATTGTTTTTCAGAAACATATTTTTCTTTCAAATAAAATCTTTCTTCACACAAAAACAGTTTTCAAACAAAAAAGTACTGCTTCAATTAAAATGTTAATATTTTTAAAGATTTTAATCTGACACTTGTCAAGAGGAATCATCAGAATAGAGAGCATAGGAAAAGGAGTGGCTATAGGAAAAAGCCAAGCCATGATTGGCTGGAAAAGAATCGATAAGAGAGTGTCATTTGTGTACAACCTTTAAGTTGTACACCAATTTTTTTTGTCGGCAGAGAGCAGGGTAAAAAGCTTTGATGAAAGTAACTTCAAAAGCAGATAAACGGAAGGAGAGTGGAAAAAGTTTCACAAAAAACTGATTTCCAATTGTTTTTTTCAATCAGGTCACTTTTATCAAAACTTCTAACTCAGCCCTCTGCCAACAAAAAGAATTCGTCCTCAACTTAAAGGTTGTACACGAATAATGCTCTCTCATCGATCCTTTTCCAGCCAATCACGGCTCAGCTTTTTCCTATTGCCGCTCCTTTTCCTGCGCTCTCCATTCCGACAATTCCTCTTGACAAGTGTCACATGAAAAGCTCTGAAAATATTAACATTTTAATCGAAGTAATACTGTTTTGCTTAAAAAACTTTTTTTTTGAAAAAAAGCTTTTATTTGAAAAAATACGTTTTTGAAAAAAAAAATTAAAGAAATTGTTTTTTTGTCAAAAAAAAAAACTGTTATAGTCAGTTGGGGCAAAAAAAATCGAGGGGGTAGTTGGGTAAAAAAAAAGCACCCCATGCTCCAAATCACAATTACTAATAATTTTTAATTATGGCAAGTGGTATTGTTAGAGAAACACATCTGCATCTACCAATTACAAAAAATAGCAATTTGCAGTTTTTGAAATCATAACTTATGTAATTTTTGTAAAACTGCATCAAAATTGCCGAAAAAATGTTTTTTAGCACGTCTCGAAAGTTTTTGATATTTTTAATACTGCTGCAAAGTTGAGATTCAACTTGAGGTTGTGTCAGAGTGTGCTTGCGGAGGTTTATTGACAATTACATTGGGCATTATAACTATAGCAGCAACAGGTAATGGTGGATGATTTTTTTACCCCATAATTTTGTTGCTAAATGGGGTAAAAAAAATCATCCCCAAAATTTGAAAAAAAAATTTTTTCAGCAGTTTAAACATTTTAGCAAAGTGTGATAATGGTCTTTTACAAACCTGTTTGACATTATCACTAATGACTGAAATTTTGAGTCTAACATAGGGTAGAAGATGAAAAGATGAGTCATTGATTATCATTTCTTGTTCTAAGCAACTACCTACTATGTTTCACCGTGATTGGTTTGAATAAAGGCAGTGTCTGCTGCACCGGCCCGGTTTCCAACATCTAATCGCTGCTGCACCAGCGGCGGCGGTTGTTTTATTTGGCTGTTCAATTTACTATCTCTCAGCTGGCATCGCTGCCCTAACCCTAACTCTAAGAATAAGATTTTACAGAAAAAGAAAAGGAATTCGTAGAGTTATAGCTCTCTAGCACTATTTTTGGTGAGCGTGTCCACCGAGATTCGATACCCCAACCCTCAGCATTGTAGCCAGGTATACTAACCACTACGCCATCAGGACTTCGAATTTATTGTGTCAAAGTGCTGTATTCAAAGCAAATCAAGGAGAAAAGCGCAATTTGATTGGCTGCTGGTGATCCAGCGATTTGATGTCGGAAACCGGGACGGTGCACTAGACACTACCTTGAATAAAACTGTTTGCTAAGACAAACCTTAGTTTTAGAAAGCCTGCAACAAAAGCTGCCAGTATATTCAAAATTTTAGTACAGTTAGGTAAAAGGTTAAAGCAGTATTGTAATTTCCTGTAAAAGTATCACATCAGCAGCCAATCTTGAACAAGAATAGAGAAAGAGAAAGCCAGAAAAACCCACCCTCACTGATGCATTTAGGGGAAAAGCATACATGCAGTTTTTCTGTGAGAGCAGTGTCATGTCTTTATTTAAGCTCTTTCAAAAAGCTGCACAAATAACCTTTCAATTTCAGTTTTTTTGCAACACTTAATGCATATTCACTCTTTGGTGAATGGAATCAAAAGTCTTTGCTTCTTTGTACTGAATTCAGCAAAGTGCAAAATTCAGCACAAAGAAACAAACACTTGTGAATTTCTTCACCAAGTGTAAACCAGTTTAACATGCAGCTTTAGTGAAGAGCTGGATGTTTAAAATGTGATTCTTGCTTTATGTAAATGCAAACATTCTAGCAGGTACACCTTTGTTTTGTGCACAGACATACTGATTAACGACAAACATCAAGTAGATTGTTACATTTTGTTATTAAGTTGTATCCATTATACAATACAGTCATGAACATTTCATAGTTATACTTGTGTGTGTGTGTGTTTGTTTTTGTTTTTTTTTCTACTCAGATAGCAACAAGTCTTAAGACTTCAGTGAACTACCTTATCAGAATAATCAGTCAGCAGTCTTTTTGAAGATGTGTCAACACAATTTTCTTATTAAATCTGCACCCACAAACAATGATGATCATTTTGACACGTTAGATAGCACATATCCTTGCTTCCTAATTGAGGAAGAAACAAGTTCTTGTCAAAAATTTGTGATGATTTGACTATCCACCTTTACCGAAACCCAAAAACAAAGTTATGACAGGCTGATTTTTTTTACCCCTAAGGGTGATTTTTTTCCCTTTTTGTGGGGAAAAAAAAGCACCCACGTTTTTTATCAAAAATCATAACAAGAGCATGGTGAAAACAAAAGTGTACTGTAATATATTAGTACTTGCCAGAATGCTTCTAACAAAACTTTGACTGAAGATTTTTGACTTGAGAGTTTGGAGTAATTGCAAAGTTTTACAAAAGTGCTTTTTTTTGCCCCAACTGACTATATCTGAAACAAAAAAATTTGTTTTGAAAAAAAAAACTTTTTTGTGAAAAAATACTTTTTGAAAATTTCTGGAAAAATTTTTTTTATCTTTGGCGCTAAAAATTTTCGACACCTAAAAGTCTCGGCGCATAAAAGTCCCGCCACCTAATCAGCAGTGCCTAAATGTACCATACCAAACCATTTGTGCCTCAAAGTCACGGTCCGACTGTACCAGGCTAACTTTATATGATGCGAAAGCATAGGAAAAAACCAAAGGTGGGCAAGTTAATGCAAAACGTTAGCTTTGTTAACCACTAGTCCGTTAACAAACTTCACACCTCCGTTAACGTTAATCCATTATTTTCAGCTTTAATTAACGGAAGTTCATAAAGTCTGTTAATTCGTTAACATTTTGCATGTAATTTACATTTTGTTTTATTCATTCCTTCTAGAACACGTATTGACACTGTTGAGCAGATTGTATGGAAATATCTATTGCTGTGGTGGTCATTTTGTGTTTTGGAAGTTACATTTTACAGTCTAATCTAATTTCAGGATAGAAATAAAATTAAATGCACTAACGAAGCTGCGATCGGAAAATCTTTGGAAATTGTGAACAGCGATAATTAATAGACCTCTGAGGCTGCAGCTTATTATTTGTCACAAAAAAGAGCTCCTTTCTTTATTTTTTCTATAAAACTCGTGCTAATACGCAACAAGTGCTTTCAGTGCAAACTGGTTTGTACCGGTACGATGAATGAATGCTGCAAGATATTAACAATAAAAACCTTAACGGAAGTTGATAGAACTTAACAGAAGTTACTTTAGTCTGTTAGCAGAGTTTAACGAAAGTTAATTTAGTTCGTTAACATACAAAAAACTTTTTAACGGATTAACGAGTTCAAGAAAAAGTTAGCTTCGTTATTAACGAATTAACAAACTTGTGCCCACCTGTGGAAAAAACCTACAGGTACAAATTAACCCCAATAACTCTGAAGTGTAAATCTAAATGATGCGATTCACAGCGAATTACCGGTAATTCAAAAATACATTTGGCTCCTTTCATCGAAACAGGGTCAGACACACAAGTGGCGGTGGTGCCAACTCTAAGCTCAGGTGGCGCCACCGGTAATCTTGGTTCGGCCACCTGCAAATTTAGTTTCGCTACTTGGTGAACTCAGGTGGCGCCACCTGAATTTACAGTAGAGTGGAGCTTGGAGCCGGAGCAGAGTTGGAGCCGGATTTCACATTTTAATGCCATAGCCGGAATGTCCCCCTTTTTTAAAAAAAATTGGAGTTGAAGTCTGACTTTGAGATGGTTTTTTAAGCCATTGTGATAGTTGGTAGTAGAATGAGCAACTATGTAAAAGTAATAAAAATATATATGTAAAAGTAGATGTAGAAAAAGTTGATCAAGGCTTATCCCAGGTAGAGTGGTACTGGTAGATATGCTAGCTGCAAAGCTTACACGGTTAGACAACCACGCCGCGCAGCGTCATAAATTCCAGTTGTTTTGCAGTGTAGTGTGAACGAGGATAAGAGCACTTCTTAGGATTAGGTTAGAACTCAGTCACTCTGTAGTAAGCCAAGCTGGATGGGTACTCTGGTACTGGTGTGGTAGGCAATAATTTTGTACCATTACCAGTCGTAATTCCCTAAACTATTTCATAGGCCTATTTAGTACTGCATAACACCATACACTAACAGATAAGGTGATATTAGTTTTAACTGCAAGTGCAGTTACCGCAGCCTACTTGTAAGTTGAATAGGCTACAACCACAACCAAATACTGTTCTTCAAACTTTAAAGTCAAGGCTTTTGTTGAGTTTGCTGCATATATCACAGATCAGTACTGAGTAGGCTAGTGGCTATTTTTAAGACTGAAGTATCCATTCAAACGAAAATTAAACTTCATTGTTAAATCATTAGCGAAGCATGACAAAATTTTATTGGAAAAGGCTTGGCGCACGTTCCGTGCGCGCAGACATTTTGTAATAAAGACTAAAAAAGCTAACCCTAAGCCCTAACTCTAACCCAAACCCTAATCCTAGCCCTAACCCAAACCCTAACCTAAACCCTAACCCAAACCTATAACTGTAATAATCAAAATAAAAATCTCTGAAAACGAGTGACGTCACTGGAATTTCTGTTTATTTAACCGCGCACGTTCCGTGCGCCAAGTCACTTCGAATTTTATTGGCTGCTCGAGTCTACAGTACCAAAGTAGGACTATAGTCTGAGCAGTATTCGTACTTTGGAAATTTCACTTATGTGATTGCAGTTTGTGTCACCCAACCTCGCACACCAACCTATTCCTGATGTGCAGTGCAAAGTAGTTCTAGTTCTACTGTTCAAAGTTTTTAGAGGAGCCATATTTTGATGTCGGTGTAACTTTTTTTCTCCAGTCCAAATTCAATATACATACCTGTTGGTAGATATCTGATATCATAGTTGGTGATAGTTGCTTCTAAAGTTGCTTCAAATTCAACTTATTAATGCTCATTGACTTCATTCGTATAAACAAAAAAAACACATCATAGGAAAAAAAAACAATTCAGGTCAAAAATTGCAGTTTTGTAGATAGTTTTGCAAAAGAGGATTGTCTACTTCAGTGAGGTGACATGGTGGTTTCCAAATGGGGCACTCCTGTAGGATGTGGGTGTAGGTTTGGACTTGAGAACCACAGTCACATGCACTCGTTTCGAGAAGGCCCCAGCAATGCATGTGGTTGGCACACCGTCCAGATCGGCTGCATAGTCTGTTGAGCTGGACCCATTGCTTGTGTGGAAGTTTGCAACCAGAAGGCTCTTTCAACCACTGTGGGATAAACTCAGTTACATCTTCAGGAACTGAGTGATCTGCTGCAGAAGTTGTTAGGTCAAGGTTTCTCAGTGGATGTCGAGAACGAAGCCTTATAAACTTATGGGATCAGTACATCATCTGATGAAGAGGATGATCCTGATTATTAGGGGTAGTATTTAATCCTGATTATTATTAGGGGTAGTATTTGATCCTGATTATTGTAGTAGTATGGGGCCTACCTAATCTAGTCTGCAAACTGCAATCTGTTACGAACAATTAATACCGTAGCCCTCCCTTCCACGGTCGACAGTTTTACTCTGTACTGTTACAGTACTACTGCACTAGTGAACCAGCAGGCCTGCAAGACAGCATAACTCTGTAGTGTAGGCCTTTCACGTTGGATCGGGAATATCGAATACTGAATATGGGGTATTCTGCGCTGGATATTTACTTGTGTAATTTTTGCGCCACGCCACCTGTGAATTGCAATTGCAACTCGAAAAAGGTAATCACCCGTAACTGGCAACCATCAAAAGCTAAATAAAAAAATCTTTAAAATGGCTAATAAGTACATTTGGTTGATTTTTGCATCGGTTCTAAGTTAAGTTCCAGGTTACTTAATTCGTCGCTTAGTGAAACATTTTTGTGAAATTTCGCTTTGGGTGGATATGGAGTGACATACTCAATGTCCAATGGGCTTGAGGCGTGAAACTGTAATTGCATTTATTCGCTAAGTTACCTAGGTCAAGAGACAGTGAAGGGACTTTTTGGTCTTCGAGTCAAGCTACTACATGCCTACCACACACGGTGGAGGTTTTACACTCTCCCTTTAATTGCTGAATGTCAGCAGGGAAGCTGTGAATACCAGTTTTTATAGTCATTGTTTTGAACGAACGAAGAAACGAGTTTATTTTAATTACCGCACCAGAGAAATAAAACAACCACTGATATAACAAAAAATAGATAGGAAAAAGTTAAAAGAAATGCAATCCAAATACATACATTGTTACGTAACATACAGTTTAACCAAGGTAACTGGGAAAACCACAAAGGGATCTTAAGGGTCTTCTAGTCGAGCGGTGACCCATTCAAATTTCAAATAAAAATAATAAAAAAACTAAACAACTTTTTTTGATAAATTACCGATGTATCTGTGATTAATTAAATATTATATTTGTTTAATAAAACTTATCATATTAATAAAATTTTATATTGACCAAACGAGGATTCGAACCAAGTCTACTGTTTCAGCAGCAGACGTTTTATCCATTCGACCACTGATCGATTTTGATCAAACAAACCAGTTGTGTGTAAATGGGATCGATTGATGCAAAGCAACTAGATAGGGACACTGTTGGGTCTATATTCAAATCCACAGCGTAAAACTATCACCTTCCGTAGCACAGAAAGACGAGGAGCTAGTCGTGCAAAACTTAGCAGGGAGCCGCACTCAAGCGTAACGACGGTACGTCGCTTTCGTAAGCAAAAAAGCTGCTGCTACGTAATTGCTATCCCGTCAGGCTGGCATCACTGCCCCAACCCTAATTGTAATGCAAGGTTTTGAAGCAAAAAAAGATAGCTTTATGCAACTCCTTCCACGTTCCTGCATACTGTGTCACACATGCACATCCCAACCGCGAATCGACCCCGGGTGTGGAGGGTTGAGAGCTGAGAATCGTAACCACTACACCACCCAGCTTGCAGAAAAAGGCAATGGCTCGTGCGTGAGCGTTTGCATGACTACTCACAGAAAGTTCATAAAGGTCCGTTAACTCCAACTGATACTTTTCCTGGCTTGGATTATCACAATGTTCAAGTAACCAACAGCTTAAAGAGTTAATGCACGAAATTGATTTTATTGAAGACATGAGAACCACTTGAAGTAATAAAGAGGTGCCCCAAACCTTTTTCCACTGTTCCTTTATTAGGCCTTGTTACGGTGTCAAAAATTGTGTGTCTCGTGATACCCATCGAGGTACCTCTTGAAAAATTTTTCACAAATAGATTTTTAATGCCTGATGAATGATTGAATTGTCTTCGGTTGCAATCAGGTGCCATTTTTTAGATATACCGCTTTTACTCGAACGCGGATGAATATTATAAAATCATACGCTTGAATAATTTTTTTACTATTAGTGTTGCCATTACATAATCACAAATTTCAACAAAGATAATTTTCATCTTTCTTTGAACGTAAAAATTCAAAATATGATAAATTTAAACTAAATAATTAATCATCGGGAAGTTTTTTGCTAAAAAGTTTGCGTAATTAAAGTTTTAGCTTGAATTTGTTTGTGGTGAATTCTAAAACATGGAAGCTTGCTTTGGAGTCACGTGACCGTCGTCACTTGGCAGCTGATCGTTAAGCCGCATTTACACGGGCAACTTTTTTGCAACGCGATTCGACGATTTTTTATGCGTGAAAATCTCTCTCGCAAAGCGGTTACTCACACGAGGCAAGACTCGCTTGCCGCGATCGCGTTTGGCAAGAATCGCTGCCGTGTAAGTAACACCTGCGATTTGCGATGCCGATTATATTTTTGCGCGACTCGATGCAACAATCGTTCTCGCCCATGATCACTTACACGAGGTCGATTTCAGCGTCTCGAGAGTCACAAGTCAAAGTCGCGCTCGTGTAAACAGCAAATCGTATGCAATTTACGAGTCGCCCAGGCATAGCGCAATGCACAAATGCTTTGCGAGTCTCTGGCTGCGATTATCCAAGTTTACTTCATAAAATATTGTGTTCATGGTACAAAATAGTCTGTAGTGCTTTTACCGTAATTAATTGTGATTAAATTTACTTCATACTAGTTTGAAACGAAGAAGAAATATTTTTCTTGTTGATGCTGTCACTGGTCTACTGCAGACGCGGCAGTCATGAGCTGATTGCTGATAACTGTGAAGCCAATCAAGCAGGGCTTTAACCCTTAAAATGTATGATAAATTAACCACAGGAAATAGTACCTTAATTGTATTTTGTTTTTATAATACCGTAAGTACACTGTTTGCATCAGAGCCAGTAAATTTTGAGTTGAGGCTGACTGTTCTTAATTTTTTGCCAATGTTGAACATCAGTTGCTCTTAATTGGTTCTTAAATTTTGAGATCATTGATGTCAATTATAGCGACAATGTTTGTTAATACCTTATGGTCTGTCTGCTTGTAAACGCCTTTTTAGCTGCTTTTGCAGCATCGTAAAATTGCGGAAAGCAAAAAAGCAAGCTCTAATTTTCGTTTGAACGAGAGCCAAAAAGTTTTTTTGTTACCTGCCCAATGCGCAATAACACTCTATACTCTCGAAGTTATTCAAGCTCTTTTGTTTTGAATCAGCACAGAATTTAGTTTCTTTTTTGATTTGGCATTTCTTCTATTTCGGTTGTTCTTAACCCTAGAATAGCTAAGACAATGAATTCACAGTAATAGCATTTGGACAATATATTTTGGAAATGGAGGTGCTTGTTACAGAAGCCCTTCGTTACAATATGGAGCCTTCACCGTGTCCGTCTGGGCAAACCACAATTGAAATTCTTCAACTTGAACTGCATTGTTCAGACAAAATGCATAATTTGGAACAGTAAGACATGGCAAAATATATCTGAAATTTAGCCTGAAAATAATGAACTTAAAGAGTGCCATACGAGCGGTCTTGAAAATGAAATACGTCTGTTTGCCAGTTGCTTGAATGAAAAGGAATGCCAGAACAGAGGTAACTCGGCCAAACACAAAGGCGTGCAGGAATTACCAAAAAGCGCGTAATTTTTAAAGCGTTGGCTGCAGGAACTAAAGTGAGGCGCACAAACTGAGCAAACTAAAAGGAAAAAGCGGCCGGATCAAAACTAGAGCGGGGCAACACAAAAAAGGTCAATCGGTGCTGTGACAGTGCTGGCAGAGTTGGCTGATAGGCTCACATCTATGCTCACTCGTTGGGTCCCGCACTTTGTATACAAGTACCATCCACTGGTGTTTGTCGGCTAAAAACGTGTTAGCGTTTGCTTTCTTTTCTGACCCGAGATTGCTAGAGCCTACCGGCAATTCTTACGATTAAAATAACCACAGTTAAGTGAAGAAGCACAACACCTACTGCCCCGCATATTGTGATTAAACATTAATTTCATGAAAATGATGTTTATAATGAAATCATGTTCTCAATTTCGAGTGGTTTTATGGGGCTTTTTCGTTTGAATAACGCCAGGAATGAGTTTTGACATGAAGTCACTGGCGTATTTTTGTTCAGTTCATAATAATTCATCCTCCGCACTATACTTACTGTAATTGCCTAGTGTTTAGCAAATGCATGCGCTGCTTGTTTTATTATTGTGGATATTGGTGCTTTGTAACAGCTGTGGTTTAGTAGCTCCATAAAAAAATTACATGAAAACACGTATTGTATGAATGCTATCGTGGATTTTTTGAATGTTGGTTTAATTGAAAAAGAGCCAGTACTTCTGTAGTGACAAAAGGCGCCTGGTATCACTGCAGAAGAACTCAAAAAGAAAACTTCTAAAAACAAATATAAAATTTAACCATTAGCATTTCCAATAGTATATGACAGCACAGATCTCCTATAAAATACTTGTGCACTATTAAGCAAATAAACAATATGAATTTGTCAGTTACACATGCTTGGAGAAAAAGTAATGTCAAAAGTGTTTTTAGAATTAACTGCACAAAAATATTGATAAATTTTATTGTTTTACCCAACATTATGCATAACCAAACAAGACACACAGTCAGAGATGGGTTGCGGTAGAGAAAAACCAATACCTAAAGGGTAAATGACAGAATTTTATAATAAATTATGAGCATTAATGCCCGCTTGACTTTGCTCCATCCAAGCCAACTCAAAATAGCATTTACGTATCACACATTCGGCTCGAGCAGCACGCCGCCGTTGCTGCTTCATCTTTCACCTTGCATTTTCATTGCAGGTTTTGACATTAGCTGCTTAATAGTATTTTTCGTATTTTGTTTTACGCTAGCGTTGGCTTCATTCATTTTCTTTTCAAAATTCCAAAGCGTGATTGCTTCAAATGCAAAAGCTGACAAGCGGCGCGTTTGAAGTGCTTTTGCAGCAGTTCGCTTTTGCAAATTCAAAACCAGCAAGCAGCGCTTTGAAACTATCTCGCACCGTGTAAGTAAACCAGTGCGATCGCGACTCTTCCGCCGACTCGATTTTGCAAGAATCACTGGCACGCAGTCTCAACGTGTAAGTGACTTCTGCGAGTTGCAATTGAATGCGAGCGCCGCGTTAAAATCTCTCCCGTGTGAGTGACTGCAACGATTTGATTTTTCGGGGGGCGTGTCTGGCGATATCGCGCAGACAAAATCACACTTGAATCTTGCGCCGTGTAAGTGACCTAGGCGATTTGAGAAAGAAAAAAGGCAAAATGTCGATTCTCGCAGCTAAAAGTCGCCCGTGTAAATGCGGCTTAAGTGACTTCTGCGAGTTGCAATCGAATGCGAGCGCCGCGTTAAAATCTCTCCCGTGTGAGTGACTGCAACGATTTGATTTTTCGGGGGGCGTGTCTGGCGATATCGCGCAGACAAAATCACACTTGAATCTTGCGCCGTGTAAGTGACCTAGGCGATTTGAGAAAGAAAAAAGGCAAAATGTCGATTCTCGCAGCTAAAAGTCGCCCGTGTAAATGCAGCTTTACGAATACAAAACTTCCAAACAATTTTTCAAGATAAAATACCGGTAACCATTAATAAAGAAATTGTTTCTTGCAGAAGGTCGCAAATAAACGAACTACCTTATGAATTTCACCACGTGTTTGTTATGATCATAGTCTACCCACAAAAAGCAGCCTAATACAATAACTGCTTCAAAGAATACCGATAAGCTTCGAGGAATATCGATAGCCTACGGCAGTCGGTAGCTATGGGTATCCCGGTCATCAGTCGATTACGTTTATTCCAATCGAACCAAAGCACACCGTCAATTCTGATAAAGTATTCAGTTACAATGTTTTAAGACTACAGTAGTTTACTGCGAAGTTTCAACATAAAGCAATAGGCCTACACTTTCGCAAATATTGCAAAATAAGGCTTAAATAAACTGTGCTCCTTTTCAGCAATTTCATGAGAGTCATCTCTTACTTTGGGTAATTTGTTGGTTTAACTGCGGTAATTGTTTCAACTTTCAAGTACTTAAGTGTGGCAGAACAAACATTTGAGAGTTGATAAGCCAACCAGCTAGGGCTAGGCTAGTTAGTTTCGAGGAGTTAAAGCCTATCGGTATTTCTCAAAGCAGTCATTGTATTAGGCTGCTTTTTGTGGCTAGACTATCATCATAACAGACATGTGGTGTAATTCATGGGGTACTTCATTTATTTTTCGATTTTCACCTAGAAATAATTTCTTAATTAATTCTTAAGAATACCGGAATTCAATCATGAAAAATTATTTTGAAGTTTTGTATTCATAACGATCAGCTGCCAAGCGTGGACGGTCACGTGACTTCAAAGTAAGCTTCCCTTTTTAAAATTCAACACAAAAAAAACTAGCTAAAACACTAAATATGCAAACTTTTTAACAAAAAACTTCCCCATGAATAATTATTTAGTTTAAATTTATAGTATTTTAAATTTTGCATTTAAAGAAAGATAAAAAATATGTTTGTTGTAATTTGTGGATTCTTTAACGGCAACACTAATAGTAAAAAAAATTATTCAAGCCTATATTTTCAAAATATTCATCCGCCTTCGATTAAAAGCGGTATATCTTAAAAACGGCGCCTGGTTGCAACCGAAGACAATTCAATCATTAATCAGGCAATAAAAAATCTATTTGTAAAAAAATTTTCAAGATGTACCTCGATGGGTATCACGAGATCTCTTTTCTAGACGTTTTTTCAGCTTGCGTAGCTAGGCCTATATTCGCGAAAATACGATTTAATCCGTTTGAATTCGTATCATTTGCAACCCTGCATTTCGCAATTTTGTGACATCACAAAAGGCTAACAGTAGATCAATACTGATAGCTTAGGTCTACAGGTTGCAGTAGCAGTAGCCAAATTTTCAGATTTGATTATAGACTACTCACTGCCACCAGTTGGTAATTGCGTTTCTTAGTCTGCAAGAATTTTTGCAAATTCATGCTTTTTTTGATGTCACAAAATTGCGAAGTGTAGGGTGTCAATGGTATGGAGTGAAATGGATTAAATTGTATTTTGGTGAGCAAAGGGGAATTGTGGAAAAAGGTTTGGGGGCGCTGTTTATTACCTCAAGTAGTTCTCATTTTTGTCATTTTTCAAATAGTTCTTCAAGTAGTACTCAAGTTCTTCAAGTAGTTCTCAAGTTCTTCAAGTAGTTCTCAAGTAGTTCTTCAAGTAGTACCTCAAGTAGTTCTCATTTTTGTCATTTTTTGTCATTTCTTCAATAAAACCAATTTTGAGCAGTAGGTATTATCTCTTTAACAGTCTATCAATTTAGTCGTAACTGATTTTGTTCACCTTATTCAAATACAGCAGAATGAAAAAAAGAAAAACAGCAATCAATCTGCCACAGCTATAATTCTACAGTATACAAAATAATTATCTGCTCCGATCATATTTTATAACTAGAAAACTTGAGTATTATTTGATTCCGGTGGGAGAGGATTTAGCTAGCATGGCTGCAGCAAAATATGCGCTCGAATTAACTCATCAGGTGTTAATCGTACAAAGTTAAATTGATTTGTCAATATGATGGCATTGGACAATGGACATTAACCGATCAGCGGTCAAGTGGTTAGCGTGTCTGCTGCTGATGCGGTAGACTCAGGTTCGGTTCCCGGTCGGGTCAAACCAAAGACCATGAAAATTGGTATTCACAGCTTCCCTGCTTGACGTTCAGCAAATAAAGGGACAGTGTGAAGCCTCCGCCGTGTGTGGTAGACAAGTGGCAGCTTGATTCGAAGACCGAAAGGTCCCTTCGCTGTCTCCTGGCCAAGGCAACTTGGTAAATAAAATGTAATTACAATTACAATGGACAGCATCGCATACAAAATCAGACAGGAAGCCGATTTAGTACGAATAAAAAGACATGGCAGAAACAGAGCGACACAACGCAGCTGCATGAGAAAGTTCATGTTTTACAACATTGGGCTAAGGGAATAAACGCTGCGACACCATAGTCACTAAATATGCTGAGACAGCTTGGACATGAAAAGGTAACTAAAGTTCACATAGCGTGGGAGCTACACAGACATTTACATTTTCGCCAGCTCGAATCAACCAACTGAAACAATCTGATTTCGTAAACAGTGACATTTGCACGTGATGATGCGTAAGATGTATTGGGAATTGTGCTCAAACCGCAAATACTAATTATAACATACTACTTCACCTAAATCTTGTATTGCAGAATCGATAACTAAAAATCATTCGTACTTGATAATGCGCATTGCTATGTTCTCAAACCGCAAATAATACTTCACCTAAACCTTCTGTTGCAAAACTGATCACTAAAAAAACGTCTCCAAACTTCACTAATATGCTTTCGATGAAAATGAAAAAACAATGCCAAATACGGAAGAATGATACAATTTTATTAAACGAAAGACGTATTTAAAACGCAAAATATCCAACAACTCGTCTAACTACCACATATTGGCGGAGCGGATACGGAATATCTTCAAAACCAAGTGAAAATAGGGTTCATCAAAGCAGCATTTTATCTAGCAATCCAGCGGCTCAACTTTTTTCCAAAACTTTTTCAAGAAGATTATTGAGACGATTAATCATGGGTCGCGCGTCATCGACTAAACCAGCTGTGACCATTGCATTATCATAAAGCTAGAAAAAAAAAAATTAAGAGCGGTTACTGGTCAGTTGATAACTAGTCTAAGCTAAATCTAATAGAAAATATGGCAGCAGCAGACAATTTATCTTTTTTTGAATTTATCGAACTTTCAAGTAAAACAAGACTTATCATAAGTTTATTAAACTAAGCTTATTAAACCAAAATGTATGCCTCAAATTTATTAAGAAAAATGTGCTGAGGAAATTAATAAAAACTATAGACAGTATACAGAGTCTTATAGGCATAATCAAACCTTTGATTAACAGCCTCAAAAATCAAACCTTTGCGTAACAGCTCTTTTATGCCTAAAAAGATACTGCTCGGAATCGGCTTTACTGAAGAAACAAGAACTACTTGGGGTAATGAAAAGGTGTCCCAAGCTTTTTCCACAAATCCCTTTATTCGCGAAAATACGATTTAATCTAGTCGACTGCGAACTATTGGCAACCATGCATTTCGCAATTTTGTGACATCACAAAAGGCTTAAGCTACAGTAGATCAGTACTGTGGTAACCTACGTCCAGAGATACCTGCAGTAGCCAAGTGTTCAGATTTGGTCAGGCTACTAACTGCTACTAGTTGGTAAGTGATTGATTGATTGATTGGTGCATCTTTATCCTCCTATCACGAGAAAGCGACGGTGCGCTATAATTTGGACGAATCCGCACCCGCTTAGGAGTTGACCATTTTCCAAGCTTTCCTGTTGACGTTTTGACATCTTCCCAAGTAAATTTGCTGCTTGTTCGAAGCCACCAAGCAGAGATAATTATCGTAAAGCGTCTTATCCAAGGACGCAACAACGTGACCAGGGTGCGGGTTGAACTCATGATCCTGCGATCAGAGTCGTCGTGAAAACGACGCCTTTACCCATTCGGCCACGCTGCCGACATAAGTTATAAGTATTACAGTAAATTAGGCCTACAGTACGGTATTATTGCGCCAGCTTCTGATTACAGATCTGAGATTAGCCTACAGTTTATAACACTCTGTTAAGTTTATTGCTAGTCGTACAATAACTCACCTTAGTAAAAAAAAGTTGGCAACAACAGAACTGATATGCCAGGCTGGTGATATATTGTATTAGGGATGCTATAGAAGGCAATAGCCTTAAGTCTGTGACAAATTTTGCAAAATCAGCCTTTTGTGATGTCACAAAATTAAGAAATGAAGAGTTGCCAATCATACGGAGTCAAACGAATTAAATTGTTTTTTCGCGAAAGAGGGGAACAGTGAAAAAAAGGTTTGGGGCACCTCTTTATCACCTCAAGTAATTCACATTTCTTCAATAAAACCAATTTCGAGCAGTATCTCTTTAAAAATTGAAAGGTGAACATCGCGGACTTTGCTTACAAACAACTAACTTAACTAGCCGATGCGGTAGGTGACCGCCGTAAATGAAATAATCTTAAATTATAATCTCGAAATATCTTCTGACTGCACGGGAGAAAAGCAGGTTGCTTGAATTCACACTGTCAATCAATTAGATTGCAATATCGTTTTTTTTTAATTTAAACTTAACATTCAAATTTTGAGAAAGGCTAAGACAAGGGTCATAGTCAAGAGATTCCTAAGACACCGAGAGTGCTCAAACCACTAACTTGGTGAGCGTAAATCAAATTCAGTTAAGGGGGTTCAGGACAAGAGCACTTGGGACATTGTTTCACAAAATGAATAATGATTTAATGACAATATGATAATAAATGGATTTAAGCCGTCGCTCAAATCCATTTATTATCATATTGTCATTAAATCATCATTCATTTTGTGAAACAATGTCCCAAGTGCTCTTGTCCTGAACCCCCTTAACTGAATTTAAACTTAACATTTATGTATCTTTTGATGTGCTGCCTCGTACTACGGTACCGTAATAACGATAACTAGTTCATGCATTAATGGCATTATCAATAATTACCAACCTGGGCTAAAACAAGTTTTGCTAAATCTGTGTCTTCGTCTTTCATTTTGGAAAGTTTCATAACAACTGGATGTCTGAAATAAAAAAGATTTGATCCTTTTCTTTTATCCGTTATTCACTTTAGTAGATCTCATAAAACTATGGTTTACCCGAGCTTCTAAAAACTTCGGGAAAAAAAACGTGAGTTTAAAAAACTAAAATTGAACAAAGTAACAGAAGGCTATAGCACAAAGTGAAAAAGCTTTTATTATTCATAGTATTAGTATACCAATTACACCAAATATCGCAAAAATTCTCGAAATTATTGTATTGGATGCTACATTTTTTTAAGAACACGAGGTTCAGTTTACTCAAAATTTTAAGAACAATGCCAGCCTCAGCGTGAAAAAAATAATTAAGAATATGGTCTCACTGGATTAGTATACGCATTTGCAAGCAATCAGCAGTTTTGCAAGCCTTTTTCTAAATTGGCCTTTGTTGATTTGTCTGACATGATCTACAACACAACTTTTAACCAAGAATGAATTTGTGTCACTTTATTTTCTAAAAATTTAACAACAAAGAGGCTAAAATTTGTGAAAATATTATTCAGTCGGCTAATATTAGTAGTTAGTAAATCACTCCAAGATTATTCGGCTTGAAGTTGAAAGTAGCAGCACGAAGCACATTACCTTTAAATAAATAACCTACCTACGCGAACCAAAATTGTTTGAAAAGGGATTCATTCACCTTGAATTAAGCTGCAAAGTTGGTTTAAACAAAGCTGTCTTTTCTTCTTCTGAAAGGCCTTTTGGATCGGTTAAGTATTGACTTTTAAGGAAGTGACGCACGGATCCCATCTCCCAAACCGTTACCATGGCAGGATGTTTATCCAATTTATCCGTAACCTAAACAATTGAACAGCATTAGCCAAATAAACAAAAACAGTACATCAACAGACACTGCTTCAAACAAAGACCAAAATACATCGCTTATCTATTGAAGTTAGAGCACATAAGAACCGACCTCCTCAACACACAATCAATTAACTAAACACGTTTGGCATGGCCGGATTCGGGTAGCATGAGAGCCTTGGCAACTTTGGGAAGAATGTACTTCCAACAACATAATAATGTCTGCCAAAAGTAAGGCTTTCTAAAAAAAAGCCTCGCGTCAGACATGGAAACTTTATTATAAACCTGGCCTGCAGGTTAAAAAATCAACAGTGGTTACCCGAATGCGAATCATTTTAATTTACCTTTATATCGTTAACTTTTTCTTCTAGAACGGCTTTAGACCATTTGATAAGTTCCTGACCCTGGCTGTCGGAAAGTTGAAAGGCGGCTTGTGTTGTGCTCCCAATAACCTTTTCCTCAGTTTTCGTTTCGTCTTTGGGCTTCATTATGTCCAAAACGGCTTCGTTTTCCAATGACGAAAGCTGCTTCCTAAAAACATAAAAAGCTGAACACTTAATCGTCCAACTTCATGCCCTGTATAACATTGTCCAGCGATTTTCATCAATCTTCATGAGAGGTTTAGGATATTGTACTACGAGTATGAACTCCTCTTGCATATCCAGCACACTCGAGGCGAACTCGTCAAAGTAAGATCTAAAAGGTAAAGGCAAAACCATATTGATGCCAAATTTAAGAACATTGAAAGAAAATATAGCGCAATAATTGATTCCTGCCAATGCACTAGAACTAGATTAATAGATTTACACTTTCCAAAAGAAAAGGAAATTTCAAATTCAACAAGACACGAGTTATTAGGCTTTTACTACTAAAAATGCTCTTGAAGAAGCATTTTATATATTCATCAAAGCTCTAACCAATAGTTGCTTATCAACAAAAACTACCTTCAAGATAGCAAACACAATATATTATACATTTAGTACTTACGATTGAAAATTTCTCATTTGCAACATCATAACTTCATCGTAGGTGTCGTAGCAAAATAAAATCTCAACCCCTTTACTTTTCGCAGCTTCGAAATAAGGTGACGTTTCAGCAAGATGACGGCTGAAAAAAAAAATTACACCTCATAATTTTCTCTGGTTTAATTATACTGACCTACTCATTGATAACCGACGGATTGAGAGCGGAGCGCCAAAAACTGCACAGAAACAGAACCAGACTTTAAGCCAACTTTCAAAGGCCACACTCAACACCATAAAAAAATCCCAAAGATGGATCTTCTGAGACTATCAGATACATGGCGGCACAAGAAGTATTCTTTAATTTTCTTTCTAAATTTTAAGGAATTCAACAACTGCAGTGACGTATTAAACTACCTTGGGGCGCAAATATAGAAAATGTGTCTTTGTTCTCCGTTTCGTTTGACGTAATCTTGGAGACTTGTAACTTCACCTTCGGGAAGAGTTGAGGACTCATAACGAAGCAGTTGGGCTATTTCTTCCTATAAAACGATTAAAACAAATTATTCTTTTTCCATGACAACATAATGCAGTAGTTTGATAAATAGGCACTACCCAAAAGCCGTCTCTTACGACTACATGCAAAATTGCAAGCTGACATGGTTTCAAATCTAATGGTAAAATAGCGCTTAGCCATTTATTTCGGTTGTTTGAGAGAAAATTGTAAAAGACTCTTCTTACTTGAAAATAATTACAAAACAGTCCAAAATCACGGCCCTCTATTGGTGTCGTCGTCAACGCTAGTAGCAAAGCAACACAACGACAAACAAATTACCGAAGCCATGTAGCCTAAGATTGAATACCAAATAAAGGAAAAAACATAGTAAGCATCAAAAATACAAGATGGAGAAGAGAAATTCAGTTTGACACTCTTTCTTTCCGATGAGGAAACTACACGTACAACCGTAAAACACTTATTCCGCTACTTACTCTTTTGTCTTGCGTATCTTCTGAAAGAACGCCTTCCGTAATAAACATTTTATAACTCTGGTGAAAAACCAAGTACTTTTCTAAATCTTTTTTACTTTGATCGAGGAAGAATTTGATCATTCGACTAGTTACAGTTTCACGAATTTTCCTGAAATGTGTAGGAAGCAATAAAAATTTTGTTAAAATTAAATGCTAAGTATCAAACTGAAACTATTGCCTTAGACTTAAATTCATTCGAAAAACTCAAAACAACGGGTTCGATCTTCAAAGCTTTTTGATAGAGCTCCTCAGCAATTTTAAAACTCAGCTTTTCAACTTTTAATTTTTTTTATAACAAAAAACGTGATGATTTTGCAGTTCTAAAATATTCCTTTTAAAGAAATTTTCTGATTTTCCAATTATATCATATTTTAATATGAGAAACTGAACCTCCACGAAACTGGTAAACTTTTCAAGCACAATAAACGCCATAAACTTAAAACCGTACCTTATTAGCGCACTGTTTTGGAGTAATTCTCGGCTTAAGTTGAGAGGTATATCTTCACTATCTACAACTCCTCTCAAAAAACGTAACCACTTTGGAAGAATATGCTCCGTTTTGTGCTGAATCAAAATTTTTCGACTGTACAATGATACACCTGACGTTCCAGTCGTATTTTGAGTCATCTCCAGCAATGTAGGGCGACGCTCCGAAACGTAGAAAAGACTAAAACAAAGAAAGCCGAATATTTACAAACAAACCTGAATAAAATTGCACAAAACGTTTGAGTCCAAAGCATGTTACTTCGTTATATTTAAAAAACTTTGGCATTTTTCGACGATACAATGCTGTAAATGATAATATATAGCATTGAAACTAAAGAGACAACTGATCCTGCAATGCGATGAAGTAAACAAAATCGTTACGCGATACTCTTCAAAACCGAGATCTACGTCGGAAGAAAAAATGACGAGCTTCTCTCGGTCTCAGCTGACTGAATTGTTCGAAAAAAAAAAGAACTTAAAAGGACACCTTCTCAAATTCAATGGTGCATCAGTTTTATAAAAGAGTTTGTAGAGATAATTCTCCTGATCACTTCCACTCAGATAACGAAAAAAATTCAAATGACTTTCGTCACTGATGTCCTTTGGTTCAACTGTCCAGAGAGGCTGCAAAACAATCAAAATATCTTGGTTATTTTTGTATAGATGCGTAAATGCATTACAAAAAATATTAAAGCGACAACATAAAGCAGTTAAACCTTTTAAACTCGTTCTCCAAAAATTTAGCATTAACTATTCGAACTTAAAGACATAAAAAAATGCTATACTTTGAATTTAACTCTAAGCGCAAGGTTAAAAAAATACAGTATGTCACTCTAAAGCATGTCTATTGCATGATATTATTCTAATGCAATGACCAGGACCAGTAACAGACAGCACAGTTACAGCGCAGAAATTGCTGAGCTTTATTTTCGTGAAGCCACAAAAAGATAAAAAAGCTCAAGCCACCACGCAAAATGCCTGAATTAAATATAGTACGCAAAGAGAAAAAGAATTTCTTAGTCGTCTAACCTGAACAGTGTTCACTTTTTTGCCATTGAGTTTTACCGGAAAACCGACAAACAAACTGTGCTTGTTGATGATGTCTTTCACAGTCCCTTCTTCTGCAAACTTTCGGCAGTCAGATTTAAGCGAAATCACGATTTTTGTGCCAGGACTAACATCCTCTGCTTCTCTAATTTCAAATGCTGTACCACTGTCAAAATAAGAAAAAGTGATAAAAACTAAGTAATAAGCAAAACTGTTTCAGCGTTCAATGCAGAATTCCACTAGTGTATGCAAATTGCCAATGCAAAGTGAAAGCAATCACTTTCCCAATGATGCATATTTATCTAATCAAGGAAACTATTACCAAAAATTTAAAAGCCAAAACAGCGCTTGTTTTGCCGAGAAAGCTGATTTTCAGTTATTCTTTTCTCGAGTATTTGACGATTTTAGACAAAAAACTTTTAACAAATAACCAAAAGAATTTAGTCTTTTCGACAAAAAAAATTGAAAAGGTTTTGCATACAAGTACTAAAATTATAAAAATGAGGAAAAATTTGTCAAACTTGAAACTTTTGAAAACAAAATTTTTGGATAAAAAAACCAGCGGTGATCAGATACGTGGTTAAGAGTTTTATAGAACAGAACCCGACGCAAGCTTGAATATACACATTAAAAAGGTTTTGGAAAGAAAATTGCAAATGGGTGTCCAATTCTTTAGCCGGAAACCTGTAAACTACAAGACAGCGAGTTTGAAAACATCATAAAAATATTATCGAAATAAAGCAAATACAAAGCAATAGCACAATCAATTGGTTCTAAAACCTACATTAGTATTTATATCACTAAATTACCCTTCTGAGGTCCAGCTGTAGCCTTTGCTATCTGGTTCGTGTGAACGAGTGAAAACCGTAACTTTGTTTCCCACCATAAATGCAGAGTAAAAACCAACACCAAATTGTCCGATGATGGAAGAATTATCATCACCTGAACAACACAAGTTCACAAATTCAAGTTACAATTACTCACACCTTGAAAAATAATCGTTGTCACCCAGCAGTTGAGATCAAGATGTGTTACAAATTTAAGCAATAACCAATGAAATATATAATAGCTCTCTGTTTTAGGATGTCTCCATCATGCTTTCCAAAGTTGGCTTTCTATACAATCTTGAAAACTCTCACCTTTATCTTTAATTTCTTTCAAAAATGCCTTTGATCCAGACCTTGCAATAGTACCCAAGTTTTTCATCAATTCTTCTTTGGTCATTCCAATACCAGTATCTTGAATAGTAAATGTATTATCATATTTGTCTGTTCGAATAAATATTTCAAGAGGACTGCTTGTGTCTGTAGCATCACTGGCTCCCGCAACCAAACGAGTGTAGCGCAATTTTTCAAGAGCATCGCTAGCATTTGATATCATTTCCCGAATGAATACCTTTGAAATACGGTTAACTCAATATTACTCAAAAAAACAAACAAAATTAACACTTGAAGGAGAGTTTAATCGAGGTGGTATACAACACATTACTGAGAAATTATTAAAGTTTTTACAAGTCCTATGATACAACCATTCTTTAAGTTTCAGCAAGATTGTTCCTAAGCCCTGGCAAATAAACATTACTACCAAAATATCTTGTAGTAAAATCACTAAAATTAAAACCACAACAGTGCCTGTTTCACCGAGAAATGGCTTCCTAAGCGGATGGGTTCTTATTCTAATAGAAATGAGTTGTAGTTTTAATTTTAGTGATTTTACTGTGCTTTTTACTTTTGACTATAACTGTTATCGAGCACGCTGTTAGGTTTCGTTCAGACCAAACCTCTTTTATCCTGCAAATAAATGTCCAATCTGTCCATCTTAAATCTCATGGTCAGATAAAAAAATGGCATATTGGAAAGTTGTTTAAGGTCTGCAAGACAAGCAATAATCTTTGAGGATCCTAGCATGAAAAAATCAACAACAAAACTTATCCAATCCTTACTTCATTTTCAGAATACAATGACTTGGCTACAATATTAAGCAACTCCGCAGTTTCAGCTTGAAATTCATGACGATCTGCTTCTCCAACAATCTTTTCTTGATCATTGATTATATCGTTCTGGTCATCGTTCACTTCTGCTTGCGCTTCAGTGGAAAATCGTTTGTAGTCTTGTAATGTCAACGGTTGAAGTTTTAAAGTTTTTAAATGTTGATTATGATTATCAACATCTAAAAAAAAGATTATTTAATGAAAAACCTAAAAATGTTATATTAAATGCGTATGATGAACATCATGCATCCTTAAAATATGTTTAAAGTAGAAACGTAGTTCAGTTCAGATGCCACAGAACTAAAATATTATTACTATTACAGTACTATCAGTAGCAGAAGATAACCAAGCAAAAAAATTTTTTTCAAATTTTGATGTTAATAAATATTCAAAAGTGCCAAATATTTTCAAGGCATATTCAAAAGTACCAAGCACTCTTGAGCTGGTTTTTTTTTTTCAAAATCTGGTTTCGGTCATTTGACCGATTTGCCAGATATTTTTTCGGTCATTTGAATTATTTTTCGGTTATTTTCTTATCAAAGTAAAATGAACAATATTTCGCTTTATTGAGTTTTTATTAAAAGAATACAAACACGAACGAAATTTGCAAAACACGGTTATAAAAACAAAGCATTTAAGATCAAATTACTTCAAGCATTCTCAGCTAAATTGATGCTACGCTCTGCAGCGGGTATGATAGAAACAGAAACTGCAGTGATGCAAAAAGGCTTAAAAAAGGCGTTAGATAGCATAATCAAGTTACAAAAGTCACTAAGTAATTCCGAATGATTTAACGATCGCAGAATGATCCATCTTTAACTAAAACTAACCTATAACGACTTAGGATGAACGACACAAGGTAGCAGGTATGCTCTTTCACAATGCGAGAACAACTAAAAAAACATTTTCTGTAGTCGTATTTTTTAAAACTTATTAGCGGGTAAAAATTTGCACCACAAAATCACGACTTTAAAAAGCGTTAAAACTTAAACAAACCGAGAAAAAACAATCCTGCAAAAAATACGTCTCTCAAAATTTAACCGTCCATATTTATTCTTCTTCAGCCGTTGGCATGTTGGGCTGTGAAGAAAAAGCGCTGGAACCCCTGCTCTTTGCGTTGTATCTGGACCGCTTTGTAGATTCTAACCAATGGTTGTATGCATAGGTGGGCACAAGTTCGTTAATAACATAGCGAAGTTTTTCATTAACTCGGTAATCCGTTAAAAAGTTTTTTCATGTTAACGGACAAAATTAACTTCCGTTAAGTTCTGTTAACTTCCGTTAAGGTTTTTATCGTTAATATCTTGCCCCATTCATTCATCGTACCGGTACAAATTAATTTGCACCGGTAACACTTGTTGCGTATTAGCACGAGTTTTATAGTAGAAAGCGAAGAAAGGAGGTCTTTTTTGTGGCAAATAGTAAGCTCAGCCGCATAGGTCTATTAATTATCGCTGTTCGCAATTTCCAAACATTTTCCGATCGCAGCTTCGACGCATCGTTAGTGCATTTGAACTTATTTTTATCTTAAAAATTAGATTAGACTGTAAACTGTAACTTCCAAAACACAAAAACACCACCATAGCAATAAATATTTCCTTACAATCAGCTCAACAGCGTCAATACGTGTTGTAGAAGCGAGTGAATAAAAAGAAATGTAAATTATACGCAAAATGTTAACAAATTAACGGACTTCATTAACTTCGGTTAATTAAAGCTGAAAATAACGAATTAACGTTAACGGAGATGTGAGGTTTGTTAACGGACTAGTGGTTAACAAAGCTAACGTTTTACATTAACTTGCCCACCTATGGTTGCATGCCAAACTGTAATCGCAAGTTTTGTACGATTCGGCATTCAAGCGTAGTCGCATCAATTGTCACAAGTGAATCAAGTGAATGGTAGACGACGATTTCTTGGGGGCGTTTTTAGTCTAGCCAAAGGACTAAAACCTCGTTCTACAGTTGCGTTTTCAGCATTGAAACAAAGTATTGCTCTGGCAATCGTGGAAAGAGTGGGCCAATCCAATTCCTGTTCTGCAGCGATTGTCAAAACCGTTCGCCAATTGTCATCACCATAACGACAGTTCCGTAAAACTTCAAACCTAAAATTGTGCCATTCGTCTTCTAGCACTTCGGTTTCGTTAGGGTCAGGGCTAATTTTGTAAAAAACTTAGCTAGGGCAATGACTTCCTTTTCAAATTTTCTTCATGCAAGCTGGATTTTAGTTTTACTGCTTGTTTTTAACAAAACTTAATTGAACTCGAAAAATTCGACATCTTTGCCGAACTCAAGAAAGAATAAAAAATAAGAGTCTCAGAACTTAAACTTGCATAAAGAATAAAACGAGTTCGTAGCTGTTGTTACTGCATAATATTATTTCTCTTCAATGCTTTGTGCAGCGATATGAACTTATTACATTGTTAAGTCCGCGATTCACAACTTAAAAATATTAAAGAATTTACTTAGGACGAACCTTGCTCTGTTTCTTCATCATCTAGAGTGACCATGGGCGTCGGTAACGGAGGGCCATGGTTCCCCCTGGATTTTCACACACTCTCTCTAAAACCTCCAAAATTTCAAACATTATTTCGTTTTTGGTAGTTAATACTGGATCAATTCGCTTTGCCCTCCTCCCCTTGAAAAATTTTCTGCCGACGCTCTTGAGAGTGACTGTTAAAATCGAATTGCTATCGTCTTCTACAACGCGCAGCGTTAAACTTGAAGACGAACTAGATTTGGCTTCGACCACATCTTCGCTACTTGGTAATTTTAAAAAATGAACTCAAGTTCGACTGCTTACTGCAAAATTTTGTTTTCTTCTTTCTGGGCTCCAGTTGCTCTCTTTTACTGGAACCACTCAGCATACTCCTGTCTCTTGAAATGCAATCTTGTTCTGACTTTTAGGACTAAATAGAGTGAACTGATCTGAATAAACTCAGAGCTAAAATTTTTATCAACCGCTCAACAAGTTTATATTATTTTTCGTTTTATCACTTACCTTTACGTAGCAATTCACTTTGTAGTTATCGTTCTGCTTTATTCATTAACGAGTGTGATGAAATAATAACTGTTTTTCGATGAAAATCATACGTTTTTTTGATTTCTGCTCTTTCAACGCGTAGGCCTACCACATCAATTCCGACATTCGCGGCATGTGCAGATAAGAAAAGTGCTTCAAAGCAATACTTGTTTAGAGAAAAGAACTATCAACAGCTGGTTTTGATTCTTGACATTCGCTCGTAATGCTACAAACCTGCGAATATTGTGTTGGCCGTGGTAAAAAAGTTTTCGGTCATTATGACCAAACAGACCAAAAATATTTCGGTCATTGCGCAAAAAAATCGGTCAATGACCGACAAATGACCAAAAAAAAAAAAAAACCTAGCTCGTGAGGCATCAACCCAAAGACTAACAAGAATCATACAAGAAGAATTTCTGGTTCTAAGACAACGTTTCCTTCTGTAACAGGTCCCTTCCTGTCTCTGGTCATGAAAAAAGTCATTACCTCCTACCTTTTAAAAAATGGTAATTTGAGCAGCTTTGGTCATGAATTGATGCTTGTTGTATTGATTTAACTGCAAATGCAGACAATCTTTGAGTAGATCTTTGACTAGAATTGTGAATGACTGATATTTTTTGTAAAAACTTGCAAATACTGTTGTTGTAGAAAGTCATCTCTGATCTTGCATGGGCAATGTAGTGGTAGATTAATCAATAATTACTGGTACCTTATTTACAAATACCCTAAATTGTTTTAAAATCATGGTTTTAGAAAAATATTTAATCTAAACTACTGCCTAAAATCTTTATTACCGGTAGTAAATTCAAAATTGGCTTTAATTTTTAAATCAACATCTTCAATTTCATCCATGTACACCTGCACCTGATATTACATTTAACACTTAATACTAGTACTACAACAGCACCATACCTGCAACTAGTGTAGGCCTAAGCTACCATTAAGTTAATAAATGTAGCCTCAGAGTCAATACAAAAAAGGAAACAGACTTTCACGAACTGTGAACTGAACGCCTACATTACTACCACTGAATAAGCTGTGCATTGCCTATGCGTGATGCAGTATGCTGTAAGCTAAATCAGTGATTCCCAACCTTTTCATATCAGTGGACTGACAAAAATTAAACAACTGCTCACACACCGGAACCAAAGGTCGCAATGAATATAACAAATATATACTAGTGTAGTTATAATCACATTTTGTTAACAGGTAGAAATTTTTGCGAACGGGGCTGCTCAAAATATAATATTTTTGGAAATGGCTTTGGACAATTTTCTCTTTTAGTTTAATAGCTTTTAGATGCAACCAGCCACCATGTGTTATTCTGAAATAATTTTTTGTATACCGTACTAGCTGTTAGGTTAGCCTGGTGTGCAGCCAAAAATCTGTAATGGGGGCTACTTCATGGGGCAGACCCTCTAGCCGTCAAAGACCATTAGGAATCTGGGGGCGAATCCCACAGTACTTGGAGATTTTGCATTTTTTTTGCAAAAAAACCTTAATTTTAGTAAAAATTAATGCTTGCAAGATGTGGCACAGAAATTAACAGCGCAAAAAGATAAAATTAATCCTTGCAAGATGTGGCACAGAAATTAACAGTGCAAAAAGATGATTAAACTGGCTGCATAAATGGGCAATGAGGGTGGCTGCCAGAGGGTAAAATTTCAGCCTTTTTATTACAAGCCAGTAAATTATAAAATAAGCAAGAACTCACAAGTTTCGACCTAATTTGTTTCCAGTTAAAAAAGATAATTTTGGAGATGTTCATTCTCCCTCGCCCTATCCCCACCAAGTATTTTAGCGTTAACTCCAGACAAGAAATGGATCTTGTTCCAGTTATTGCAATGAATTTTTCGCGCAACAAGTTTTTGTTACATTTCTCCAGTTTGAGCAGGGGGGGTCCAAACCCACTGGACCCCCTGGATCTGCCACCGGTTAACCACTGTAAAATTAATGGCACAGCATAACCCATTATTTTGGCAAATGTAGTGCATTTAAAATTCAAAAATTCATTAAAATGTCAATTAGCTCAAACAATAAAATATCAATTTATGGATATATAGTACAAATTTTTGTTGCCGTTCAAATCAAATTCACAGGAAATTTTGTTGCTGTTTCAATCTAATATGAGAGACTTTAAGCAAGGTAACAAAGAAGTTTTTGAAACACGTAGCTCTGCTTCAGCATTAAATCGATTTCTTTACTTTGGTTTGATTTAAGTTCGAGCTGAAAAAAATTTTTTCGCTTAAGTAGCTGGTTGAAAATACTATCAACATTTTCATTGTTTTGAGACATAGAAACAACTAATCGTTTTAAAGAGGTCTCCAGGATTGAGACAAAGATGAGACAAAAATTCTTTTTTTGTATTATCTTAATCACTACAAAGTAGAAATGCAACATAACTCAAGCAATTTTCTTCTGGATTACAGTTACATATGCTAACTGACATCTTTGATGAATGGTGACAAGAAAGCAGAGAAACCCCATTTTTACTGACTAAAAATTTCCAAACATAAAATGAGTTCTATAATGAAAAAAAACAAAAAAACATTGCAATGATAAGTGGAAAGAAGATTATTTGCAAACCGGAAAAAAATTTACGCGGACCAGCGATTGGGAACCACTGCACTATTTCTTTTAGGAACCAAATTTGATGTAAAAACTAAATTTAAGATCAGTGATTGGGAACCAAACTTCAGAGAAAACAGTAGTGTTGTACGTCACTTGTACCTAGAGGTCTCATAATAGGCTGATCTTTTGTATGTTTATCTATGTATGATCTAAACAAGACGCATTTGACAAAACCGCAGACAACTCTGATCTTTCTGGAACAACAACTTTTAACATTGCAGTGAGCTAAACTGCATTGTAATAAACTGGTACTGCTAAACCATACAGTATAGAAAGAATCGCAACTCGCAAGGGTAGAGGTTCTTGTAGTCCTTTCAATTCTTGCGCAGTCTTTGCGATTTTTCTGCAGTTCTTATGCAGTCCTTGTGCTCCTGTGCAGCATGTTTTAAAATCTATGCTTTACATGATTTATTGCTAGTGGTACAATACTTTACATCACAGCAAACATGCTGCATGTCACCTTTGTTGAAAGCTACAAAACTGATATTTATCACTAAATCAGCAAGACTTTGGTAACGAAAACAAATTTTCTCATTTATTGACTAATATCAGATACAAACATTTTAGAATTACAGTATGTTAGAAAGTTTGATATAAACTTGGGTATTCCGCAACTTTTGCCACCAAAATTGTGTCTTTACAGTATAACCATGAGAAATTGGTGGTTTGGGGGGGTGTCAATATAAAAATGGGGGGTGTGACCTGCTCAAACAAAGCTTTTTTTAACAAACATTTTTTCATTCATCAAGTTAGGCCAAAATACAAAAAACAATTACTAGCCATCATTAATTTTCAAAAAAAGTGACAAAAGTGTTACACCCTATTGTGTAGTGGTACCGATAGGCTATATTGATGGGGCAATTGTCTTACCGTGATAACCTACCGGTATGATAACTCAAGGTAAAAAAGGACTACACACAAAAGTCTGGAATCAATGAAGTTTCCATAGTTCCAAGTTAGCCAACTAAGTCAGTAAGTACCAGTATGGTAGGTTTCATTTATTACTATTAATACTGTATATGGATGGGCACTATAAATAGGCTTAAGTTGCCAGTGATCTCGTCACTAAGTGATTACAAGATGTGACAGACGATACTATAACAGCATAAGATGTTGACTTCATATTTCTTTGCCTAACCCTGAACCGTTTAAGAGACAGGCTATTCTACACTACAGAGTAGCCTAGCCTATCAGATCGATTAGCCTACACTGTCTACCTACATTGGTACTACACAGCTTGCACTCAGTTTCAGTAAGCTAGTCATGCTACCAGCATCAAATCGTGCTTTTGTTCTCCCAGCTCCTGTCTAACATTCTAATGGCCTCTTCACTTGTTAGTGCGTTTGGGTGTTAGCCCAGTCCCATAGTGTTGAACTTAATTACCGGTAATAAATAACCACATCACTGATCAACAGTCAACACAGCTTTGTACGCATGTTTCCAAGTCTTTCATCAACCTGGGCCGGTTTGCTGAAAATACGAAATTTTATTTTTTAGCATTTTGCGAATTTTATCCTAACCTTACTTAAAAGTAAAGGCAAGCCTAGCCTAACTCAGAAAAAATCCTAAAGCTAAACCAACTCCAAACCTGAAACTTTAACCAGACTTTTACAGAATTCCACGCTGGAAATTTCGTATTTTCGACACTGCCAAGGTGGGCCACTATGTTACACTGGTCACTAGCTAAGTGAAACCTAATAACATTAAAACTGTAACAGAGGTAAAGGTACAACAGGCTACTACACTGCTAGTACTGTCAGTAATACACTGCCACTTTGCAACCAAATTACCATTCTTGGAACTTTACCACACTTTACTACATGCTTAAATACAGTGTTCCCAATAATCTTTTTCCAATTTAATTATGATGTTTTGACGTTTAGAAGTTAGAGTGCTAAATGGAACGATCGACGCTCGCGTCGCGTGTTCCTTTGTTTTTACTCGGCCATTTTCCACCTAACGAGTGCAAAATTTCAGACTTTTGCTTATAACTCAAGAACCGTTTGGTCTAGCTACATGAAATTTTGACAGCAGTTTAAGAATAATAAATTGTATGTTTGTACCAAATTTCGAGGCAATAGGTCACGTGACTTTGGTTTTGGAACCCGAACACCGCCCCGAAACTTTGGCGTAAAAAGCAGTCTCAACCAAAATCGGCTTATTAGGTACAGCAAAAAAATATTTCTTATGGTTGTATGCATAGGCGGGCACAAGTCCGTTAATCGTTAATCCGTTAATAACGAAGCTAACTTTTTCATTAACTTGTTAATCCGTTAAAAAGTTTTTTCATGTTAGCGGGCTAAATTAACTTCCGTTAAACTCTGTTGACGGACTAAAGTAACTTCCGTTAAGTTCTGTTAACTTCCGTTAAGGTTTTTATCGTTTATATTTTGCACCATTCATTCATCGTACCGATACAAACCAGTTTGCACTGGTAACACTTGTTGCGTATTTGCACGAGTTTTATACAAGAAAGCGAAGAAAGGAGGTCTTTTTTGCGGCAAATAATAATCTGCAGCCTCATAGCCTCATAGGTCTATTAATTATCGCTGTTTACAATTTCCAAAGATTTTTCAAACGCATCTTCGTTAGTGCATTTGAACTTATTTTTATCTTAAAAATTAGATTAGACTGTAAACTGTAACTTCCAAAACACAAAAACACCACCATAGCAATAAATATTTCCTTACAATCAGCTCAACAGCGTCAATAGGTGTTGTAGAAGCGAGTGAATAAAAAGAAATGTAAATTATACGCAAAATGTTAACGGATTAACGGACTTCATTAACTTCGGTTAATTAAAGCTGGAAATAACGGATTAACGTTAACGGAGATGTGAAGTTTGTTAACGGACTAGTGGTTAACGAAACTAATGTTTTGCATTAACTTGCCCATCTATGGTTGTATGCATAGGTGGGCACAAGTCCATTAAACGTTAATCTGTTAATAACGAAGCTAACTTTTTCATTAACTCGTTAATTCGTTAAAAAGTTTTTTTATGTTAACGGACTAAATTAACTTCCGTTAAGTTCTGTTAACGGACTAAAGTAACTTCCATTAAGTTCTGTTAACTTCCGTTAAGGTTTTTTATCATTAATATCTTGCACCATTCATTCATCGTACCGGTACAAACCAGTTTGCACTTGTAACACTTCTTGCGTATAAGCCAGAACCGTAACTTCGTCATTTGGGGCCCCGGTGCAAACATCCATTATGGGGCCCCATTTTTTAGTACAAAACGTTCAAGTGTTCAACTGGGCTACTTTTTACAGTACAGGGATCATTGCGTTTCTTTGAGGTTTTTCGACGACTCCGTGCTATAGAAATTGATATTTTGCAACATCTATACATGCTTTGCGTTGCTCTTGTGCTTACATCTTCGTTAACCGGCTCGGCCTCCGCTGTTGCCGAACTAACCTGCTCGGCCTCCGCTGTTGCCGAACTAACCTGCTCAGCCTCCGCTGTTGCCGAACTAACTTGCTCGGCCTCCGCTGTTGCCGAACTAACCTGCTCGGCCTCTGCTGTTGCCGAACTAACCCAATCGGCCTCCACTGTTGTCGAACCATCTCTATTAATACGCGCAGCTTTTTCGGATGTTTCTGATTGAATGTGGCGACTCTGATGTCCTAACCAGTAAGCACGAGCTCAAGCTCCGAGAATTTCTGGCAGTCTCAGCTAATTTCTTCTTATCACGCTGTTTTTGTGCGCCACTTTTGTAAGTTCTTTTCATAACTAGAGTTTTCTAAAACAGTATTTTATGCACAGAGCTGGACAGCGCTGTTTCGAGCTTTTAGCTCTCATCGGCAGCCCTCAGCTTCTCTAACAAAGTTATTCCCCAGCTGGACAGGATTCTTGGCCGAACTGGACTAACCTCAAGGGCTTGCACAGCGGCAGAGGGTTTTGTAGGGAATAAACGATTTTTCACTTGTGGTACTTAAAAACACAAGTGAAAAAATCGCTGAACCCTTGTAGTAAAAACAGCCATAGGCTATCCCTACTACAAGGGTTCCCCTTGTGTGACCACGGAAATCATAACCGACAAGTTTGACGTCCTTCGTGGTCGACTCCTGGGAAAGTCGTTATGATTTCCCAGGAGTCGACCACGAAGGACGTCAAACTTGTCGGTTACAGTGTTTTATGTTACTCAAAATCTAAAAAGTTTAATGAAATTTAGTCAATAAATTAGTAAAGTCTTGAAACTTCATGAACTTTATTCATTCAGCATCACTTTGCTGGTCTATACTCTGCCACCTGTACTAACTTGAAATGAAAACGTACGCGTGTTGCAACTGATTCTTGTGAATCGTTTATTTCGTCACAAAGTTTTAATCGCAAACAATACAAAGTACGTATTACAGTAATGGCAAACAATCTAACGTTCCTAGGGGCCCCGTAAGAAGGCAACGAGTCGACTAATGGCATTACGCAAGACGCAATAAACTCAAATGCTGGGTGAAAAAATTACACGTGCAAATTAAATGAAAAAATAAGTTTTACTTCAATAAAAAAAATACCGGTAGATGAAAAAAATAAGTTTTACTTTTTCAACGTAATATTTTTATTGCAGTAAGGGGCCCCTTGCGGGGCCCCTTTACTCCGGGGCCCCGGTGCGCCGCACCGCCTGCACCGGTGGTAGTTACGGCCCTGGTATAAGCTCAAGTTTTATACAAGAAAGCGAAGGAAGGAGCTCTCTTAGTGGCAAATAATAAGCTGCAGCTTCATAGGTCTATTAATTATTATCGCTGTTCACAATTTCCGAAAGTTTTCTAATCGCATCTTCGTTAGTGCATTTCGACTTAATTTTATCTTGAAATTAGATTAGACTGTAAAATGCACCTTCCAAACACAAAAAGACCACCATAGCAATAAATAGTTCCTTACAATCTGCTCAACAGCGTCGATACGTGTTGTAGAAGCGAGTGAATAAAAAGAAATGTAAATTATACGCAAAATATTAACGAATTAACGGACTTTGTTAACTTTCGTTAATATAGCTGAAAATAACGAATTAACGTTAACGGAGGTGTGAGGTTTGTTAACGTACTAGTGGTTGACGAAGCTAACGTTTTGCATTAATTTGCCCACCTATGGTTGTATGTCTTAAGATCAGAGGTGGGCAGTACCGCGGTATTTTTGTACCGCGGTATTTTTTTAGTACCGTTATCGGTACCGTCGTTACTTTTTAAAAATTGTACCGTTTTCGGTACCGTCGATACTTTTTTCGCACTTTTATCGTCGCTACTCGGTACAATTTGTGGAATGGAGTTTAAATAAAAACTCCGTCAAAATAGATGCATAAATTTTACCGCGTTTTTACAAAGCATGAAAGGAACGATGCTGGTAAGAAAAGACGTTGTTTGTGTGGATAGATAGGCCTAGTAAGTTGGGGTGATTGTAAAGAATTATTTTTGGTTGGAAATTCTGAATGGAATAGACTGAAGAGCAAATTGAAAGATAAAGCCAAGGCCCAAAAGTACAGTATACCAACGCGAGTGTTTAAAAAAACAGTTTTCAAACACCCACAGGACAATACCATCACTGCTGCCATCATAAGTAAACGTTACAACCCAAATTTTCTCGCGCTTCCAGTTGGTGCTTTTTAAAGACGGTCTAAACATACATCGCCCCCCGTTGGTGTTTTTTAATTTTCCTGCATTGTAGAAAGACATGGACTTTTATGGACAAACAATATCACGTCTTTCTTTATCCAACATCCACCAAAAGTAACTAACACCACCGGTTCTGTGATGTATGAGGAGGTTGTCTATAAAAACACCAACTGTAGGTGCAAGAAAATTTGCGTTCTAATGTTTACTGCCATCATGCACCAATCTAATGGCTCGAAATCGAACCCCTGCCAGTGGCAGTTCTCTTAAGAGATGCAGAGAATTAAGAGGCTGTGCCGTTGCAGCAAAGGCAAGATAGGGCGGAGCTTAACTTTTTAGACAGAGTAAGCAAAATTATATTAAAAATGGGCTAAATCTATCATTCGAAAAGTACCGATTGGCGGTACCGAGTACCGTTATCGTCGGTACTTTTTTAAAAAGTACCTAATATCGTACCGTCGGTACTTTTTTGGAAAAGTATTTGTACCGTTATCGTCGGTACTTTAAAAGTACCGAGTGCCCACCTCTGCTTAAGATACCCTTTTATCCCAACCAACCCACTCTTGGCCGCGATGAGGTTTTCTTTGTTTTTACCTTCCTTTTTTCTTCCTAAATTTTGTACGCTCTTCTTCTCCTAAACCACAAAACACCGAAATCTAATTTTTGTTTAAAGTTGTTGAGCTGCAAATGCAATTTTGTCTCCCGAAAATTTTCGGGGCAACTCCCCCGGGAACCCCCCCAAAAAATCAATTTTTGAACGGCTCAAGCTATAGTGCCAGTTGTTTTTGATATCAGTAGATATTTAACAGACAAATATTTTGACCATAGTTTGGGGGTGACACCCCCCCCCCGGTAACCCCCCAAAAAATCAATTTTTTGAATGGCTCAACTTAGGGTGCCAGTTTGTTTTGGTATCAGCAGATATTTAACAGACAAATATTTCGACATAGATTGGGTGTGCCACCCCCCCGGATACCCCCAAAACCTCAATTTTTTGAACGGCTTAACTTAGGGTGCCAGTGTTTTATGATATCAGCAGAGATTTAACAGACAAATATTTTGACATAGTTTGGGGGTGCCACCTCCCCCCCAGGGACCCTCCAAATGGACCCATCAATAATCAATTTTTTGAATGGCTCAACTTACCGTGCCAGTGTTTTATGATATCAGCAGATATTTAACTGACAAATATTTTGACTCTTTTTTTCTGGAGGTTCCATAATCAGATATTTTTGAATAACAATTGCTGATTTAACGGTAGACAAAAAGTACTTTTGAGCGTCACAGCATTAGCTACGCGTCGGTCGTTCACTGGGTTTGTTGGCAAACTCCCATCTAGTATTTAACCGTTTTGCGTGTTTCTGGCCTAAAGGCTACCAGCGCGGAAGCCTAGGGAACGTCAAAATTACATTATTATCAACCAGCAAACATCATAATTAAATTATTATCAGCATCATGGTACTGGGATTAAATAACCAAAATTAAGCATGCGAAGAGACATCCTCTCTAGCTCAAGTGGTAGAGCAATGGACCGGTAATCCAAAGGCTGCAGATTCGAATCTTGTGGGAGGATAACTTTTTCGCATTGCTTGTTTTTAAGTAGTCACCGTTCTGGTGGCTCTTCCCCATAGACTTCCGCGCAGATAGCCTTTAGGCCAGAAGCAAGTAAAACGATTAAATCTTTTTCTAGTTAAAAAAAATTATTTGATTTATTGATATGTGATAGTACATATTGGACAAATAATTTGATTTGGTAACAAATTGGACAATATTCCCAAAATCTTTTTCCAATCAGCAATCGAATTTTGTGCTAGGCGGCTGCTTTAGGGTCTCTCAACCATGCGTGTAACAAAGCAACTTGCAGTTATTCTACGATGGAAACAAGATCTTTTCGCAGTTTAATTTTAATGAAATGGCTTCTTAAGAGACAAACTTTTTCGACTTTCGCGCTTTGATGGATTTTCTGTCCTTCAATTTAGCGTAAAACAAAAATAAGACCAACGTGTCAATATCACTCTGAAGGGTAGTTTTAAAACAAACAATGAAACCCATAGTCTTTCCAGTCATATGTATTTTTCAATAAAAAGCTATACTAAACTCAAAATTACAAAAATAATTTCTAAATTGCTATTCATAAATTACCACAAAACCCTGCGCAGTTGAAAGCAAAGTATGTACAAAAACAAGCAAATATCATACTACAAAACAAACTGCATTAATCCATTCGTGGTGGGGTCGCATAAAAGTACCACATAAAAATACACAATTTTAAAAATTGCACGCATAAATTGCTCAACGTCGATTTGATCCAAGACTAATTTCGTCAAGTTGAAGTACGCTTTCAGTGCTAATATCATCGTAAAAAGATTAAATGCCAATTCGCTAAAGTAAAAACTAGTGTAGGAAGTCGATGTTGTTAAAAAGCAAAGACGAATCGATATCGATAATTCACACGAAAAGCGAAGAATTGTCGATAGCCGATATCTGAAACAAAAAGCAAAGGCTGAAGAAACTAAAAGCAAAGATATCAGAGACAAAAAGCAAACATTGGTAATCGATGTCGAAATGCCTATAAAAATTTTCATTTTATTTTTTATGAGGATGCACAAAAATTTCTGCTGTATTGACCGTTAAATGAAACTTGTGAGTGGAGAACTATCATTACCGTACTATAAAGGACATAAAAAATACACTTTTAGGATAATTTTAAAGAGCAAAATAGCACAATAGAAACGAAACCATGTAAGCTTGGGCAGACTCGGTAAGAACACAAGTAAAGTATACAGATTTCACCAATCGATAACATGTAAGCAAAACGCATAGAAAAGCTAAGAATGTAGTATCGATTATCGATTACTAAACGATATTTCCAACCCAGGTAGAAGAAACTGGATTTGATTATCCGCTACATTTAAAAGTACTTAGTACCGTGTTTCAAGTCATACTGTATGTGTATAATTAGGATCAATTTGTTTATTGGCTTATACGTTCTATTCGACGATAAACAATAGAGATGGATTTTGACATACATTCAATATCGCTAAAATTAGAGTAACGAAAATTTTGTTGCAGTCATTTTGGGCTGATTTGACGTAATTAATTTTAGTTAGACACCAAGCTCAAAAAAAACCAACAAGCATGATGTACAATAATTGATTAATATTTACCTTTGAAATTATACAATTCGAGAAAGCATTAGAAAACTTGAACTGCTGCTTAACTCATTTACGATTTTTTTCTTTTTTTTTATATTTAACTCATTTATGATTTATTGCCTAGTAATTAGATTACAAATAATGGTGCAGTCCCAGATCCTTTTGCAATAGTCCGACCAGCAACAAAGTTCGACGAAATTGTAACACCAAACTTAATCACTTGGACAAAGCTATACTAGTTAGATTTCTGTTGCCAAATTATAGATTATGATGGTGTCGTATAAGCGACTTTTGCCTACATCAAACGTTATTTTGTCGAACTTTGCCGCATGTCGAACAGCATCATTATAAATCATAAGTTTCTAAATTAAAAATACCTGGTCTAGAATAGCATAATGAAAGATTGCATTAACTTTCATATTCCAACTGAGAACCTCATAAAAATGCAAAACAATAAGAATTCATTACGTGCAACAAAACCACTTAACTTGTTGTACCGGAGACTTTGATAATATTACAATAACAATGGGTTGGTGCTGTCCATAAGCGAAAACCAAACATCCCTACATAATTGTACTTCTCAAATCTTGCTTGGTAAAAATACAGTACAGCTACAAAAAAACATTAAAACACAAATTAATAAGCGAAGTAGTGCTTGTAAAAAAAAATATCGCAAAACTATAACAAAAAGCCAAAAAAATTTTGTTCGGGAATTGATTACTTGAAATTCTTCGACAGCAAAAGACGGCAGTATGTCTTTCATAGTCTTAGCTAAGTCCACGATACTCTGTATTGACTAGCAGCTTTATCATTTCATTTGTCTGTGTAGTATTTTTCATCTTAAAGATTCAAACAAAATAAAAACATAGTATTGTGCATTATTACAAAGACACCAATGAATATTAGTAAAAAAGATATGAAGAAAATGATTCGTTTTTTAAATTTGAAAAGGAATCTACTAAGAAAAAGAAAACGAACCTTTCGATAATCAATACACTATACCGCTGTATACCTACAAAATGAACACCAGAGTTTACGAATGGATTTCTTGGTATTCTTTATCAAACTTCACAGAAAACAAAATAAAATGACGTACAAATACACAAGTACCACAAACTTCACACTTTCCAAAATGATTCTGCTCAAATAATATGGAAAAACAAACAGATATTACGGTGTATACTGTATAATAAAGCTTCTTTCAAAGCTGTTTGAAGAAATGCTTCACAAAAACTATTTTGCAAGGGGTAAAAAACTTAACAGATAAGCAAAATGACTGTCAGAGCCAAGTTTGCTAATTTCTTTAATTTATAGCAGTGCCATTGAGTTTTACAGTAATTCCAATCAATTGCATATCAAACCGCATTTTTTACAAGCCAGGCATTCATTATTACAATTAGCATCTGACATTTACGGGTCAAGTCAAATCAATTATTAAAAATTACAAATCTCAAGCGAAAGATTTGTGACATGTAAATCGATAATAGCTTGACTGATGGGGACATATCCATCTAATTAGTACAAAAATTGCAGATATGACTAGCTGAATTTGATTCATTTCTATCCAAGAAAGTTAAAAAGAAAATGGTTTGGGATTTTATTGTCGGCACTAAGTCGCCACTAAGCTATACAATAATGCATTAAAAAGTCGATCAGTCCTCTGTGGAATTTCAAGTAGCAGCTTTACTGGCGCCGTTTAAAATCGGCCATTAATGATCAGGTGCTGAACGCCAAAAAAAATTGTTTTCACATCCCAGTTGCTGGTTAAGGTGCCCATATAATATGTAAAAACAAAAGAAGTGCCAAATTGAAAAAACCTGTGTCAATCAAAGAGTTTATTCTTTTATACGTTACCGATGTTCTTTCGGAGACTTATAAAGCCTTTGACTGAAATGGTTCCTTGTAAATTAGCACTGCTTTTGGCATGAAGTATAGGACAGGTACCGTAGCCAAAAATCAGCCTGCAACGTGGACATGTAAAAACGCTAATGGAAACAGTCAAACAAAGAAATAAAACACCTAATAGAATTGCAACGTATCTTATTGCAAAATACTGTTATGTAATCACATCATCCTTGCATTTGTTTCACTAAATTGTCATTTAAAACTTGAAAAAGGCACTAACACATAGTACTTAAATAAGCAACAGCAAAAAACTAAAGAAAACTGCCACGTCAAGGTCATATGCAACAGTCACATCACGGCATTTCATCGTCGCTAACATCTGCAGGATCCAATTCATTTGTTCCATTTTCGTCTTTCAATTCCGTTTCGTCGATAATCTCCACTTGGTCAACTCTAATCACAAAAAATACGTTAGATCTGAAAATGAAAGCAACGTTGTCAGATTCGTCAGCACGTAAAATCTAAAATTCGACGATTCTAACGTTCTTCTAATATCAATTTTGTTCACATGAAGTTGGTTTAAATTCTTTTTAAAGTGACAGCTGCTGTTTGGAAAAACGTTTTGTATGGCGCTACATTCCGCAAAATGGTGCTAAGATTTCAAATTTCATATAGAGTAAGCGGAACCTTTCGAGAAATTTTCACCGTAAGGTTGGAAAAAGTTGTGAAAACGTAACAGCTTCCTTTTTTGTCAAAAACAACAGTCTATCGTTAATGATGTCCATGTTCAACAAGGACGCGCTCGATCGGGCATTCAAAATGCAAAATCGTGATCAATGTCACTTGCTCTTTTTCGTTCAGCTTTGAAAAATGTGGATCTCGACCTTCTACTGATTGCGCACCACTTCGCAGGCAATTTTTTGCCATCACTACGTACCACCAAGTTCCTTTCTAAAATGACAACACTGCGCTAGAGTTTACGGAGAGGGGTAGAACTGTACTTTGTGGACAAGGGTCTATATGGGATTGTAGGATACAACCCTACTCACAGCAAATCTGACACCATGTTCAGACTCATCAAGACGGTTCAGCTCATGGTCTGAGTTGTCATTATGGCTGAGAACACCTACTTTCCCTCCCATGTGACTCGAACACCCCCAAAAGTCCTTTCGATGTTTTCTGGCCTAGGCAGCTTGGTAAATGTAATTATAAACATATACCTGGCCGAAAGTTGTCCGGGTCTAGCCATTGGTAAACGACATTGTTCGGGCCAAAGCCACGGCTTTAAGCTTTTATTATGCTTCGCTTTCCAGTTTTCGTATTTTCTAGCGGCTTTGTGAATTCGATGGATTACCTGCAGACGAAAACAAGAATACTAAAATACCTGACACCGCAGCTTAACAGCTGTCCTTAATAGAGACATACGAGCAGACTTAACAGCTGTCCTCGTATGATACCTCGCGAACCGCTTATCCCTACGTCTTTATTCACAATATCGATTTTTACATAATGAAGTAAGGGCAACTTATATCATTATTCGGAAATACTACCAATATCCGGGATCCTGATATGAAGTCACTCAACCCAATTTACTTAGTATCTGGAGGTCAATAGAGATCATGACAGAAGACGAGTTATAGCTTCTATATTATACATTCTACATTAACCTATCGTTAACGTATGCTAGTATATGATTGAAGACAATAACTGGTTTGTCAAGTAGCGCCTTCAAAAACCTCTAAAGAGAAACACAAGCAAAACAATAGAGAAAACAGCGCAACTAACTCCACTAAATACTCGCGTGTATGCAAAACCCGATTCTAATGGAAGTTTGTTTTTTTATTTTACTTAACCTTTAAAACACTTTACAGCATTGCAAAACGCTATACAAACATTCGCAATGTGTAAATTGCTGCTGTGGTTGGGATAGCATATTTATTTACATATTTCCTTTTATTCAAGTTATTAAAGCAAGAGCATTTGATACAGGCCAGTTGTCGAACGGTAACGCGTTGGTCTCTACAGCGGTAGGTCTGAGACTAAATCTCGGACCGGTCAAATCGGATACAGCGTTGCCAATGGCTCGCCTCCGCTGCGACATTTCTTTGATGAGCTGTGTTACCCCGACGCATTGACACGGAGAAGGGTCCCGCGAACTCATTACACGCTTCGGCGTAATACAGAGCATAATGAAAGATTTGATTGATATGAAATATTAAAACATGGTGCCCAAGCTAGAACAAAAGTTCTGCACATTTATGCCAAGGGGTGCTTTCATAAAAAGTTTAATTAAGCAAGGCTAGCAACGTGAAAGCCTCGACTGATTAAAAGTTGCAACCACCAACGCTTTTCAAATACCCATGTGGTAGGCGAAAATGCATTTTTGAAATCAAGAAAGTTTTTTTTCACTTGTATCGATTTAAGTAAATGCAAAAGTGAAAGCTGTTTTTGATGCATAAAAATTTATAATAAATTGTGTTTACTTTAAACATGGAAATTCTATTACATATAACATTTATGAAAAACTACTTCGCGAACTACAACTGAAAAAATTCCGTAACCTTTCAAGAAAAATTACGTTTTTAAATCGACCTGTCATGACGTCTTTGTAATAGAAGCCAAGTGACTGGGGACATTTATTATTTATGCTAAACTCAGAAAATCTACCATTGAATAATAAGATAAGTAGAAAGTACAATTTTCTATTCTGGTAAAACAACTTTTTCGAACTCGAATTGCACGGGCACAGACCGGTCTGGGCCATTACACAGATCATGTTGCAGTTCCGCACGGTAATCAACAAGTTTAAGATATGCATCAAAAACCCCAAATCATTTGCCAAGTCTTCACATTACTACCAGTACAAATACTCCGCTGTTAACAAAAACTATACCAGCATTACAGTTTATTGAAATCGTCGCTTTACGTTTAGGCGGGTCTAATTGCGCTCATTAAAACAATGCTATCCTACTCTTAAACATTACAAAGCCAAAAAATAAACGCCCGACAAAAATACGGATCACCGAAAAAAATCGGCTTCATTTTTATTTTCAAGATTAGTCATGTTTCCAAGGTCATAATCAATCATGATATGCAGTCATTGCAATTTCGACCTGAAAGAAAGAGTTTAAGGCAGAGCTGCCCATCCCGTGGTCCGTGAGGTTGTTTTATATGGCTCGCAATCGCTAGGGCTACATAGGTGCGGCATCTCCAAACATTTTGCATCCAATACGAATATTATCACTCTTCTAACTTTTCATTTTATCGGGAATTTTCTTCATAAATTTTAAGTTTTAACCCTTTGAACTGCCGTTTTCTTTAAAAGCACGATCAACAAAATATTATTGTCACGTCACTAAAATGAAACAACGCTCAATCGGCCACGTTTGCTCGAAGGAGGTAGCTGCAGAATGAGGTTACAAACTAGTAAAAAGTTAAGTAGATGCACAACTTTAGCCTGCAGAAGTAGCAGAGGTAAAAAGGCTGTTAGGATTGTTAGTTCCACAAGGACATCAGAAGTTCTAACTAACGCAGACTTTGGAAGACGGTGAGAACTTTTTTAGGCAGTGTTCTATGGCTATGTTAAGCTTTGATACTGTTAGATACTGTAACCTAGTTGCTAACAAGCAAAAGAATGTTTACATAAACGCATGCAGTGGCGTAGGCAGAATTTTTTCATGGGGGGGGGGTTGCACAAAAAGTGCTTTTCCATTAAAGTTATTACCGAACGTATGCTTGACCTCTGCAGAGACTCATTTTCTCAAGAACGAGCATAAATTTGCTAGTGTTTTTAAATGTGATTTTTGTGGATTTTAAAAAATACTTGCAAATTGTATAACTTTATCGGTTTCTCTGACCTGTCTCGGGTAACTTTTCGTGTAATTACGTTTTAGTACCGGTAACCTAAACGCAGAATTTTAAAAATTGATTTAGCAAAAATAAGCACATTGTAAGCCAAAAACGTAAATACGACATAAATACGTCAAGTGGCTCACTAAACTGATTAATTTTCATTGATATTATCGAAATAAAATGCAATTAATTAGTGTTTAATTCTGGTGAAAACACATGTGGCCCGCGATAACTTTTCTCCTGTAAAAGTGGCCCGTAGCAGTTAAAAGATAGGGCAGGCCTGGATTAAGATATAAATTGAAAACTCAGAAAGGAAACGAGATGATAACCTAGAAAAAGAACGATACCACCGGGGTACCAGTCCCCCCCTTTTGAAAGTGCACAATTTTACAAAAATTATTGAAAACTATTCGAAAAACGCCCAACTCGAGTGTAATCCTACCCTGAGTTGCAAATAAGCAACGTCAAAACTTTTGCATTTTTTGGAAATTTTTTTTCAAGGTCATTAGCTTCTCTGTCTTTAAAAAATTTCAGCAGTCTAGCTTGTTTTGTTTCTGAGATATTCGGATTGAAAAAACGTTCGCAGCAAAACGGCAAACCGAATCATCGTAACGTAACAATGGAAATGAGTTACAATAAAAAATTTTGCTAAATGTGATTGAAAAAGTTATCTATTACGTCACATTTACGTAACAATCGAGCATAAAAACTTGATTTAATTGAAACAAGAATATTTAGCCTTCTTGTCGTGTTGCAACACAAGGTGGAAACAAAACTCGGAGAGTCGGAATGCTTATATAGCAGGGCACCCAGATTTTCAACTTTTTTTTTCTTTTCATGTGTTTCGTGACTTTTTTTATGCAGTTTTTTGTGCTGATTCCGAAAATGTGCTTAAAAATGTGATCCGATCAACTTCCGGGAAGTTATGGGGAGGTTTTGACCCACCACTTTTTCAAAATTTGATTAATATTTTGAATAGCGTTTTTAGTTTTAAAGTTATGATACTGAGAGTAATTTTATTTGAAAGAGCGTTAAATTCTGTGCAATTTAAAAAGAAATTTGTTTGAATTGACCCAATAAGTTGAGAGATATGAAGCGTTTTGTAAATAGTTTTTTGTTACGCTTGAGTGATTTTTGACGCAAAGTTGCTTTTTACAGCTTTAAAAGCACTGCCACTGGCCTAATTTGAGTCAATATGACCAAGAGGCTCCAACTTTGCTTAAGAGTCAGAAAATCTGCTGGCATAGTTTTCCAATCACGTTATGCATGAGTGATTTTTAAGAGTTTCACAATGAAATAACTCTTAAGTAATGTTACACATGAGTGATTCTTGCTGTATATTTGGCAGAAACCTTCGCAATATCTCAAATTTTATTCATAATATTAAATAAGACAAATCGGTGTCAAATGGAAGAATATGTTACCAGTAGAATCATGCGTTTTTGAATCGCAACATCAATTTCAAAAATTGTCGTAACTTTCTTGAAAAGAACAATGATGTAGTAAGCTTTTGCATTAATGCAAAGCATGAGGAATGTAGTTAGCATTTATGACACGTTTTGCAGTGAAAGTTATACAACTGTATTTAGGGCCAGAAAGTCAACAAATCATGATTCTGTTGGGTCTGAGTTTTTTTAGATGTAGCTGTTATGGGAAAATACGAAATAGAAATACGCATAGTCAAGAGCAATCTTCACAAGTATCTTGAAAAAACATTGCTTTTTTGGCTCAAGAGTAAATTTTTGTGTTTCAACTTCATGCATTGTTGCCTGTCATCTTGCTCTGTTTGTCATAATGACACTTGTAAAATTACTCGCAAACTTAATCGTGCCTTCTGCAGCATCGTTTACCATTTAAATAGTTCAAACAAAGTTGCTGAGTTCAAGACGTAATAAGACATTGATTTAGGTTATTTCAGACAGGTATTTCAACTATAAGTTCAAGGCAAGAGGTACTGGGCCATTACTTTCTTGCCGTTTGCTTACCAGCAAAAAAAATCATGTTTGCTTAATTTGCAAAAGCTTGGAACTAACCAAAATTTAATCTAAATTTCAAAGGTAGAACATGTCAGATTCCATATTATTGTTCATGTTCTTTTTTTAAATATTAACTGGACTTGGAGCGTTTTCTTTCCTTGTAATGGCTATGGCAGCACAATCTTTATCATTTATTTTGCTTGAATAAAAAGCGAAATGAAATACTCCTTAGAAATGGGTAAAATAAAATAAAGTACCAAAAGTAGTTACTCGCAAAATATAAATGAATGTTTTAAGAACCAAAAAAGAGTGATTAATTAAAATAAATTACAACGGTTGATAAAGTTTTCAAAGTTAATAAAATTTTACTATAATACAGTAATTCAAAACAGCAAACCTCAGTAATTGATTTATAATTATAAGGTGGTTGCTCAACTTGGTGACCGAGAGATCCTTTGCAGCTTCCTGCTACATTTCATTTTAAACAAATGTTTGTGTTTCTCTGAAGTGATTTCGCAGTGCGAAAATAAACGTCATTGTCATTAGGCAAACAGCTAAAAAAAGAAGTTCTTTTATTTCTCAATTGTTTAAATCTTTAAAGAGCAAAAAATGTTGGCACTGGGACAAGAAGAAAAACCAGTAACATAAATACATTATAATATGACCAATGTCAACCCTAAAACGCTATGTTATTTCTTTAAAAGCACAAACTTGAAATTTGTTTTGTACAACAATCATTATTTTCAAAATATACAGCAAAATCTTCTATCCAATCACCAATATCTATCTTGCATAGACTGTTCAGTGCTCACTTGTGTTTATAGCATAATAAAAAGCTACCACGTAAATTTAAAGTCTGAAAATAAGAGAAATTGAAAATTTATGATGATTTCACAATCCATTCTCTCCAGCTTTATAAACAATAAATCTTGACTCCTTTAAGTTTTCTCAAACTCTTCCAGCTGCCTTGCGAGTGAAAAAAAGAAAATGCTTTCTATTTTGAATTAACAACTTTATTTGAACTATATAAATGGTAAACGATGCTGCAGAAGGCACGATTAAGTTTGCGAGTAATTTTACAAGTGTCATTATGACAAACAGAGCAAGATGACAGGCAACAATGCATGAAGTTGAAACACAAAAATTTACTCTTGAGCCAAAAAAGCAATGTTTTTTCAAGATACTTGTGAAGATTGCTCTTGACTATGCGTATTTCTATTTCGTATTTTCCCATAACAGCTACATCTAAAAAAACTCAGACCCAACAGAATCATGATTTGTTGACTTTCTGGCCCTAAATACAGTTGTATAACTTTCACTGCAAAACGTGTCATAAATGCTAACTACATTCCTCATGCTTTGCATTAATGCAAAAGCTTACTACATCATTGTTCTTTTCAAGAAAGTTACGACAATTTTTGAAATTGATGTTGCGATTCAAAAACGCATGATTCTACTGGTAACATATTCTTCCATTTGACACCGATTTGTCTTATTTAATATTATGAATAAAATTTGAGATATTGCGAAGGTTTCTGCCAAATATACAGCAAGAATCACTCATGTGTAACATTACTTAAGAGTTATTTCATTGTGAAACTCTTAAAAATCACTCATGCATAACGTGATTGGAAAACTATGCCAGCAGATTTTCTGACTCTTAAGCAAAGTTGGAGCCTCTTGGTCATATTGACTCAAATTAGGCCAGTGGCAGTGCTTTTAAAGCTGTAAAAAGCAACTTTGCGTCAAAAATCACTCAAGCGTAACAAAAAACTATTTACAAAACGCTTCATATCTCTCAACTTATTGGGTCAATTCAAACAAATTTCTTTTTAAATTGCACAGAATTTAACGCTCTTTCAAATAAAAGTACTCTCAGTATCATAACTTTAAAACTAAAAACGCTATTCAAAATATTAATCAAATTTTGAAAAAGTGGTGGGTCAAAACCTCCCCATAACTTCCCGGAAGTTGATCGGATCACATTTTTAAGCACATTTTCGGAATCAGCACAAAAAACTGCATAAAAAAAGTCACGAAACACATGAAAAGAAAAAAAAAGTTGAAAATCTGGGTGCCCTATTATATAGTCAGTGCTGATATTTATTGAAAATGTTCGATCGTTGCGCAGACCGTATGGCGCTGTCTTGGAACGATAATGTCGCGTCAGCACACCGCATTGCTTTTGCAGGAGAACGCGAACGAGGCAGAACGCAGCGCGATTTTGCACCAAAAAACGCAATCAATTTTGTATTAAAACTCATCATTTTCCAAAAAGTAGAATCAGATACCGGCGAGAATTTGGGGTGGCCGTGAACTGAGGTGTATCAGTTCGCAAATTAAAAGTCACCCTATTCAAATCGTATTTGGACTCTAATAAATTTCGAGACTATTTCAATTGAAAACATTCGGAAAGCAAAAACTAATTGCTGAAGGAAAGCAAATCTCTTCTAAAAAAAGACTAACAGGTCCAACAGCCTAAAAAACGGCGCAGTCAACATAATATGTTTAAAAAGTTTTTGCAGTTTACCAAAAGCGTGGCTACGATGTCCTTTTGATCCTTTAACTTTATTTTCAGCTGGGGTGGTAGAAACGAGGGATCGGCTGGTTTGAATTAATCTTACAACTTCAAACTGCACTATGCCAAATGTTTATTGCAGTAAATAGTACGCTAATTTATTTTTAGGAAATCTTTTTCGATCAATTTCGATGTCCGCATATTACACCCTATAGCTGTGTTGACTTGTAACAGTGTTCTTGTTGTCTATCAGAGCAGCGAGTCGGGCGACATTGTTCAAATTGTGTCAAAGTCTAAACTGAGTCCGCTGATTGCAAGCAAAAAGTCGCGCAGACGCCGTCCACTTATTCCCAATCTACACTCTGCGTAAAATCGTGAGCGCTAAGTTTATTTTAAACTGAAATTTGGTATGCCCAGCGTATTGCCTCATCAGCGTACGAGCAGTCAGTTATTTCAAACAATCCATCGATACGCAAGCACGGTCATGATGCTACACACAATGTCGAACGAGCCTAAAAATTCGCTCTGAAAGCATTCTACGCAGTTTTCGGCGCAAATCAATTTTCTTTCGAGGACGTGCTGCATAAATAAACTCATTGTACTTTGTTGTGACCATTTTTCCGCCAACGCCGCGTTCAGATTCGCATTATTTGATTGAGAAGATTAACCGCACGTAAGAAATGCTGGTCGGTCGCTATCGCATTATTCTAGCTTAATGGTAAGATCCCTATTTCCTACCAGCGATAATAGTACAGTACAGTTATCAATATTAATAAAACTTTGTATAGGCAAACCACAATACAGCGCAATTTTTTCTGTTTGAAGATAGCAAGCTGTACGTAGTGTCGATTAACATAAATAACAATAGAGAGCACTTATTTTTTCAAAAACCAATCAGTTTTTGGTGTAGGTGGGGGTTGTTCATATGTTTTTACGAATTGTAGATCACATTTGTTCTTAATTTGTTACAATTTTGTTACAATACACTATACTTGAAAGTTAAAGTATTATGTCAGCTTGCCAAAATAATAACGGCAATCCGCGCCTTTCTCGTATGGCCTAAACATTAAGAAAACGCGTTTTTTTTGCGCCCGCTGTCGCATTATCAAATAAAATATAATTGTAAAACCAAATGAAACCTATTTTGTTTTCTTTCATTTTTTTATTTTTTAGGCGTCTGCTACATGAACGACAGCAGGAATACTGACTGTTATCGCTAAATCTTAGTAATTTGTTACCATTTGCCTAAATGAAAACTTTCCGATTTGCATATGCTTTAATCATAACAAAAAAATTTAGTCTCCCCCTTTTTTATTTCTGGCTGCGCCGGTGCCGATAACCATATCTTACTGAATTGAAAGAAGACTTGATTTTATGCAGACGATTGGTTTTAAACGACAAGTTCGGTTCGTCGAGTGCCACGTTGCTTTATTTATTATAATTAGCTGAGTGGAAATCACACCGCGCCAACGTCGACGATGTATAAAAAACAAACTTCATACACCCCAAGCAACCACTTTGAAACTACGTATGCTTGCGCTCTTTTGTCTTGCGACCTTTTTTCAGTATCTTTTTGTTGCACCCGTTTGTCTTCGCCTTAATGTGGGGTTTCGCTCTGGATCTATCTACCAACCATCACATAGCACTTCTTTTTTGAGTTACGTTTACAGTGTTTCGTCAAGCAGGACTACCGCACTGGGTAGACCGTTTGGCCCTAGGAGATATTATTTTCATTTTTCATTAACCTAAAACTGTGTGAAATAAATCGAAAAGCCGTCCGGACTTTTAGATTACAGTGGATCTACGACAACTGACCACGAAACAACAGACCCCTAAGCCAAATGTTGGTGGTCAGTTGGCTTTCCAAGTAAATACAGGTGACTGAATTTAAACAAAGATTCAAGCAATGTCACCAATATTTGGCTTACGAAGGTAGCATTTCATAAATCACAGAAAAATCATTCCAAATTTTCCACCTTTTCAGCAGAACGATAATCATAATTGAACGCGGCTTAACAGAAATCCCCAAGGTCATGTTTTATCGATTTTTCCAAGAAGGCCATTGCTATGCATGAAACATCGTGTGAGTCATTAGAGGATTGCCTTTTTATACTTCAGAAAAATCACCATTGGAAAACGAATCAATGTGGATACAATGCAACATATTTATGCTTTAGCCTACATTATACTTTAGCCTACACTATAGCCTACAATACAACATATTTATACTGTGGATACTATATACCAATTAGTGCATACACAATACACGACAAATCTCTTGCGGAAAATAAGTACCGAATTGACATTGCGGGCGTAATTGATGAATATAGGGACCCCATTCTAGGGATAAGGGCGCGGCGAGTAGGGCCTTACCCCAAGGCTTGGACCAAAAATCAAACTTGCAAAGGGAAGAGTTATGTTATTTGTATCACTAAATCGGCGTTTGTGTTGGACGAAAGTCAATTTAGTTTTGACTTTTCTGCAATTAAGTCACTAATTTTTTGGCCACAAACACACTCGCCAAAACTAAGGGGAGGAGAAACACAGGAAAGCCAAAAATTACTTTTCTAAAAGGAATAATATTGCTACCAAGCTCTGTCTCAAACTGTCTGTACCGTCTAAATTGGTCGGCTACCTCATTTCCGTTTTGAAAGTTAAAAAACACAAAAAATCAAATATAGAATTTAAACTAGAGAAAAGTACCGAACTATCAAAACGAGTTTGGGAGCACAAAAACAAAGGCCACGACTACCAAACCCAATGGAGCGTCATTAAAGAAGCTGCTCCATATCGCTGTGGTGCAAGAACATGCAGCCTTTGTTTGGCAGAAAAGCTGCAAATCATCAAAGCGAAACCAGAAGGACTGCTGAATAAACGCTCCGAGCTAATTTCAAAATGTAGGCTCAAAAACAATTTTTGCTGAAAAATGTTGATTAAGACTAATGCGCTTACCGCAACTCCCCTTCTCCGGATAAATTATAAATCTACTGGCGGTGCTATATTAAGTTTTCGTATTAGTCGTTGCAATGATTTTAACTCCTACCTTTCAAATTTAATCTAATGGAAATTACCCAATTATGAGTCACTCAAATTTGTAACGTAACCGACGACAAACCCAGCATGCGTATTATTTAGTAAATACAATGTTGTCCGCATTTCAACTCAAAAGTCCTATAACAGCTGTTCTGTGGCCCAGTTGACGAAAGTTTCGAGGCCAGGCAGACGCATTACTTGGTTAATAACCACTTACAAATCTATGTTTCAAGTGTAACTAATCAATTTGTTTTTGTATATGTTGTTTAGAAGTTCTCTTCTGATGATCCCGTTAAGGGTGAAACAGACAGTTAAAGGTTTCTAAATTTGACTGTAAATAAAATTATTATTTGCTCTGATCTTTGATTATTGAGCTCTCTTCAGTTGGAGATACAAAAAAGAACAGTTAGAATTTAAACTCAGTTCGTTAAAATAAAGGGCGAATCAAGTCGTTTCTCACATAAAACACAAACGAATAAACCGAATACAAAAAGCTTGCACCTTACATCATTACATTGAGCCCGGGGCTATGGAAATTATTTAAAATCAAATACATCATACAGTTTTTTTTGTGTTTTTTTTTCAGATCATTTACGATCGCTTATTTTTTTAAATGTAGAAGGTAATCAGGATCAACAACGTGGATAATTATTTCATGCTCAGAGAAAATAGAAATTGAAATGACTTTTTTTACCATCAAAAAACTTCCGAAACAATTACAAAATAAAAATGCAACTTTGGTGAATACACTCGCACGTTACGTTAATAAAAATGTGTTTTATGGAACGTTGAAGTTACCACACCCAATGAACTTCCTAACAATGTAATTTTGCTCCTACAGAAATAGAAGCGTTCATTAACAAACAAAGTGCGTCAGAGGAGTGCGAAATTAAACATCGGTATATAACATTTCGCAATAGGCCATTTAGAGCGGAGCCTTTTCAGTCTATTTATTCTGGTCTAGAGCAAACAAAACCACCCATCTCGGCCAATATCAAAAGTTTTATTCGTGCTGAAATGGATAGTCGATGAAAAAACTAAGCTTAGTAACGTTCTGGCTCTACAATCTACATTTTAAATCAAAAATATAAAAAATTCATAAACAAGCATAACTCTGCATCAGGTTGTATTCAAAGAATTTCTGACTTCCAGGTATATTCCCAAGTTGGGTCTGTTGCGGCCAGCATTTCAAAAGCCAACCTAAGCCAACCCAAATTTCAGCAAAATTTAATATTCAAAACTCTGTAATTATGTTTCTTCATGCCGGCCCGTCATTTTATACCGGTTTTTATAATGTTTCCTCATATCGGGAGGCACTAGCTATAAAACCTTAATAGTCCTGGATTTAAAAAGGGCTTACAGTTTCAAGAACTTATAACCAATGCAAGATTATAAGTGATGAACTTACCTTAGGTGTAAAAAACTGCGCGACTTTATTAACTACCCATTTTGGAAGTGAACCTAAAAAACAAAACATTGTTAATGCGCTTGACAAAAACCGTACAATGCATGCGCTAGAAGTGTTAAGCAAATGAAATACGTTTTCAAGCTGAACAATATACACTACCACAACAGTATTTCATTCATACAATAATGGGTACAAAATGAATTAACTGAGCTCTCTAATTTAATCAAATATCACATTGCATGTTAATCTCGTGAATGTTCATGTCTTTTTCCCGGCTATTATGACAGCAACGGAACTTCTTCGTGTTCTGATTTATTAATTTTTTATTCGCTAAAGTTTGCTTTATAAATTGAAACGAAATATCACGTATTTCAAGGATTTAACTTTTTAAAATTCAAACAATTCAAGCAACTTTTTGAAATTCAAACAATTTAAACAACAAAACAATTCAAACAATTACCTTCATTATTAAGACATTATTACTTGAAACAATTACGGTAAGTTTTGTTTTTTCCTTAATTTCAAGCGTAGGAACCATCTAGACACCCAGCACTGCCACACCAACGCTTAGCAAATTAACAACTTTGAGAATTTAAGACAAAAAAACAAGTATGAATAGAAACTCAAAATAAAATTTTTCTTGAAAATGCCAAATTTTTCCGAATTTTGAATTTGGATCTGCGAGTACGAAAGTGTGACCAAGCAGCAACATTGGTATGCTGTGAAAAACATCTAAACCTAACCATTTATAAGGTCAAGCACACTGAAATGAATCAAGCAAAGCAACTCGAAAAAAAATTTAAGGTGAAAACTGAAACGGTAAAATGTGCCAAGCCAAAATTCGCAACACAAGTGACGTCAGTGGCGGAGGATGGATCTAAAAAGTAGTGTGCCATTTGGCAACAGTAAATAGAAAGGGTTCAGACAATTAATTAAGTTTCTACATGATTTGCAAAGAGCAGTTTAAAATCATAATCGTGATAAAAAAACAACATGTAAATTTCGCAACAAGTAAAAAGTACAGAAAGATCGCTAGTGATCACTGATCAGTTGGCTGATATTGCATTGCAGTAGGTTCGGTCTAGTCAAGTGGTTTTCAACCTGTGGGCCATAAGAGCATTTCGTGGTGAGCCACAGAGCTATTTGGGTAATTGCATATTCAGTTGAAGGAACGTATTGACAATTGGCGTTGTGATGCCCGTTAGAAAGCTCGCACAAAATTGGTGGTTTTTGGCGTGAAGACCTTTTTTTTTTTTGAGATCACCTGGAAACCCGCATAAAATTTGCGGATTTTGGTGCGAAGATCTTTCTTTAATTTTTGGACATCTGGCAAGAAGACTTTTTTTTTTGTCTTTAGAGATTACTTGAAAATTGTGGCTAAGCAGGAGATTTACATGTAGGCCATATAGGCCCCACGGTGATCAAAAGATTGGGAAGTACTGGTCTAGTCGATAACACTGCCATTCAGCATTTTTCAAAGTTATTCAGCATTTTTCTAAGTTTCAAAGATATAGCTAATTCATATATCATGTGCCGTTAAGTACGCAAGTTACAAAAAAGTTATAACTTGGCCATAAGTTTTCAGAGCATATGGTCGAATCACGAAACGAAGCCAAGTAGATGATCTCGAATTTTCTTTTTAGTAACTTTTCGCGTTTAAAGTCTGCTTCAAGTGTCTTACTATCCTTAAAATTGGTGAAGTATTAGACAAAGAACTTGACTCAACTAGGGCTTCCAACGTTATACACTAATTTAAATTTTATCGTTTACACTCTATGGGGTCGATGTTTACTTGCTTAGCACACGACGAAGAACATAAAGTTATAAGTACATTAGTTTAGCCGTATTCTAAATTTCAACAAAAGAAACAGCTCTAAAAGCAATTGCATCAAGTCTACTCTTACTACTATTAATACGCGTAAATGACGAGCCAAGTCAACTGACCTAAACGAAATTCAATCTTTTAATCACTTAATAAAGGAGCAATTTTGAAAAAATTGTAACTAGTGCCCCATTAACATTTATCAAAATAGCCCGCAGAACTAAATTTCGAAAAGCACACGTGACGCATCAATGTAGACATTCACTATCAAGCCCATTTCCTGTCGTGATGTTCGTAAATCTCTACAATTTAATGGTATTTCATTCTTTGATAAGACAGCTTTTAACCGGATATGCATTTTTAAGCCTCACTTAAAACCGTAAAAGCAGCACTTTATTACAGCAGTAACCAGCACGTCAGAAAAACATAATGTAGTGAGTACTTGCCCTAATTTTCAGTCAAAAAATTTCAACCGTTTATTGAACAAGTTTAATACTTTCAAGCACTTAGCAAAAACCTAGGTGCTTCCTAGTAATTCAATCTTTCTTGACATTTTAGAACTTGGCTATTAATTCTGCAACTATTTTAGCTATTTACGTAAAAAAATTGAACATTAGTCTTACCTCTTGGATCGAATTGAGTGAGATAAATAAATTCAGATGAATTTGGACCAGTGGGTCGAATTAAATAACCGGTTACTATTGAAATCGCACGCACCATACTGTTTTTGGGGGGATAATCCTGAAAATTGTTTAACAAATTTTAAATCAAATAAACCTGGCCTCAAATCAATCAAAGCAAAAGGTTATTGTCAAAAATAGAATGGAAAATACCAGAAAACTGTACATAAACTTGTTTCCAGAGGTGCAAAAACAAAAAATTGTGCTTCTGACGAAAGTCTGTGTGATGTAAAAACCGGTTATTCTTTAGCCTACAATACGAGCCTAAATGTGGCAGTTAAAACCAGTTTAAGCAAGTCAAGATTTACTTTATTAGTTTGTTTTGTAAGTTGAGATAAAAAATGCAAGCAAATACAAAAACTCCTTCACTTACAACATGTGATACGGATTTGTTTATCATCATATATTCCTTTGGATCTCTCATACTCGGATATGCAATCCAGGAAGACAAAAATATCACATCCCTCGGCTTTACAGGGGGAGGACATTTAACTGAAAAAAAATGCATTGATTTGAGCAAAAAAGCATCTAATGACACATACAGAATAAATCAAGAAGTCGTTACTAATTCTTGAAATGTCTGGTAAATATGTGTATTTAGCATGTTTTTTTGCTCAAAGATAAAAGTTATGCAATTCAGTACTTGTGCATTGCTTGAGTTAAAGTAAACCAACAAATTTTTGCTTGCTTTTAATTTAAGTTCAAGGCTGTAACTGCTAATCGATCTTAAAGAGCTACATGAAGAAATTTAAAAGGAGCAATTGATAGTGACAGGTTCCATTAAGCAAAATTTTATGACATAAATACAACTTACTAAACGATTAGCTAGGTGAAAAACGTTTAGTTTCAACCACATCTATGGTAAATAATTAATCAACCACAAAACTTGAGCCTTTCAACTTGCTTACACGTAATTCTATGAATTTATAATTATAAATAATTAATGACTTCAGCTTACAACCTGTCAAACATATTTGCATAGGTTATTCATTTTGAAACAAGTAAATCAATGACAAAAGTATAATAAGGTAAAAAATGCAAGAATTTAGTAACCAGAAATCAATACTATTCTAGTATCTGGGCTCTACAACATAAATTCGGCATTACCTTTATGATTGTTTATTTTTCAAACATTAATCCTCTCATTTTTATATCAGATCATGTGTTTAATTTCAAATCTCAAAAATTTTGAACCCAAGTAATAATCCATACTGTTTGAAATATTTTGTATAATTAAGTGACCTGTTGAAGAATTTTTGTGTTGAGTAAAAATGGTCTTCAATCTTTGTGTTTAGAAAAATGATGTTAGTGTCAAGATAATTTGTGACAGCTAAAAATTCTAATTTCAGATACGTTATTAAAATTTTCAGTAAAGTCTATACCAGCAACACGATGATACATTGACAATTTAAAAAAAGCCAGCAATAAATTAGCAATAGTTCTGATTTTTGCAAGTAAGCTCAACAGAAGTAGATGTTGGGTATGAAGTTATGTGGAACTTGCTTTCAACAATCAGTGGCATTGTAACTGGAACTAGTACAGTAGTACTAGGCGCATTTTTTAGTATTAACTTAAACTTTGATGAATGACTCTACAAAATTAAACATTTTACTTAAGGTGACTAAAAAAATTGAAAAACGTTTGCTTTGATTTTCACAAAAAATTTCAATCAACCAAGACTTTAAATAATCAAATTCAGACATCTGACCAAGTGTTCTCAGAAAAAAAACAAAACAGCTTAATCAAGAATTGATTCTAAATTCATAGTGCACATAACACTACATTCGCATATATTTCATAATTCTAATACCTGCATAATAAGAAACTGTATTGTTCACACAAACTTTGCAAACTTCCTTCATATCAATCATGTCATGATCCCATTTTCTTCGATACTCTGTATCATGGACAACATCAAACACAGTTCGGGCAGGGCAATCCTTGAAACTACTTCGTGCCTAAAAAAAACATTGTCATTATACTAGTAATAAACTAATGGCAATCTTATTTCTACAAAGTTGCCTTAACCACGAGACAGCAAAGAGATTGTTTGCTCTTTGGGTTAAGCTGCTGTCTGTCCACCTATTCACCAAACACAATGGAAACTTTACCGGACTGTGACTTTTATGCATGGGACATTTAGGCACTGGACATTTAGGCACTGCTAATTATTCACCAGGACTTTTAGGCACTTGGACTTCAAGGTGCAAAAGGCAAAAAAAAATTATCCAAAATTTTTTTGTTTTAAATAATAGCTTTGAAAAAAAATAAAAAAATTTTTTTTAATTTTTTTGTTCAAAAACGTATTTTTCTTTTAAATAAAAGCTTTTTTCCAAAAAAACGGTTTTCAAACAAAAAATTTTTACTTTGATTAAACTGTTAATATTTTCAAATCTTTTCTTCTGGCACTTGTCAAGAAGAATCCTCAGAAAAGAGAGCGCAGGAAAAGGAGCAGCTATAGGAAAAAGCTGAGCCGTGATTGGCTGGAAAAGGATCGATGAAAGAGCCTCATTTGTGTAACCTGTCACTTGTACACAAATTTATTTTGTTGGCAGAGGGCAGGGTTAGTGACTTCATAAGCAGATAGAAGGAAGGAGAGCGGAAAAAGTTTCAAAAAAAAAATGATTTCTTATTGTATTTTTTTCAATAATGTCACTTTTATCAAAACTTCTAACCCTATCCCTTGCCGACAAAAAAAATTCGTGTACCGCTTAAAGGTTGCACACAAATGACAATGTCTCATCAATTCTTTTCCAGCCAATCACTGCTCTGCTTGCGGCGCCTAGCCTAAAAGTTGCGGCGCATAATCAGCAGTGCATAAACATCCCATGCCTAAATGTCTGCACCTACAAGTCCTAGACTGAAACTTTACACAGTCCTTTTTTAATACAAATTTAGTGACCAAGTTGTCTTAACCAAGAGAGAGCAAAACGATCATTAGATGTTTGAGTCACGCTGCCTGCTATCCACCTATTTACCACACATGATGGAAACTCCACTGTGACTTTTTTTAATGATGAATGTCAAGCAGTAAAGTGGGTAGAGTTTTAAAGTTTACGCATGATATGTACTGTGTTGTGACAACTACACAAACAAATTAAATGATATATAAGAGAGCAAAACCATTAACCCATGGATTATCGAAATCTTGTAAATGTTTTTCACTCTTATACCTTTAACTTAAGCATCACTAATTTGAGACGATCAAGAACATTTACTAAAGGTTGTACTGTACACATTGTCAATGGCGTACAATCAGTACAGTACTGGCAGTCTACTTGATAGGGTTAACAGTTACTAAACATCATTTGGTTCTTTCAACATTAAGAGATTTCAACATTTGGACACTTCATTATGTTGACAATTGACATTATCATCTTTGGGCAGTTATTGGGGTGTGTTAAACCATTTGCTCAAAAAGTTAACTTTAAAGTGCAGGCAAGTCAAAGTGCTGCACTTGAATTTATCGTGTCAAAGTGTCCAAATCTAAAATGATGAAGTACCGGTACCAGTACTGAGTAATTGGCATCTTTTGGTAGTACTGCATGTAAAAAAAGATTCACTTACTCTCAGTAATTTTATGCTTGAATTGGCTTGATTTCGAGTTGTCACATTAACATTTTTCTTATTATAACATTCTTGCCAATTTTCAGTGCTTTCACACATTTCTTTAAATTTGGCAAAGTCATTATCATCTGCAGGTAAAACTAAATCATCACCCATCTTAAATAGGCCACTTCACCTAAAATGAATTGTTAATTCAGAATCGCATAAAACTAACAAAAATCAGCTAATAGCAGATTTGTTCTGACACCAAAACTACCACACAAGAATTCATCAGTACCAGAACAGAATATGGTTGAGAAGTCAAATATATTGAGAGGTCAATTGCAATGATGGTGCAGCCTTGAGAGGTAAATTGCTATAATCAATGGTGCTGATAGCCAGGCCAGCAGTTAAATTGTAGGGGGGATGTGACCCCTATTGAGAATTAGTATCCCCATCGAGATTTAGCGTCCCCTCATCAAGATTTCAGCGTCCCATATCAAGATGTCATCAGCTCCAATTCATCCCGAATTTCGGCCACATATCGTCTTAAATTGCGATGAAGACATTTTTTTACGTCTTCAATCAAGTCTGGGGACAAAATCCCTTCGAATTTTGAGGAAGACTTTTTTTGGGGTTTTCAATCAAATTTGGGGACAACATCTTAACTTGAAGCAAAATTTTCACTAAATTTCAGCTGGATTCCGAATGCCTTTGGTGATGGCTGCGAAAGTGTCCTCCCACGCAAAATTTTATAGGTCAAGTACAGCTGATAGCCTAGTACAGTCTGCAGTAGCAGAGTGGTGTAAGTTTTAACCATACCAATAGCTCAACTAAGCTTTGCTTCATTCATGTCAAAAGAGTTTAGTAGCTGTTCTATTTCTATCATCAAGATTTTTATTTCTAATGTGAGATTTGGTCAACTAGATATGAGGGTAGAGTTGGAGTTTGGGTTAAGTACAGAAGGCTAGGTCTGTAGGCAGTGTTCCCTCTTAGCTCTTAGGTTTTGGTAGTCAGTGTGAGCCAAAAAATCAGCAATTTTTCACCAACAAACAATGGAAAATCTAAAATTAAGTACGCATCAGGCATGAGCCCAATAAAAATGCTGATCTGATAAAAATCAGCTTAATGAGTAATGGTTACATAGTCTGTAGGTGATAGTGAGACTTAAGTAACACGTCAATTCTTATTACTTTGTACAGTCAGCAGTAGCATGACCTCTGCTCTTTTTAGTTTAGTTTAGACGTAATTATCTTAAAATGAAGTTTAGTAGGCATAGGTCGCAGGCAGGCTCTTTCCTTTTAAAGTCTTAACTTACTTAAGCCTATTTTTTTGAACTGACATTCATCAAACACTAGTTTAGACTTAATTGTACACACAAGTGTAGCCTATACTGTACTGTACCAGGGTTGGATCCATTCATTTTTTTTCTAATTTTTACATTCAAATTCAAATTCATTGACTTTGAAAAGGCTAAATTCAAATTCATTGACTTTGCAAAAGTCGAATTCAAATTCATCAATAACTCATAAGCAGATTCAAATTCAAACTTCAAATTCAATCCAACCCCACTTTTCACACCAAAGATTCAAAGAAGATTTTGCAATTTGCACCTAGCAAGACGCAATCTCGCAGTGGCAGATGAGTATTAGCTCATCACAGGTGCGCAATAAACCAACAACTCAAGTCACTTGAATCCAAAATTGGATCCAGTGCCGTCACCAGAGCAAACAAAGTGAGAAGGCACCAGCCAAAAGTGGGTGGAGGATACTAAAATTTGCTTAGGCTATAAAAACTGATCTTCAGATCTTGTACAGCTACAATTATGTGCAATTTTAAAATAAGGCTGGCAGCGTTTCTTAGCTCGTTTCATCCATGGCCAATAATTGCTAAAAAATTTATCTCTGAAATCAGCCATTTCACATCACTAAGAACGGCAACTTAATTTAAATCATGCGGGAATCTTTAATTTTTCTGAAATAGCCACAGCACTTTTAGGTAATTATTTTATTTGCATCAACAAACCATAACAAACACTTCACGAATTTCAATCTTACCATCCTCGTGTAAGTGCATGTCATTGCAACCAGCCAAGTCCTGGATCAAATCCAATAAGTTAAATCGTTTGATCATTAATATGCATAGCTTTCAATCGGCCATGCCCCAAGTCAATCAGAAAAAAGCTCATTACATAACATCAAGGGCCTACACACTTTCTTCAGACCCCTACACATCCCCGTCGTTGGGGGTGACTTTGATCACCCATTTAACCATAGGTGGGCAAGTTAATGCAAAACGTTAGCTTCGTTAACCACTAGTCCGTTAACAAACTTCACACCTCCGTTAACGTTAATCCGTTATTTTCAGCTTTAATTAACGGAAGTTAATAAAGTCCGTTAATCCGTTAACATTTTGCGTGTAATTTACATTTCGTTTTATTCACTCGCTTCTGGAACACGTATTGACGCTGTTGAGCTGATTGTAAGGAAATATTTATTGCTATGATGGTCTTTTTGTGTTTTGGAAGTTACATTTTGCAGTCTAATCTAATTTCAAGATAAAAACAAGTTCAAATGCACAACGAAGCTGCAAAATATTAACGATAAAAACCTTAACGGAAGTTAACAGAACTTAACGGAAGTTACTTTAGTCTGTTAACAGCACTTAACGGAAGTTAATTTAGTCCGTTAACATGAAAAAACTTTTTAACGGATTAACGAGTTAATAAAAAAGTTAGCTTCGTTATTAACGGATTAACGATTAACGGACTTGTGCCCACCTATGCATTTAACTTCATGTGCTCTGATCTGCTACCGCACTACTGCTAAATATGGTACATCTTTCTCAATCGCCTGCATGTAACACTCTGTGGCTGAGCTTTCTTATGATACATTCCGTTTTTTGATTACTGTAATGTGATGTGAGCGTACTGCTATCTAATGTTTGATCAAAGTCACCCAGTTTTCAGGGGTGGCTTTGATCACTCACATAAAACTGCTGTTTTATCAAAGTAAACTCATCTGAGGGGTGACTTTGTTCCTTTTTATACTTTTAAACAAAGTGACTTGGCGAATGGAACACGCGTGGTTAAATAAACAAAGATTTCAGTGACGTCACCTCATTTACGAAAATTTTTATTTAGATTACACTTCTAGGTTTGGGTTAGGGGTTAGGTTAGGCTTCGAGTTAGGGCTAGGATTAGGGTTAAGGTTAGGGTTAGGGCTTAGAATTACAATTACAATTAGGATTACTTTTTTTAAGCTTTATTTTAAAATGTCAGCACAAATGGAACACTCGCCAAGCCTCTTCCATTATTAAAAAGTTGTAGGGGACTGAAATTTAGTTTATATTGGATTGAAGTGCAACTACACTAGGTTTGCTACATGTACTGGACATCTCACATTTGCCTCAGGTTCAGAAGGTTAGGGGTTTGATTCCTTCTTAACCAATCAAATAAAGCATGTGTTGTTATTTACCGTACTTGCAACCGCTATTACGTCGTACATTTGCACCAGGTGGCTTAATGTAGTAGGCCTAAGTTCAATTTCAAAAATCAAGACTAGCAATAGCAAACTTAACGAGAAAGCTAACGAAGTAAAGTGGAGACTAACGAGGAAAAGTGTACCACGTTGGCTGTATTGCTGCCCATTACTTTTTGATTATTTGCTTTATTTTTGTCCTCCATTCACATGGGATTAATCTGCATTTGCATGGGAGTTACGAGCCGCCACATTCTAAATGCCAAAATTGACAACACATGAAATAAAATTTTGGCGATAAAAATAGTAATCACTTGACCAAGCAACCTAATCACGTGAACAAGCAACCACAGTCAACTCAAAGCTTGACAGGACTTTATGTCAACAGCGGATTTAGATATAATTGTACCAGTAGTTAATTTCTGGGACTGAACAAAGTCACGCGGGATGATCAAAGTAACCTCACTGATCACAGTCACCACCGACAACGTAAACCTCTTTAAACTGCGGAGGTAACTTTGGTAACCTCTTTAGAGGCAACTTTGTTCAGTATAAAGTCAAAAATTCATGGCTTAGGAAACGTGGTGAAATGTACAAAGTTACAGCAGGCCTACCCCAAAATCGGGGCAACTTTGTAGGCTACACAATAAAATCCTATTTTCCTTGCCACGCTTGAAGTTCGTAAAAATTAGTGGGCCAATCTTAACTTTGGATAGCTCGAGTCCCAAGTGTCAAGTTCCGCACACAAGTAGTGGCATTAGACTGTTAGAGATCTAAGTTCTTACAAAGGTAAAAAATGTACCAGTATATACAAACGTAACAAAGTAGTCCCAGCCGACGGACATTTACTACAATCTAAGCCATAGACCTACAGCGCAAGTGTGACTATACCGGTAGTCTCGAGTTACCAGTCTTCAGGACTGACTACCAGTAGGTTAAGCACTAACAGTAACAGTACAGAATAACACCTTACTATTGGCAATTCAGCATCTCTCATTAGATTTTTTCCAAAATGGATTTTTGTTTTCAGAGTTGTTCTCAAACCATCTAGGATCCATGCTTTAACCTAACCAGTCCAAAGTTAATCGGTGAGAATCCAGTTTTTAAGTTCGCTTAAACTAAATCTGAAACCGAACTGGTAGGCCTACTTGATCTGATATAAGCCTAAAATGACTATGGTAGAAGTTCTCATCAAACCACCAAACTTATCAGAAATGATTTTTTCTTGGTAGTGACTATTTCACCGAAAATTTTCAAGTTAAAACGAAAATAAGAAATATTCATCTGCGCTTTTTTCATTTGCTTTTTTAGGGGTTAAGATTAGGATTTAGGTTAGGGTTTGGGTTAGGGTTCGATTTGGGAATAGTTTTAGAGTAAGCACTTGAGTTTGGGTTAGATTTGAGTCAGAATTAATAAAAAACAAGATAAAAATGTTTGGTGAAACAAAGCCTTCCTTTTTTCTTTCTCAGTCTGCAGTACCCTAGTAGACTAAACATCATAAAAGTTAGGACACAGATTGGCGCGAAAAACGCATATTACTGTAGCTTTGGCGCGGCGCAAAGGGCCCTCATCAACTGTTACGAACGATAAAGTCTTTATAACCAGGTCTTACGATATGTGTCAGTTTGCCAAACCGTTTCTCCTTAAAGCTTAATTCTTAAACTTGAAGATCTGCTAAGACTTGCCAATCAGAACCGTTTTGTGTTTTCTGCAGGGCAACGATGAGGAGTATCATAGCCAACTTCAATAACGTGTAGGAGAGCTATGCCAAACTCTCCCAATACCTTTCTCCTTCTGACAACTGAGCACTTGATTCACTGATTTTTAATGGAATTTATTATTATATTGAATAAAGAAAAATATAGAAAAAACGAAGTAGTCTCAAATACGATGTAAAGGCTAATTCAGGGCCTCTCTTCCAATCTACAAGACTGTTCCCTCACAGTCAATAGTCAAATCCCTAAATAAAGATGGAGAGTAAGGGAAGGGATTGCAAAACGCAATTTACCCAAGTTAAGCAGCATTTAACACGTCTCACCAAAAACTGACACTGCTCCCTTGACTCATTTTTTGTCACTACTGAGATCTCAGGCTCCAAGCATGTTTAAATAGTTCCAAGCCATAATACGACGTGGAATCGCCTTTGTCTAGCATCCAAAGGGCGGAAATTAACAAACAAAGGTTGTCAGCTGCTACTCTACAGTCGTCTCGAAAAACAAATAGGCCTAATGTGCGAAAAGAAACCTTCTAAAACAACGATTCTAAATATGGCCTTTGAAGATATGCTAATTAACAGCTTATTTTTTAACAAAGGATAATAATTACTCAGTAATTTAACTTAAACACCGATTAGACAAAGACAAACAGAGCTGGGCACCCGCTACTTGAAACGCTACAGACAGCTGCCGATGTAAGGCAAAAAAGCCGCGGCACTGCTGCTTATTGCTACTCAAATGAAAAAGTAGCGCTGCTGCCACTACTTGCATGCAAAACAGCGACCGCTGTCGCTTGTCGCTGCTGCTACTTTAAAAAAATAAAGAGAATAGAAACCATGGCATTCAAATACAGTACACAATGGTGAAATTTCAACTTTATTTACAAAAGTGAATTATTCAAGCATTTTAAAATACTGGGACAGGTTAAAATCGTCATTAACAGGCTTAAATGGTAGACAAGTACTGTAAGTAAAAGTTTGACGAAAAAGTATTGGTGTTTACGAAGTCAAAGGAGATACTTAGTAATGACGTACATGTTAAGCAAATGATACTCAAAGCGATAGGCTACATATGCTACACTAAGTATTTTTTCTACGAATATATCTCCATCACTAAGTTGTCTTTAAAGTTTATTTTCTGGTTCTATTTGTTTTTTCTATTCCTAGCGCACTATAAATTCAATTCTTAGTTTTACTGTTAACTGTTGTAGCAAAATTTATTTTACTACGCCTTGATGTTACTACTCAGGCCCGGCGCCATAAGACATAGGCACAGCCAGAGGGGGGGTATGGAGCCCCGGCCTCCTCCAATTGAAATGCGATCAATGATAAAAATGTGACAATAAAGCCTATTGTTTCGTCAGTTTCAATATTTTTCAGCATTTTTTGCGTACAACAGTACACGCGTACAGCGGTAAATAACATTAATATTGACGACCAGGGGGCAGGGCCCTCTCAATTTAATTTTTGCCAATCAATTAAAATGAATAACCTTGCTGAAATTAAGGATTTTTATCATAAAGTTGCTATCTCGGGCTCCCATCTAACCTTTTTAAAAACGTAATGCAATAACCAGGGCGTGATTTACCATATGGCACAGTACCAAAGGCCCTGCGCTCAGATGGTAAGACTTTATTTTTGGTCTACACTTATTCTGCAAAAATCTCCAACGTACCCGGGGTCCCGCGCAATGTAAATCCGGCCTGGGCAATAACATGAAAATTAGGCGTATTGTTCGGTTTTTAATAACAATTCACCTCCACCTCGTCAGATTTTACGCGAAAAAATACTTAAAAAAAAATAGCTTGGAGAAATGCTCATTGAACAAATTATTGAATTTGAATGGAGGGGCCTCGGGCTTCTTGACCGTACATGTAGGCCTACTCTTACAACTGGTTATTTTCACACAAAAGCAAAAATCTCTAAGGAAAATCTTCGAGTGGATTATTATTTACTACTAAAATACTTACAAAATTTAACCCCAAATACAAAATCATAAACGTATTTTGACCATTTAATTTTTGGACCAAGGAAGATTGAAACAATTTAATTTTTTTCAATTGGCTTTCAAATGTTAAAAATCTAGTTCTTTCAAATGGTTCTGAACGCATGCAAAATGTGATCCAATGGCATTAAAATAGTTTTTTTTCCAAAAAAATACAAAAAAATTGCCAAGCAGTTGGGGCTTCGGCCCTAAACCTCCATCTGTGATGCGTTTGAGTAAATTAGTTTGCTTACACACGTCTCCCAATTCGCATATTTTTATTTTTAACTTTTGGTTTAAGCGTTTTCCCTTTTGAAAACTTTTCTTTAAGTGCCAAACCAGGCCACGGTTTCTGATTATACATTCTACGATTTTTTTGTCCCACAAAAAGTTCCTCTTTCAAAAATTTCTGATGACGTTATTGCATGTCATTTTTGGTTTGGCCCTTCTCCCAATCAAAAATCTTGGCTACGTCTATGCACAAGGGGGGGGGGGTTTTGGGCCGTGCCCCCCAAATCACTGCTTGTGCCTCCCAAGCGAGAGTAAACTTTTGTACTAGTACAAGAGGACCAGCAAACTTTTGCCCTGAAACAGGTCACCACAAACGCTTTTTTTCTATGAAACAGCAAGACAGATCGAGTGAACATAATCAAGTAGCCTAAGATTTTGCGATGAAGACCTTTTTTTATTTTTTTGTTCTTCACCTCCAAATTTGAGGGCAAAATCCATACCAAAAGAGGATAACATAAGATTTGGAGCAAGGTTATTCACCAGATTGCTGAGGCATTCCTAAATTGTCTGGTCTCGGCTGCGTAAGCGTCCCTCCAAAAGTTTTTTGCTCCCCCCCTGGAAACCCACTACCCTGGCTCCGGGCCTGTTACTGTACTGTTTTACTTGCAGTGCACGAACTGTACTGTGGTCTGCGACCAAATAGCCAACAAATCATCTTCATTTGTTTCACTAAATGCTAGTATTTTGAGGAAATTTTGCGGAAAACCGTCTTTGCGATTTGCAAGTTTTCAGCAATTTATCGAACTGCAATTATCGCATTTTTGTTAAAGAGATGCTGCTCGAAATCGGCTTCATTGAAATTGGTTTTATCAGTTCAAATTGGCCCGCTACTAGCCACATTACTCGTTCAAATTTGGTTAAAAAAAATAAGACCACATACGATGAAACTCGCCTCCACATATGCGAGCTACGACAAAACGTCACAAAGGTAATCTCATATGTTCTACTAAACTAAAATAACGTGATAACAAGAGCAGAGTGAAAACAAACAGAGAGTAAAGACTCCAAGCGGTAACGTGTGAAAATGTGAATCAAAAAAGTCTTGGAAGGAGTTTGTTAGGAGTAGCGGCAGCGGCAGAATATTTGCTTAAAAAACAGCGCTGAAGCGCTGCCGCTTTTTCGGTTGAAAAAACAGCGGCGCTGCCGCTTGTCGCTGGTGACAAAAAAAAGCAGCGGCGCTACCGCTACCGAAAAAGTAGCGCCGCTGGTGAACAGCGCCGCTGTGCCCATCACTGATGACAAATAATCTTTTTGATTTAAGTCACAAGATTGCAAAATCCAATAATTAATCTGACACAAATGCACAAACAAAGATTTAAAATTGGGTCTTCAGTCACTAGTTGAAAAGCAGGGTAGATTATTTTTAATGATTTTAACCAGAGGTGGAGTCCTCGAGGACGTTCTTGGCCTCGAGGACACATTTTGAAGTCCTTGGCCTTGGTCTCGAAGCCTCAAGTCCTTGGCCTTGGCCTCAAAGCCTCAAGTCCTCGAAAGTTGCCCTGTCCTCGGCTCGAGGACAGCACTATTTTTTGAACAGTTGAAATTTCGTTGGAAAACGACAGAAACCATGCGGAAAATTTGCGAACACCTTTTTTGTTTTCCTCACTAGGAGCATAGGAGTATTCAAGGGGAGGAGGGGCAGGCCCTCCCCAATTGAAATTTCATCAATGATAGAAATGTGACAAAAAAGTCCATTGTTTCTTCAGTTTCAGTTTCTTTTTAGCATTTTTCGTTGACAACAGTATAACTAATTAACAATATTGAAGACCAGGAGGGCCTGGTCTCCTCAATTCAATTTTTGCCAGCCAATTTAAACGTATAACCCGGGGAAAATGGAGAGTTTTGTCCTAAAATTTGCTATTTCAGGCCCACATCTAGCCTTTTTGTGAACGCAATGCAATAATCAGGGCCGTATTTACCATAATATGACGCAGTCCCAGCTAGGGGCCCCGAGCTGAAATTTTAAGATTTTTTTTGGTCTTCACCTATATTTGGCAGAAAGATGTTGCGAAAATCTCCAAAGTGCCAGGGGCCTAGTGCGATGTAAATCCGACCCGGCAATAATATGGTTAGTAGACGTAACCATCTATTGTACCATTTTTCAAAAACAATTCAGTATTTCACCTCCAACCTCGCCGGTTTTACGCACAAAATACTTTAAAAAAAAATTATCCATGGAAAATGCTGATTGAACGAATCATTGAACTTCAATTAAGACGGCCTGGGCCTCCAGGCGAACATGTACTCCTATAACTGGTTATTTTCAAGACAAAATAAAAATCTCAAAGGAAAATCTTCAAATGGATTATTATTTACTGCTAAAATGTAGCCAGAGACAATGCACCTTACTTCCCCCTACCTGGAGCAAATCACTTACAATTAAAATTTAACTCCAAAATGCAAGATGTTAAACGTGTTTTGGACTTAAATTGCAAGTAAAAGGAGGAATAAACATTTTGATTTTTTCCATTGGCTTTCATATGTCGAAAATCTAGTGCTTTCAAATGGCTCTGAACACCAGCGAAATGTGATCACATGGCATTAAAATAGCTTTTTTTCCCAAAAAATTACAAAAAATCGCCCAACGGCTGGGGGCTTCGCCCAGTGATGGGATTCAAAATTTTAAGAACAGGTTCTCTTTTGTATCGTACTTACTAACAACAGGTTCGCTCATTTCCTTCTAAAACTAATTATCTCATCATCTCTATTAAATTGAAAAAAAAACAATTGATAATATTAATATACGATACAATAACACGATAATAAATAACGTTGAGAAAACAAAATATCTTGCAATTGTTATAGACAACCAATTGACATTTGAAAGTTACATTAATAATCTCTGGTTTAAACTTTCAAGATCAGTAAGAATCCTATTTAAGTTAAAAAAAACATTCTCCCACAAAGCCCTAATGCATTTATATTATAGAATGTTCCATTCTCAACTGTTGTATGGGTTGCCCGTCTATAAGGAGCAACATACGGCTTTGAATTTTATGTTTTATTTGAAATTTTATGTTTTATTCCGTCTAAAGAATAATTTTATGAGTTATTACGTCTAAAGGAGAGTTTTATCTCGTCTAAGGAGCATTGTATGCTAGCTTTGAATTTTTTGTTTTATTCCGTAATAACCGATGAGCTTTACTATTCTGCAATTGAGGCGTAAACTGGAATATTTTTGGCGGACAAGCGATTGAGAAACAAAGGTCTAATGTCTGTAAAAAAAACAAGAACGGGTTCGTTGATTATCCTGACATTCCAAGAACGGGTTCGCGCGAACCCGTGCGAACCCCCTGAATCCCATTACTGGCTTCGCCCCCAGACCCCCAAAGCCTCCGTAGGTTGGGGGCCCTGCCCCCAAACCCCGGTCTGTGACACATTTGAGTTACACTAGCTTCCTCAACACGTTCCCAAAGTTAGATATTTGCATTTTTCAACTGTTAGTTTAAGTCCTCTTCCTTTGTAAAATCCTGGTTACGTGAAAACAGGTAACAACGATTTCAGATCTTCCATTCTACGAAAGCTTTGTCCCACAAGTACTTTCTCTTTGGAAAAATTTTTATGACGCCATTTCATGTGATTTTTAGTTTAGGCCTCCTCAATCAAAAATTCTGGGTACGCTAATGAATTGGAGATCGCCTGAAAAAAATTTTTGAAGACCTTGTTTTTTTTAGAACGCTCGCGCCTGTGTCTTTGGTCCTTGGCCTTGGTCTCGAGCATTCCTGTCCTTTGCCCCGAGAGGTTCTGTCCTCGGAAAGGCTATTCTTGACCTTGGCCTCAGATTTTTTTGTGTTCTTGGCCTTGGCCTCGAGCCTTGTGTCCTCGACTCCACCTCTGATTTTAACATCAACGTAAATTATAGCGTAGACGTGAGAATCTCTTCAAAATTCGCAGTTTCCGAGGAGTGAAGAACTTCTATTTTTATATTTATAAACTTAGATCAAGTCGCAGAGCTAGTGGATCTCCAAAATTCTTGAAGCAAATTTTTTCCGTGTAAATCGGCACGCTTCTATCACTTTGTTTGGGGCAGCAAAAAAGCTTGTGTGGGTTTAAGGTTGGCACAAAAATTCGTTGCAGTGTAACTGAACTTTAGAACCTAGCTACTGCAGCTTCGATCCTTGGAAACTCCGGTTTTTGTTTAGTACTCGCACTCGAAAACTTTTCGAATACAGCCTCTGCCCTCAAGCAATGACAGAAAACTAAATAGGCCTTACAGTACTAGAGAATAGAGATTAGGTCACATGCTCATTGGCTCAGACCAGGGATTTTCAGACTGTAAACTGTAGCAGTGCAAGATAGTGCCAAACCGTCAAATCCGACTCTAAAGCATACTGTAGAGCCAAATTTCAAAAATATTGACATCGAGTCCGATTCGACTCCAAAAAAGAGAAACTCTTCCTCTTACTTCGATTTTGTTCATCTATGAATGGAAAATTGTCATGTTGCACCGGAAAAATTTGATTTACAGAATTACAAAATCACAAAAATCCTGATCCTAGCTGCTCAAAAAACGCAAATCTAGAGCCTAGACGATGAGCAAAAATCAATCAAAAGCTTTTCGCAACGCAAACTTGCAAATTTTGGAGTTAACAACTGCAGATTACTCGCATTTTAAGATTTTTTAGAGATTCGGCTTCGCTAAGAAAGTTTGCAAAATTATTTTTGGTCATTTTAATCCGGATTGGCGAGAAAAATACCTCTTGATTAGCGTGGCACAAACCGTAAGGATTAGATGAGTGCTATTGCTGCGATAGTGCATATTTTTGGCGCAGTTCATGTTAATTTTCCAATCAGGTTTCATTGTTACTAATAAAACTTCAATAGCAATCCAACAGAAAAAAGTAACTCATATAGACTGCAAGTTCAATTAAGAACAAACCTAGCCTCAGCATCATTAAAATATTAATCAACAGAGTTGCAGGCAGTTGGTCGAGCGGTAGCGCGTTTGTCTCTGGAATGGTAGGTTTTAAGCATAGGTGGGCACAAATCCCTGACCCGCAATTCCGCTAATTAGCAAAGCTAACATTTTCATAAGCGGATTAGCGGTTCCGTCAACGTTTAAAAATGTTAGCGGACTGGTTATCGAAGCTAATTTTTTAGCCAATCTGCTAGAAAAAAGTAGTTGCAAGCGTGGTTTCAATAAAGCATAGTCTAAAATTTACTACATTTAGCCGTTTTTGCGTGGCATTGTCGCGAACATCGTACTTCGATATGGTAATGCTTTTCTCACGTTGGTAATCACTTTAGCCTATGACATTATAATGCTGGCCTAGCTTGCTCAATCACGAGCCAATACGAGTTTAAAATTTCGGAACCAGCACTTGGAAAAAACACGATTAAAATTGTTTTGTTTATGTCATATTAAACTTCAGTTAGTTTGTGTTGGCGTGCAGGCTGCCGCCCCCGACGGATTATCAATTCAGTAAAAAGCTCAAGAGGTGGAGTCGAGTACACAAGGCTTGAGGCCAAGAACACAAAAAAATCGGAGGCCAAGGGCAGCCCTTCCGAGGACAGACCCTCTCGAGGCCAAGGACAGAAATGCTCGAGGCCAAGGTCAAGGACTAAGGACACAATGCCGATTTGATCTCCGAAAAAAAGGGTTTTCGCTCCAAAAATTCGCCAACTTTCCGGAATATTTAAGCGTTCTCTGAAAAAAAAAGGTGTTCGCTTTAAAAGTTCGTAAATTTTCCGGAAAATTCAAGCATTCTCCAGTAATAAAAATGTCTTCAAAGTTTTTTTCGCTAGCTCTCTGAGTTCTTCAAGACAAAACAAAATTGGTCATGACCTTGGCCCACTTTCAATAAGTCAAAAAATAGTGCTGTCTTCGAGCTGAGGACAGGGCATTTTTGAGGACTTACAGGCTTTGAGGCCAAAGCCAAGGACTTCAAATTGTGTCCTCGAGGACGTCCTCGAGGCCAAGGGCGTCCTCGAGGACTCCGTCTCTGGAAAGCTCTTTCGTTTATCATGCAGAGCGAGCATTAAGAAAGAAGAAGGAAGATTAAAATATTGTACAGTCAACCCTCGCTTATTAAACATAATCCGTTCGAGAAGGCTGTTCGAAAAGTGATTTGTTCGAAATCCGAAACAATTTTTCCCATTAAAATTAATGTAAATAATTTTAATCCGTTCCAAGTGTAAAAAATAACTTTGCATAGTATTTTTTTACTGTTTTACACCATAAATTGTACTGTATGCTGTTTACCATACATAAAAATGGGAAGAAATAGATTGTGTTTTATTTTAATAAAGGATTTCCTATCTAAGATGATGAAAAAAACAATAAAAAGTAAACATTTCGTATGTTTTATTTTTGAAACATCGAAAACATTAATGGTTAAGATACAGTATGTTACGAAAAATTTTGAAAAAATTACAGAAATTAATAATAAAGCAGTAAAAAAAATTACAACAGCTCAATTACATCAAGGATCGTGTGAAAAAAGCCGACATACGCAACATCATGGCGCGTTTGTGTTTACTCAGCTTCTTTCGCTTTGGTCTTGACTCAATTTATGTTCGAAGTCTGAGACGTGAAAATCTCGAATTTTTTGGTCAAAAACCGATTGGGTCGAGAACAGAATCGTTCGATAACCGAGGTTTGACTGTATCAGGAAGCAAAGTTGCAATTAAAGCCAGCTACAGATGTTGCCTGATTGCCTAGGTTTTTGAGGCCGAGCAGTAAGTAGGCTTTACCCGTTGTGGTTACTTCTTAGCAGTCTGACTAAAGAGCCCAAAACCGTGACAATGCTTAGCTGTTGCATAAACTTTTGGAACTTGGAAATGTTGGAGGTGCAATATGTTTAGATTTGGCTAATCGACTAAAAAACGCGATATTAAAATGAATGGAACAAAGGCACGAAATCGATTTTTCGTTTTTTTCCGTCTCATATTGTTTTTGTGGTTAATTAGCGGATTAGCGAATTAGCGTTAGCTTCCGCTAACAAAAATTTGTGTTATCGGAATAGCGCTAGTGCAGCTAATCTTTTCAATTAACGGAATAGCTGTCAGCGGAGCTAATTTTTGCGTTAGCTGTGCCCACCTATGGTTTTAAGTTCCAATCTCAGGCTGGTCAAATCGGACACAGTGTTTCCAACGGCTCGCCACCGCTGCAACATTTCGAAAGGAGCTGTGTTGCCCGCTGGCGCAATGACGCGGAGTGGCCCCGTAAACTTGTTACACACCCTTCTGCGTAATGTAATACAGCGAGCATAACGAAAAAAAGAAAGAAGAGAACTAAGTTTTTCTTGACCTTTTCTAAATTTCGATTGTTGATATGTTGAACAGTCCTATAGTCACGATCTAAATATAACAAAGTATAAATTTTAAGCAAGCAAGATAAATTTGTGTTACCTTCAGGGATGCAGAAGCGGCAAATTTTTGTGAAAGTGGAAGCGGAAGCTGGAAGCGGTGAAAAAGTACCGCTTCTGCTTTAACTTTGACCATTCATATCGAATGTCAAATCTTGAGTATGGTGCAATTTTTTTTAGATATACGACAAAAAGTGAATGTTTGATCGATCATCATTTGCAAAGAAATATTTTCAAAGGCTTGTGGTTCACTTAGATCCGGGACAGCCCCCACCCTATCAATTCACAGATGAACCATGTAGCTAACCAACTCATTTTTTAAAATTGTAAGTGTTCAAAAATTCTCTACTTTAGTCCGAAAATTTAAAGGTTTTCTCAAAAACACTTTTAAATGGGGCTTTGCCCATTTTTGGGGCCATACTCGTATAAACAAAATCAGGAACTGTACTCGTTTAAAACAGCATTCACCAACAAAAACAAAGTTTTCATTTCCAACATTTTAATTTGTTTCTCTGCGATAGTATATTCTTGAAACAGAGGAGAGCATCATAACGTCTCTCAAAGAAAGTTTAGTATTGTATGACTTTTAATCATGATGTTATAATTAGGGATGTGGAAGCTGGAAGAGGTAAATTATCGTGGAAGCGGAAGCTGGAAGAAATAAAAGGGTACCGCTTCCGGTTCCACTTCAATCATTCATATCGAACGTCAAAAACTTGAATGTGATGCAATTTTTTGTGAAATATACGACGAAAAGTAAATGGTTTATTGCTCATCATTCGCCAAGAAACATTTTAAAAGCTTGTGGTTCATTTCGATCCAGGACAGCCATCAACTCAAAGATGAAACGTGTAGCTAACCAACTCATTTTTCAAATTATAAATCTTCAAAAATTCTCTAGTTTTGTCTTAAAATTTAAAAACGTTTTCAAAAACATTTCTAAGTAGGACTTTGCCCATTGTGTAAATCTGGGGCCATACTCGTGTAGCGTCTCACTCCAACGTGGCCACAAGTTAAAGTTAATATCGGATTAATTGGTAATTAAGTCAAGCTGCAGAGCAGCGCGTTAGGTTGTTCAACCGAGCCGGTCAACTGCACTAAAACGCGTCTTTCTGACTTGGACCTTAAACTCGTAGAACGCAATATATTCACGAACATAAACAAAGCTTCCAGTCTCAGCATTTAAATTTTTTTCATTGCGATGATATATTCTTAAAATGCAAACAGAGGAGAACATCGTCAAAACGTCTCTCAAACAAATTGAATATTGTACGTTACGTATGCTTTTCTTAATTATTGGTAAGAACCGTTTGCTACTACAATGAATACGTATTTACTTCACTTGCTTGTTTCTATGCTACATGGCTTATGTGTTGTTGTGTATATACCTTATGACACGACAGCTGAGCGAAAGACCTACTTTCACCAGGTCTAGTTGAAGTCGATAAAGCTGCATTATTGCTGTTATTATAATTACTATTATTTCGAATTTAAAGCGGCGATCTTCATGACCCTCTTCGCCTTTGGCGCTTGAGGGCAAGAACTACCTACTTGATAACTTTCTGATTGCATTGATTAATTGGAGCGAAGCCAAGCATCATAAAGTTCACGATGCGAAAGATCGCACGTGTATACATGTTAGTAGTTTTGCGTGTAGGCAAACAGAAGAGGCTTTGCTACGTACTATTCGTCGATTGTTGAATCGGTTCATTTTTCCTACGAAACAGTTTTGCGTAAACTGTGTTCAGTCATAACTAAAACCGTGAATACAATTTGTCACAATGTCGGCAGCAAAGGTTGAGCTAGTGAAGCAACTCGAATGCAAGATCGGTGAAGGTCCGCATTGGGATGACGTCACTCAAACCCTACTTTTTGTTGATATTCTGAGCAGCGAAGTCCACCGTTGGAATCCGGTAACAAAAGATTTAAAATCAGTTGTTGTTAAAGGTCAGTGGCGTTAGGACGCTATTCAGAAAAGAAAACTGATTATTAGAGGCTCAAGCAATAATGCCTACTGGAACCGGAGTACCAGCATAACATAATTTGGCTTTATTAAAAGGGCATTCAGGTCGGAAATTTTTTTGCTCAATTTTTTCTCAAAAAATTCTGGCAGGTATGAAGACCAACTTCACCAAATTTGAGCTTTCTAAGACCTTTCGTTCTTGAGATGTAACAAATTAAAATTCCTTTAGAAAGGTTTTTTACCCTTAGAAATTTTGCCAAGGTTTTAGAATAAAATTTCGAAAATTTTATGAATTAGAAACAAAATTTCGAAAATTGACTGATTCTTGATTCTCCATAACTATTTTGCGTTATTGTTAAGCAAAGTACAGATTTTGAACCGTAAAATTAGCTGCTTTTCAAAAAATGTAAGTCAGATTTCTCAAAGTTAATCTTCTGTCATAATACTGATAAAATGGCAACACTAAAGTAAATAGAAAACGGTCAATTTTGAACTGCAATATCTTCAAAACGGAAAGGTGTAGAAACTTCAAATTTGGTGAGAATGCATTTTAGGCATATCGCAGCATTTTGGTCAAGAGCGAAAAACTTGACTTGAATGCTCTTTTGATGGAAACGGCGTGTCTTTTTTTTATTTGTAGCGAAAAAATACTTTAAAAAAAATCAAATTTGCAAGTATACAGGGACTGAATTTCTGGACTACACCTTAATCACTTCCAATATCTGGCGCATTGAATTTGCTGAAATAGACAGGTTTTTAAACGAGTTTGGAAAAAAATCATAAGTTGGTTGAGCATTACAACGTTTATCTTAAAAGTTGGAGGTTAGAGGCTCAAATCTCGGGCCGGTCAAATCGAAAACAGTGTTGCCAACGGCTCGCCACCGCTGCATCATTTTTCGAAGAAGCTTTGTTGCCTGGGCGCATTGACGCGTAAAGGTGGGCCCTGCAAACTCGTTACTGGTTTCAGCGTTAACAAATTTCAATATGATGAAGATTAAGACTTACTTATATTTGAGTTATTGGAAAAATAGATATTCAGTAAGCAAATTTTTCATATTTGAAAGCAAAATGCAGCAATGGCGTGCGAGTGAGGCAAACCTATTAATAGCCAGTTAATTTTAGCAAACACCTGGTGAAACATTAACTTTCTTTAGGTCTACACCTAGCTGATATTCCGAAAAAATTAATCATGTGATGCATGAAAATAGTTTTTGGTGGGGGCTTGTTCACGTACGGTTTATCTCGTTTTGTTTGTCTTGCTTTGGCGCGCAAAATTGTCAAGCTTGGTTAATAGTTTGTTATTATGGTGTCGATCGATTTCGCTAAAATCAGGATTTTATTCGTCGAACTCATCAAAAGATGTGATTAGTATCTTCGAATCTTTGTTGAATTTATATTGGCATATTTTTCCCTTTGCAAAATAATGAACCACCTTTAACTTCGTAGTTTCATAGTAAGGAAGAAAAAAGTAAATATTTCGAAACACCTAATTTAAATTTATCGTTTACGATTTTATATTACGAAAACCCAAAATTCAAAACCTTTAAATTCAATTGCAGAAAGTTCAAAATTTTTAGGTTTCAATTTATCGAAAAATTTTGAGTGGAATATAACTTAATCAATTCTAATTATTGCGAACCGCTTTGTGTGAACTAAGGGCTTCTAGCCATCAAGCACAAGAAGCGGAAACTGGAATAAGCGGCGGTTGCTTCGTTGAAGGTTTCCCCAAATAACCCCTTAAATTTAGAAATTTAAACCACTTGAACCTGGGATTCCTGACTTGAACTGGACAAGGTTTTCAGGATAGGTGTCAAGAAAAGATGAAGATTTGGTCATACTACAGTCAGGGAATTTTTACCACCAAATCGCCTTTGGTAGGAGACTGCAAAGTAATCTTGTTGCGGTCTTGTCGGTATCTCGATCCTGCTGCCTTCGCATTAATATGGCAAGTAAAAAAATGACACGGTTATAACATAGCTTGGTAAGTTAATGCAAAACGTTAGCTTCGTTAACCACTAGTCTCTTAACAAACTTCATACCTCCGTTATAGTTAATTCGTTATTTTTACCTTTAATTAACGGAAGTTGGCGAAGTCAGTAAATTCGTTAACATTTTGAGTGTCACTTACATTTTTTTTTATTCACTCACTCCCAGAACACATAATGATGCTGTTGATCTGATTGTGAGGAAAATTTATTGCTATGGTGTTTTTTTTTTGTTTTGTTTTGGAAGTTACTTTCTACCGTCCCATATAATTTGCAAGGTAAAAATAGGTTCAAATGCACTTACGAAGTTGTAATCGGAAAATCTCTGGAAGTTGCGAACAGCGATAATTAATAGACCTATGAGGCTGCCGGTTGTTATTTGCCACAAAAAAAGAGCTCTTTTTTTCGCTTTTTCTGTAAAACTCGCGCTAGTACGCTACAAGTGTTTCCAGTGCAAATTGGTTTGTACCGGTACGATGAATTGATGTTGCAAGATATTAACGAAGAAAACCTTAACGTACGTTAACGAAACTTAACGGAAGTTAATTTAGGCCGTTATCATGAAGAATTTTTTTAACGAATTAAAGAGTTATTGAAAAAGTTAGCTTTTTTGTTCACAATTAGCGAACTTGTGCCTACCTATCGTTAATAACGATACAGTTCATTAAGTATAGAAGATTTCGTTATAAGTTGCAGGTTGCACGTGCAGAATAACGCTATCGTTGCTTTCGATTTTCGCATGTCACTTTTGTAATTGTTATTACATTTTATTCACTAAGTTGCATTGGAGAGGAGACAGCGAAGGGACGTTTCGGTCTTCGAGTCAAGCCTCCACATGCCTAACTGTTTACCACACACTGTGGATGCTTCACACATTGTCTCTTGTTGTTGCTGAACGTGTAGTAGGGAACTGTGAATACCAATCTTGAAGTCTTTGGTTTGACCCAACCAGGAACCGAATCAGAGTCTACCGTTTTAGTTGCAGACTATCCACTCGACTACTAATCGTTTTTTTTTCTTTGTTTTTTGCTTTTTTTGCACAGAATCGAACGTGGGAGTTGTTGTACCTCGAAAGAAAGGAGGTTTGCTGGTAGGGGCTGATCATCATTTCTCATTTTTGGATGAGGAAACTGGGAATGTTGAGCGAATCCAAGAAATAAACACTGAGTTTCCTCACAGCCGTTTTAACGACGGAAAATGCGATCCTGCGGGAAGGTTTTGGGCAGGTGAAGATTAAATTTCTGCAATCAACTTTCTATTCCAAAAAATCGCCGCTGTTTTATCATTTCCTAATCTTGACACTGATAACCAGTGGCGTAAGGAGAGGTTGTGCGTGCGAGGCAAGCTTCAAGGGGGCCTACAATTCGACGAAGTTTAGGTAACAACCAAGAAATGTCTTTACCAAAACCTTGGTGTTTTTTTCGTTAAAATGTTGGTGGAGACTTTTTCGGATTTCTTTTTTCAGAAATTTGTTGCACCTTGGGTGCTAATTTCTAAGTAAGTAATAGACCCACATCTGGGGGAAAATTTTATCTGCCCCCCCTCCCCGGCAGTTACCCCCGTCAGCTCGACAGCTGCTAATGTGTTTGTGGCACTATATCTTACCCAAACCTGACTTTTCGGTATGATTCTTTGCTTTTCTGTTAGTTGCTGTTCTTATATTTAAGTGATATTTTGACAAAGCACTATTTTTACCTTTTTATACACTATACGAAGACTAAACATGACTACCGGTATGATTTATCTCGATATTGGATAAAGGGGCGCTAGACTTTAAGCTTTTATTAATTGCTTTTTAGTAAGTGAAACCCTTACTGGCCACTGAACACGACAAGGAGATCCAAACGCTGACATTGGTTTTTATGTTATCTTATGTAGTAGATTTGCAAGGGTTGTTGGATCTTTCGTTTGAAATCGCTGTTACGCTTTCTAAAGAAAGTTCAACATAAGAAAAGTTCATTAATTGTTTATTTATTCGTAAAAACACAAGCTAATCGAAAGCAATAGGACAGAAATAAAATAAAAATCGACTAACAGGCAGAGGTGTGAGTCGAGGACACAAAGCTCGAGGCCAAGGACACACAAAAAAGCCAAGGCAAGGCCAAGGACAGCCCTTCCGAGGACATACCCTCTCGAGGCTTAGGACAGGAATGCTCGAGGCCAAGGACCAAGGACACCGGCGCAAGTGGTCTCCAAAAAAAGGTCTTCAAAAAATTTTTTAGGCGAAAACAGTCTTAAAAAAATATTTTTCAAGCAATCTCCAATTGAAGACAACAAAAAAAGCCTTTGCAAATTTTTCGCGAAGTTTCTGGCTTTTTCCAACAAGATTTTTACGGTTCAAAAAATAGTGCTGTACTCTAGCCAAGGACCGGGGAATTTTTGAGAACTTGAGGCTTCGAAGCCAAGGATAAGGACTTTACTTTCGAGGCCAAGGCCAAGGACTTCACTGGAATGTGTCCTTGAGGACGTCCTCTGCTAACAGGCTCCGAATTTCAAACGCGCCATGCTGTAGACTAGGTGTGACATGAAAATTTGGTTTTAGGAACCATGGGTTTAGAGCTGACTCCCGGAAACCCCCGTCCTAAAGAGGGAGTGTTGTATTGTTTGGACAAAGATCTTTCCGTGTCAAAAAAAGTTTTCCCTGTAGACATATCGAACGGCTTGTCCTGGAGTAGCGATAACACAATTATGTATTATTGCGACACATTTAGAGTGAGTCAAGATTTTGAAATTTACAATAATTTTATTGGCACACAATGCTCTTTTAAAAATAGAAGAAAAACACCATGGTTAGTCAAAAAAGACTAATGGAGCAACGAGTAGTTGGCATGAGAAGTATAAGTCAATGCAAAATAAAGGAAATAGGCTGCATGTCGTCTACTCTACACCTACTAAGTGGTACACTGCCCCCACTACCAAATGCGTTCCGAGTTATGGTAAAAAACGCAAAACTCAGCCACACAAAAATAACGTGGCTCAGTACAGATCAAGAAAAGCCGTAGCGCTTTCCCTCATCAAGAGTCGCCAATTACTGTACGCTATAGTAGACCTAACTGTTTTAAGAAGCAGCAATTCCGATTGGATTTCCCGTAATGCAGAACATTTCGTCTAGGGCAATTCGGTAATTCTGCCGCGTGTTACGTAGGTATAGAAAGAATAATTAAAAGTAGTTCTCTTTTTCTTAGTTTTGTAACTGCAGCAGCTTCGCGAACTTGTAAAAGTGATGTTGACCAGCACTTTCTAATTTGACTTCAAACTGGTTGCGTCGCGGGTTGGTATTAACATTCTCCCTACTTGATATAATGTGTGGTAGACAATAAGCTACTTAATTCGAAACTTAATGACCACACAACACCTTTCAGCTTGTGGTCAATGAGAAGTGTGTTTGCTAGACTTTTATTAAAACAACTTCTTGTTGATGCAGTTCACCATTGATGCTTATGATTACGACATCACAACTGGGGAAATTACGAATATGAGGCCAGTCGTTAAATTTGACAAACTAAGGGATGGATATCCGGATGGGCATGCGATTGATGCTGATGGAAACTTGTGGGTAGCCATGTTTTTTACGGGTCAAATCATAAAAGTTGATCCACAAACCGGTAAGTTAACCATTAACGTCTAGCGACATTGTCAGGTGATCAAATGATAGACAGTGCAAACTAGAATCAGTGTCTTAACGATATTAAAAATGAACATTGTATAGCTCCAAATTATTTTTGATGTATTCAGTTTTCTGGTTTGTCAATATTTGGTACTTTAGCTCTGAGGTTTAACATTTTGATAGCGTCTCAGAAAGAAGTCATTGCGCGTATAATCCCCCATGGCCCCACTATTGACGGCGGTGGTTTGCGTCCCTGAATTTGTTTACTACGGCGTTGCAACTATTGTAAAAAGTGACAATTTTTTGAAATAGATTTGCAAACAGTTGATTGGGTTGAACAAAAGGATTCACCGCAAATCGAAATTATTAATTTTGAGCTAAAAATGTCAGTAAGTTCAATTTACCCACAGCCCTAAATTTCGTTTTGAATTAAAATACAAACAATGTATGAACTCGGTTTTGTACTGTACCAGTGAGTAATTAATACACTGTTTGGTATGTTCTAACTTTCGTTTTAAAATCAGAAGATACTATTTCATCGCTAATTTTTATTTACTGTTTCCTTATCAGTTCTGCCCAAATTTAACCCTAACTGAAATGTTTACTCCAAAACTAAACCCAAACCTATAAATTAACTCTACTCAAATTCTAACTCAAACTCTCAAAAGTAAATGAAAATGAAAATTCGCGAATTAGTGTTTCTCATTTTCGTTTTATTCTTTTCTACTTCAATAATTTTCAGAGAAATAGTCACTCCTTTTAAAATCCAGTACAGTATTATTTTAATTGTAACACTGTACAAGAACTAAAATGTAGGTCGAAAACTTGAAGTGATTCGAGTCAGTGACACAGCAAAGAAAACCACCTCAGTTTGCTTTGGAGGACCAAATTTCGATGAACTTTACGTTACCAGTGCGAGAAATGTGCCTATTGAAAAAGGCGAAGACTTGTCAGGATCTTTATTTAAGGTATTGCTGTGAATAAGCTATCTTGTTGATTTTGAAAATTCAATCAGATACATATAAAATGAATTGCATACACAGTAACTTCTTACCATTTAATCAAAACTATCGAATTCTTTATTTTTACTTTTAAGCTTAATTACCCCCCGGTCTATACAGGGTGGCCCATAAGTAGGTATACAGCAATCACAATATAAATCGACTAAATTTGTTTTTACGTTCGAAGCAGTACATTCCAAAGCGCTTCACATTATATGCTAAGTACCAGGAACTGAAATATGACTTGAAACGAAGTATATACCACCAATAAAAAATTCTTGTAACACTTTCGAGTGATAACTGTATACCTACTTATGGGCCACTCTGCATTATACGTAAAATCGTAAGCCTAGCGCTTTACGACGGACGTGCCAAATTTTTGATTAAAATAAACTAAAAATAAGCTCGTACCCTGACAATTTTACCCATTGCATGGAGAGGTATTAACCTGCTGTCTTTCGAAATATTTTGAATTCTTTTTTAACAGTCTTGAAAACTGATTGTCACCGGAAAGGGAGGTCAGCGGTTCAAATCTTTGAACGGTAAAATTGGACACAGTGTTGCCAACGGCTCGCCACCACTGCGACATTTTTTACTTCGAAAGTATGTTGCCAGTCGCATTGATGCAGAGATAAGCTCCGCTAGAAGCACGTTACGCGCTTTGGCCTAATACAGCAAGAATAATGAAAGATTTGATTTAGTCTTTTCTTATCATTTGTTATGACAGTAACTTGCAATTACAATTAAGGCCAATCCACTAGCCAATGAACAATTTCACACCAAAAATCGTCAAATTGATGTAGAAAGTTTTTTGGTTTATCTATTCCTTCGACTTCTATTCTTTTGACGTTTAACTTTTTTTGCTGACAAATTGTGACTCAATTTTTACCTGCCACTTTTTATATAGGACCGAGATATTATAAAGTGTAGGCTTTGTAGGCAAAGTTATTATGCTAAAAGTGGCCAACATAATTTGACATTACTTGGAACAGTTCACTGTTGTTGTTTTTTTTTATTGGGGTAACTTTTCCTTTTTTTTTTTATATCTAGGTGACTCAATGTGGAGCCAGAGGTTTGCCAGCAAACGTTTTTGAAGGATGAGCGGCGACACTTTGATTGCAAATTTAGTGCAATTAACGAACTAATATTCAATAAATAAACAATGCTTTTCAACAATTGAGTTAAAATAATAGATGAATTAATATGATCCATTTCGCATTCCTTTATTCGAATTGCAATTATTCTTACTTGCTATAATTTCTGAAGCTTTTGGTACTTTTATAAACTTTTAGCACCCCTGAGAGGATTTCGCTCAAAGAACTTTTGCATAAATTGCATTTATAGTCCACCAACACGAAATTACAAAACTAAATAAAAACAAATAAATTCGAAGCACTTTTCCACTGTATACTGTTTCTACTACAATGCTAATAAAATTTCGTCCAACCAGGATTTTAAATCAGGAGATATCAGAATATTTTCTGAAATGGTAAATCGCGGAAGAAGCAAATCATGTTATATTTCATGTTGGTTTTCTTGTTTGCTTGCTGGCTATACTGGGTTTCAAGTTACAACCATTAAAGAACCCATTTGATGAATTTTTTCACTGCTCGTAAATAAACTTTTTTGCTTTTTTTCACTCTGAGTGCAAACTTTTGTTGAAATGCAAAAAAACTAACTAGCAACTGCATACGAGTGACAATTATTGATGAAAGCTAAATTTAACCAAGTCATTTACTGTAAGATTCTTGCTGATCTGCAATTTACAAATCAGGAATCAAATATATCGACTTAAGGTCAAGTAGCTAATTATCGATCACCAATTTTTTCCGTCAGAGATATCCAGAGACCAAAGATATCCCTGTTTTCCGTAAACGTTCTTTGCGAAACCAAGACAATTTGAATAAAACCAAAGTACGTTCTAGGAAAGGCCCGCAGACAATATCATAACAAAGATTGGATATGATTTTGATTTTAAAACAAACGAATGGAAAATACAACCTTTATTAAGTAATTAGTTACAATTTGGGTCGCATTCCGAATGTATAGCAACTGTGAAAACAGCGGCTTAGGAATTATAAAGCTAACCTCAACCCTAATCCCAACCCTAACTCTACAGTGTCGCTCTTTTGACAGTTGCCATTCGCGTAGCATACAACATCAATGTATTTGCCTTAAAGATGATTTTGACGAATTGTCTCTGAAATCTTTGTCCGAATATTCGTGATCACAATGCAGTCTGGAAGGTCTTTGAGTGGTATCTTTTAACGACATTACCGAACGAGATCTTTCACGCAATATTCGCTTTTCGACGTCGTTCATCTTTGCTTCTGATCTGTCGTTAAGTATTTTTATGATTTTGGAAGCTTGGGCCAATATTCTCCGCAGCCTCTTATGTTCCTTTAAGTTACGGTCAAGGGCAGTTAGAAGTATGAAGTAGTTTTCGATTTTGTCAATTGTTACGCATGAAAGGTCTGATTTGAAAAGCGCATTTTGGTCGCTCGAGACTTCGTTTTCTTCCGATATTGATGATCGCCGCATCTTCGTGCGTGAAAATGACTCCAAAACATTTTCGAGCATTACTAGTGAAACCTTGCCTTCCAAACGAGTTTGAGGTAGATCTTCAAACACTTTTGTCTTTTCCGGAGCAAAAATGTATTTGGCTGCAGCAAATAAGGTGTTTGTCTGGTGTTTTTGCTGCCCCAACAAAAATGGATGATAATGAAAATCATATTTTACTATATCAGTACTCAGGCGCAAAACCAGGATTTTGCTAAAGGGGCTTGAACCCAAAGCTAATTTTTTTTGTGTTCAAAAAGTGACTCATTTTAATCGGCGTGATGAGCAAACCGGCAGAACTAAAAGGACCACATACGGGAATCTGGGGGCTTTGCCCCCAGCCGCTAAGCAATTTTCGTTATTTTTTGGCAAAAAGATAGCCATTTTAACGCCATTTGGATCACATTTCGTTTGTTTTCAGAGCCATTTGAAGAACTGAAATAGCAAAAATCGAAATTTATTGCCAAGAATTAAATTGCCCAGCCACGTAAGCCTTCTTCCTAACTTAAGAGTAGAAGTGCAAAACACGTTTAAGCGCTTGTATTTTGGGGAAAATTCAGTTCTCGCGATGCAAACTAGAACCTATACAAAGCATAAAGGATTAAAATGGTAAGGCTGGCTTTTTGAATCGGGTTTGGGCCAGGTTCGGGCTTATCTTTTTGGAGTCGGGCTTGTACTAACTTGTCTGCCGTTTACGACTCTGTAAAGGGTAAGGCCGAGTGGATTGAGCGTCTGCTTCTGAAGCGGTGGATCTGGGTTTAATTCCCGATCAGATCAAACCAAAACTCTAAAAATTGGTATTCACAGCTTCCTTGCTTGACGCTAAGCGACAAAAGGTACAGTGTGAAGCCTCCACCGTGTGTAGTAGACAGGTGGCTGCAGACGAACGTTCCATCGCTGTCTCCTGTGATGTGATGTGACGTCGATGACGATTTTACACAACTCCTGGATTCATCCGGCTCCCTGGTCAGTGGTCAATTTGTCACGTTGTCGCATCCTTGGATAACTTGCTTTCGATGAATATCTCTGCAAATTTGCGTGGGAAGAAGTCAATCACAAAACTTGGAAAATGATTACGGGTAACTTTCAAGTGGTGCGTTTATTCTGCACGGAAATTTGCAAAGTCGTCGTTTTCTGATATCACACTTTTTTAAAACGCAAGGTTGTTTGAGCATCGCGTCGCTTATTGTGCTGGAAATTTTGCAAAGACATCATTTTTCGATGTCGCAAAAATCTCGAAACGCAACGCTCTCAATGGTACGGAGTCAAACGGATTAAATCTGTTTTCGCTGCTATGGGGAATATTGGAGCAAGGTTTGATGCACCTCTTTTATTACCTCAGGTAGTTCTTGCTTCTTCTGTAAAACCGATCTCGAGCAGTATCTCTTTAACAAAAAAAATCAAAACCGCTTTAGCAAAAAGACTAGTTTCCTCAAGAATACACTGCCCATTTATTGTCAGCTGGGATAGCGATGAAGCATTTAGCTAGGTATTGTCATACGCATTAATGAGCTTACTTTTAATTCCCGCATGACTTTATCGAGATTCGTGGTTACAACTGCTACAATCAAGTTGGCGATGATAAAAGCTGCCATCAGAATCGTCACGAGAAAAAACAAAGTAGCCGAAACGTACGTAAAAGTATCATTTTCCGCGTATCTATCAAATGCTCGAAAAATATCGACCCATCCATCCTAAATAATGCGATTACAAAGCGTGAAAATTTTGCTTTCTTTGCTGAAAATCGCTAAAATCTTCACGAAACACAAAAAGTTTAATTTATGTACTGGTACCCAGGGGTGCAAATCTTTGTTGAGCATTGGGGAGGATAATTTGCAATTTTAGCCCAATTTTGCTCCATTTTCAACATTGGGGAGAATGAACCTTGACCACGATCTTTTTCTGGTGAGCAAATTAAGTAAAAGCCAAAAAAAAGGTCTCACCAAAAATGGGACACTTTTTTACCCCAAATTCAGGTGAGGACAAAAAAAGTTCTTTACCAAAAATGGAACACTTTTTTCCCCAAGTTCAGGTGAAGACCAAAAAAAAACAAAAGGTCTTCACCAAAAATTTCTCCGATTTAAAGTGGAGACCTGCACTCACATGCACACCAGAGTCAAATTATTGGAGGGATATATCCCCCGGGTTTCGGCACCCCTGCTAGTACCTTATGGTTTATACAAGAATATGAGGCTCTGTTAGCTCAAAATTTAAGAACACAATGTAGAAAACAAAGAACAAGGCCAAAATATGCAATTTTTTTACACACTTACTACAAATCATAACTCGCTAGCTAGTGTTTTGGGGAAGCTAACTTGCAGGCTTACAAAACATTTTTTGAGATGAGTAAATTGAATGCATTTCTAGGCGAGCTTTCGGAAGCAAGGCAAACATTTGTAAAGCAAATCAAGACCAAACAAGTCATCAAAAACCATTTTACCCGTCGAAGCAATTTTTAAAATTGAGCTTTATCTCTATGTAAACAAAGTGTCTAATTATTTACGTTTTACCGTTCAATTTCTGAAATTTTTTCCAACATTTAGAATTATTGGTAAATTTAACTCCTCTTTATCTCTGGTGACCTAACATCCATAGAAGCTCACATTCTCGTAATATGTCCTAGAGCTATCCTAAGTGCTTAACAAATGCTGAATCATATTTTGACTCGACATCGTACCTGCGTAAAGCAAACAAATATGGAAAACATGCATTGCAAGGGGTCGCCAAAGTATTTAGGTACCAGTCTTCCAAACAGCTTCACTCCCACCACACTCAACACAAGTATAAAGATAAGCAACAGTAAAATGATGTTGGCCATATCAGGAAGAGACTGCAAAAATAGACATTTTACAACATCAGAGCATTGCAGTACTGTGTATTGAGACTCAGCGCACGATTGGTAGATCTACCGGGCAGTCCATGCCTCCGTGGTTACTTTTAATTGGAGACCCATCTTTTCCTTTTGTTGATTTTGGTCAAGCAGAAAAACTGCGAATCTTCATAAATTATGAGTACGTTTTTATTTATGGTCCGAATTAGGATGAGGGGTGGGCTGGTAGCAGGCGCTCTCTTCAACATATAGCGCTATGTCTGGACGCTATGTTGCACCTACCGTCAGTCCATCACCACACAAATATTGTATTGGACATTTGAGTATTACTACATATTGTTGTATATTGCATATTTCTAGACTTTTACTAGACATTCTTCCTCTTACTAGACATCGTCAGACGCTAACAGTTGGATAATCTGCACAAATTTATATTGCGATAACTACTTTGTCTTTGGAGGAATCCTCACCTGCATTGGCGTTTCTGATAATCCAAAGTTTTTGTAAGCTTCATCAAATTTCAGAGGAAAGTTTGATAAAAAAAGAACGATAACAAATCGGTGTTTAGCAAGTTGACTATTATTATGCTAACTCAAAAAAAGATCTCCAGATTTTTTTCTTGGTTCAAATGCGTAGTGATAAGATTTAGTTGATGCGGAGACTTTTTCGCGAGAAAGCGCTATCTAGCAAGTCAGTTAAAGCGCAAAATTTCAAGGCCTTTACTTGTAAAATAGTTTCTACAACCATCGACAATCCAGTCAAAGAGGTAACAGATTTCAAAGCCTTAAAAGCTCGCATGGCTCGAAGAATCCTCAGTAGCCGCGTATTGCTGAAGAAGTGGAGCCAAGGACCGAGCTGAAATAAAACAAATCGTTTTTAGCGTTTTTTATTGATTGAGTAGTTCGACGTATCTTGACTTAATGATCAATACTAATCATGTCAAAAAAAGGTAGTGAACAATGCTGTGGATGCAATTTTTTTGGCATTTTTTGCTCTAAAGAGGTGTAGCATTCTCACATTTTATCGCTAAAAGGTAGGTTTGCGTTGGATGCAAAGCAACGTGAGGCAAAGGTTGGCGATCTTCGTGAATGTTAATCGCGTCGCTTGCTTAAGATAGGCAAACTATTAGTCAGCAATTTTCTGTGAGTGAAGTTAAGCAACCACTTGCGAAGTTTGCGCCTGATTGCAATCTTTTGAAAGTTGTAGATGATGTAAAATTTTGGATGCTTCGCGTCCTGCGTAAACGCACTGTCTTTTACTGTTCAAATTTGCCGTTGATTTTTGATTTTCTTGCGGTTAAAATATTGATGCTTGTTCGAAACAGATCATGGGAACAAATCTTCGCAAAAAAAGTCGTAAGGGCGCAGTTGCGCTACCAATTTATAGCTCTCTTTTCCCATCTACCAGCTCACCATAACGTAGGTCAGGCTGAGCAATAATGCTCAAGGAGGTGATGAAAAAATGCATTTCTGCTAAAAAAAAAGGGAAATGTAAAAGAAATCATAATGGAAAATATGTAACATATCTACGTCACTATTTATTCCCTAGCTGTACAGCAAAGCTTCTGCCGTGTGCAAATCATTAGGGCTTGCCCAGTTTGTAAGTGAGGTAATCGGTAATACTTTGGTTTAGAAGCGTTGATAACGATAACAAATTTTTTATCGCAAAAAATACAGATTACATAATAAAACAGCAAATCAAATATGCACGTAAGTCTTGAAGCTGTTTCCTTAGGAGAGGCTAAGATAGACCAAAAAATGCCAGTCTAGGATCGTCGAGTCTGAGGACTGCTAAGGTGAGCTAAAAGCTCGAAGCAGCGTTGTCCATTGTCCAGCTCTATAGCTAACGAAGATTTTTCCCCACGACTTTTGCAGTAAGTTGTTGAAATAACTTTAATGGGGATTTTTGATTTTGACTGAGTAAGAAAGAATTTTCTCTCAGATAACAAAATGTTAGCTGCCGTCATTGATTTTGTTAAGAAAATGTCTTACCGCAAATCATCTCATAATTGATTAATTTTAGCAATTATGTACGCGAAGCCAATTGCAAAATTTGTAAACATAAGCATAAAAATATATCAGCATTTCATGTCACTTGATCAGATTTTTAAACACGTGCAATAGACAAAGGCCACATGCAAAAATTTTTGCCACTTTACAGTAGAATATTGACAGGGCCATAACTTCACCTGCAGGCGCCCTGGTGCAGCATGGTTTTTATGTGCCCGCTTCAGTTTTTTGCCGTATCCAAAAAAAGAAAAGTCATCATGCTTTTTTGTTGTTGTTTGTTTTAAGTTCCTTTTCATAAAAAGAGTTTTGATTATTAAGCCATTTGAACCAATAAGGCTTGGAATTTCGTCAAAAACGATTTAGATGCATTAAACACCTCTTATTTAATATTGTAGAGTCCTCGAAGGTGTGTTGTTAATCAGAGTTCTCAACACTGCACACTTTGCATAGAGAAATAACATGCACTTTACTTTCGGTTAAAATTTGTTTGTAGTTTCTTGCAGGCCCGGTGCCTCGGGGGGCATTCTGGGGCCCTGCCTCCCCGCTAAATCACTGCTTTTGCCCCCCCCAAATGAGAATTGTGCTGCCCTTCCAAGTGAGGATTGTGCTCCAAAGAAAGCAACAGGCTCGGTGCCACTGGAGTGCAGTTCCACGCCTGAGATTACCAAAACATTAGTTATCACCACAGAATTCGTGAGCAAGAACTGTTTTTTTACAGATTTTGTAGTAAGGATCCACTTTTTTTATGGTTTTACCCCAGAATTCGTGAAAATTCCGCACATTTTTTGAGATGAAGATCTTTTTTTGTTTGGTCTTCACCCAAGAATTTGTGGAAATTTGCCCAGTTTTTGAGATGAAGACTTTTTTTGGTTTTCACCTTAGAATTCGTGGAAATCCGCGCAAAGTTTGGGTTGAAGACCTTTTTTTTTGATCTTCACCCTAGAATTTGTGAAATTTTGCGATAAAGACCTTTGTTTGTTGGTCCACACTCTTGAATTCAAAGTATTAAAGTTTTTGTCCCCCCCTAAAATTTGTTTATGCCCCCCCTCCCCCAGTCACGCTATCCTGGGACCGGGCCTGGTTCCCAGTAACGGCGGTAATAGTAACTGTTAGTTAGTTCCTATCGCTTCTTACGTGCAGAATAAACACTATGATGAAGTCTAATACATTCCAGGGATCTTTCCAAAATAAAGTAAAGTTACTGTACCACTTGAGGACAATCTCGCAGACGAAAACACCAATTATTATGTGGTCCACAAAGTAAAAAATCTTAGAATAAGGAATAGCAACCGATTCAATAGTTTGAAGAGCTACGTGAAGAGCGTTGAGAGTAATCACCGTAAAAATCACCGCTGTAAAATTAAAACAATGTTGGAAACACATTTGTTAGATCCGCTGTTTTATTCCGAATTTGGGGATTTTTCGGTCGGAATTATTAGGATTTTCTCCAAAATTTCAAAATTGAAATAACTTTATAATTTTTTCTGGAAATTTCAATTCTGGAAATTCAATGTTCAGGAATCACACAATTTGACTGAATATTAAATTACAATTATTCCAGGAATTTAATGTTTACCAAAATGCAGAAACCAAAGTCGAAAAATGCACTCATACGCCTTCATTTCAACGGCTATAGAACATGGAAAGCGGGCATTAATAGGCTTGAAATTGGTTTTAAACCAATTTTACTCGGGTCACTTGACCAACGCCTTTTACAGGCGGGGGGCGGGGTAGAGGAGGCCAAAATGCTCCTCTTATCTATTTTCAAAATCAAAAGTTCTTAGAAACCCCTTAGTTTGGCATGTTAGTTGGTGTTCACCACATTTTTTCATAAAAGTTCTGGGTTGATGACGTCGTCATAGTGACGTTAGAGCCATACTTTTGTACCTAGGTTTGTTTTTTGATACTAAATCATAAAATGCCATAAAAAAGTAGTTACGTGATGAAAACGTCATATTTCTTCATTTTAGTTAACCGTATTTTACACGGAGAAGGGTTTTTTTGTGATAAATCCTTTTAGAAAAAAGGTTTTTGTTTCAAATCAACTTGACTTTGAGTCAAAATTCATTATAAATAACTCCTGAAAGTTTGAAGTTGCTAAGGTATAAGGAAAATTTCCCGGTTTTTGAGGTTTTGCGAAGTTACTTTCCAAAATCTGACCATTTTTTTGCTAATACTTAACTTAAATGACGTCAGAAAACGTTTTTGTGACGTAATTAAATTGATTTAGGCATTTTATGATTCAAAATAAAAACAAACCTTTATGGAAAATTAATTAAAACGCCTGTAAGGTCATCACAAAAATGACGTCATTTTTCAAACGTAGACCGTAACGTCACGGTGATGACGTCATTAAATCAAAAACAATTTCTAAAACATTTTTGTAAACACCAATCCGCATATTAAATATGGCATTCTCATGGCTTTGGGTTTAGGAGTTAGTTAGGGGGTCATTTTTGCCCCTTCCCGGGTGAAAATTCGTTGGTCTAATACCCCGCCTAAAATAGGGTTTAATATTGGCTCAAATTTGGGTAAGTGACTTCGGCAACCTCGAAATTGGGAAAATTTTCCTGCTTCAGCAACTTCAAATATTCAAGAGCTATTTGTGCGTAAATTTGACTCAAAGTCTGGTTGGTTTGGTCAAAAATCTTTTTTGAAGGGATTTATCACAAAAAAAACAAAAACGAGAGCCCTCATTAGTAAAATAGGGTTGAAATCCTATTAATCAATATACCAAAAACAAAGGTGAAGCGTCATGCAAATACTATTGACTAAAAACAGCTTACTTTTAAAATAAAATGAGTTTATAGCTTTGTTAATCAACGAACGAAGAAGATCCGCAATGTCATTGTCATCCTTGTCCACAATGTCACTGATGTTGGTTTCATTGTCTATATCCTGAGCTCCCTCTAGCTGACAAATCATCGTGAAAAAGTTTTGTGAAAACGTTTGTTTTGAAGTTAATAGCTTTTGTTTTACATAAGTTCGCTGTACTGCGCTGTTATTTGCATAAACATAGGCCCATAAAGTCTACCTCCTCGTGGTAGTTTCTGGACTTAGACCAAGGGTTCTTGACTGGTGATAAAGTTACCCCTGGGAGTTATGTTAACCAATCGAAGGGAAAATTTTGCTGAATTATAAACTAAAGCAAATTTCAATTTTTAGTATTAAAAAAGTGATAGTTTTGCGCTGGACTGTCGTTGCGCCATCTTTTCATTGGCCAAAATGAGTACAGCTTAGAAAATTAATAGCAAGCCAACCAAATCTGCAAAAATTTGTGGAAAACTCGCAAAAAAATTATTGGTTTCCGGCCTTAAAACCTTCTCTTTTTTTTTTTGGAGATCATTGCAAGACTCGCAGAAATTTGTAAATCGCCAAGAAGATGGGAGTAAATTATACTTTTTTTATTTGGCAAGGGTTAAACGAGACAAGAAAGGTTAAGAACCCTTGACTTAGATTTCCGGTACACATTTCCGAAGAGCACCCTTTCTTTCAGCACATCAATTTACTGATTATATCGTCTCTCAGGCTGGTGATGCTGCCCGTACCTCACTCTAATGTACGGTTCAACCGAAAAAGAATAAACGAGTACAGTGTGAATCGAACTCAAATGCAAGGATTGTTAGACGCATGCCACGGAGACGACGCTGTTGAATCATCAAGATATCAATATTTTACTTGAATTAAAGAGAAAAAATAATGGATTGGGTACATCTAGTAAAAATTCTTCCAGGTAGGGTCAAGCCAAAGGCTATGAAAATTTGTACACACAGCTTCCCGGTTTGACGTTCAGTGATAAAGGGGATAGTGTGAAAACTCCACAGTGTGCATTAGTGCAGACAGCCCCTCCCTCCCAATTGAAATACCATCTATCATGAAAATGATGTCAATACACCTTAAAATTTTTTCAGTTGCAGTTTTTTTTAGCATTTACGCATACTGTAGTAATTAAGAATGAAGTTAATAGTGGCAATTAAGGGAGCCGGGCCTTCCTAATTTAAATGTTTACTAAGCAATTTAATTTTATAACCCGTGAGAAATTCAGGATTTTTGCTCTAAAAGTTTCAACCTCAGGCCCTCATTTAACCTTTTTATAAACTTAATACAATAACTTGATTAGTTACCATCTATTACACAGGTTTTAAATAACAATTCAACTTCGTTAGTTTTTAAGCAGCAAAATGCTTTTGGAAAAAAACAACAGTAGGTGGAGTAAATGCCTCTTGAACAAAATGACGTTGACGATTGCGTAGGGCGAGCCATCGTTCCACGCCCTCTGCCGTTTTGGTTGTCGCAAAATACACACAAAATATAGACGTTTAAAAGTGTTTTGGACTTGACCCAGGCCCGGCGCTGCGGGGGGGCATTCGGGGGCCGTGCCACAATGCCACAACATTCCGCGCCACAATCACTACTAGTGCCCCCCAAACGAGAATTGTGCCCCTCCAAGCGAGGATTGTGCTCCAAAGAAAGTAACAGGCTGGGTGCCACTGCTGGAGTGCAGTTCGAGGCCTGAAACTCCCAAAATACTGGTTGTCACCCCAGAATTCGTGAGCAAGAACTGTTTTTTGCAGATTTTGCAATACGGACCCTTTTTTTTTGTTTCACCCTAGAATTCGTCTAAATTTGCGCATATTTTGAGATGAATACCTTTTTTTTTTGGTCTTCACCCCAGACTTCGCTGAAATTTGCGCAGTTTTTGAGATGAAGACTTTTTTTTTGGTCGTTGCCCCACAATTCGCGGTAATTTGCGATGAAGATTTTTGTTTTTTGGTCCACACTCAAGTTTTTGTGCCTCCCAAAATTTGTTTACGCCTGCCCAGTCACGCTATCCTAGCGCGGGGCCTGACTTGAGCTGTAAGTTAAAGAGGGGGGGAGGCGGGAAATGAAAGGACAGTGCAATTTAATTTTTTCAAATGACTTCAAAATCTTAGCAAATTGTTTCTTTCAAATGGCTCTAGAACGTATGAAAATGTAAATCAAATTGCATTCAAAATAGCTTTTTTTTTAAATTATATAAATCACCCAGACCATAGGCGTAGCCAGGATTTTTGATTGGGGGTGGAGCCAAACCAAAAACTACAGGCAATGACGTCATCAGAAATTTTTGAATGATGAACTTTTGTGGGACAAAGTTATTGTAAATTGGAAGATCAAAAGCCCTGGCCGGTGTTTGTCTCATAACCAGGATGTTGTTGTTGGGAGAGGGCTTAAGCGCAAAGTAAAATGTGTAAATTGGCAGACATATTGGGCAAACTAGTGCAACTCAAATGCATCACAGATGAGTTTTCTGGGCGGAGCCCCCAGCCGCCGGAGGCTATCGGGGTCTGAGGGCAAAGCCCCTAGACGCAGGGCGATATTTTGTATTTTTTGGGAAAACTAGCAATTTAAATGCACATGTATTACATTTTGCACGTGTTTAGAGCCATTTGGTAGAACTACCGACCTGTTGGTCAGCGATTGCACGTTCGTCTCTGGAACAGGAGGTCTAAGGTTCGACTCTGAAGTCGGTCAAATCGGACACAGTGTTGCCAACGGCTCGCTTCCGCTCCAACGTTTTTTCGAAACAAGTTGCGTTGCCCACGCCCAATGACGCGGAGATGGGTCAGTCAAACTTGTTACACGCTCCGGCGTAATACAGGGAGTATGTTGAAAGATTTCATTTGATTTTTAGATTTTAACATTTGAAAGCCAATTGAAAAAATTAAATTGTTCAATCCTCCTTTTACTTGCTATTTAAGTTTAAAACACGTTTAAAATTCTGTATTTTGGGGTTAAATTTTATAAGTGATTCGGCCTAGGTTGGGGAAAGCGAGCGAGATACATTGCCTCGTGCAACATTTTAGCAGTAAATAATAATGCACTCGAAGATTTTCCTTAAGGTGAATTTACACAGTATCCGTTTTTCGTGCGTTTTCGTCCGTTTTTTTACGTTTTTGCTTCTCCTTGACAAAGTATGCGCTTTTTCATCCGCATTTTTATGTGTCCATATCCGCACTAACCAGACAGTCACATACTGGACAAAAGTTTTCCGAAAAAATTTTTTTGTAAAGGGGTACAGCTTTATTTCGAAATATCGCTCTTATCGTTCATACCCAAAATTTTTGAACAAAATTTTTATCTATATATAACAGTCTACGTAGTGCGGATATGGACACATAAAAATGCGGATGAAAAAGCGCATACTTTGTCAAGCAGAAGCAAAAACGTAAAAAAACGGACGAAAACGCACGAAAAACGGATACTGTGTAAATTCACCTTTAGAGATTATTGTCTTGTCATGAAAATAAGCAGTTGTAAAAGTACTTGCATAGATGGGCAAGTTAATGCAAAACGTTAGCTTCGTTAACCACGAGCCCGTTAACAAACTTCACACCTCCGTTAACGTTAATTCGTTATTTTCAGCTTTATTTAACGAAAGTTAAAAAAGTCCGTTAATTCGTTAATATTTTGCGTGTAATTTGCATTTCTTTTTATTCACTTGCTTCTAGAACACGTAGTGATGCTGTTGAGCTGATTGAATCTATTGCTATGGTGGTCTTTTTGTATTTTGGAAGCTACATTTTACAGTCTAATCTAATTTCAAGATCAAAATAAGTTCAAATGCACTAACAAAGCAGTGATCGAAAAATCTTTGGAAGTTGCGAACAGCGATAATTAATAGACCTACCGGTATGAAGCTGCAGCATGTAATTTGCCACATAAAAGAACTCCTTTCTTCGCTTTCTTTTATAAAACTTGTGCTAATACGTAACAAGTGTTACTATTGCAAACTGGTTTATATTGGTCCGATGAATGAATGAATGGTGGAAGATATTAGCGATAAAAACCTTAACGGAAGTGAACAGAACTTAACGGAAGTTAATTTAAGATATTAACGATAAAAACCTTAACGGAAGTTAATGAACTTAACTGAAGTTAATTTAGTCCGTTAACATAAAAAAACTTTTTAACGGATTAACGAGTAAATGAAAAAGTTAGCTTTGTTATTAACGATTAACGGACTTGTGCCCACCTATGAGTACATGTACAACCAGGGGCCCGGGCCCTTCAATTCAAATTCAATAAGTTGTTCATTAAGCATTTATCCAAGCTAATGTTTTTTTTCAAAAGTATTTTATTTTATTACGTAAAAACTGGCGAGGTGGAGGTGTATTGTTATTTTAAAATAGTACCATAGATAGTTACGCGACTAACCATGTTATGCCTGGGCCAGATTTAGATTGCGTGGGGTACGTGGCACAGTGGGGATTTTCGCAACATCTTCCTGCCAAATATACGGTAGGTAAAGACCAAAAAAAAGTCTTACCACCTGAGCGCGGGGCCTCTGACACTGTGTCACATCGTAAATCCGGCCCTAGTTTTTGCATTATACTCATAAAAAGGTTAGATGAAGGCCTGAGGAAGCAACTTTTAGCACAAAAATTCTCGATTTCTTTCTGTTTATATATTTAAATTGGTTGGCAAAAATTGAATTGAGAGCGGCACCTGGTTGTTAGTTTCATTGTTAGTTACTAGTGTTAGTGACAAATGCTAAAAGAAACTGAAACTGAACAAACAAACAGTAGGCTTTTTTGTTACAATGTTTATCTTTGGTGACATTTCAGTTGGCAGAGGAGGTGGGTCCCCCCGGGCTCCCCTGGTTACGCCTATGACCCAGACCCCATGGTAATATTTTTTTTATTTAAGCAATAATTTTTATAGCATTACTCTTTTGCTTACTATATTTAATTTATTCAACTTATATACTTGTGCTTTTGCTGCGGCTTTTGTTTCTGCTGAATCGACACTAAATTTTCTTGGAATTATATACTCCAATTCTGCATCATTTAACTTGACACTCTGATGCTGTCTTGCAGTACCTGGAAATTTTTCTTGGTTTATTGATTTGTTTCGAAGAAGAGCACGATATTCATTAGATGTTCTAGTAGTAGCCATTTTTATAAAAAAATTTTAATGTATTCAAAAAACAAGCGTAATGCAAAAAACTTGCAGGAAACTTGTGGTTTTTAAGAATGAAATAATATCATTGTTATTCACAATGTTGATGAAAAATTCAACGAATTGAAGAATTTCTTAATTTACAGCTGTTTCGTGCCACCTTTCGTTATGTGACGGAAAACCCTATGTTGTATGCATCAGGCCACTAAAAATCAGGAGATGCCTCTCTCCTTTTGGAAGCAGACCGGAAATGATTGATAGATTGCTGCATCCTTTATACTCCTATCACGAGAAAGCGACGTTGGCGCTATCTTGCGGACAATTTCGCACCCGCTTAGGAGTTGACCATCATTTTCCAAGCTTTCTGGTAGACTTCCTTCTTCCCACGTAAATGTGCTACTTGTTCGAAGCCACAAAGCAGAGATAATCATAGTTAAGCGCCTTACGGAAAAACGCAACAACGTGACCAGGGTGCGGTTTGAACCCAGTGCCGTCGCTATGTTGTTTACGGATGCTTGTGCCCCCCATTTTGGTTTACTAAAAATACTTTTTTTGGAACGTCATGTAACAACTAGACAACCGGCAATGATGCAAAAAGGAATATATACATTCAGTCCTATCTACTTAACTAAAGTTACCTACAATAGCAGTATATTGAAGTTCTTAAGTACCGAAAGCTTAGTGGTTCAAGTTTTAAACATCAGCTTTAGCATCCACAGTTTACATCTCTGAACTCATTAGGTCATCACGTAATTAGTTTAGTCATATGGTTTGAGAAGCACTGGCTTTGGGCTTAGAATGTTTTGAATTGCATACGATCACGATGCAAACGTTCATGGTGTAGGAATTGATATGAAAACTCGGGATGCACATCAGGCCGCTAAGCGTTTACGGATTCAGTGGCGCAATTAAGGGGCTAAGTGGTCTTCAGCCCCCACTTAGACAAGTCACTTACAAAATTTAACTCTAAAATGCAAGCGTTTAAACGTGTTTTGGGCTTGATATGTAGGTAAAGTAGAGGCTGAATGGGCTGGGCGATCAAATTTTTCGACTGACTTCCAAATCTTAGCAATATTTAATTCTTTCAAATGGCTTTAAAAACGCGCGAAATGTGGTCCAAATGACGTTGAAATCAGGCTCGTAGCCAGAACAAAATTTTTTGGGGATCAACCAAAATTTGGGCGGGCAAGAAATATTTTGGGGGGGCAAAAGAACGGATTTAGCTACAAAATGCATCTAATGTTGTTAAAAATGACGTTTAACTGAAATTATTTGGGGGGCAAAGTGAAATTTTGGGGGGGCAGTTGCCCCCCTGACTACGTCCCTGGTTGAAATAGCAATTTTTTCTCAAAAAAATCAAAAAAATCGCCTAGCAGCTGGGGCTTCTTCCTCAAACCTCTGTCTGTGAGAGGCTATGCTTGAGTTTCTTCTCTTTGTTCAGATCGCCACCCAATCAAGGCATTTTTCCAATAAAAAATTTTAAATTTTGGTTTAAGCTCCCTCCCTTTTGCAAAACCTTGATTGCACGCCTATTTACGAGTGTATCGGGGAGTAGAGATGTAGACCGCAGATAAATTTTTCAAGGTTTGTTGGTCTAAAGGATACGAGCTAAGAAACGCTACCGGCCTAATGTATATCTCTTTTTTTAGACTTGAATACAAAACTTTGAAATTGTGCATAGTTTGCGGCCGTGCAAGATCAATTTTAATTTGCAAAGGTTCAGTCTTCTGTGGGATAGTGCTCCTCACTTTTGGCTAGTGCCCCTCCTTCGTTTGCTCTGGCGATGGCACTGGTTGACTGGTTGAACCCATGACCAGGCGATAATGGCGTCGTAAAACCGACGCCGTTATCCTCTTGGCCACACTGCCAACAACTGCAAAGCATTCGAACTCGTTGGGTGGAAAGTGAAAACTGAAAACCCTGCGTAGTATGTATTTTGTGGCGTTCACCTCTAAAAATCAATGATGTCCCCTTTCTTTTGAAAACGGGGTGACAAATAATTACTCACTTCGAATTCGTCGGTCGGAAAGTGAAATCTGGTTTATTCTGATTATTTTTGGTTTTCACCTTATTCGGCGGAAATTAGGGTTTTCCAGAGGCGAAATTAAATTACGATTCCGCAAAGACGAAAACATTTTTTGGTCTGTTTAAGTTCTTTATAAACGCTCCACCAGCGGTGCCGAAACGGGGGGGGGGGGGGGGGGGTGAGGCAGGGGGGCAGTACTGCCCTTTGCATTTCAGTGCGATGGTAACAATAACAAAGCAAACGCTTGCTAATCTCAAAGCTCACCTATCCATTGCAGAATAAATTCAATTGTTTATGAACAATAGATCGAAGCTGGTCGGATCCACAAATTTAAAGATTCCGAACCGATCCGGATCCAACAAGAAGAGATCCGGATCCGCCACCTTTTAAATTTCAAGATCCGGTTTCGTTCCGGATCAGCAAGCATACAGTACTAGTTGTACTTAAATTGTAGGGGGACGCGTCCCCCCGTCGAGAGTTAGCGTCCCCCCATCGAGATTCAGCGTTCCCCCATCGAGATTCAGCGTCCCCTCATCGCGGTTTGAGTGCTGGTTGAACAGACAAAAAAGAGCCTGGCAGTACGAATAAATCCCACAAATTCCGGCTGAATTTAGTCCCAAATTGCGGTGAAGACCTTTTTTTGGTCTTCACTCGATTTCGGGGACGGAAAGACCTAATTTTCACTAAAGTACTTTCGCATTCCGAATGCGTTAGGTCAAGGCTGCAAAAGCGTCCCCCCATGCAAAATTTTACAGTTTAAGCACTGAGTACAACTACACTTTGTTCATATCAACGAAAACCAAAAGTAGACCAAAGAAAAGCAAAAAAGGTCCTCACACAAAATTGGGCGTTTTTTTCTGCCTAAATTCAGGTGGAGACCAAAAAAATTAAGATAAAGGTTCTTATACTGTGGCGTTTTTTATACCCAAATTTAGGTGAGTACCAAAAAGCAAAAAAAAGGTCTTCACTAAAAATAGGGGCGTTTTTTCCACCAAACTTTGGGTGAAGCCCAAAAAATAAAAAAGTCTTTACTGAAAATTGGGGCATTTTTTTGCCAAAATTTAGGTGAAGACCAAAAAAAAGAAAGGTCTTTGCGGAATGTAGTGCTGATATTGTCCCCAAACTATTTGGAAGGGCAAAGCCAAATTCAGATTCTGATCCGCATCTTCTTATAAAACTGGATTCGGATCCGATCCGGATCCGCGAAAAAACAGTTAGATCTGAATCCGATTCGGTCCGCTCCGTATCCGTTGCCACCTCTGCAATAGTTCTAACAGATAATTTAATCGTTTGAGAACAATAGACCTGACAAATGACCCAATTGTGCACGATAGCAATTAACATAGTAGAAAGTTAGTAGCCTAGCAACTTGCACTAGGCTATACTAAACTGTACGTTTTTTAGCTAGCTCGTGAAAGCTGATAATTTGGATGAGACTCAACTCATATATAAAAATTTTTTTGTCGATACAAAACACATTACAATTTTTATTTTTAGAAAAAAAATCTTTTATTATAAACAAAATCCTCTCCATTAATTGGCGCTAAAAAGTTCGTTGAAATCAACAATAACAAATTGCGTGTGTTAAATGATTTCTGAATAACGTACCGGTAAAATAGGTGAGCAATCTTGTGGAATGCATTTGGTTAGTCTGTGAGCTGTGACACCCGATTTAGTTTCATGAGTTTTAACTGATGCTACGAAAATATAGGGTGCTACAAAATTTCAAATTAAAAACTCAAGGATCCTATGTCTGTAGGCCTCAGCATTACTCTATCGCAAGACATTCAAGCTTCTAACTTTGTTTGTAGCCCTATAGTAGGAACGATCAACGCTGACGTTACCAGTGGCGAATCCAGGTGGTCCGGACCTCCCTGCTCAAACGGGAGAACAGTGCCGCAACAAAAGCGTTGTCCTAGGGGGGGGGGCAAATTTTTTGCTGGTGGGGCCGCAAAATTGAGCAAGTTGGTGTTGATCTCTGAAAACAAAAATAAAACTCCAAGCTCTACATAACTCCAAGTTTTCTGTTGATCTCCAAAAAAAAAAGTTATCGCGTCAAATTGGTCTGGTCTGCTTTACTTCAAGTTCTCTGCTGATCTCAAGAAAAAAAGATCATCGCGCCAAATTGGTCTACTTTTCTGCGAGTTCTTTGTTGGTCCCAAGAAAACAAAAGCCACCGTCTTGAAGCTGTCGCAAGGAAAAGGGGAGTTTGGGGGGGCACCGCCCCTTTTGCCCCCCTAGGTGCGGCCCTGCCGGAGAAATACAAGAAAAACTTCTAACACATAAAAATCATTGCAGTAACTGGAGCAAGATCCATACAGTAAAATACTCGGTAGGGATGGGAATGCCGGGATGTGGTGGGAATAAATAGCTTCTCCAAAATTATCTTGTTTTGTAAATGCAAACGAATTAGTTTAAAATTTGTGATTTTTTTTGTTTTAAGGTTTACCAGCTTCTTATAAAAAGGCTTAAAACTTTACCGTTAGCCACCGTTTACATAGCCAATCTGCTCATTTACGTAGCCAGTTTAATCATGTTTTTGCCCTGCTAATTTTTTTAGGCCACAATTCAAAAGCATTAATTTTTGCTGCAATAGGCCTAAAATTAAATTATTTTTGCACAAAAACTGCAAAATCTCCGAGCTCTGGGGCTCCGCCCCCAGACCCGCTTGCCTCCGGATGCTGGGGGCCTTGCCCCCAAACCCCCAAAGGTATTCTGCGGCAGAATCTGCCCTTAATTAATTAATAATTTGTTTGTTGTTAGTTTCTAGTGTTTTATGCGACGTACTCAGTACTCTGGCTTTGGTGACGTGTTTATTTGTTTGACTGTATGCCTGCAATGTTGGTGGCAATAACTGTATGTACAGTATTGAAAGTGCCCTTTGAAAAAGCTGCCCCCCCCCTTGCCCTTCTGACGTTCAGGGTCGGCACCCCTGCACTCCGCTCCTTATAAATTCTTAGCTAAGCCCTTGTATTAAACCCAGATCATGCGAATAGGGTCACAGTCATGCAATGGTCATAAAAATAAAAACGACAGATCATGGTCACAAAAAACAACGCCTTAATCTTACGCCTCAGCTAAGCCGTAACTTACGAGCCAATGCTGATCAGCAATTTCGTCTGTCACAATAATTATTCACTATTATTTATACGAAACTCAAGTGAAGAACGAGGCATGTTTCAGTAGCATATAAGCGTACTCATCAATTTTGTTCAAAAGACTCGTCTAGAGTTAGCATACCCAACCCTGTCAATAGCCAGAGACAGCGGACAAAGCAGAATAGTAGAATTGTTTTTGATACTCGTTAAGAAATTGTATTGGCAACTTTTTTGTATCTTTTTTCCTTTTTTTCCTTCACAAAACGATGGGGAACCCCCACTGTGCGACATAGATAAAGAGAAATAAAAGAGCAGATATTTTCTTTTTGGTGATGTGTGTGCGTTGTGGTTGACTAGAAGTAAGAATCGTAGTTTAGGAAGTGGTTGGTAGGCTAGCAAGATATAGAGGTGAAGTCGTTAGGCAGAAAGTTGGGTCTAGAGCAGTGATTACCAAACTTTTTTTTACATGCGTAGGCTACCATTTTGAGCTTTTGTAGAGTGTTCTTGTAACGCTTACAGTACAAGTTAGAACATCTCAAACTCAGAACTGAAAAATGTATACTGTAGGCTGTCACTTATGTTAAAGCATGTACAGTGTAGCTGTATTAAAGTTAAACAAACGTTAGTCCAGGAAGACATAAAAAGCCAAAAAATTAGCATAACACGAAATATAGTTTTAGGTTTTAATGCAATGGATGTAGCCTAGTTATTTTTTCTCCACCAGCTTTTGTCTTTGAAACTGGAGGTACCAGTATGAAGCACCGTTTATTTTTGACTTACTGGTACCAGTACTGCATTTCCAGTTTCACAGAAGTGTTATTGCAGCTAATACCGGAGGTGGAGTCCTCAAGGACACCTTTTGAAGGCCTTGGCCTCGAAGGTCAAGTCCTTGGCCTCAAAACCTCAAGGCTCAAGTCCTCAAAAATTGCCCTATCCTTGGCTTGAGGACAGCACTATTTTTTGAATGGTTAAAACTTTGTAAATCGCCTGAAAAAAAATTTGGAGACTTTTTTTGGAGAACACTTGCGTCTGTGTCCTTGGCCTGTTTGCCTCAAGCATTCCTGTCCTTGGTCTCGAGAGGGTCTGTCCTTGGCCTTGGCGTCGGATTTTTTTTGTGTCCTTGGCCTCAAGCCTTGTGTCTTCAACTTCACCTCTGGCTAAGACAGTATAGGCTAATTATCCTATGACTTTTACAGTATGTTGAACATGATGAGTGTTGCATCACAAACATGTGAAATCTCATACTACCGTAAAAGATACGGTAACTAAAATGCAATATTGCAGGTTAGGCTCAGCTACTCAATCTAAAAGTTTTCGAAGTTGTTTGAACTGCGAAGTACTGTACCTAGGCCTACTGTATATCGTACTGGTAAAAGTTTTTAAGGTTAAATATCTCCACAAATTTATTATGGTAGTAAGCTGAAGTTGCTTGCTTACTACCTAAAAGACTCTTGCGTATCTACGGGGTGCCACCAAAAATGTCTTGTATACCTGAAGTGGAGTCCAGGACACAAGGCTTGAGGCCAAGGACACAAAAAAAATTCGAGGCCAAGGCCGAGGACAGACACTCTTGAGGCCAAGGACAGGAATGCTTGAGGCCAAGGCCAAGGACACAAGCGCAAGTGCTCTCCAAAAAAAAAAAAAAAGGTCTTCACAAAAACTTTTTCAAGCGATCTCCTCAAAAAAACGTTTTCCAAATAATTTTTCAAGCGCTCCACAAAATTTTAACAATTCAAAAAATAGTGCTGTCCTCGAGCCAAGGACAGGCCAATTTTCGAGGACTTGAGGCCTTGAGGCCAAGGACTTGACCTTCGAGGCCAAGGACTTCAAAATGTGTCCTCGAGGACTCCACCTCTGTCGTAGACAAGTCGACCCAGGCAAGTTGTCCTCGAAGATGAACAAATATATGTCGTATTTATTAATATTACTATTAGTGCGTTTTGCTGCCACATTGAGCTGATATGTCCGAACAAAACTTAAAGAAGTCGTCCCAGTTTCGATAACAAACGCTAAAGTTAGGGTTAGGGTTTAGGGTTAAGATTAGGGTTAGGGTTAGTTTTGTTCTTATAAAAAAATAACTCTATTCGCTCCATTTTCTTACACATGTTTTTTATGATTTACCTTTATCCTTCAGCAATTTTGTTCTATACGTGTCAATGCATTACCCGTAACCTTAACGTTTTCTCGACCAATTGCCTTTTTATTTCTGTCTGGTTAAATTCGGTCAGTCGATTACTACGTTGTTGCAAAGACTTGCTAGTGTTGACATAAGTCAGTTTGTAGTGCACACTATTGGGGGCGTCTTGTTCCAAATGCCATCTTGCACTGGGTCGAGTTTGGTGTGTCGAGATGTTTGAGGGTTGTCTTTGGTGGTATTCGTACCTATGCATACATCAGTTTGGGAACCAGTGGTCTAGGTACCAGTAATGTTTGATTACTGCTAGCTTCTTGAACTTAGTAGGAGTGTCAAAAAGAAAGCAATAAAAAAAGGCAGATGCAAGGTAGCTTGCAGTTGTGCTGGTTTTTATCATATATTTACAGACTTTGGCTTTGCTGTTCTGTTGCTGAGTAGCCCTTGGCCTAGCTCAGAGCTTAAGTCCAGTGTCTAACTTGTACCTATTTAGTAGGTACAAGGTACCTGTCATATATAGCATAGGCTATTTAACCTATTCAATATTAATTCTGACCAACCCAAACTCAAATCTTCATTTTAAGAGTAATAGGCTAGCCTACCAAATATAAAACAAACCTTAACTAGGGGTCTAATCTTGACCCTTAAAAATAAAGTTCACATTTAAAATGAAATTCGAAATGATTTAGTGTATATACAGAATGTGTGCGCAGCCTTTTCCTTAAAAAAGATTTTGGGTTACTTAACTTGTTCTTTTAGGTAATCAGAATTTTTATTTTAATTACTAACATTTTTTTGTTCGAAAAAAAGCTGAAAATTGCTCAAGATGTTTATGAAGTAGTTGGAATATTCGTTTAGTATCTCTAGTTTGAGATCCCTAACATCAAAGTAAACCTTTACCAGCCGCATTGTTTGCCCAGATGCTATTTTGTCACTAGTGGCTAAATAGATACTTCCTTTGGTTAAACGACGTGTTTTCACAGAATTTTTTTAAATATTGTCATATTTTAAAATATTACATAGCGATTACTGACTCTGATATGATTGTCAGAAAGTATTGCAAAACATTGTAGATTTATGTGTTTAAAAGGATTTGAGGTACTTTACCAGGTATTTGCAAGCTTAAGTTCCTAGAAAAAACGGGCTTCTGGAGGCAAAGTTCTCATTCCTGTGTTAGACAATTATTGTGATTTTTTTTTCATAAAAATAGTAATTTTAGTAATTTTTGAAAGATTACACAATTAGATTTTCCAAGCAATTTGGAAAAGAAAGGCAGTGGCTATTTTGCCTTTTAAGGTGGCTATTTTGGCATTGGGGGCTAAATAGCCCTAAATGCTATTTTGCCTCTAGAGCCAAAATAGCCCTAAATACTATCTTGCCATTATCGACACTGTCCTGGTCGTTGACTTAGGCCTCCCTAACCTTAACAGAGGCAAACTACTGTTTTGCCTCAAGAGGCAAAATAGCTACTTCCAAAAAGAAAATACTGTTAACAGTAATGTTGGAAAAACTATAATTTTTCCACAATTTTTCAATCATAATTTTTAGCCTGTCTTTTCTTTATGCTTCAGTGCACATGATGTCTCTCTATAGTATTGCATCTAATGCCTATTGCTTGTCAATGAATGAGCACGCACATTTCAGCCGCCAAAAGACACCGTGTAAATTTTAACATTAGATATTTAACTGCAAAAAGTAGTCTGAAGATCCCAGCAGGGCAGTATTAAGGAGGAAGGCATTGGAGACGTTTGTGATTTGCCCTGGGGCCTCCCTTTGAAAAACCCACAATTTGTAGAAATGTAAAAATAATAAATCATTTTTTCTCAACATGTCCAAGTTTTTCACGGGAATTTTGCTTTCCAATCTTTATAATGGTGTGCGAAAAATTGATTAAATACAGTGCGTGTCTTTTCAGGCATTCAAACAATCATAGTTATATTTCATTGGGACTTCATACAAGCATGTAGTACCTTCGTCTTTGTTCACAATTTTTGGCAGATGAGTATTGATTTGCTCATAACTAGCAAATGGTAAAACCTTGAAAGTAGAAATTTATACTCAACATAGTAGTTAATGAAAGCGTCATGTGTGCGGATTTTGGCGATCCTAGGTCACATGATCTTAAAGCGGAGATTTTTGGCTAAAAAATTTATTAATCCTGTAGCACCTATGCATACAAATATTTGAAACAAAAATACAGGAAAGGTTTTTTTAAGTCAAATGGTGATACATGGTCAGACCTTAGTGTAATTCGGAGGGTATCATAATTAATTACCATATTTGGCAATGTTGCAAATATGCAACACCGGGTATTACAGACTGCAATTGTGGATTACTACACAAAAAGAAAAAACGATGTTTGATCACACAAAAACAAATAATTTCAATGTAAATCAAACTTGGAAATACCACATACCTAAATTATAATTTATAAGACACACAAAAAGGATTTAACATAATCGGTAAATAATCTTCATGCAAAACAACCTTATATTTAGTACATATTTTGTAGTTGTAAAGATCAATAACAATTGATCCTTGCCCCAACCAAAACTTTGATTCCAAAATTCCCAAGCCCTTGCCCCTAGAAACCACCTTTGAAAAAGTATTGCATGAAGTTGTCCTACTAAGTAACCGCTGAATACTTAGTACCCTCTCTCTGAAACTACTGTAGTGCTGATATGCAAAGCAGCAAATACTACATCATCTTATAAAGTCAGTACTTGGATAAAATGACCAAACTAAACCACTTTTCAAAACCAATGCTATTTTTGTTCAGCAGCCAGTGGTGCCAGTAATGGCTGTTCAAAAACATCAGATTTTTAGAGAAGAAATATCAGATTACATCTAAACTACAAAATCAATGCAGTAAATTCCCAACGGAACCATCCATGCAGGCCCGGCGCCACGGGGTTCATTTTGGGGCTGTGCCCCCAAATTTACTGTTTGTGCCATCCTAAAGCGAGAAATTTGCCCTCCAAGTGAGAATTGTGCCCCAAAAGAAAGCAACAGGACCAACAGCACTGGAATGCATTTGCAATAGATCTTTTTTTTGGTCTTCATTTCTGAATATATTTTTGTGCTCCCCCTCTAAAATTTTTTATGCCTCCCCAAGCACACTACTCTGGCACCGGGCCTGCTTGAAGATCACAAGATCACATCTCTTTCAACCATTTATTTAGGATTGTGTGAAGACCTTTTTCTTTTTTGTTTGGAGATCACCTCATTTTCAAAGCTGGTTACCAAATGATAAGCTGTAGGGTGGATTTAGCTTTTTATAATCTTTTTTTGTAATTCACATCAAATTTTTGTAAAAAAACATCAGATTTCCTCCTAAAAGCAAATTACTGCAGATTTCCATCAAAAACATTCTAAAGACATCAAATTGCAAGTCAAAAACATCAACGCACCAGCTCGTTGGTCGAACAGTAACTCATTTATCTCTGGAGCGTGAGGTCTGAAGTTCAAACCTTGAGGCGGTCAAATTGTACACAGTGTTGCCAATGGCATGCCATTGCTGCGACATTTCTTCGAAAGGAGCTGTGTCGCTCGGGCGCAATAATGTGGAGATGGGCCCTGCCAGCTTGTTACACTTCTCGGCATAATACAGCTAGTATAGTGAATGATGTAGTTTGAAAAACATCAATGCTGGCATCACTGTTTGCGGCTCAACTGGCTTGATTTAGATTTGGATTGCATGGTACATATGCACTAATTGGCGCTATTTTAAATATTTGAAAGTAAGCCAGGATCTGAAAATGTATATTGAAAAATATGCACTGTGTATTTGTAATACTAGCTACCTTTTTTCAGCATCTATACCAATTTACCAATCAAGCCCGTTGCGCCCAGTGTTGCAAATTTGCAACATCGCTTCAAATTGTTTTGCTCTGAAAGCTTTTGTTTCAAGTCTGACAGTTTTGTGCATTCTAAGTGACATTTGGGTCGTACTAATTCTGAAAACATGAAATGCATTTTGATTTCTGTACTATCTAATTCTCAAGAAGCAAACAAAAGTTGGTCACTAACCAAATTTTGGCAAAATATGCTAAGCAAAAATAGAAAAGGCTGCCTGTTGCAGCCAGTGGTAGGTGGAAGTGCAATAAGTTGCACATTTGTAACAGCAGGTGTTTAGGTAACTAGCCAAATTTGTAAAATTAACTTTTTCAATCGCAGTTCTATTTTAAACGCTTTTGAATCTATGTTGCATATTTGCAATGTGGGGTGCTACAGGGTTAATTTGCTCTTGACTCAAAAACCACTTGATGTGCAAAGCTGAAATTTGGACACAATGTGGGTGCTTATGGTTGCTTTGTACAAACCAAGTTTGGAGGTGCTCAGTCACGTAAGACTTTATCATTCCACTACAGTGCGATATGGGCTACTCAATGATCTTACATTTTCATTAAATATCAACATTGACTATACATGCTTTCCCACTTTCGGGGTTTTGTTTCGACCCTGTGGTGCAAAAAGGTAAGGTAGCTAAATTCTTGCTTCTATAAAATCAAGTTTTTATGCACAATTGTTATATTAATGTGACTTAGTAAATAACTTTTTTAATCATTTTTACCAAAATTGATTTTTTGATAGTATAGTCAGTTGGGGCAAAAAAAAGCACTTTTCTAAAACTTTGCAATTACTCTTAACTCTCAAGTCAAAAATCTTCAGTCAAAGTTTTGTTAGAAGCACTCTGGCTAGTACTAATATGTAACAGTACACTTTTGTTTTCACCATGCTGTTGCTATGATTTTTGATAAAAAATGTGGGTGCTTTTTTCCCACAAAAACGGAAAAAAAATCACCCATAGAGGTAAAAAAAATCAGCCTGTCATAACTTTGTTTTCGTGTTTCCGTAAAGGTAGATAGTCAAATCATCACAAATTTTTGACAAAAACTTGCTTCTTTTTCAAGTTGGAAGCAAGGATATGTGCTATCTAACTTGTCATAATAATCATCATTGGTTGTGGGTGCAGATTTAGTAAGAAAATTGTAATGACTCATCTTCAAAAAGATTGCTAACTGATTATTCTAATAATGTAGTTCACTGAAGTCTTAAGACATGTTGCTATCTGGATAGAACAAAAAACACACATACAAGTATAACTAAATTAACTATGAAATGTTCATTACTGTATTGTATGACAGATTAGACTTAACAACAAAATGTAGGAAGGCTTTATTTCACTGGAAATTTTTATCTACTTTTTTGTCAATTCTGACTCAAATGTAACCCAAAGTTGAATGCTTAGTGTAAAACTCTCCCCAAATCGAATCCTAACTCAAACCCTAACTTAAACCCTAATCTTAACCCCTAAAAAAGCAAATAAAAAAGCGTGGATAAATATGTCTCTTTTTCGTTTTATTCTCTTTAACTTGAAAATTTTCAGTGAAATAGTCTCTACCCAAAATGTAACAATCTACACGATGCTTGTGGTTAATCAGTATGTCTTTGCACAAAAGAAAGGTGGACCTAACAATACCATTTGCCATAATTAGAAATTATTCATAATTGTGATCTGGAGCATGGGGTGCTTTTTTTTACCCAACTAACCTCCCTGATTTTTTTTGCCCCAACTGACTATAACTCATTTCCATTTTTACGTTAAAAATGATTCACTTTGCCTTTTTGCTACAAACGTTTTTTCATCTTGAATATCTCAGAAACAAAACAAGCTAGTGGGCTGAAATTTGTTTTTAAAGATAGAGAAGCTAAAGACCTTAAAGAAATTTTGAAAAAAGGCAAAAGTTTTGACGTTGCTTATTTGCAACTCAGGAAAGAATTACACTTGGGTTGAATGTTTTTAAATTATGGTAGTTTTTTGACATTTTATCTTTTAAATATTTTTTGTGAAAATGTGCACTTTCAAAAGGGGGGGGGGGGAGACTGGTCCCTCTAATCCCCCCCACCTGGCTGCGCCAGTGCCTACTACTACAGAGTTTTACTGACTACACAGTTTTTAACTTTCAATCGCCTGAATTCACAATATAATTCTCCCAAGTTTAAAGCTAATAAAAAACAGCAGTTTTGCAATACCTTGTTCGGTCAAACACTTTTTCAAATTTGCATTCAAAACTTGTGACAGATGACATTATCAAAAATGTTTGTGACATCATCACTTTAATTTAAGCTGTTTTTGGTTTGGAACTAAAAACCTAACTCTCATTTACAATTGGAGCCATCAATACGTAATGTTTTCATAAACATTGGCAATGACGTCATCAACTTTAAAGTAAATTTTTTTTTAACCTGAACTTGAAAACCAGCTTTGATTTATTTGGTTCTTTTACAACTTTTGGATTGGCTGTTGGATACTAAAGACTCTATGACACTAGATGGCCGACTTTAAATGCCAAAAAAGGGGAAAGCCCCATGTCCAAAACGTTTGGATTTTTTTTAGTGACTCAGGACATAGTGTTGAGTCATAGTTCCAAATTTCAGCTTAATATAATTCCGGATAAAAGCTATTTCTACCAGACTAATGCTAGAAGTGTTAAAAAATAAAAAATCTGGAAGTCATAGTCAATAGAAAATAAAATTAACAGCTAAGTTGATCGAGCGATAACACGTTCATCTCTGGAAGTGGGAGGTTCATCTCATGTTTCAAATTGGACACAGTGTTGCTAACGATTTGCCACCGTTGCGATATTTCTTAAAAAGCTGTGCTGCCTGGGCACAATGATGCGGTGATGGGCTCAAACTTGTTACATGCTTCTGCATTATACAGCAAGAATGCTAACAGATTTGATTCGATAAAAGGCGATACAAAAAATAAACTAATTGTTTGTTTTTACGATTCACACTGTTCGTTTTGTGTATTAAAACTTCGATAGAATATATAAAATGTGAACGTCAGAGTTAATAGAAAATTCAAGTGCTAGAGACCAAGAGGGCTGAAGCTTCCTCCATAGCCAAGTTACTTTAAAGATTTAAGCCAAATACTGTATGCGATTTTTTAACTTTTAAATGTATTTTGGACTTGACTATTTGAACAACATAAGTGTTCAGGGGGTAATTGGACTGAGCTAAATAAATTCTTGCAAACTCTTCCAAATCTGAGTAATTTTCCAGCAGCTTTTGGCTTCGTCACTAGGCCCCCATTGTGGTAACTTCTCTCACACACAATTTTCACAACTAGCAACTTTCAAAATAATTACTATGGATTTTGGAATAAATAATGTTGTAGCTAAATGCAACCCTTAACGCAAAACCCTGTTCGACTATAATAGCTAAAATAACATATGTACAGTTGGGTACTTGTTTCCCCCCCGTAAAGATTTCTTGGTATGCCTTTGCACCATGTGTAGTGATTGTCCCAACTTTTTAGTTAACAGGCGGGTGCCCAAATTTTCTTGAAAACGATTGTGCTCAAAGCTGTGAAAATGTGTTTGTTCTAAATTTTGTTCCACTCCAGTTTGAAAGTATATAAATATACACTAAAAGTCATATTTCCATAAATTTCTTGACTTTTTTTAAAGCTATGTTTATCGCATTACCAAAACTCATGCCCTTGATCCAACAAATCACTGGTTCGCTGACGAAAATCAGCTTAGTGGGAACACTGGCCATGAAATAAGTTGGATTGGTTGCTAACGAACTGATTTCACTAGCATTTTTGTTTTAATATGTTGAACACTTTCACTGCAGCAGAATTTCTATGCTGTGCGCTAAAGCAATAGCAATTAAGTTTTTATTTGAAGCAATTGTTCTCGATGTGTTATTTTTATTCAGCTTTATGTTTTGCTCCCCAGTCCGGGTACCATCACCAGAACAGTATCATATTTCTTGTTGGCAAAAATGAAAAGGAAACTAGTAAGAAAAATGCAGGTACGTCACCAGAAATAAACAAAAACGTGCAATATCACAGAAAAATTATTGCATCTTCCAAAAGTACTATATAATTTGTATTAAGTTCGATGTAGCCCACCAAAAAAGATTCACTATCAAAAATACAACTTGAAAATTAATCAAGAAGCATACCATAAACAATGGGTATGTTAGCACCATCCATTCTGCATTAAAACATTACTGTAGTTGGCTCCCATTTTTAAAACTTTAGGTTCATTCCATGCTATAAAATAATCAAAATCTTTGATATGTTGGCACAAAATGGACCTTTTTGTATCCATTCATTTTAATGCATTCAAATGTTCATGTTTTCTGGTTATGTGATATGCCTACTTGACTAGTCTCCCTGATATTTACTGCATCGCAATCACGTCATGAAAGTTCATACACAAGCCCACATTTTTCAGACTCCACAATATGATCCTTAGGTTTGGGAAAAATAAAATAATACGGATAACGCATTATGCATTAAATAATAAACATAAAATAATAGAAATAAAGTAATACATGAGAGAACATTTTTTCAATTAAATGTTTTATCCAGATAAACGCACTCCAAGCCTCATTTTC